>OY037007.1:62199552-62799552 GCA_955831195.1 Pilophorus perplexus | reverse complement strand
CGGGCTGAGGATCTTTGCTTCTGTCTGTCGAGCACTTTTCTGAAGTACCTATTCAAGATGGTCCAAAGACCTCCGGGTATCGCCAAAATGAAGTCTCAGAAGCTTCTCCACATCATCAAGTTTTTCTTTCTTCACCTTAGCCGAACCAGTATGAATTTCATTCATTTCAAAAAAGTGCAAGGTCAGTTGTCTGGTCCCAGAAGAATTTCATACTATGAAATTCTTCTGGGACCAGACAACTGACCTTGCACTTTTTTTTTTTTTTTTTTTTTTAAATGGCTTGAAGGCACCAACGTCGTTTTGGTTTATTATTCTTGGAATAATACACCTATGTTTTCGCGACGGAGGTCGACGGCTCCGATCGGCGTCAAAATTTGACATTATCTGTTTCAAGAGGTCTACATTCAAAATCCGAAATGTCCGTCCGCCGTACGCCGTCCGCCATCCAGGCCGTTTTGGGGCTATTGGGAGGGGCTTTTTGAAGGCTTTTAGCTATAGGATCGAGTTAGGTATTTTTGGACTTAGAATCCATTTTTGGGGGTCCCGGAACGATCCGATTTCACTGTGGCGATCTGTAGGGCTATCATGTTGCTAAAAATAGGATTTTTGAAGGATCCCAAGAGGTTAAATATTTTTCGAGCAAAAAATAAAGAATTTTTGGAAAACATTTTGTTGAAAAAAAAAAAAAAAAAAAAATCCAAAAAAAAATTTCCAAAATTTTTTCCTTTGACACAGAAATAATTTTTGCACAAGTAACCTATCTCAAAGAATAATAAACCCTTGTGTAAAATTTGCAGCGTTTTTGTAGTAATTACTACCTCAGGTCAACAGGATCAACAGGTTCCACACTAAAAGGTCCAAAAGGGCTCTCATTGCAGTGTTGCACGCCTAAAGACGAGTACATAGAGAAGTTCATCGCGCGAAATTGAGCAGAAACTACGTTCAACAACACAACGATTCTCCATCCTTACTTTTTAGGGTGTTTGGGGTTGATACAAGAACACCCTGGACTTAGCAGGGTTTGAAACTAAACAAGAGGATCTAACCGCTTTTGGAGCCAATTTTGCAACTCTCAGGTTTTGATCCGGAACATGCCTCGGATCTAGCAGGTTTTGAAACTGAACTAATGTTTGTACCCTCTTTTTCTATTGGATCTATCATCTTTTGCAAGAAAATACCTGCACCATCGGATTCCTCGCTACCAAAACCTTCGAAAACACACATAAACTCGATTTTCGAGAAAATGGACTTATCAGGTTTTGCAACTGAACGCCTCAAATGTTTTTCCTGCAAAGGTCGTGCTTCAAAAGTTACGAAAACGGGTCCATATTGCAGAAAACCCGTTTCAATTATTTATAGGGCCTTAGGAAAAATATGATATTTGAATTCCGAGGTCTGGAGAGGGTACATGATGCGGGCTGCTTCGTCGTCTTTTGATTGGCTGGGAGGTCCCTCTCTCTCTCATCTACGCAAGTCAGCCAACTTTGCTACGCGAAAAGTCGACCCCAAAAATCGAAAATCGGGTTAATCATTATAGAAGATCATTCGAAAATTGAGCATCGAGGTTATTATAAAAGAAGGTTATTCAAAAATCGACACGGGCCGAGTGTTTTTATTCCGATTCTGTTCAGATTTATTATTTAGCGCTCTGGCGGCTCAGTGCCCAACTACTCGACGCCCAGCCTGGCGAGGTGTGACGTCAAATATGCCCGGCGTTCATTTCAAAATCTCTAACATTTCGAAAACAGCTCAGCACGTACCTATACGGATTTTCGAACTAAAAATTGGGGTTTATGGGTTTTGAAGGGTGGTGAATCCGAATCTGTTGTCAGAAATGCTGAATTCTGACTTTTTCAAGAAGCCCAATGGTCTTTCTAATGTTCAAGTTGGTTTCGAAGTACCTACCCAACAGTGGATGTAGAATTGACTCGTAGGGGGTTCCAGACCTTCAGGACATCTCTACAATCAACGACGTGTAATTCATTTGCAGTGTGTAGGTACAACTTACCCCCTAATTTAATTACGCAATCATCAAGATAAACGACGCGGACGTCGACCGTATTGTGGCATTTTAAAATTTTAGAAACCCCTAAGATAAGAGATAATAGTTGGTAGGTAACCTCTGAGTAGCTCCCAAGGGCTCAATGTGTGACTGAATTATTTTCATTCCTGGATTGGTTTCATCATGCTTTTTCCCCCGTTAGAACACCCCAATGCTAGGAGGGAACCACTTTTTTTTTAAGCCAAACAAATACTCGTTAGAAATTTTCATATCGGCGCACCCAATAACACGATTACGTCTCCAGGAGGACTTGAACCTCTCCGAACCATCTTGTTTCATAGTTGAAAGAGCTCATTGAACATACCGTTAACTACCAAACTGTAAATTTAAAAAATGGAGAATTTCAATTGGTAATCAACAGTTGGTAGAAATTGGAAGTCGAGTGGCCACATTATTACAGCTTTGGAAAAAAAACTTGAATAAAAACGCAAAACAGCTAGTTTTTGGAATTTTGGAAAATTCTATCATTTACGCTGCTCCGATCTACGTGAAAAAAAAAAATTGAAATGAAAATGAAACAAAATAATCGGTAGAGCAAATACAACACTTTATTTCGAAAACATAGTTTTGCATGTAAATGCCAATCGCAAAACGGAACAAAAGATGAAAGTAAACTCAACCTTAACAAACCTTTTTTCACAAAATCGAAACCTGTCAAAAAAAAAAGTTGCTACTAAAAAGTGGATTGGTGAACGACCTCCCTGTGTTCATAACTAAAATGAACGTATGATAACATGGACACCTACCTAGGTACCAAATGATTTCTTGGGACTAAGTTATCACAGACAAACCTCCGAAAAACACCTGAACTTTGCCAATTATCGGGGGGGAAATAAACAAAAATGTGATGAAAATAAACACAACTTTTTAATATTGTACGTGACTAATGTACAACAACAAAAAATCAGAAATGTATGAAATCAGTATATAAATCTTTTATTTTTGTTTTCTTTTTAAAATTGTTAATACAAAATGTTATTTTACTTGAATTACATGTACACATCAATACGTTTTGGCGCTGCATAAATTTTTGAGGTGACAAAGCATAATTTGGAAATATACAAGCCTAATAAGTATAAAATAGAAGCATAAAATAATATCACCTATTTAACACATGGCTGACATGTGAACTAAAAATTGAGACGGTGTAGGGAAATTATACAACTTTAAATTTAAAACTAAACTAATAACGTACCCAACATAAGTTTAGATTAAATGTAATCCATTATAAATTAAGACGTGAGAAGCATGAAAGCAGGGTAAAGATATTGAATTCGCTGCAATTGAAGTCATCCCGCCAGCGTTGAAAGTTTTGGTAGTTACGGTGGTGATGAGTAAATTATAAGGGGAGATGTACAGGGAGTTTCAAGGAAAAAAAAAGAAAAAAAAAAAGGTAAACGTGAAAGAAACATTATTTCTATGCCGAATCCTCGAATTCAGACGCCATGTAAGATGTCTTACAATAAACAACACTCACCCTTCCATACAAATCGCGGAGTACCGAATCCTATTATGAACAAGAATCGGATAGGAAGGATTTTTGTAACCCCCAAAGGTTCCCCAAGTGAATGATGTGAACGAACGGAAAAGTGGGAGAATAATTAAAAACCCCAAAAAAACGTACAAAATGTCAGGGGCGAATCATTAAATGATATTGCAGTTTCATTTAAGGAAAACTCAAGTTTTTCTCTTTTTTTTTTAAAATTCAAACTGGAATTTACACCAACATTGACATTTGAAAAGACTGAATTTTTTCAAAGGCATCAGATTTTACAAAAAAAAAAAGACCTACCTGAAACTGTCAGGTAAATTTAGAACCCAACGAGAAGACGAAATTTTAAATTACATCCAAAATGGTAATAACCATTGTCATAGGTACGAACAATATACCGAACAGATAAGTCTTAAATGAGAGCGTTTACCAAGAAAAGTAGGCTGAAATTTTGAGTAGAACGGAAATACAAAAAGGAAAACATATAAATCCACCAATATGAACCCATCAACTTCTTTAGTCTCAAGAATCCTGTTTTCATAGACAAACTTTTCTAATATTCAACAGCAACCAGATTTGGTGGATTCAACTGGTCTACTTTCGTTAATTTTAAGACTGACATTAGTGTCACCCACAGAAGATGGAGGCCCTACTCTGTTCTTGATCTCAGCAGCCATGGTCATGAACGCCTGTTCAACATTCAACGCATTCTTGGCGGACGTTTCGATAAACGGAATCTTCAAATGGTCAGCGTACTCCTGGAAAGGTTGAGGGTTAAACATTGTCAATATACCACTTGCAACTTAAAAATCGCAATAATCATTCATTTACCTTGGCCGTAGCATAATCAACCACTTTTTTAGTGGTAAGATCGCTCTTATTTCCAACAAGGAGTTTGTTCACGCTGTCACAAGCGTAGCGGTCGATCTCTTCTAGCCATTGCTTGAGGTTTGAGAATGACTCTTGATCAGTGCAGTCATATACGACGATGATCCCGTGAGCACCTCTGTAGTAACTTGACGTAATTGTTCTAAACCTTTCTTGTCCAGCTGTGTCCCACTTGAAATTAAATAAAACCGTCAGCAGCAGAGTAATTTTTGTTGGGCTCAACGATAAGCAAAATACGTAATTGTTCAGATCATACAATCTTTTAATTTTACAAATAGGCTACTAATAAGAGTCAACACTTACAATCTGAAGTTTTATCGTCTTTCCATCCAAGTCGATAGTTCTAATTTTCTGTAAAAATATAAAAGAAGAATACATTTAACTTTGGCTTTTACAGCTAATGGAAGTGTAGGAATTTGGGCATTGCTGGAGACAAAGCAAACCGGTTGGGGGCCAGGGACACTGAAAGGATGCACCAGTCTTCAGGAATCACCAACAAAATAATTTTCTGAGCTCTTTGCTGGTAGCGAACAGATTCAGACTTTTGTTTTCAAACATCAACTCCCCTGTTAGAGGGGAAGGAGGACAATTTCTGGTGTTGCAGAAAGAGGAAATAAGACTTGAGCGCAATACTGCTAATCTATACCACTAATAGTATTAAAGCAGTAGTAAGTATACTAACAGTAGCAGCTAACAGCATTTGAGCGCATCAAATTTTGATGTGCTAAAAATATCAAATCAATAAAAAAAAAACAGGAAAATGCAATAAAAACGACGATCAACATGAGCAATTCTTCCTCATTCCTGGAAACACTTACTCACATTACTTACCTCACACCTACTCAATTGCAACTTGGTGACTAGAAGCTGAGGGCAGAGAGGAGTCCAGTGGGGAAAGAGGCTCAGGTCCCCCGCGTCTCCCTTTACACGTAAAAACGAATTATTAATGAATATTAATTCATTTTTATATGTAAAGGGAGACGCGCCTAACACTCTTAAACTGATACTCAACTACAAAAATCTACGCTGATATATCCAGCGCCACCATTTCCCCTGTCATCACTCTGCTTTGTCCCCCCAACCCTAAGCGTCAATTCACACTGCCCGCGATTTGGAGCGAAGCGAAGCGATCATGCGCGAAAAAGACAAAACGCCGCGCGAGTAGGGTTTTTGAATGGGAGAGGGCGATGGGTGAGCGACTTCGCGCGAGTGGTCTCTTGCAATCGCAAGCAACTCTGCCATTTGAAGCGAATTGACGCGAATTTCAATTCTTTGGATTTTCGATTCAATAATTTGGATTCAAGTTAATTCAAGGAGTTCATCAACATCCGGCACTGTGGGATCAAAAGAACTATTCTGAATTTAAAAGTTCTTTGCATTTTAAAGAAGAACGCTCCAAATTTTGCACAAGGGTTCATTATTCTTTAATGAAAGTAGGTAAATTGGTAAAAATAAATGCTGTAAATGGTTGATGATGATGTTGACCGTTTCGATGAACTTTCCACCCAAATTCTGTCAATACAAAATTTGTATTGTATGTAATTTAATTACATAAAAACTCTAAAGAAGAGAAGAAATTTACCTGAACAATGTTTGAATAGATGTGGGACCCCGAAAATTGGATTATGCGTCTGAAATTACTCGGAAAACGACACCTTGTTTTATCTCCTGGGAGCCTTCAAAAGTCCCATTTTTAGCCCCATGAAAGCTCTGTAGATATTCTCCTAAAGTACCTATATCTTGGCTGATTGTCTTCATGCACCCACTTACGTTATGTTTTAATTTGAAATGCACTATTCTCCAATAAAAACGAATTAACGGGGTTTAATTGGAACGAAATCAATGCGGGGCACCAACACTCGACTGGCTAATTTGCCTGTAATCGCTGGCAGTGTGAACACATCATAGCTTCGCTTCGCTCGGAAATTCGCGCCTCTAATCGCTTCGCGTGCAGTATGAATTCACCCTAACAGGATAGGGGAGAGTGGGGTTGCCCCGGTCACTTAACTTTGGAAGTCTACATGCAAGTCACTAATGAACATAAATTATAGCTAAATGCACAAATCACTTCTCACACTATCCAATTTCAATTATCCATCTCAATGAAGGAAGCTAAACGTTCTCAAATGTGATAATAATTGAAAAGTTGAAAAAAGGCATTTGACCGGCGTTACCCCACCCCTTTGTTATGAGTATATATACCCCACAAAACTCATACAATATATATATTGTATGAGTTTTGTGGGGTCACTCCGGTCAGGAAGAATTCAAGTATTTCTCCAATTCTGAAAATGTGAAAAAATTTTCAATAATTTTTTTTTCAAAAAGGCGGCCAATTTACCGCCCACGCGGGCCCTGGAAGGTTAATTAAATTTATTTTTTCATTTTTATAAATTTCTTGCAATGTGGGGTCACCCCGGTCACTTCACATTGTGACAATAGACTGGGGCGACCCCATGGCGGATGACCGGACTGACCCGAACAGCTTCATTTTTTGATAAACATCTGGCATTTCCATAATTCCGATTCAACAAGGTTGCTGCTTCAAATCATAATAGCGAATGCATGCCTCCACTACTGGAAACGCTAAAAACTTGAAAAGAATTGATCAAAATGTCCTCACGCTTAGTTTCGAGGGAGCCAAAATAAGAAGGGAACACGATCGGAACTTTGAACACTTGTGAGTGAAGAAATAGAAGTGAGGAAGGTTCCAAATTCGGGAAATTAGTTCGCGAGCACGTCAACAGAGGCCTCTGATAGTTTGAGCCTTTTCCGAATCTTTCTTCCTAGCAAAACCCCACTGACCGGGGCAACCCCACTCTCCCCTAAGTCCCCCGATTTGTCTCATTTATATACCTACTAGTAAATAAATATATTATAAAAGCATGAGCTACGTTCTTCACTTCGATCCTCGATCTAAACTAAAGTACTCAATCTGAGGGTTTGAGGTGTCCCCCAGTCAAGGGATATAATACAACATGGGCCGTACTAAAACAGTCACAAGCGGCAGTAGGATTCAGACGGGAACACTCTTTTAACCCCCCCCCCCCCCCCCCCCCCAAAAAAAAGTAGCACCATCAATCACAACCTTTGCAATAGCGGTAACGCGATCCAACACAAGAACCCCACCACGGCATAACCCCTAACTGATTAGCATGGTGTCCTAAAAAAAGGACACAAATAAAAAGTAGACCATACAAAACGTTCTTTCTCCAGGTCAGTTTCTTTTGGTAATGTCCCGAAAAGTATGCATTGCTAGATGCTCAGTAAAATGAAAAACCAAATCCCTGAACTAAAACAACCACGAAACTGGGACTACTATGTAACGGTCTGAGCAACCTATTGTCAACGGTAGTGGGTGCAAGATAATATTATTCTGATAGACCAATAGAGCACCTTTAAATCCTTAGCTAATGTTGTAATAGTGAACTATGTGATTAATAATATCGCACGTCTTGTCCTGCGGAATATAGAGATCGGGCCTATAAAATCAAAAATATTGACTATACGGCGGAAAAAATATCGAGGATAAAAGGACCACAATGGGTACCCTGAGTAACCCGAACGTGGATTAATCAACATGACATCAGGAGGAACTTTTCGGCAACTATATGACAATAAAAATGGTAGAAACGAAGAAAAAAGTTGTGCCGGAGTTGTGCCACGTTGATCCAGTTGTTTCGTTGTCAATAGCGGCGAAACTAGTCGTCCAATCAGGAAACGTATATCACCAATCGATCGGGCGCGAAATTTTGAATCTAGAACTGCGGCTGACTCAAAACGGTCAAAATGAAGTCGTACCATGTTGCTCTGAAAACGACGAATTTACGGTCTAAAACTTGATTTTCGGGAAAAATCCCGGCTGAAACTGGATCAAATCGAAATCAGCATGTTCGGAAAAGGTTTTTTTTTTGGCCCCTCTGTGCACCGCCAGTTTCGCTGCTAAACGAATGCAAAATTATTCGAATATGTACATGAAATCTCGCCTTCGAACATCCGAATGAGTTCACTAATCGAATGCCGCATTCTACTCTGCATTCAGATGATCCGAATCGGATATCCCATCACTAGGGTCAGTAGGCAACACCGCCTGTAGTCTGGGAATGACTTGAGTCTGGGGATTGACTGCACAGGGTACTCCCCTTGTATGTTACCTACCGCCCGTCCGATCCCCCTAGTATGTTACCTACCGCCCGTCCGATCCCCCTAGTATGTTACCTACCGCCCGTCCGATCCCCTAGTATGTTACCTACCTACCGAATCGATGAGACAGGTCTCATGAGTAGGTCTCCAAAGCGTAAAAGTAATTTATTCTTTTCGAGTAGAAGCACGTGTGGGTCCTCTCGTTCTCACTTCATAAGGGTGGTGGTTTTCATATCGTCTAAAAAAGCGTCGAAAGGGTCGTCTGGATGAAGTGATCACCACCATTCTTGATGGGTTTTCGTTCCAAAAGATGCACCATGCTGCTTAATACCGTACAAAGCAAAATTTGACCACTCTCCATTGGCATTCTATTGCCTGTGTATGTGCTCCAGTGTTTGGGTCCATGAAATTTTAAGAATGGTTTACGGTTTGTGGACGTAACCTTGGGTGCCTAGGGTGCCGTAGGCTATCTGTGCTTCCGTCCCCACACCGTCCGTTCTCTTAAGTTTGTCCCAAATTTCAACGCAAACATAATAATATTATATGTAATATAATTTAGATATAAGTAGATAATTTGTTGGGATTTTAAACATGTAAGCACCTGGTAGGTATCGGCCTCGACAGGTAGATATCGAGCCCCCGGTAGGTAACATACAAGGGGAGTACCCTGCACAGTCATTTTCTGACCATCCAAGTCCATTTCTAAAGGAATAATTCACTTTAGACTCGATGGGATCTGATATAATCCTAAATTAAACGCAAGAGCAGATGAATGAAGAAGTTTGAAGAGGGACGGTATGGATAAGGCAAATTCAAGTGTATAAATGACAACTTGAATAAACAGAGGTCAGTAAGTGCGTGATGAATGAAATTCCAAGTCAACAAATTGCTCATCCCAAGTCTAAGTAAGCAGAATGACTCAAAGTTACCATCATGCATGCGCAGAAAATGATAAGATTACGTCGCGTCAACAATAATTATTATTTAATGATTCAAAACCGCACTACATACGCAAAGAACAGGTCAAACGAAAAGGTGACGATAAAATTGGCATTAGATATCGTTACTACGCCCCATTTCTTATCACATCCCGCGTGATACACAACGCATAATATGAGTCATCCATATGATCAACCTCGCCGCGGCGCAAGGTAGAACACCTAGCTCATAAATTCACCGTTCCCGGTGAAAGTGGAAAAAACCGACCGTGAAGGCAATCAAACCTCGGCAGGAAAGAGTTGCCCAATAAAAGACCTCTAGCTAAAAAAAAAAGTGATAGGGATCATGCACTACAAATTGATTTACACTTACGAAGTCGACGCCAATGGTGCTAATGTAGCTTTCAGAATATGTGTCATCCTGAAACAAATTTAAAAAATACGTAAGGACCCTAAAGTGAAGGACATAAGGCTCTATGCATTCACGTCACAATAAAAATGCCGTGTCCTTACCGCAAATCGGAGAAGCAGGCAAGACTTTCCAACACCCGAATCGCCGATGAGAAGCAGCTTGAATAAGTAATCGCTGAAAAAAATGAAGGAGCGAATGAAATTACACAAACAAGCCCGACCTTGTGATTACTGAACGCGCTTCGTTACGTACGTCGGTATCATTAACTACCTATCTTGAATTTGCTGCAAGCGCTACGCATTCCATGAAATCAAGGATTCTTGAGTCTCAATAAAATATGACACGATGTGGTCTAATGTGTTGAAAAAGAATGATGTAGCTGGAAAAATTGCTGCTCGCAATGTTAAATGGAACCCTCCTAGGAGGGTCAGACAAAAGAACGGAAACAACCCGATAAGAGTCAGTCGATCGGAGTGTAAGTTTAGGTACAACTTAAGTACAACTCATTCAACATTATTATAAAAGCAGCTAACAAAAATCTATAGTAAACCCCCTACAGAGTAAACAACACCGAATTAGAGCTACAACAATGATGTCTACTACGTTCCAGAACCCTCAGTTCCAAGCTGATAAGTGGATGGAGAGGAAAAGTCATATTTCTACCAAACACGGAAAACTTGACTAATAAGAGGTATACTTACTATTCGGGATTCATATTGTGTAAAACTAAATACGACACTCGGAAAATACGAAGGCCTGACTTGATTTATTAACTAATAATCCGCCCCGAATGACTGAACGTCCACTCACAACTTGGACAAAATGGATGCAGTAGGAACATTGACGTATTGTCACACGTATTGCAATGCCACCAGGGCCTTTGTCTGTTGTCATGTTATGATAATCTCTCTTTTCTTCCTTTCGTTCTTTGATTGTTTGACCCAATTAATTTTAAATGTTTTTTTCCTGTGGAATGAATAATTTTTCCGTGTATTATGCTCTTCTGGCTGTAACAAAATGCTCAGAAAACTAAAGCGTCGTTCGGTTGCCCATCTTGACTCAAACTAACCAGCAACTACAGTAGTGACGTCATACAACTCGCAGGATAAAAGTAAGTACCTACATAGGTATCATCCAACCAATAATCGATTAATGTGAGGGAAATTTCATTAAATGAAATTTCCATCACATTAATCGATATCTATCACATTAAATGAAATATCTATCAAATTTTGATAGATATTTCATCGGCATTAATCGATTAATTGGGTCTTCAAAGATCGTTATTTTTATAATATAAAAATAATCCAACTTTTTCCCTGCCTAGGTATATTATACCTAGGTAGGGAAAAAGTTGGATGCACAAATGAAAACAACGAACTCAAAGCGAAAAATTAATTTTATAAGAAAATCATGAAACAAATCTAAAGGAAGGGAATAATAATATTATTATATTATAATAAGAAAAAAATGATAAGAAAACTTTATTGAGCTTAGACTATACAATAAGTAAGAAGTCCATAATGGCTCACATAAATTACTTGGCTTAAAAGAAGCATAAAAGTAAACAATACAATAAATTATATTGGTAAGGTAAAAAAACGAAATATATTCCTTTAGGAATATGAGCCTCTATTGGCCATGTTGGTGGTCAGCCGGCTTCTCTTTAACAAACTTTTTTTAAACCCGTTCTGAAGGAACTGAGGTGACTACCGCTGGCACATATAATATTCATCAGTTCCTTCACTACATAATAATATTACTACATATTATGTGGCAGATAGTAAACTGCTGGGAACATCACGCAATAAGCAGTTTTATTAAAGCGTTCTGAAATAATTCACTTGTGTAGGTACTCCATCATTTCAAGTGATTTGTTTCAATGAAAGAAACAAAACCGTGAACAAAACAGTGAAGAAATATTGTAATTATTGTTGCAAAGTAATCGATTATACATTTAATAATTAAATTTGAAGGTCTACGGATATCGATTATTTGCTCAAATCTATCCTCTACGGACATCGATTATTTGCTCAAATCTATCCTCACGCTTAATCGAGTAATTTATACCCACCTCTACTATTGGGAGGTCACTCAAGAGACCTCCCACTAGGAGAGATGGGCGTTTCGAGTTTTTTCAAGAAACGAAACAGTTTGATCAGAATCAGAATCAGAATCAGAAAGCGTTTTATTTGCCATATTACACAGAGTGCTTTTGACAATGGTCACGGTTAATTAAAGTTAGGTCTGAAAATACAAAGTAAGATGGTAACATTAAACTTCAATCGTAAATTGATGAATTAAGGGCATGTACACGTTAAAGACGTTTCACTGGATTGATGTTGAGAAAAAAGTCTTCAAATGAGTACGGCACAGTGACAGTCGGGATTTACATGAGATTCTAAATTTTGGCACAGGCTCTTCTCGGACAGATTTTGGAAGGGCATTAAAAAATTTTATTCCCCACCACGATGTAGGTAGAAGTTCTACTGACGTCCAAACGAGAGTGGGGCAACGAAAGCTGACTGGCACTTCGTGTATTGTGAGTGTGTGAGGCTGAGGGGAATGAGGTGATGTTTTTCCGCACATAGGTAAGGCAAGCGAGGATGTACAGGGCTGGTACTAGATGATCTTGCTTTGAAGCTGTTCCGGCGAAACCGTTTCAAAGTAACAGGTTCAGCCTCAATGTGATGCAACGTATGACGTCATACGTTTCAAAAGAGCTGAGAACTCTCAGAAAACTTTTTCAAGAAAAGAAGAGTGCAAGATTGCCGAAGAAAACTGAAACGGCTACGAAGGAAAAAAAAGGCGCGTTCGTTTCTGGCGTTTTTTTAATCAGCTTTGCACTATTTCCTGAAGAGACAGTTTCGTCGTAGGTAACAGTTTCACCTTTTTTTTTTTGTCATTCCTAGAGTCCTAGAGATTATAGAAGGTACAAAAACAGGTACTTCGATAAGAGGCCAACACTTTTTTTTTTCTTTTTCGGACGCTACGAATGATTTTAATTATTAGAATTCAATCCTTAGCAACAAAACAACCTTCCTAAAACCTTGGAGTTTTCTGGTCCCAATCAAGGGTGTAGGTTAATTAATAGTATTTTAAAGATATGACTAGTTTTGGCTTATCATTCTCGTGACATACGGGTTAAAACTCACCCTTTTGGCTAATAACCCGTGAAGTAAAATGAAAGTAAAAAAATGAAAGTTGAAAAGAAACGCATAGTATCGACGATGGGCGCGTGAGTTTGCCGAAGATGCAGTGTTTGAATCAAATATTGGTATTAAGTAAGAAGATTGATGACTCCTCTGCTGGAAGTCCAAATAGTTTATTCCGTAATAAACACATTTAGAGTGGGGGACCGGTGTCGAGCTAAGTTCAACCAGCCCTAAGTTTGCTAACTAAAAAGTACCTATGTATTGCATTAGTCCTAACATTTTTTTGACCTACCTAGTTAATCAATAGACTTGAGTGTTACTTTGAAACTAGGGTACCGACCATAAATTGAATAGCAGGCCATAGGTACACCTGCCGGTTTTTTTCGACGCGCCATGGTTTTTTCGCGGAATCCCGACACTCCAACCATGCGGGTTTCCAAGAAGACATTGTGCCGCGTCGAAAAAAGACCGGCTGGTGTATGGCCCCCTGTTGATTTTGGCATAGGTCGATTGTTTAAAAACTAAGAAACATTGTTGATAGGCAACCTGATTGGGCAGTAGGATTTTTTTTTTGTTTTTAAATCTGAAATTTTGACAAAATACTCAGTTGACCATCTAGTTGTGCCCGCAAGGTTTTCAGCCCGATCGCCCAAATCCGTGGGACGCTATGAGGCTAAAATGGGGCTACGGGAGGGTTTTTTTTACGGCTTTTGGCAATGGGATCGAGTTAGGTGTCGTTTTCGAATTATTTATGTTGCGATATATATATCGCATATATAGGGCTATCAAATGGGATTGTTGAAGGATCCCAGGAGGTCAAATATTTTTCAAGTAAAAAAAAAAAAGGTTTGAAAAAATTTATGAATAGGTAGGTAAATAGGTAATAAAAAATAAATTTTTCTATAATTTTTTTTCATTGACAGAGTTAAATTTCTGCACAAGTAATCTATATCAAAGAATAATAAACCCTAGTGTAAAATTTGCAGCGTTTTTATTACGGAATAAACAATTTGGACCACAAGCAGGGGAACCAATGGGAGGGGAGGGGGATGTGCCTTCCTTATTCCCTTGACACATTACTTTTCTGGCCCAAAGGTGTTCACTTGTTCTTCTTGGCGTTTTTGGGATTACCTACCTACTTTTTAACGGACTTTTCGTACATCGGGCTTTCGTTAAAATTGGAGTTACCGGAACTAATGCGCTCACCGTCGATAAATATTAATTTCATTAATGCATTGTAATGTATTTACTAAGTAGGTAGGTACCTACGATCACTTGAAATTCGTCTGGTTTTGGCTGAAGAAACCTTTAGTAAAGCCATGTTCTCACAGTTGAATTCGCTACTGTTCTCGAACTGCGCTGAAAAAAGAACAAAACCCCCTAAATCGAAACTGGGGTGATTTTCTAATCAGAAGGAACTATAGTTCCTTTAGGTATACCTTTTAGGCCAATCACTCAATGCATCGGCACTTATTCGTTCCTCTAGAATCTGTGGTGGGTAGGTAACTTGCAAAATTATAACCGGGACAAGTTGTCATTTAACCGCGCACTGGCAACTTTAATCACCGGCAACTTGGCCCAGTTATAGCATCCAACTTCTCCCCCTAGAATGACGGAACCCGCTATCTTCATGCAGTGGGGGTTATCAGCGACCAGCTGACAGCCGCTGCCCGTGCCCGTAAGACAGTAGGTTCTCGGAACTCGGAAAGAGAAAATGTTGAATTCTTAAGTTTTCAAACAGATCGCTCGTCGGGGGTTGTTAGACTGACGACTTCGGATAGATGTTTTCCGTTATGGGCAGTAGTGATCCCTTCGAGCCGGCGATGTCATCTTTTCTGTTCTTGAGTTGATTTTCCGTTGGATGCAGCAGGTTTCTATTTCGCCGCTTTGAATTTCGCGAGTGTTTATATATGTGTAGACAGCTCGAACAACATGCTGGTAGCGATGACAGCTATGCTCGTCTCCGTCGCCGAGCTTACCAATATAATTTCCGTCGTTGCAGTACTGCTTTGTTTCTGTGGAATGGTCCTCTTCATAATGAAGTAAGTAGATGTTGACAATGTTGGTGGATGCTACTGCATGGTTAATATAATAATGATAGGTATTGGTACTCTATCAGTTCTGTGTAGTTGTGTCTAGGTATCTTGAATTTGTTATTGGTCTACTTCATTGATTATCTCCTGATTAGAGTCTATCATTAAATTTGATTGCGTCAAATTGCATTGGATGTTGTCATGTCTGTAGACGCCTTTAAGCTCCAGTGTAGAACCTTTTTCGATCATAATCGAGAACCAACATGAGCCCTAAACCGACGAAATAGCTATCCTCACGAATAAACAACACACAAGTGGATTCAGAAATCTTGTATTCCCAGGCTGTAATTAACGTGACAATCACTCCCTGATCAAGTTTCTTCATCTGGAGGACTGTCAGCATTTAGATTGAAATTATATATAATTGTAATGAAAGCATATATGCTTCAGCTGATAGCCAGACGGTGATGACGTTGGTTGACCCTATCTCTTACAGCTAGCAATCTGGTCAAATTTCCGGTTGGAAATTACTACCTGTCAAAATAGCAATGTTAAATTTTATCAAGATAGAAAATATTTCGAAATTGTCCGGATTTTCCAAGTGCACTTTAATGAACAAATTTCGTTTAATATGTATATATTGAATGCTCGGTTTTCATCTAGCAAGGTTTGCAGCCCGATAGCCCAAACCCGTGGGGTTCTGTGGGGCTAAATGGGGCTACGGAAGGGGGTTTTGAAGGTTTTCGGGTATGATATCGAGTGGGGTGTCGTTTTCGAAGTATTTTTGGAAGGAGAATACATTAGTTGGGGTCCCAGAACCATTGGATTTCACTGTGAGGATCTATGGGGACTTCTTGGGGCTACAAATGGATATTTTGAAGGATGCCAGAAGATCGAATGAGGTGTCGGTTTCCGTAATTTCGGACGCGCAATCCATTTTTTTGGCCTCCACACCTGCCCAACATTGTACAGGTGTTGTTTTTAAAATAATTTTTTTGGCTGCATGAATTTTTCCTCAATTTTTCTATATCAAAGAAGAGAACCTTTGTGTAAAGTTTGCAGCGTTTTCCATTGCTAGTTAGATCCCAATCTCATGTTTAATTGAGGCATTAATTAGCCGTGGTCCATTTAGACCGAATTTCATACTTTTACGGGGCATCTTTTCGGTGTTCTGGACGCAATTTCGGATCTGCTCATCGTTGTATTAGGTAATAATATTAGGTTCTTCGAAAAATATTATAAATTAGTAAACGGATGTTATGAATTTGCTTTTTAAATCTACCTACTCCTGAAACACTGGAGGACACATTTTTGCGCTTATAAAACATTTCGTTGCAAAAATAGACTACTGTTGCTTGTCACTACAAACACCCACGGTTCAATCGTCTTGTGGAGTACGGACGGTAGAGTGACTAGACTAAAGGATTTGGCGTTTCGGAGGGTGAGTCTGGCCAGAGTCGTTGAACTTCGGTACATCTCGCCTCAAAATCACCGCTTGCATAATCGCTCTCCTTGCATGTGATGACAATAGAACGTTATGCTCCTATTGAAAACCCGCTAAATTCGTATGGTCACGCTGCAACTTGTGAGAATCGGCACCGCTTGTGGCAGATGTAGTCAGGGCTGCTCGTAGGCATGGTGGTCGAAACTCGCTGTTTGGTAATCCGTCCGAGCCAACCGGATCGTTATAAAATCGGGAGAGCAAAGAAAACAAGTCGGGGTCACTCCGTCACCTCTCGAAAGTTCCCCGTGAATTGAAATTACTCGCGTTATGATTATAAGGAAATGCGGATTCTCCTCTATCCTGGCAGTAATCTTGAGTGGAATCTCCCCCGGTATTTCCTGGTTGTCGTCCTGGCCAGTACGGCCCTTTCAACGCTTTAAAAAACCTACAATAAACGAGAATCTGTTTCTTTTCTAGGAATATGACCATATTCTGGCTTCATGGTGAGGATTTCATGTTCGGTGGTTCCGTGCACAACGTTCAAGCCCAGATTCCTCAAATGAAGATGATGAAAGTGCACATACCCTTCACCTTCAAACTTCAAGACCCTTCACGTTCCTCATATCAGGGTAAGACATCTAGATCATAATATTCTTGCTGTAAAGGGGAATTGAAATATTTCATATCATATATTTCATAATACCTACTGTTTTTATACATTGCGTAGTATGTATTGTAAATCATGATTCTCTACAAAAACAAAAGTTCTGTCCTTTGTGTACGCCCCTTTGTCCGCTGTATTTTTCATGTACTTACGCCCCTTGACTTTTCCGTAACGACAGAAAAAACATAAACGCGACATGACGTGGTCTAACCATGAGGATTGCCTGTTGAAGATCATACCGTGACATTCGTGGTTATGCTCGTTGTCTGCTCTTCGAAGTTAATCGTTCCGTGTCGCTCAGTTCCAAGGTTAGGAAATGTATGCAAGAGCCTTTCACGGCCATGAACGGCTAGCAACCGTGAACGTCCTGATTTCTGTTTTAACCGTTGGAGTGACCCTTTCGGGCTGACCTGGTGATTTTTTTGGGAATTATTTTCTTTCTTTTTTTCGATTATTGTGTCCTAAAGGTTCGTCAATCCCAAATTGTATGAAATTCAATACCTACGTTTTCGCGATCGTCTCCTTTAATAACAACGACGATAACAATTTCCCATTTCTTTGCACCCATTTCCAAGTTTTGTGTAGAATGATGATGAGTAAAGACACAGTAAAGGTAGCTTACCGGTGAGTAACTCAACTGTTGTAGAACAAGTTATTTGTCGAGATTGAAGTCGGTCTGTCAAGAGCTACTGACTCAAGGACGGTCTTTCACAACTGTTCGTCCACTTGAGAACCTTCTCTGCATGAGACAAGACTAGATGGTTACATTATTCGTGGTAGCATAATTCTCATCCACATCTCCATCCGTCATTAAATTAGAAATAGTCCACTATCTCATTCCGTCATTGTCTTCGTGCTACATGCCTACTGACATCGAAAGCTTAAGCCACAATAGAGCCATTATAGACATTATATGTATATATAGCACAGAGTTGGGATTATTCGAATAAAAATTTAGTTGAACTAAAGTTGAAACTAAAAACTAATTAGTTTTTAGTTTCAAAAGTGAAACTAAAAACTAATTTAATTTTTATTCGCAACTTCGAAACTAATTTTGGAACTAAATTAGTTTTAGTTTCAACTTTTGAAACTGAAACTAATTTAGTTGCAAAAGTTAGTTTCGAAGTTGCGAATAAAAACTAAAGTAGTTTCATCTTTTATTCGTAGTTTCGGAACTAAAAATGAAAATAAATTTTCATAATTTCAAAATTTTCAAGCCAATACAATATTCATTTCTTTCCTCCAGACATAATGAATGATTCATCACCCTCAATTCTTCGATACGTTTCTGAAAACGTTTGATGTTCCACTCAAAGTGGTGGGGAGGGGAGCAAACTTTAATCTATTCTTCTACGACCCTGAAAAAAAGAACTTGATCGCACCCAGCACCCACATTTCGTTGAAACACACACAAACACACGTCCCCTTCAAATCAGTAAAAAACGCGAGGAAAAAAATTTATTTTCATTTTTAGTTCCGAAACTACGAATAAGAGATGAAACTACTTTAGTTTTTATTTGCGACTTCGAAACTAACTTTTGCAACTAAATTAGTTTCAATTTCAACAGTTGAAAATAAAACTAATGTAGTTCCAAAAGTTAGTTTCGAAAGTCGAACTGAAACTAATAGTTTCAGTTTTTAGTTCCACTTCGGAACTAATTTAGTTCTAGTTTTTAGTTTCAGTTTCAGAACTACTTTTTGCCCAACTCTGATATAGCATCTTAATAGGCAGAGTGTTCGGGTTTGGTTCTCCTTAACAGTCGTATTTTTTCTTGGTATTCTCATGAAACAACCCAAATAGGTTTTTCGTTCTATCAATACTACTGGTGTCAAATGAGCTTCTTGAATGATTTCTGTTTAATTTTTGTCCTGTAAAGTTACGACATCAGTTACGAAAATGGTCAACATTGCAGAAAACCCCCCTCCATTATTTTCCGTAGGAAAAATAAAATGTTTGAATTCGGGGTCCTGAGAGTGGGCTGTAGGTAACGTTCTAAATTTCACCCGTTTTTTTATTGGTTCGCGAGATGCAAGTTAGCCAACCTTGCTAAGAGCCAGACCGTTTTTTGCGTCGTCAAATGTAAAATCAAATTCTTAAGAAACGACCTCAAATTCTCGTCATTCAACTCAAGGAATTCACGTAGCAATTCGTAGTTCTTGGTGACATGAGATGATGTGAACAAGATTGCGGTGTCGTGTATGTGATAAGTAAAAACATTTTAGTGCGATTCGGCGGCTCAATACCTTTAATATTGGGGTAGTATATTATACTACCCAACATTCGATGCATGACGTAATATTCTCCTCTCTCAGTTCAAAATCTAGGTAAAACAAAATTTTATAAAAACTGAAAATTGCGGGGCTTTATCTCCACCTACCCTAGTTCTCCTAATAGGGCAGCTGCCGCTCTCAACAACTTCTGCGGATCAACCTTACGCGGTTTTGTACGAACATAATAGCAATTGACGCATGTGATTAAAATAGGTACCTAGTCATTCAGACCCCACAACAACAATCGCAAGAGGTGGCTGAATTGTAATCCAAGGTGCCTGCCTAATGTCCAAGCGCCGTTCCGAGTGAGTGTACGGGGCCTCCGCCCACCATGGGAATGAAAGTGGAGCGGGCTAATGTCCTCAGATTCAGGGTCAGGTTCTGAACTATTATGACAGAATACCTACTGTAGATGTAATGCGAACTCAACGATCTCTACAACGCGGCCCAACCCACAAATGACAAAACTGCCTTGAATATTGAATATTGAAGTGTCTGTGTTTGTAGTGTTCATTTGTGGGATGGGCCGCGTTGGACTGCCTTCATAAATTTTATGGAGGCAGTGAATTAAATTTGAAAACAGGTTGAAGATCTTGTAGGAACAACGAACCAGTTTGCGAGACATGATTTCCATATGCAATAGATTGGGAATCCCGGAGTCTCTTCGTCAGCTGACGTGAAGTAAAGCTTGAAGTAATGTTTTCGGTAGCGAATTGCAAAGTATGAAATTAGTATACATACATGTATATAATCCAATACCTAGTTAGCAGTTACCTAATTGGGAATTTCCGTGTGTATTGTATTTCCGAACTGATTTTATACAGTGACTTGATGGAGCCGGTAAACGTTTAACCTAGTTTTCTTGACACTTGCTCTTGCAGCAAGAGTCTTGCTCAAACTGTTTCGGAGGTTCCCAAGGAGGCTGTAGACTAGTTTACTCCTCAATTTCAAATTGGAGTCGTAGATTGGGATGTTACCTATAGCTCCTGGAAGTCCAGCCGCTCCAACCACGTTAGCTACCGATAAATTTGCAATTTATGAAAAAAAGTAAGTGCGAAGTTTTACCCCAATTTTTGGGATAACACCCCGCATTGCGGGATCCCGAGGTAAATATGTACAAAAATAAAACGCTAGAAATTTTCTTTATTGTCACAAAAATGCAATATTACAACCTTGAAGAAAATAAGCAAGAGCTTTGGATTAAATGTATTCAAACTGTTGGTGCTGCGGGGATTTACCACAAAATTGCGGGGCTTCACCCCATTTTGATGTAAAGGGAAAAGCATCCTCGTGAATTTCGTGAACGAACTGGAGTATCTGTTCCAACGGGATATAGAAGCCTAAATGTAGCAGTGCCTACGAAAAATTCGTTGAACCTTCTTTTTTTCTCCGTACAATGTACAATGCTGAAGTGAAACATCACAAAAACTACATCAACAGACTGAAAAACAAACTTGGTACCACATTTTCTTCTCTCACACCCGTCCGACCGCCATGAAATTTCGCGAAGAACTAAGTTTCATCAAGATGAACCACCTGGCCAGTTGGCCAATATTTGTGTGCTTTACCCCCACCTACCATAATATATGGATCCATATATTATATGGATTGAGTTGGAAAATGTTACTGCGAACTGCTGCCTGAATTTGCTTTTAAAATGAAGGAGATTGGTTAGGTTGAATCATTTTAGTTAGTTATTCATTCCGTTTAATTCTTTAGTCTTTTTTTAGTCTTGCTTGCTTGTCGACTGATGAATTGGGTCAGTAGGATTGAACGGTATTTCGTGTTCTGCATTTTCCAATGGCCTTTCACCAGGAGTATTGACCATGAAATAATTAGTGAATAATGAATCACTTAGTCTGGGGAAATAATGCAGTCGTCTCTCACGACGTACGTATACCAATAATTGGTATACTACAATAATAGGTATACTACAATTATACTACAATTATTTTAGTGTTGAATGTTTCCCTCCTTGTGAAAGTCCGAAAGAGTTTGAGCAAGAGGAAGCGGCTCCATCAAGTCTCTGTACAAAATCAGTTCGGAAATACAATTCACGCAAATTGCCTTTAAAAAACCAAATGAGCTCCTTGAATGATTTTTGAAAATGTTTTTCCTGCAAAGGTCGTCCTTCAAAAGTTACGAAAACGGGTCCATATTGTAGAAACCCCGTTTCAATTATTTATAGGGCCTTAGGAAAAATATGATATTTGAATTCCGAGGTCTGGAGAGGGTACATGACGTGGGCTGCTTAGTCGTCTTTTGATTGGCCGGGAGATCCCTCTCTCTCTCTCATCTGCGCAAGTCAGCCAACTTTGCTACGCGAAAAGTCGACCCCAAAAATCGAAAATCGGGTTAATCATTATTGAAGGTCATTCGAAAATTGAGCATCGAGGTTATTATCAAAGAAGGTTATTCAAAAATCGACCTGGGCCGAGTATTTTTATTCCGATTCTGTTCAGATTTTTTATTTAGCGCTCTGGCGGCTCAGTGCCCAACTACTCGACGCCCAGCCTGGCGAGGTGTGACGTCAAATTTGCCCGGCGTTCATTTCAAAATCTCTAACATTTCGAAAACGGGCGTATGATCGTTGGGTCCCGTCGCCCGGGAAGTATGGGACCCAACGGTAATGCCTGCTGCGAATGCGAGAAAAGTGGAGTTGTACCGTTGGGTCCCGCCGGTAGTTTTGGAAGCGTTATCGTTGGGTCCCGTTGTTAGTTTTGGAAGCGTTATCGTTGGGTCCCGTCGCTCAGTGGGGTATCCAGATGGGAACAATTGAAAACGCTGCAAATTTTACACAAGGGTTTATTATTCTGTGATATAGGTTACTTGTATAGACAATTAATTCTGTCAATAAAAAAAATTAAAAAATTTTTTTTTTTGGATTTTTATATTTCAAAAAAAATTTTTTGGGGGGATTTTTTTTTCAAAAATGTGTTTTTTCAAAAATTCTTTAATTTTTACTCGAAAAATATTGAACTTCTTGGGATCCTTCAAAAATCCCATTTTTAGCCCCATGAAAGCCCTATAGAACGCCACAGTGAAATCGGATCGTTCCGGGACCCCCAAAAATGGATTCTACGTCCAAAAATACTTCGAAAACGACACCTAACTCGATCCCATAGCTAAAAGCCTTCAAAACACCCCTCCTGTAGCCCCATTTAAGCCCCATAGCGCCCCACGGGTTTGGGCGATCGGACTGAAAACCTTGCGGGCACAACTAGATGGTAAACCAAGTATTTTGCCAAAATTTCAGATTTTTAAAAAAATTCCTACTACCCAAAACGGCCCGGACGGCGGACGGCGTACGGCGGACGGCGGACGGCGGACGGACATTTCGGATTTTGAATGTAGACCTCTTGAAACGGATAATGTCAAATTTTGAGGCCGATCGGAGTCGTCGACCCGCGTCGCGAAAACAGGTGTATTATTCCAAGAATAATAAACCAAAAGGAGCACCCTGAGGCCGAAGTTTCCATGAGAGTTCTAGTTCGTTGTATAGTCCAGCAGTGAGGTGTTGTTTTGGGGTGTCTAGGGACGCTAAATCCGAGTTTTCTGACCAAAAAAAAAGGGTACTTTTCCGTTATACACCCCCCCCCCCACTCGATTTCGTGTTCATAAACACCCCTCCCGATATAACACCCCCCACCCCCACCTCCACCACCCCGAACTCGATTTCGAGCCCCTCCCGATGGCTTTAAGGCACCCAAAGCCAACCAAAATCGAGTGGGGGGGGGGGGGGGGGGGTATAACGGAAAAGTACCAAAAAAAGCCTGTGCTCGATTGTGGGTGGCCGAAAAACCGCGATTTTTTCGGTTTTCCGCCTATAACTCGAAAACTATGCCTCGTAGAGAGCTTTTTTATTTCATTTGCGGAAAGAGCATTAAATTTCCTTCAAATTTCACTAGTCACGTTTTTTTTTTTTTCTTTTGACCGAATAGCTGCTATGTTACAGCCGTTCCAAAGTACCTAGTTCAAATTTCTCAGCAGTTTTTGCACACAGCTGAACAGAGGAGTCCTGCTTTTTTGCAGCTGCAGCCTCCTGTAGTGCACCCTCTAGCGCACTAAGTGCTCATTAGGTGCAAGACTTGCGTGCAAGACAAGATTGTCCGGAGCATCATTTAATGTTGTTGTTTCGGGAATCACGCCTGAAAATCATTTCGGCAATCACTTGCAGGTATGCCCGGTAGGAGTGGTACTTAGCAGAATCCCTAGTAGGTGGCAGTCTGGCAAGTTGAACCTTTGGTTTAGCCACTCCTCTGCGGAGACAGTCCTAAGTCTGTATAAGTGGGAAGGAAAATTGGTGGTTACGGGCCGGACCCAACAGTAACCTCTCGTTTTTCTCAACCGGACCCAACAGTAACTTTTCGTTGGGTCCGAGGGAAAAAGTGGGACCCAACGCTACACTCTACATCACGGGCGGGACCCAACGGTAAAGCGCCGTCGAAAACAGCTCAGCACGTACCTAAACGGATTTTCGAACTAAAAATTGGGGTGTATGGGTTTTAAAGGGTGCTGAATCCGAATATGTTGTCAGAAATGCTGAATTCAGACCTTTTCAAGAAGCCCATTCCTCCCTGATCAAAGTGAAATTCAATTTACGCACCTTTTGGAAACAACTACGAACGACCCCAATACGTTCAAGGGCACGCAGGACTTCCTTGGGGGGGGGGGGGGGGGGGGTCTAAAATATTGCAGGTAGGCATGCTGCAAGCTGGGGTACTTACATTAAAATTAAATCGAAAATTTTGCGAAAATTAATTCTGTCAATAAAAAAATTTCGGGAAATTTTTTTTTAATCTCCTGGAATCCTTCAATAACCCCATTTGTAGCCTCATAAAGTCCTATAGATCCAAGGTGAAATCTGATCGTTCTCAGACCCTCGAAAATAGATTCTGCGTCGGAAAATACTCCGAAAACGACACCTAATTCGACCCCATGCCGAAAACCTATTTTTAAAAACCCTCCCTCAGCCCCCTTTTTGGCCCCATACCGCCCCACGGGTTTGGGCGATCGGACTGAAAAGCTTGCGGGTATAACTAGATAGCTAATAAACCAAGAATTTTGTCAAAACTCTGCCCAAAACGGCTCGGACGGCGGACGGACATTTCGTTTTTGGAATCTATACCTCTTGAAACGAAAAATGGCAAATTTTGAGGCCGATCAGAATTGTCAACACCCGTCGCGATTACATAGGTAGGTGTAGGATTATTGCAAGAATAATAAACCAAAATGATCGGAACATTGTATTTAAGCAATATTAAAAAAAAAAAAAAAAAAAAAAAGTGTGGTAGGTTCCTTATACATATTGTAAATAATATTACACAGCTTTTACTTGAGTAATAATACAAAATAACATACAACACATTTTTACAAAATCAAGTGTCTTGCTCTTTTTTCCTTAATTTCAACATTACACAAACATAACAATGTAGGTATAGTTGAATTTTTCTCCCTTTAAATTTACAACATGAGCCGCCTCAGGTTCTTCAAGACCGGACCTTTTTTTCGGCATTCTACAGTTTTCATGCTTAGGAAAAATAAAAACATGAGCGAATTTTCATTTCCCTGACGTGGATAGGTTCACCCCTTCTGACTGTCACTGCACCTTGTCCATGGGGGTTCCTATCATTCCCCTGTTGAGTTGGTTCAGGGGGCTATAAAGGAATCCTCGTCGGTCCAGTGAGTGTGTCGGTCCGTTTTGAACAAGGTACAAGGTAGGTACATAATATGTACATATATTATATCTATGATATTCTTGCGGTTATTTTTTGGTTTTATTCTCAGAATATTCAACCGCAACGGGGGTCAACAGTTTTTATCGGGCTCAAAATGTGTCCTTATACGTTTCAAGATTTGTATATTCCTAAATTAATGTCAAAAATTAATGTCCGTTCGCCCTCTTGGCCGTTTTGGGCAGTAGGATTTTTTTTTTAAATCTGAAATTTTGATAAAATACTCGGTTCTGTGGAGCTAAAAAAGGGGCTGCGGAAGGGGTTTTTGAAGGTTTTCGGCTATGATATTTTTGGGGGTCAATTCATCGGACTTGACCGTGGAGATAATATCCTGCCAATAAAAGATTACCTATAATTAAAAACGCTGCAAATTTTACACAAGGGTTTATTATTCTTTTATATACGTTACTTGTGCAGAAATTTAATTCTGTCAATGAAAAAATTAAAAAATTTTTTTTTTTGGATTTTCATCTCAAAAAAAAAATTTTTTTTTTTTGATTTTTTGTTCAAAAATGTGTCTTTTTCAAAAATGCTGTATTTTTTACTCGAAAAATATTTAACATCCTGGGATCGTTCAAAAATCCCATTTTTAGCCCCACAAATGCCCTAAATATCGCCCCAGTTAAATCGGATCGTTTCGGGACCCCAAAAAATGGATTCTACGTCCAAAAATACTTCGAAAAAGACACCTAACTCGATCCCATAGCTAAAAGCCTTCAAAAAACCCCTCCCGTAGCCCCATTATAGCCCCAGAGCGCCCCACGGGTTTGGGCGATCGGACTGAAAACCTTGCGGGCACAACTAGATGGTAAACCAAGTATTTTGCCGAAATTTCAGATTTTTAAAAAAATGCCTACTGCCCAAAACGGCCTGGACGGCGGACGGCGGACGGACATTTCGGATTTAGAATGTAGACCTCTTGAAACGGATAATGTCAAATTTTGAGCCCGATCGGAGTCGTCGACCCCTGTCGCGAAAACATAGGTGTATTATTCCAAGAATAAGAAACCAAAAATCGATTAGTGTACAAAGTTAGGACAGTTGTGACTCCAAAAAATGGGTGATGATAATAGTATAAGTACGCCCAAAATTACCAAGAAAAAGACGACTCATTCGACATCCTGGTAGGAGAATATCCTTCAAGAGCCGTCTTTTTCTTGGTAATTTTGTGCGTAGTTATACTATTATCATCACCCATTTTTTGGAGTCACAACTGTCCTAACTTTGTACACTAATCGATTTTTTTAATTATAGGTAATCTTTTATTGGCAGGATTAAATTTCGCTCAAGTTATACAAAAGAATTATAATAAACCGTTTTGTAAAATTTGCACCGCTTTTCTCAAAATTTTCAATTTGTGTCTTAGCAAGTTCTCTAAATTGATCCCGTTCCCGCCCTCCGATGATTAACATCGCATAAAACGGTATGCGAAAAATATGGGTCTTGAGGGTAAAAAGAGTAAAAGTAGGATACCCGGTGCCCGTTTGCCTCTGGAAGATGAACTTTCACACAGCGTTTGTGATGCAATCTGCCTGGCGGTCGCCTGACGTAACGTATCAGGGTCTCGTGTACCGTAAAAAAAGAGACGCTTGCAGCTACGTACGAGCTAAATTGTGAGATTTACCCCGCTGAAGTTTATCATTATTGGTTTAAGATAGATATCTGCCGCTGTTCCCTCATTGGGCAATAATTTCCGTGCGGTTGCTATACTTCTGCTTATCTGAAAAAATCGCCGTGTCTGGAGCACCTGTATATTTACCATAAAAACATGATATTCGGCCAAACGACCCTCAGTTTAATTACCCTAAAGGATCATTAGAAAAACTACCGACTTTTTGTACTGTCAAAAGCCCGCGCCCACTTTTTTGCTGTGTTGATTCAGTACCTAGACCAATTTTCCTTGTTTCAATTTTTCTTTCATCGCCTTATTTTGCGCGGTTTTGGCTCATATTTGTGCGGGCGTCACTAGTTTCGGCACGATCCATTGTTCTCGTGCAATTTCGCGACTATTCGGCAGCACCCAGTCTACGTTAGATGACCAACGTTGAGAAGTTGTTGCCGGGACTGTCACTCAAGAACTAGTGTCGCTATGATAATTGAAAGGTGGATTTGAAACCACAGACTATGAAGGTCAATTTTACTGCTAATTTTGTGCCGAATCGAGGACCGCAGTTTTTCGCATGTTGAAGTTTGAAACAAGGAATCGCAAAATATAATAGTTTTTGTCAAAATGTTGTTTAATTTTAATTTTTAATTTGTGAAATAATTTCAGGCCCTATTATTAATAATTGTTTCCTAATAATATAATAGTTTGGCCTGAAATACAACAATAATTATTATTGTTAATCATTATTAATTATTATTATTTTAAATGGTTGAAAAATGTTCCTATTGCATTTTCATGTTCAGGTCAATACTACTTTAAATTGCATTTTTGTTTCGGCAAAAAAGGTGCCATCCGAACCAGGAAATTGGAAATGATTCCAGAAAGTATCATGACAGGATAAATTGTATGGTTCTGTCTGCTCCTTTCGGTCGACTATAGACAGGGTGCGTCATCAATGTGTGGCCTTGGTCACGTAGCCACAAACCGCACCAACTCTGTTAGATTATATTATATTAATGTTGCTCGAAATAACGAGTGCGACGCCAGACATTCGACCAGACTCGAAACATGTTCGGCAAGCGATACTTTTTGTCTCGAATGGACCCACGAAAATACATAATAATAAAAAGCACATCCTGCTTCGCCTGAAACGTCATCCCACATGTAACCAGTCCAGTTTTTACCCTCAAACCCAACCTTGAAACGCCAAGCCTTTGGTGAACGGGATCAGACTTTTCAAGGTTCGCAAAAGACATAAAAGGATTGGATAAAAAAATTGTCAGAACCGATGCTTTTATCGTAAAATTATTTGCTGCAACTGTTTAGGTTCGTAACTCTTCCGACGATAACTTGTTTTTTTATTCGAAACGTCACTCTGAACAAAGTATTAGGTGTGACTTGGTTTTTGAACCATTTATCCAGCAGATTCTGTTTAGTTGGTTATTCGAGGGGTTTTAAAAATATTTGAAGCATTGTGCTATTATTATGATTATTACTTATTGTAATTATTATGCTCAAAACATTGAATAAAGGATTCCTTTCTTTGCTGAACCAGTTGGTTATATATTGGGCCATTATTGTTTCCGCAGAAACACCTCCAAATTTCAAGATGAGCTAACAACCAACAGTTATTTTTGCCCAAAACGTTATTTTTATAGTATTTTTGGTTTCCTTTGAAAATGGAAAATCTCGATTCCTGGCAGGCAGATGGTTATTAAGCATTGTCAGGAGGACTGATAGGATCGTCAAATGCGTTTTTTAGGTTTTTTTTCGATAACTAATTAATTGCTAACCGTATTCTTCCCTCAGAAATACTTTTTTCCGCAAAAAGGTGGCAAACCCAGAGAAAGATCAAACATGCTCGTCGGATAATTAGTACAAGAGGGATGAAGTGTGTGGAAATGGTGGGCAGTTGCACTTGCGCCACATGTGGGTTGTGAAAGGTTGCCGATGTTGATCGCCCTCTCTTTCCCGGCCTTCCTTCGCCGTTCCTTCACTGTCCGGTTTCCTTCTTCCTTTCCTAACCTTCATGATCCACTACTCCTACTATTCTGCCACTCCATCCTTTATGTATACACTAAAATCTCTGTACTTTCCAATAATAATTAAAAAATCGCTATTGGCCAGAATCCGAACTTTGATGTTGGTTATTGTCAATGGACAGAATTGACACTCTTAGAAGATTCAAAAGTCTTTTCTTAGAAAATAATTCCGTTAACAAAAAATCCCCGCGAAAAAAAGTCCCGAACCAAAATGGGCCCTGAAAAAAATTACCCGGAGAAGAAATAGCGTTGGCTGAATGGAAATGACAGGATGTCATGTTATATCATAATGTTGTTATCATGTACATAATATGTTGAGTACTATATATTAGGGATGTACTTGTTGTCGTAGGGGGTAAGGTAAGCATTTTGTGCCGTCGAAACGGGTCCTATTGTTCCTGAACAAGTTTCAATAGGTAATTGAAATTATTTCAAAGCTCTGGCTAACCCGCTCTTCGTGCACTATGTATTTGAAAATTTTAGGTGCCCAAAAGCTTGGTATTGACGTCTTCTTTAAGCCCCCGTCTACTTGAAGGGAGTTGAAAAAAATTTATTTCTGCTTGTTCCTATTTACCTACATGGGTGGGGTCAAAAGTTCCAAAGGTTCCGGGACGATTGATGGCGTTTTTTCAGACTTTATGATTTCTGAGTCCGGGCTTACATACCTCTTGACGAAAAACCATATTTGGATTTTATTTGTTGTTATTTTTATTATTATTATTACGAAATATAATATTTTATAGTTACGGATTTCCCTTTTTTCCATTTTCTTCAATTTTTGTTTATGGCGATTTTTTTTCGCCCTGCAGGAAATTTATTATTATTATTATTACAAAATATAATATTTTATAGTTACGGATTTCTCCCCTTTTCCATTTTCCCTTTTTTCAATTTTTGTTTTTGGGGATTTTTCCCGCCCTTAAATATTCTTAGGGGATTTTTTTCGCCCTGCAGGAACTTCCTAGTAGTTTTTGATTGAGTTTCTCTGGGGTTGAACATTGTTCAATGAACAATAGTTGTTCAATGAACAATAGTTGTTCAAACAGGGAGTTGTTCAACATGTTCAACGAGTTGTTTGAACATGTTCAAACTCGAAACAACAATTATTGTTGTGACACTTGTCATGTACAGACTTTTTGATTCTACCTTACATTATTCCGTTCTTTTACCTTTTAATCGGAGTGCTTTTACATTCCTCACGATTTCAACTTTTGTTCACGTTCGGACGCCTCAAGCGGTTTCGCTCTTATGTTGGTAATGACAGGTTCGTCTTTCTTGCACGTGACCGTAAGGTTTGTTTACTTCCAGTCAAGGTCTCATCAGTTCTAGGCCATCAAATACAATTCCGCCTGTTGTTTTTTCACCACTGACCCGTTCGTAGCGTTTTGTGATGAGTAGGGTTGTTATGCCATTTACTTCCGCAAATGAATGGATGTCCATAAATAATAGCAGCCGCTGTCTATAGGATCGTTTTTGGCGCATTATCCCGCATTAGTCTCTAGTTGACAGTTCAATTACGTGGGGCTCGCCAGAGCGTACCAAATTTTCCATAATCTTTCACGTCGACAGGCTGCCGTTCTATCATCCGTAAAACATAGGGGAAAGTGGGGGACATTGATACAAGGGGCACCTTGATATAGTGACAGTATCTAGGCAATGGACCAAGTGATAGGTTCATTGCTATGACGAGAGATAGCACTACAGGAGTGAAGTATTCCAGCGAAGTTTCATCCTCCACCAGTTGAATACAAGACGCAGGGAGAATGCCATGTGATTTTGTTGTCACGAAGTAATTTTTTTGCGTCTTGTTTGAGAATACCCAGCAAGTGAGAAGTACTGATTATCAACTGGAGTTAAATGCACAGGGAAGAACATGGCTATAGTGAAGTAAATGCCGATTTTTTATTTCTCATTGCTGGTTACTTTTCGTCAAAAAAGCAAGGTGTTTTCAAAATGGCGTAGTGGGGCAGATTGATACACTCAGTGGTGGGGCACATTGATACGCATAAAAGTGCCCCACTTCCAAGAATAATAAACCAAAACCAGCAGGAGCGACATCGATGAACCTGCAATGTCTTCTGCAGTCCACGCTGTAACTGAAGGGTTGATGTCCTTACGTAAGGCGGCTGCATTTTATAAGACGTTGATCAAGCATGTGTAAGTTTATTTCCCTTGACAACTTGAGAGGTGCAAAATGTTATTTTCAAGTAGTTGTAAGAAAAATTGCTTAAGAAAGAGGTTGTCAAGATTATTATACGGTTTTTGTTGTGATTTTCATAATTTTATCAATGTACCCCACCGTGTATCCAACTGCCCCAGGGCCCGTATCAATGTGCCCCGCATATGGGGCACATTGATACAAATGACTTTTTCCAAAAAAACCTCAACATGGGGTACTTCGCTTTTAGCAAAATTGTTCCCCATTTTCCCCCGGTTTCTATGAAACATACTTAATGGGTTAACAACAAGAGCGTCCTCAAAATCCGTCTGACTAAAAACTACTGGCTTCCCAAAAAAAAGTGTATCAATGTGCCCCACTTTCCCCTAATTTGGTTGTAAAGGGGATTAGGAGGGGTCGGGGAGTTGAATTGTGACGCCGGAAGGATTACTCAGCTAAACATTACTATGTATAATGCCATTATACACTGGAAGAGGCGAGTTTGATCCAGCTCCAAAAATAGCGTTGAGTTTATCGAGAGAATAACAAACCATTAATGTATTGGTAATAGTAATAAACCATTATTCTCAAACTCTAGCTAAACCAGTGAATAATAAAGCATTAATAAACCCTACGTACTATTCACAACAACAAAAGTGAGTTGATTTTTTTAAGCCTCTGACAGAGTTGGCTGGTTGGTTGGCGGTGTTTGTGGGAGCATTGCGACAGTTGGTTGCTCAAGATCATTCAAATTACATGCCTTCGGGAACTTTACAACTTAGCTTGGCTAGCAGAATCCCAGTTGCCTCTCTACAGACTTGTGTGAAATCCACCCTTCCGTCCCATTTTCGATGAAGTAATCGTCTGAGATTTCTGATTTCTTTCGGACTGATCTAGTTCTCGTCTGCTGGACGACTTAATTGGGGAACTAAAGTGAACTGGTTTGGATAAAGCGATTTGGCTCTGCAAGGAATAACTATTTCTATCGAAAAAAACGAGCACGATAAAGTGTTTATGTTTGGGAGTACTCAGTCCAGTGAAGCCATTCTAACCAAATGCCGGTCATGACTCATGATACAGGAAAAAAACTTAGACAATGTATAAAGTATGTAATATACAAACAAAACTAATAGGCACCGAAAGTATCCGAATATTTTCAACTTTACGCTGATTTTGCGTAATTTTTTTGATTGATTTAATTGTTACCAACCTCTGAAAATAATTGGAAACGTTTCTATGAAGGTTAATGCAGCTAAATCCTAATTGTTCATTTGTGAAACACCTGGGAAACCTCATTTGCGTTGTCTTAACTGGAAACTATTTTTTAAACTATTGGTAACTCCAACTTGACTCCGTTATTAAGGCAGGAAAAAACATGACTATGTGGATTGCCGATTCAAGTGTGATAAAATTCTAGGAAATTCCACTTTTTATTAGCTATAATTAAATGAACAAAGGCAGATGATTATCCCACCATTAGGAGGTTCATGCATTTCAATCTATATTAGGCCTATTGTATGTGCAGTAGGTATACCTAGCCGTATTGGCTTCTCTTCAAAAATTTGATGGCTCATTGTGAAATGTGCTCACCACAATTACCGATAGTTTCAAGCTACGACAGTAAACTGAAAGCGTTAAGGCGTTTTAGTTGAGTATTTTAAAATTTATGTCTTTTGTCACAATACCTCTTAGGATAACATTTGTGTCAAGTTTGGTAACCCCTGCTGCAGTAGCATTGCATGTACAATGTACATACCATCCACAAGTACAAATCATGCAGTTCAATTTCGAAAACCTCCACGCTTTTTGATGTGACAGCTTAATGAAATAAGAAATCATCAGTCCCAACGAGTCTTGCTATTTTGCTTAGTCAGTCAGGTCAACTGAGTCAGCATGATCCTTTGAAGTACCGGACGGTAACCGATTTACCCGTTGGAGGTCATCCAACATCTCAAAGCTCCAGTATCTCAGTGGCTTGTTAACGTCATTGCCAACAACCTGGTCCACATTTCACAAGCCTTACAAACGCCTATCCCAAGGAGGGTTTGGTTCAAAGAATCATCTCTCTTCTTGATGAGTAACTGAATTAGTGAGGGTGATTCACTATTAATGGAGGGAAACTGATAACTTTATCCGAACTGTAGCCAATAATTGGATGGTGATTATTCGCATCTGCTATCACCTTCCCCGACGATTTGTAGAGGACTAATAACTTCTAAATGTGCTCTACAACATTAATTATTGTGCCGAACGCCATCAAACAATTTCTATTGTTCTTGAACTAATAACTAGAGACGAGATCGATAATATCGCATATTATGCTAAAAAAATAAATATCGCATATTATGCTAAAATTCTAGCCCGTTTATGTATTCTTTTATGCGTTTTTTAAGGCCAATATATTCTTTCTATGCCAATATATTCTTTTCAAAGGTGAAAATATTCTCTTTTTTTTATCATAATAAAAATAAAAGTTTACGTTTTTACCAAGGATGTTAATTGTTTTGTTGTCTCGTGAGGACCACAGGCGCCGGAAAACGTGTTTTTATTATGTAACAGGATAAATAAGTCAATAGTTTCTTAAGAAAATAATAATTATTGGAGTTTTAATACAATAACAATAAAATAATACATGAAGTACAACGTGAAATAATACGTTTTATTACCTGAAAATAGAGGATCGACTTCGTGAGTATAATCAATTTTTCGTTCCACTGCTACAATTACCAACATTTTGTCCAGGTTTTCCAATGTTAAGTTCCGTCTTTTGTCGGTTAAAACGTTCTTCAGCATGGAGAAAGATTGTTCCACTTCACATGATACAATGGGCAGGAATTTGAGGGCCGCTATATCGGCGGGATCCGTGAGTTCGCATCCAGGAACCACCTCTCCTTCAAGAATTTTCGCCACCTCCAACCTCTTTTCCGTAGGTCTTCCAACCTTTTTTCCGTAGGGAGGATTTTTCCGTATGTTGTGAAAGCTGGATCACTTCCTATCCACTTTTTAAATAGTTTAGTAGACTTTTTAAAAAGAGCAAGTACCTACTTTTGGAGTTTCAGAAACTGAATGAACTCTGAGAAGAAGTACCAATCGTATATAGGCAGTACAATGTCAACATATCATGCTGAATGAGGGACACTCCCTCCGCCTTATTTCTAGCAGTAAGCGCTCACCGGGAAATTCCCAGGTAAGGGATTGGGTAGATACCTCGCAATGTCAATGCCACGTGCATTCTTATGGGATTTACATTCCTGCTTGCCACCTTTCACCTAATGGTTGAGACAGGCGAGATTCAGATGGTACCTACTAGGGTTATTACATCGAGAGCAAAACATCGATATGTACATCGATGTCAACATCGGACGTTCAACATCGATGTGAGAAAAACATCGGCCCAAAAACATCGATATAACATCGATGTTCAATAAATGAATTTTTTTTTCGATCTCTTAAGTATAATTATTTAAATAGCCGGAATTATTTTTATAGTCTCGATTCTTATTGTTTACCATGAGGACCTAAGGGTAAAATTATTGATCTTAGACTCACCAAGCTCGTTAACGAGATTTTTTCATTACTTTGGCGGCATTTTATTTCATTATTTTGGTGGCATTTTAAATTGCTCGTATTTCCCGATGTTTTTACTGAGACGTTACACAAATTGCACTTTGCAGATCCTTTGACAACCGGAATAAAATATTTCCACTACACACTTTTCCTTCCCATGACTCAAAGCAATAATTGTACACTAAAAACAATTATTGTACACTAAAAATAACAAAAAAACATTGACAGCAGAAAGCAGGATGCAACTCAACAACTTAATACAAAACAACAACAAAGACATGTATGCGTCATCGATCTTCGTCTTCTTGTTCTTTTTTCCGTTTTACTTGTCCTGGACCTGGTCTTGGTGTTTGCCGCATGAAGTGCGACCAGAATTTCATCGTGTGATGTTCTCATTTTGAAAATTCCAAGCGCCTCTACGGGCTCGCAGATGTGCTATGTATAGCATTTTTCCTTGTAGTTTTTGTCTTTCAATGAAAACTAAATTTGAAGACAGAAAACCCAACCTCGAACTAAAACATCGATGTTGGCTCCAAAACATCGATGTCCGATAATATCAACTAGCTAAACATCGATGGTAAAAACATCGAACATTGGAGCCAAAACATCGATGTTTCGATAACATCGAACATCAATGTTCAACCCTAGTACCTACGAGGGGTCTGATTGATATTCTGATAAATTAGGTAGGTATGCAATGCAGCTATCCTTAGTTAAACGGGAAGCATCCAGCAGTTTCACAAAAACAATTTTCGACGATTTTTTTTTTCTTTTTTTCCTTGAAACTTTCCAAATATTCGAAAAATATTCTTAAAAGATCCAAATATTCGAAAAATAATCGAAAACCTAAATATATTCTTTTTGGCCCCAAATATGCGAAAATATGATAAATTAAATTGCGTTTTAATCGTTGCAAACTGCTCAAAATCCCTCAAAACGGACTCCTATGAACATTCAGAGCCTAAAAATTGAATATGCAAAATATGTAAAATCTCGTCTCTACTAATAACTGGGAAATGTAACACTCTTCGGAACGCCTGAAGATGATTCGGCGCGGCCAACGAAATGCCTGGCTAAGCTATGTAGGTAGTTCACACGTTTTCAAACAACTCTGATTATTTCTATGATCCTCATGATACCATTGCGTTTAAATGTGTCTGTTTGTCGTTGACTGGTATACAGCAGTTATAAATTGTATAGAGCCTGTGGGAAAAACGTTTTCAGCATAATCGTCAATAATGGGCTTCTTGAAAAGGTCAGAATTAAGCATTTCTGACAACATATTTGGATTCAGCACCCTTTAAAACCCATAAACCCCAATTTTTGGTTCGAAAATCCGTATAGGTACGTGCTGAGCTGTTTTCGAAATGTTGGAGATTTTGAAATGAACGCTGGGCATATTTGACGTCACACCTCGCCAGGCTGGGCGTCGAGTAGTTGGGCACTGAGCCGCCAGAGCGCTAAATAATAAATCTGAACAGAATCGGAATAAAAACACTCAGCCCGGGTCGATTTTCGTATAACCTTCTTTGATAATAACCTCGATGCTCAATTTTCGAATGAATTCTATAATGATTAACCCGATTTTAGATTTTTGGGGTCGACTTTTCGCGTAGCAAAGATGGCTGACTTGCGTGGATGAGAGAGAGAGGGATCTCCCGGCCAATCAAAAGACGACGAAGCAGCCCACGTCATGTGCCCTCTGCAGACCTCGGAATTCAAATATCATATTTTTCCTAACGCCCTATAAATAATTGAAACGGATTTTCTGCAATATGGACCCGTTTTCGTAACTTTTGAAGCACGACCTTTGCAGGAAAAACATTTTAAAAAATCATTAAAGGAGCTCATTGACGAATTAACGCCTCAAACTTTATCATTGTCAGAAGTGATAATTTACCGATTAAAAACGCAGCACTTGCATCAAGTAACATTCCAATTCTAAGTAGATTAGATAGTAAAGCTTCCCAGCAATAGCACTTGCTTTTAATTCAATTTAATTATTCAGAGGGAAACAAAATTTACAAATGTAGCCAGACGGCATTAATTAACCGGGGTTTCCAGTTGGTTAAACTCTCATTTGCCCCATAAAAAGTTCATTGTAATGCTCATACATATTATGTAAATAACCTCCATTTTCTTGTAAGTGGATTAAAATTGTATTTTGTTTCATTTTGGTTTATTATTCTTGGAATAATAGGTACACCTATGTAATCGCGACACCTATGTAATCGCGACGGAGGTCAAAAATTCTGAACGCCTCTAGCAGACATTATCCGTTTCAAGATGTGTAGATTCCAAAAACAAAATGTCCGTTCGCCGTCCGAGCCGTTTTGGGCAGTAGGGATTTTTTTAATCTCAAATTTTGACAAAATACTTGGTTTACCGTCTAGTTGTGCCCACAAGGTTTTCAGCCCGATCGCCCCAACCCGTGGGGCACTTTGGGGCTAAAATGGGGCTACGGGAGATGTTCCCTTACAGAAAAATATCATTGAGAATCATTGAGCGAAAATCATTGGTCAGTGATAAATTGGCGAATGATTTTATCATTGGTAATGATTTTATCATTGGCAATGATTTTATCATTGGCAATGATTTTATCATTGGCAATGATTTTATCATTGGCAATGATTAAATTATTGGTGCAATATAATCATTGAATTATTATTGGTCAATGATAAATTGGCGAATGATTTTTTCAGTAAGTGATTATATCATTGGTGATGATATTATTTAATCATCACCAATGATATAATCACTAACTGAAAAGTATTCGCTAATTTATCATTGACCAATAATAATTATTGGTTAGGTACCTACTCAATGATCTATCACTGGTGAAACTGTAATGATAATATCATTAGAACCTCCAACGATAAACCATTGATAGAGGAAGGGTTCAAATTATTAATAACAAGGCAACTTTTATACATTCAAAACTCATCTGTTTATTTAATGAAAACGAACAATACTAAGTAACTACTAGTAGTTACTTCGTCAGCTGAAGAATTCTTAATGCAGTTAAGTACATTTTAGTCTATGGACTTTATTTGTAACTTATTATTTGAACATATTTTAACAGTAAGTAACCGTGAATAAGAAGGAAATATAACCTGTTTAATGTAGGGGTGAGTTTGTGGTGGAGAGGGGGGTTGTGGGGGCTTGCACTGGGCTGAGGCAAGTAAGTCAGTACATAACTACTCCTCCCTCCTAAAATGAGTGTGCTGTTGGAGCTCTGCTTCTGTAACAGAATAATACTCTTGTTAAAATTAATTTCGTTTTCAATTAAACAATTTTGAATTTCACTATGTAGGAAGTATACTTACGGTTTCTGCAGCTGAGGACCCATTCTTCAGATCATAAATTGTACTGGGCATAGCAGCAGCTTCATCACATGAGTTTGGCTAAAGTAAAAAGAATAATGCACACTTGAGAATACTACTTCTCTCTAATAGAATACCTATGTTATAATTGGAGAGTACATGATACCAACATTGGACTGCAGTCAGTGGTCCGTGAAGAGCCCACTGGCCTGTATGGCATTATAATTAAATTATAAATTAAATTTTAATTTCCATACCTCAGAAGCAGAAGCTTCATTAGCCGATTACTCTCCATTCGAGCTGCTCCTGCTGCTGCTGTCGAGCATGCCGTCCTTCTTCCTCTTCAATTCCCGCCTGGACTTGCGGTCCAAGACGAGGACCCCGTACCTCTCCTTGGTCTAGGACTGCGCATTCATTTCAATTCGCCCTAGAATATAATATATTATACAATCATATGAAGTTTATTACACAGGTAGTCAACGCCAAAATTCAATTTTAAATTTCATCATAGTGCTAATAAGACTTTACAGGGTTAATATTAGCCTTATGATTTATTAAGTAATAATAAATCAAGACACATAATCAAATATAAGAGGAAAGAAAGAAAATTTGTTCGATAAATGCATTTTAGGGATGGCTTCCCCTGATATTGAATGGGGCGCCAAGAAAGGAACGAAATTATTTTTAAAACGCTGCAAATTTTACACAAGGGTCTATTATTCTTTGATATTGGTTACTTGTGTGAAAATAAGTTTTGTCAATAAAATTTTGTTGTTGAAAACATTGCAAAAAAAAAAGATTTTCAAAATAGGAAGGTATACCCATGTTTTTACTCGGAAAATATTTGACTTCCTGGGACCCTTCAAAAATCCCATTTGTAACCCCATGAAAGCCCTATAGATCGCCACAGTGAAATCGGATCGTTCCAGGACCCCCTAAAATGGATTCTAGTCCAAAAATACTTCGAAAACGACACCTAACTCGATCCCATAGCCAAAAGCCTTCAAATAACCCCTCCCGTAGCCCCATTTTAGCCACATAGCGCCCCACGGGTTTGGGCGATCGGGCTGAAAACCTTGCGGTCACAACTAGATGGTAAACCAAGTATTTAGTCAAAATTTCAGATAAATCTACAAATTTACAAATTTGTAAAAAAATTCCTACTGGCCAAAACGGCCTGGACGGACGGACCGACATTTTGGTTTTGGAATCTAGGCCCTTTGAAACGTAAGTATAAGTCAAATTTTGAGCCCTATCCAATGTGTGTGAAATAGGTAAGCAAGGGATGGCCACCATATTGTTGTGCAATGAGAAAAGGGCGCGCGAAACAAAGGACTTACCTCCAAAATTTGATTTAATGCCAATATTTTCACCACTAAGCCCCCAGGAACCCTGGTCTTCCTTCATTATTTTCTTCATTCGTCTGGCGTCGAACTTCGGCTACCATATCTGGCATTCTTTATTGAGCAGGGCCTTAGTACCCAGGGACAGGTACCCAGACCAGGAAGGCGACACCGGTGGGCTTTCCGTTCTCATTAATAAATTGCACTAACATGCACTCGTTTCATTCACTTTTAAAAGATTCGCGGAATCGAACATGACCACTGGTGGAAGTAATAATTAATTATTAATCACAGGTTACCGCGGCGAATCAACAGCACAAAGTAACAGAGAGCAACAGTAGAGTGAACACAAGGGAAAACCGTTACGAGGCAAGTAGTGGTGGAACATTCGAATGCAGAATCGAATGCGGCATTCGATTATTGAAATCGTTCGGATGTCCGAATGCGAGATTTCAAGTAGGTATTCGAATAATTAAATTATGGGTCCAAATTTTGGATTTTTTGGTAACAGAGAAACTGGCGTCTTAAGACACGAATTCACGAACTTCTCACGATGCCGATCCTGAACTCCAATTATTGGAATAGGTCGATTTTCGTGCGAATTTATTTGGATGATCATTCGATTATCGAAATCATTCGAACACTCAGCATTCGATTACCTAAATCAGTCGTTTTGCCCATCACTAGAGCGATAGGGCGGGAACAGCGGGCCGGTTGGCCAGCTCGGCAAGAAAAATTTTCTGGCCAATAATTTAATTATACCGAGGAAAATTTTTCATCTCTGGTTTTATGGTGTGTGCTAAATGTATTGTGTGTAACTGCACTGTAATAAATGTTTCAATGATATTTAAACATTTTGTGAAACCTATGTTAAGTATATAGGTGTTGAGCTACTAAAACAGTTGCCGATGATTTAGTTAGTTAACATTAATTATTAATGATTAATCACTAATGAGACCAAAACCTGGCCAATAATTATCACTCATGACCAATGATTCACCTTAATGATACCACCATAGCTCAATGATTATTACTTACAGCTCAATGATTCTCCTCAATGATACCGCCAAAGCTCAATGATTATCACTTATAGCTCAATGATTCTCCTCAATGATACCGCCAAAGCTCAATGATTATCACTTACAACTCAATGATTCTCCTCAATGATTTAGTCGCCTCAATGATATTCTACCATAAAATAATCATTAACTTCAATAATATATCATTAGACACTCAATGATATATTATTGACCAACCAATGATTAATCATTCAAAGCCAATGATTTATTATTAGAGTCTCAATGATACTTTTCTGTAAGGGTTTTTGAAGGTTTTCGGCTATGGGGCCGAGTTAGGTGTTGTTTTCGAAGTATTTTTGGACGTAGAATCCATTTTTTGGGGTCGCAGAATGATTGCACTGTTGCGATCTATAGGGCTTTCACGGGGCTAAAAATGGGATATTTGAAGGATCCCAGTAGGTTAAATATTTTTCGAGTAAAAAAAATTAAGAATTTATAAAAAAACAATTTTTTTGGAAAAAAATCCAAAAAAACATTTTCTTTTCCAAAAAATTTTTCGACAGAAATAGTTTTTGCACAAGTAACCTATATCAAAGAATAGTAAACCCTTGTGTAAAATTTGCAGCGTTTCTTTAAATCTTCAAGTGAGACCAATGTCTAGCGATCCGTCGTCGTTTTTGGAGCGAAATGTCACTGGAAGCTGCGATTCATCAACAAAGTCGCGCCTAAGGGTGTTGCTCTCTTCAAGTGGCCATTGCTTGGTTGGATGATGAGTTATCGAAAATCCCCCTCGACCGTTGTCTTCCTTACGTCTCACGCTCACACAACTCAAGTGTTCAAACGATAAAATCCGTTGATTTTTAGCGAAGTTCTGTGAGCGGGAGGATGCATGTGCAATTCTATGGGTTTTTGAACGTCCGAAGAAAGGCAGACGTTGAGGAAGTTCAGGGGGTTCTACGCTAGATGCCACCCACCTCGACCACCCTCGGCAACCTAGCAATGCTAGCTATGCCCTGGTAACTAGGAAGGTTGATCGCGAACAGTTAGTTAGGTACCTACTGTTGTCAATGATGCTTTATTGCTTCCGAGTCTGTGAAGCAGCGGAAGCCTTGTGTTCACTTTCGGGAGAAAAAAATTTTTGTTGTCCAAATTCAAAATTTTCACTCGCATTTTGCGTTTCATAGCCTACTGAACAAATTTGGTTCCGTGTCTGTCGGTCTGTGGGTCTGTGGGTCTGTCCGCATTTCCTTGTTACAGCCATAATTTCCACAATTTTGAATGAATTTAGCTCAAATTTTGAGGGATTATGCGGATAAGGCTCCTTGAGGTCCCATACGAATTTCATCACAGTTGAATCAGCGGTACGCTCTGCGCATGCGCTAACGTGAAATTCTTGAAACAGGCATAAGTTTCTCAATTTTGATCGAATTTCAATCAAATTTTCAGGAATTGTGTGCGTATAGCTCTAGATGGTACCCTGTCAGTTTCATCACGATTGAATCAGCGGTACGCTCAGCGCATGCGCGAACGTAATTTCCTTGCCACAGCCCTAACTCCTACAATTTTGATCGGATTTCAATCAAATTTTCAGGAATTGTGTGGGTATAGCCCTAGATGGTTCCCTATCAGTTTCATCACGATTGAATCAGTGGTACTCCCTGCGCATGCGCGAACGTAATTTTCTTGTTTCAGTTGTTACGTTCATTTTGAACTTGGCACGAGGAAGCTCTTGTGCCATTGCCTTGGCAGTGTATTTTTCTTTGACAACGGACAACTCTCCTTTTCATTGATTCTAGCCTAAGCCCAAAATTTCAGTTACCTAGATGCAAACAGGTAGGTGTCAGGCAATTTTTAGAGCTAATTGATTTTACCGGCACACAGTGGGGTAAAACGAGTGTTTTTCGGAAAAACGCTGCATACTTTACACAAGAGTTTATTATTGTTTGATATAAATTATTTAAAAAGTAATAAATAGGTAATATATCAATTTGTTAAAAATAATTCAATTATTCGAAATGTGTTTTTTTCCTTGTAAAGTTTGTGGAGGGATGTGGGGCACTGTTGAATGGATTATCGGCCAAAATTACTCGGAAAACGACACCAATTCGGCTTCCCAAACCAAAACCTTTAACATCTCTACTAATACATTTAAAAATCTGAATAAAGCACACGTGGTCAAGCTATGCATGCGATGCAGTCTATGGGGTCACTCTGACCCAATTCAAATGGGTCAATTGACCCACCGACTCATTCTTTCTCACTATAATTCAACTCCAATATGTGACATACGAAGCTGGCAATGTCAAGCGATTGTACATACAAAATTTCATAGGATATCATAGTGCATGTGGTCCATAATTGACTGTACCTACAGGTCAATGTTTGACGTTGTGGGTCACTCGAATTATGCTCAGAAAGTGGAAAGTAGCAAGTATTAAAATTCAGGTTCCGAGCTTCTGGGTAGAAGAGAGAACACCTTCAAGGTTCAAATTGTACACAGGTACATTGTGTAGATCGGTGGTAATTCGAGTTTGTGATCGGTGTAATTCGCGTCGGAGGTGGAGACTTTTGATCGGCCGCAACATGTCATTATGCGTTTCAAGATGTGTAGCCCATCATTATTACTACCAAGTTCAAGGACAACTAGCCATCGCCGACCGTGTGTACTGCATTTTTGGAGTATGAACCCCAAAAGGAATGAAGACCAAGCGAATCGAACGCGACGAGAGGTTCTGTTGTTGTGAGTTCTCAAGACAACGTTCCTCCCCAACCATACGTAGAATTCCTATAATGTAATATTATATGTAATGATAATCTGTAAGAATCATTTTTATCTCAGAATAATTGTATTCTCATTTCGCAATAGTATTGTAATGAAATGTGATAATGTATTAAATAAACCGAGAGGAACATTTTTGTAAAATGCAAATTTTCTTATCACTCTTTTGACCGTATCAGGAAGTTCAGGAATTTTTTTTTTTTGTTGAGTCAGCGATACTGTTGACATGATTCAACAGGATAACTCAGGGTTGGTGTGTTCGGAAAACTATTTTCCGGTAGCTAGGGCCATCTTCAATTGTTTAATTATTAATATCTATTTCGGTGATGATGATGTCCGTTTGAATGAACGTAGGTGGAAAGTTGTTGAGGGTCGGTCAAATAATTATTAGTAGGGCTGGCGCCTCTATTGGTGATGATCTTCAATGCATCCTTGGAATCGGGTGTTTTTCCTGACCTGCTGAAGAGCGCACTGATCATCCCGGTACTGAAGAAAGGTGATGCCACCCTTCCAGAGAACTACAGACCCATAAGTATTCTCTCCTTCACTGCGAAGTTGTTTGAAACCTTAGTCTACAACAGGCTGGTTAGTTTCCTTCAGGTCAGCGGTGTCCTCAGCCACCATCAACATGCAGGATTCTTGAAAGGCAGCTCAGTTGAGACAGCTATATACGAACTGACAGAATTCATTTTTCAGGGTGTCGACAATGGCCGGTGTGTCCTTGGTCTGTTTATTGATCTGACAAAGGCTTTTGATCTGGTCCCACATTAACTGCTACTGACTAGATTGGAGTTTTATGGTGTTAGAGGCGTTTCGCTGAAGTGGTTCGAGTCCTACCTCGCGCACAGACCTTGGAAAGTTGGTGTGCGTTACTCAAACGGTCTCGTGTACTCTGAGCAGAGGTATCTGGACAGATCTGTTCCCCAGGGTAGTATTTTGGGTCCGCTACTGTTCTTGGTCTTCGTGAATAGATTTCCTGAAGTGATATCGTCAGTGGACAGGGACTGTACGGTTGTGCAGTATGCGGATGTTAGCAACATCATCATACGTAAGGACACTGTCTGCGAGGCAACTGAAGCATGTTCCACCCTATACTGCGAAATAAAGAAATGGTTGACGGCGAATGGTTTGTGCCTGAACGGTTCAAAAACAACATGCATCTTCTTCAGGACATCCCAATCAAGAGTCGTTCGCCCTGTCTCAATCACTCTTGATGGATTACCTGTGAAAGTGGAGGAAGAGACCCGTTTCTTGGGTGTCCAACTGAATGTCCATCCCAAGTATGAAACACATACCTTGAACTTGTGTAGGCAGCTGAGTGGCTACGTTTATTGCTTGAGGCGACTTAAAACCCTGGCAAACGATGCTGTGGTGTTCACGGCTTACCACTCGTTGATTATGTCTCGAGCTCTGTACGGCATCCAATTCTGGGGTTCGAATGTAAATCTGGAGCGTGTCTTCAAGGTACAAAAACGGGCTTTAAGGATTTTACTGGGGCTTGAACCAGATGAATCCTGTCGAGGGAAATTCCGTATGCGAAACTTGATGACTGTCCCTGCCCAGTATGTCTATCGTTCCCTCTTATTTGCTCGTAAGCTCCGACCAGTCGCACATGTAGAATGAAAGGGGCACAATTTACATTATAAATGCATTGTACATGTGCCACTTTCATTCTACATGTGCGCAGTGTTCGAGGGGATGAAATTTGATCATCGTTACCCGACTCGCAGAACTGAACTCCTGATGGTCCCTCACCACCACCTATCTTTCTTTGAGCGAAGCGCAAGTTATAACATCATAAAGATTCTGAACCACATGGGTGATGGGGTGCTGAGTTGCCCAGATGGCAAATTCAAGTCGACGATGAAGAGATTCTTTGTTGAAAATGAATTGTACACAATTAATGAATTCTTCGGCTCTCGTGTCTCCTAATTAGTTGAAATCCAGGTCCCATAGTTTTGTTTTTTGTTAGTGTGATTCAGAAATGTCTAGGTACTGATTTATTTTTAACCATTTGTAATTTTATGCCTATTTTTGTATCGGTGATATTTTTGTTATACTTGTACAATGGGCTTCTTGTAAAGGTCAGAATTCAGCATTTCTGACAACATATTCGGATTCAGCTCCCTTTAAAACCCATAAACCCCAATTTTTAGTTCGAAAATCCGTATAGGTACGCGCTGAGCTGTTTTCGAAATGTTAGAGATTTTGAAATGAACGTGGGCAAATTTGAAGTCACACCTCGCCAGGCTGGGCGTCGAGTAGTTGGGCACTGAGCCGCCAGAGCGCTAAATAATAAATCTGAACAGAATCGGAATAAAAACACTCGGCCCGGGTCGATTTTTGAATAACATTCTTTGATAATAACCTCGATGCTCAATTTTCGAATGACCTTCTATAATGTTTAACCCGCGTTTCGATTTTTGGGGTCGACTTTTCGCGTAGCAAAGTTGGCTGACTTGCATAGAGGAGAGAGAGAGGGATCTCCCGGCCAATCAAAAGACGTCGAAGCAGCCCACGTCATGTACCCTCTCCAGACCTTGGAATTCAAATATCATATTTTTCCTAAGGCCCTATAAATAATTGAAACGGGTTTTCTGCAATATGGACCCGTTTTCTTAACTTTTGAAGCATGACCTTTGCAGGAAAAACATTTTAAAAAATCATTAAAGGAGCTCATTAATTTGACAATTCCAGTCATACTTGTTGTGAATTATTGGAAATGAAATACATTATTATTATTACACCCTACCTGCAATTTTCATTCAAAATGAAAATGACCAATTTTTTGTAAATATTCAAAAGGTATTGAGATAATATATACCATCATCTCAATGGTTGTTTTAATTTTAACAAAATGAATTCCGATTCTCTTTCTAGCTGTGCACACAAGGTTCTCAGCCCGACGGCACTTAGATTTTTGGCTATCGAGCGGTGCAAACTGAATCTCTTTGTAAAAGTGCCGTTTATTGGATAATGAAGAGGGTCACTAACAGGTAGTCAAAGACCGTCTGAGGAGACGGTTTCGCAATGGGAGCTCAATCCCCCCCAACCTTCAGGACAACGTTACCAGATTTTTTTTTCAGCCCCCCCCCCCCCCCCCCCCTAGTCAAACTTGGCTAGTTGAAGCTTTTCACGTCGCAGGACATGGCGCTGTTTTGGCAGCCACCCTTTGAATTCAACGAACACTTTTTTTCGCTTGTAAAACAGGAAACTATACGTGTGGGGATGGGGACAATTGCGGGGTATTTTGCAAGAATGCGATAGTGCGGGAACGCTCTAATGGTTAGTAAATTGATCTCGAAGTTGATTATGGGAAGGAGAGAGGCGAATAAAGGATTTCAGGTTACCTATTTATCGTTTATTTTATTAGATTACTTTCAACTTTTACACGATTTATCGTAAGATGTATCAGATTTCAATTTCAATTTCAATTTCAATTTCGATCAAGTTTAATCGTAATCGTAATGTGAGTAGGTACTATTGATCCGTTGGCCAGATTGATCCGTTTATTTCAAACTATGTTGAAATTTCTGAATAGACATCATAATATGATATTATCAGTCTAACAGCGCGTAATTACGCTACAAATTTTACTCGAGATTAATTGTTCTTCTTGCAAAAATTAATTGGTTTGTCAGTAAAAAATAATTCAAAAATTGCATTCTTGGGACGCCAAAAAATAGATTCTACGTCCAAAAATACTTAGAAAACGACACCCCACCAGATATTTTACCCGAAAACCTGTAAAAACGGGTGGATTACGAAAGCGCCGATCCCCCCAGGAATGCATAACTAAAGCGCCAAATTATTGGGAACGGTTGCTCCAGTTTTTAGAGAAAAATCATTACGAAAGCGCCTATAATGAGAACTACCTTTCTGCTAGGACGAAAGTGCTGAGCACATACTTCTCCACGTCAACCGGAGGCAGAATCTGCGACGATGGTATTGGGAACTATCTGAAGTCATTTAACAGACTGTCATATCTGATATGACAGTCTGTTAAATGACTTCAGATAGTTCCCGATACCATCGTCGCCGTGTTCATGAATGAGTTGATTTTTCCCCCACCTCCTTTCTTCGTTGATTTCCTTGTATCTTGTTTCTTTCCTTCCTTCCTTCTCGTTGTTCGTCTTGTTCGTGCTTTTGTTGTCCTTACGTTTATTATTCATACCCTTCCCGTTCCTAATAGATCCGCTATTAGAGCAAGGGCTGCTATCTTTATGAAGTAGGATTGGCCGAGATGAAAATTTCATTTAATGAACTAGGGTTATTACATCGAGAGCAAAACATCGATATGTACATCGATGTCAACATCGGACGTTCAACATCGATGTGAGAAAAACATCGGCCCAAAAACATCGATATAACATCGATGTTCAATAAATGAATTTTTTTTTTCGATCTCCTAAGTATAATTATTTAAATAGCCGGAATTATTTTTATAGTCTCGATTCTTATTGTTTACCATGAGGACCTAAGGGTAAAATTATTGATCTTAGACTCACCAAGCTCGTTAACGAGATTTTTTCATTACTTTTGCGGCATTTTATTTCATTATTTTGGTGGCATTTTAAATTGCTCGTATTTCCCGATGTTTTTACTGAGACGTTACACAAATTGCACTTTGCAGATCCTTTGACAACCGGAATAAAATATTTCCACTACACACTTTTCCTTCCCATGACTCAAAGCAATAATTGTACACTAAAAACAATTATTGTACACTAAAAATAACAATAAAACATTGACAGCAGGATGCAACTCAACAACTTAATACAAAAAAACAACAAAGACATGTATGCGTCATCGATCCTTCCTTCTTGTTCTTTTTTCCGTTTTACTTGTCCTGGACCTGGTCTTGGTGTTTGCCGCATGAAGTGCGACCAGAATTTCATCGTGTGATGTTCTCATTTTGAAAATTCCAAGCGCCTCTACGGGCTCGCAGATGTGCTATGTATAGCATTTTTCCTTGTAGTCTTTGTCTTTCAATGAAAACTAAATTTGAAGACAGAAAACCCAACCTCGAACTAAAACATCGATGTTGGCTCCAAAACATCGATGTCCGATAATATCAACTAGCTAAACATCGATGGTAAAAACATCGAACATCGGAGCCAAAACATCGATGTTTCGATAACATCGAACATCAATGTTCAACCCTATAATGAACACTCGCTGATAGTGGAGTCTGGAAATGTTTTCGTGAATGCATTAGGCAAACAACAAAGGATGCTTGTGACTACTGGTGAACTGGTTATGAATCCAATCAAAGGAATTTAGATAATCCCTCCCGTAGCCTCTTTTTAGCCCAACAGAGCCCCACGGGGTTGGGCGATCGGGCTGAAAACCTTGCGGGCACAACTAGTATAGGTAGTGGACCGAGTATTTTGTCAGAACTTCAGATTAAAAAAAACTGCCTGGCCGGCGGGCATTTCATTTTTGGAATCTACACATCCTGAAACACATTATGACAAATTTTGAGGCCGATCACTGCATTCTTGTTCACAATCATACTCGAAAACGACACCTAACTCGATCTCATGGCCAAAAACCCCCTAAGGCTGGCCGTCCACTGGACGCGATTTCGCGCGAAAAGCCGTTCGCGCGAATTCGTGTGAGTTCCCGGGAAGGGTTGTTCGCGCGTTGGTACCCCGGCGAAACGCGAATTATCTTCAAGTGAGTAAGTACTTGAGAAGAAAGTCCCCGCTGTAATATATTTGAACCCATTTGAATATTATCTAAACCCGGTTTTGGTTTATTATTATTGGAATAATACACCTATGTAATCGTGACAGAGGTCGAAAATTCAGATCGGGCTCAAAATTTGACATTATCCGTTTTCTGACACGTAGTTTCCAAATAGGTACCTGCAGGCTGCAAATTTCCATGTCAATAAAAAAATTGTTGGAAAAAAAATCTACTTTGTTCGAACAGATGTGGGGCCTCTAGAAATGAATTATGCGTCCGAAATTACTCGGAAAGTACCTATTTGACCTCTTGGGATCCTTCAAAAATCCCATATGTAGCCCCCATGAGAGCCCAATAATCTCAAGAAGAAGATAGATGCCTACGGTGAAATCGAATCTTCTGCCCAAAACGGCCAGTGCGGCGAACGGACATGCGATTTTTGAAATCTACACGTACTGAAACGTATAATGACAAATAATAATCAAAAATTTGGATCGGTCTCAAAATTATTTTGAGACAGATCCAAATTTTTGATCCTCGTCACTAAAACTTGGTTGATTAGACTTTCCTAATTATCTCCTTTGCGATTGCAAATGCATTTTCAAATTGATCGGTTAGACAATCAAGACGATGAACTCATCTAGGCACTCAATTCAAAGTGGTTGTTTGCCGATGGTGCAGAGGTCTAATCTAATGAGTTTGGTTAGGGAGAGAGAACGACTCCTCTGCTGAATACTGAATACTGACTCCTACTGCTGTATTCAGCAGAGGAGTCGTTCTCTCTCCCTAACCAAACTCAATTCAACTCCAATGTATTATACCAATATTGAAATCGCTTGAATTGGAATTCGCTGCCTTCATTGCGTGAACGCTATTACACGAGACTGGTCAAGTGATTGATTGGGGTAATAATATTACGCTTAATATTATCCATATTATTATAACAGTTTGGAGTTCATCGCCATACTCCCTAGCCCGAATACACGAAGTTAGTTGCGGCCCGTGTTGCTGATCCTATGGACGGACGGACAAACAAATGCTAGCAGAGTTTAATCAAAAATAATAACTAATAATTAAACATTTATGGTACCGGTTCAATATCTATCGGTGCTATCTATTCCTACACCCATCAGGTAGATATCATACATAACGGTAGATAGCGTATCAGACCAGTGGACTGACAGTAGAACCACCTCTGTACGGTCGGTAGATAGCATATTGAACCAGTTCCACATTTCTCAGCATGTTGTTATAATATAACAACATCAGCATGTTGTTATAATATAACAACATAATATATTATGATGCCGTTCCGTTTTTTTTTTTTTTTTTTACATCAAGGAAATTGTTTGTTTCTGTGTTTCAGAGATCAAATGTACAGTTTCAAGTCAGGAGGACTATAGACTGCTCGCATTTTGGGGAGTTTCTATTCGTGAGCTCCACATGTTCCTATGGCGGCCGTGGTCCGTCATCTCAAGTGCCATAAACCAAGAAGTCCTTCTCATAGGTCATTATCAACAACGTGGACGTGAAATCAAGTAAGGTTCAAGATATATTGTTTGAGCAAACTGTAATATCAGTCGTCACTGGTTCGCCAGTGAGTGGTAGAACACACGGAGCGGACTCACACAATCGGTCTATATGGGAAAGAAAACTAAGAAGAGCTTCGCGTGGCTATTGAAGTGTTGATGAAACTGATCCACCGTGACAAGTGTCTCCCACGTTACCACACGCCTACGTCTCCCGGTCCCAGCCCGCTCCAGTAGTCTCATGATTACTTCTACTTTTTATTACTTTATGCGGGACGACTTCCAGCTGTAATTAAAGACCGCAGGCAACAAAGGGAAGAAAAAAACTCGTCGTGCGATCGGACCAGCGAGAATAATTATAAAAAGAATCAGAAAAAAATACGAAGATCTCAAATTTCTTGGTCGGTGTCTGCCTGCCTCCCGTCCGTATGTTTCAAAGAAAGGTTTCATTCATTTCCCACGTGAACGACAAGTGGCGGACCAATGATCTTACTTGCTATTGGTATTAACCATAATAAAGCCTATGTGAACACCCAAAAGAGGACAGAAATAATCAGATGATAGGTAGGGAATTAGAGAGCATTAATCAAATAGATAACTATTAAGCCTGAATTCTATGATTCTGATGAAGATTATTTTGATTCTGCTTATCAATAATTTAATTGCTTGATCTCACTAATGCCAATACACCAAGAATGGTTTAGCACAGGCTTCATCCATAGTATGGACCAATTATAGTAAGTAGTTGCCTCTGAGTATTCTGTTCTTTAGTGCTGGGACTCAGTTTTCTGCTTTCCAGCTCTGTCGTTGCAAATTGATGTTTTTATATTGAAAATGAGAGGATGAGTATGTTTTACGTAGCAATAGTCTGCCTGACTATCGTCTGCCACGAGCCAAGCCTAGTAAGAGCCCGTCTATGCTCGAAAATCCCAACTTCTATCATAGTCGGCGAATAGTTTCGGTAGGTATTATTTCGCTGTAATTTCAAAATTTCACAAAAGACTCATCGGAGTTGAAAGTTTATTCTCTTGTAGTGTTGGGAATTTTCAATTAGACTGATTTGAATTAAAGGTTTGTCATTTTTTTCCGCCTCATTTTTGACCTTAGAGACTTCCAGCTAGAATTTCCCCTTGCAAGTTTATTCTGTGATTGTTGTCTTTGAATAGTGAATCATTAATAAAATTTATAATAAAATTTAGCAATAATTTTTTTAATAAAATTTATTAATGATTTTCATTAATAATGGTGATAGAATTAGTGGTATAGATCACTATTATAAAAACTTTGTGTAAGTACTTCGTTATCTTGGTCCTAATTACCTTTGATTGAGTCCCTGATGGCATTTTTGGCTTCGTTGTCCTTCGACGGCTGTGTAATGTTGTCTTCCGCATCTTTGGCATAGAATGAGGAGTTTGAAGTGCTCAGAACCGATTTCTCATGGTGCTAGGAATCAAATACAACCAATGCACCAGTAAAAACCAGTTTTCAGCGACTTCATCATGTGTGGCATGATGATGGCGTGATATTCCAAATTCTTCGGTGCCTTCGCCGTGCTTTTCTTCAGATTTCCACTTGCTGCCTCGATAAAAACCATTGTAGCCGAGTTTCTTCTGAGACCGCGTCTACATTCGACAAATCACTTGAAGTTAACTTCTGACACCGGTTGATGACGGATGATTTTTTTTTTTTTTTCTCGAAAAACCCGGATCTCCAACCTCGTTGGGTGTTCCGTGGGGACTGTGGTAGCTGCCTTCGTATAGGGTGGTATTTAAACCAGGAGGTCTTGGTTGGGGGCTCTCGCACAATGATAGAGGATAGTGTTACAACGAAGCAGCGGAGCGACCACCTATATTCTAAGGTTTCACATCCTGTCCTCATCCAAGCACCTGATAGAAACTATTGGTTCTGTCTCACTTTTACAATCAACCATCTTGCTGCTTTCACAGGCGAATTTCACAGATTGAAACATACAATCTGAAGCGAATCACCATCGTCAGCATGGTGCTGAGGAAGTCTGATGGGTCTGCAGACCTTTTGGAATGAGATTCGTGATATCGTATTGCATGTTCTAATGGGCCTTCCTCAGTGATAGATTGACCATTTTTTTGCTAGATTGCCTTCAGCATGATATAAACATTTTTTCTGAGCATTTAATGTTTATTAGCAATTAATTTAAAGTTTTGGTTCAGCATACGAAGTCATCATAATGAATGTTTCAGCTGGAATCCGTCAAAGTCCGTTTGGTTATCATATAATAGTATGATACCATTGGCGGATCCAGAATTGGGGGGGTTGCGCCAAATTTGAAAACTTACAATGATCATCAATAAAGTAAATGTTGTGCTCTAACGTGGTCTATCACATTTAATGTATCAAACGGCTTCAAAATACATGCGTGGACTACCTCGAAAATGTAAATATCTCCTCCTCTCCGTGAAAACCCATTTCTGATGTCTCACTCTAAGAAAACCCCCAGTAGTGGACAGCCATCTCCAAGTTCAATTTTTTAACCATGACTTTCCAACGTCGTAGAACTCTTCTTGTTAATTCTACCTTGGACAGGGACAACAATAAAGACTGCACGACTGGTTCAAACAAACCGCACTTTGAAAATAAAATAATAAACACATAGGAAGGTTACGTGAAGGCTACTTCCCGGATGATTATGTTTCACTTGAGGTTAGCAGAAACAAAGCTATGAAATTTAAACTAAGATATTTATAATTGTACAAATAACTAAATACAAAAAGGGGATGAATTGTTTCACCAATCCCCAGATAGAGCGAGCCCTTTTTAGTCCTGTGTTCTCGATTAGACTTGCTGTGGAGACAGAGTAGGTACCCGTGGGGTTAATTTAAATGTTATAAAATGCTTAATTTGTTGTTGAGCGTCAGTCTGCTTGGTCAGTCGAAACGGTGGTTGTCGAACTGGTGGGGAACTGGTGAGTTCGAGCGGACGAAAAACTTCGAAAATCCTCTTACTTTGCTAAGCCCCCTTTTCTGGAGGAGGAATCTTACTACAGTTTACGGAAACTGCACCACAAGCAAAACACAATTCAACTTTGACAAAGAGTTCGTTTTATATGACGAAAAGAGAGAGAAGACTAAACAAATATTTAACTGAACCTCGCTGGGTTTGGACTCACCAAATAAAAAATAAGAAAGAAAGAAAAAGAAATAGCAATAAAGCCAGAACAAGACCGTTGACCACCTTCTATTTTAAGCTGGCCCTAACAGCTAGATTCTTATACTGCTAGTTGGGTACCTCCACAGAACTCCCGAGGGAAAAAGAAAACCCCTACGAGCCAAACAATCCACAATTTGTTCGGCATGCTTCAGGGCCAGATCTCGACTAAAAATGATAATTTCATTCTTGCGCGAATTTGGAACGGAATACTGACATACCAAAAGTGTGGGGCTATCCTGTTGTATATTCTTGCCTTTCAGGTATTGAAAGAAACGGGTTGCAATAAACGCCAAGGTAGTTTTCCGTGGTGGCTTGAACCAAGATCTAGCAGCACAGAACAAGGTATTTTCCTGATCACTCGGGCTTCATATACCGCCTCAAAAAATTGACACGTACACGTGTCTCATTGTGTCACTTGGACAGCCGACGTGGCACTCACCACGTGGGTGCAGTTCTGGACCTCAGGTCCAGTTCGATAAGGACTATCTATAAAGGGCGAGCCGAGTAATCGTAACAGAATCTCAAGCTAATGAAAAACAAAACATCTACAAACGGGTTTATTATTTAGGTTTATGTAGGGGGGGGGGGGGGGGGAGGAATAATAATTCCTTTGAATACTGCTTACTTATACGTTTGTAACTCCCGCCCACGAACTCGAGTGAAAGGTCAATAATTATTCCAAAGTAGTTTTGGACGTGGATTCGATTTATGAATGCCCGAGGCCTTTCAAATTCTACTGAGCCGTAACAGAGCCGGGGCTTTTGAGCCTCTCTTGTTTCACTTTTTGCTCCATGATTTTGCTGATTTTTCATAGGTAGATAAAACCTTTTTAACTTCAGAATCAACACAGCGATGCATTGCACTTTCCATCACAGCACCTGAACGATACACTTCCGTCTTTCATAACCCGATGTTTCGAATATTTATAACTTTGAACAATTATTGCACGTTTACCACGATTTGTCTCGAAAACACATTCTATTTTAATATCCAAAGCGTCACACGTTCCAAATACGACCTGAAGAGCAACTGATAGGCAGATGACCCGTCTCAACAAACTTTCCCCAAACAAACGGCGATCTTTGTCCCCAATCGCATTGCCTCTGCGGGCACCCTCGCTTCCTTTTTTTCCCCAAACGCATTACGCTCTGTTGTTCGATCTAAAGCAATAATAAAATCATCTGCAATTCAATTATTTCCAACACAATCTAATTTAATCAATGAACCGATGAATAGTAAACCAATGACATGTTTTATCTGCCACTTCTTTCAATTCTCAATAGTTCAAACTTCTTATACGAGTATGACACGCTGAAAATGTCATTGGTAATCTAGGTAAACAGTAAAGTGCTAGTTTCAAATCCATCAAGTGAATCGTGATTACCTACCTACCTAAATTACCTGTGACCCAAGTGGCCATAAGAGTATTAACTTGAGTTATTTCAATGGGATCCTCAATTTTTTGTGGGGCTTCGAATATTCCTCGGTGGTAGACCCCTCAATCAATTTTTTTATGCTTCTTCTAAAACGGCCCGAAGTGCCCAAAAATGTGATCTATAATACTTCTAAAATGAATTGAATGTGATCTTTAACGCATAGTTCGATGGTGAAATTCGTTGTAGGTAACGCTTCTGAGCTTCTTATATTTGCAGCTTAGCAGTTTGAAGCATTTTACACCCCTTCCTTCATTGCTTATATTAAATATAAGCAACGAAGGTACTCAAATTTTGAGTACCTAGTGGCCAGAATGCCTAATGATCAGCTTTTATTGCTCTTTCAGCATCTGCCATTGCATCTTTCCTAGCCTATTCATTGTTGGATCATTGTGGGTGTTTTCTGTATTACGAGCAACCGATTGTGGTAGCATTGTATGGTATTAAGTATCCAACCGCATTGATGATGTTCTACGGTGACTTCTGTTCAGGTGATCCTGAATTCCCTTGAGTGCTCACTTTGTTTCTTCGCTATTGTTCCTGGGTCCAATCCTTGAATTGTTTACACACGCTGTGACGCTGTGACTTCGTCTTGTGTTGTAAGACGAGTCTCTAAGTAACATTAAGCCATTTAAAACATCTCCTGTTTCTAAAGGCGTGAGTACTAGACCTTAACTCCGACTGTCCCTCTCTTCACCTTGCTGAAACCTTTGTAGGTTTCATTCGTGTGGATGCCTTTTGAAAGGTGTGCCATTTCTCCTGTAGTTGGTTGTCGGACCAGGCGATGCTTACCCTTGGGAATTGGGCACCTTCAAAAATTTCCCAGAAAATCTATTTGATTCGATCATTGGATGCTTGTAATGTTCAAGTTGCTAAACAATTTTTAGGGGGAATGAAATTGGAGCCCATTTCAACTTAAATTAAATTAAGAGCTTGCGTTACAAAGAAGCTAAGTGCCGAAAACCTCAAAAAAAGATAACATCACAATATTATCCCGACTTCAAAGGTTCATAATATGAATCATAACTGGTAATTGACAAATTAGTTGTCCAATATGTCCAATGAATTTCTTCTCATTTAAAACTCTTCCTATTTTTTGCACTGACGTAGGAAGAACTATTCGTTTTCGCTGTCTAAACTTCTATTTGTTCTAACAGCGATTATGTCCTTTGTTATTCATAAGCCTGGGGGACTCTGTACCACTTCTGTTTGCTTAGTATAGGTCATGAGTCCTGGTTCTGGTTGCTGAGGTCCTGATGCACATCATATTATTATTATGATACGTAATTCTATTGTGGATTTATCGTAGTTTTGTTATTGAACAGTCTGCATTCAGTGTTCAATTATAGCCACCTTAACATTTTCCAATACTTGTTCAATAATTTTACCATTCCAATGACCTCTCTGTAACTTCATTGACGTGAAAAACACGTTGAAGTGAAAAAAAAATTGAAAAGAAAAAAATGTTCAAATGGCACTAAGACCCCTTTGTAACGCAATGATGTTCCCAGTTAGAGATTTGTTGGTCGATGGCCACTAAAAATGTCACATTAATAAATTAATATTGCTTGTCTCATTCGGATTCAGGTTCACTTTAATAATTTCAAGGCTTACCCCCAAGGCAAGTCATCTGAATTCAGTTAAAGTTCGACGGTAGTGAAGGTGACGAGCTTCACGTTGAGGAACACTTCCCGCATCTCAACTAAATTCCTTGCTCGGAACCGATTCAACTTCTGTTAGTAGCTCTAAACGTGACAATTTCGAGATCACTTTAATGCATTCACTGATGGCTAAGACTGAGATTTAGACTATGGTATAAAGTTTACAGGCGTTTATGCAGTTCAAAATACCCTACGCGTGAATGTGAGGAATCATCTTATTGAACAACTCGGGAGAATACCGACACAACGGAGAACGTCTGATCCGTTGGTAATTTTTTTAGCTGACACCATGTCCGAGGGACAGTCTTTTGATTCGACCATTCGTGCAATCGTTGGCTCCACTCACGGAATCTGTTTCCAGGTGTGACGAATTCAGCACGCGCCATTCAAACAGTTTCCGCCGTTGGGATCTTAAGACGCGTGGAACGCAAGACTTGGTTACACGTTGCCCCGAACAATCATAACCGGGCCGGCTATTGTTTCGGTTGCCTAACCTGCCTGTAATTTAGCGTATCCCAATATTTATTGTCAATCTCGTTGATAATCTGTGCAGTCGGCAAACAACATCGTGGACTGAAATTCGTTGGACGAACGAGTTTCCCCCTTCACTCGAACACCCTCTCGATCATCGTTGTAGATCCATCATCCTACGCAATTTATTCTTTTCCAGGGACACCAGCCACAGAGACAAAGTGATAACTATGTATCTCCCGAACTGGCCCAAGAAACCTTTAGAATTGGGCACACCTCCACGACTGTGCTACCCTTTAGTCATATTCCTCGTACGAGAGCCAAGAGATTCCCTCCATCCCGACGAAACGGTAATGTAATCATCATTCAAGTCCAAGTTTGTTTATGACTTTTCCTTAGGTATTTACCATTTGCCATTGAACTCAATGGAAAAACGCTATCACATCACTTGGGTACTTCTTTTTACTTATTATTTCAGATTTGTTGAGTTGCCTTTGATTCCTAAACCGAAATGTTCGTCCGCCGTCTGGACCGTTTTGGGCGGTAGGAATTTTTCAAAAAATCTTAAATTTTGACAAAATACTCGGTTTACCATCTAAGTCAGGGCCGTTCCCGGGGGGGGGGGGGGGGTCAAAAGGGGTTGGAACCCCCCGAAATTCTCCCAAAAATAAGCATTTTCAAACATATAGGAATTAAATTTACTCAAGTTATAATTGATCTTCATAGGTAAATAAGGAAGAGTACAAAACAATTTTTAGTTAAAAGTATACGTAAATAATTTATAAAATGTATTACAATTTTACTAACCCATTCGCGTACGTGGATGGACGCGGTCCGCCGCTAACGGCGTAGACCCAAACGTTCCATTACGGAAGTTGCCGTAAAGCATGTAGTTTGGCGCTATTACGATAGGTAGCAGCACGAAACAATGACCGCCATTCGACTTTGCAAGTCCCTGACTATATTCTGTAGGTTGTGTTTTTATATGTTCAATATGTTTTTATATGTTAAACAATGTTGAGTCTATTTGTATTGTCTATCTATTTATTTTCCTAGTTACCAAATTAAGAGGGGAAATTATTTTTATGTTATTATTTATATACTTAGTGTCGTTCTAACTTTTGTCAATAAAAGCTTAAAATGGGTTATTTGACAATTTTTAAAAAAGTTTTATTGGGTAGGGCCTCCGGACCCCGCCTGGTGCCACAACCCCCTTTATATACTTAGTGTCGTTCTAACGTTTGTCAATAAAAGCTTAAAATGGCCTAAAAATGGGTTACCTATTTGACAATTTTGGTTTTTCTTGGAATAATAGGTACCTACACCTATATTTTCGCGACGGAGGTTGACGACTCCGATCGGCCTCAAAATTTGACATTATCCGTTTCAAGAGGTCTACATTCAAAATCCGAAATGTCCGTCCGCCGTACGCCGCACAGTGGTCCAGATCGCTAATCTGGCGAGTCAAAAGTCGAAAAATTAGTAATTAAAGTAATAAAGAATAAAGTCGAAAAACATAAGTAATTTTTTCTTTAGTTCGTAATGTGCAATAGAAGGATGAAATCACTTCTCATACTACCCAAATATATTGCATTATCGTTAGAAAATATTGTTTTCTTCATTCCGCTTGGTACCCTCACTTTTAGGTAATTATATTTCCTGAACGCCTCAACATAGCCAAAATTTGATTTTACCATCGGATTCAGCGTGAAAAAACCTAGCTAGAGACGTATTCAAAACGTACCAAAATGAAAAACCTGGGGCGCTAACATTTTTGATTCGCTAGATTAGCGATCTGGACCACTGTGCGCCGTCTGGGCCGTTTTGGGCAGTAGGAATTTTTTTTAAAAACTGAAATTTTGACAAAATACTTGGTTTACCATCTAGTTGTGCCCGCAAGGTTTTCATTCCGATCGCCCAAACCCGTGGGGCGCTATGGGGCTAAAATGGGGCTACAGGAGGGGTTTTCTGAAGGCTTTTAGCTATGGGATCGAGTTAGGTGTCGTTTTTTAAGTATTTTTGGACGTAGAATCTGTGGGGAATTTGGCAATTACGCCCCCACGAGAGTTCTTTAAGACCGGCCGGCAACGCCGCCTCTAGTTCGCACTAGGTTCACAGGGGACAGCAGCCCCCGGCCGACGCCGGGTCCACACACGTGGGGGGCCCGCGAGGTCAAGTTCCCGATACCGCGGGCCTCCCAGCATTAACCCGGACGTCCCGTAAATTCACCTATTAAATATCCTTATTTGTGATCACCATTTTACATTTATAGTACTATGGAACGCCAACACACTTTTTTGAATGGGACCGCTAGCCTGGACTCTCCCGCCGACAGTAGTTATTCGGACGGATTGGCCGGCTCAGCGAACCCCACTATTATTTCGCGCAGGGAACTAGCCCAGGCGGATATTGACGACAATTCGTTCGTATCAGCCGGGAGTGGTTCCCTCCGTAAGGGCCTCGGGTCTGAATCTGATGTCATAGCTGCTGACAATTCAGTCGTTATAGCTCCGAATCCCCGAGTGTCAAGTGTGGATCTGGGACGCTCTTCTCTTGAAGTTGACAATTCAATGTCTTTGGAAGATGCGACCAGACTCCCTTCCGAAATCCTACGCATCCCTGCAGGCCCACACCATTGTGGTACTGTAGGGACAAGCGGGATTTCCAAACTTGCTCCGACATTATTTACTGGGATAGCAGACCACAACAAATTGTGCAGTGCCCCAGCCAAATATGTTTGTGCACTCCCTTCATCTTCCTCCAAAACAAGCGGGAGCGAAATCCTGGTCACGCCTGAGGCTTTCTCCCAAACACACAAAACACTTGTTAAGGACAATTTAAATATTGTAGGAACACCCGTCGAACATGTAGGTACACCGATTACATCCGATCAAGCGGTGTTCACTACAACTGGTGACCCCAACTTGGAGATGCAACCTTCATCTCCCTCGCGACAACAAGGTGGTGTAAGATTCAATTTGCCCACCGAAATTCAGACAAATTCGCAAGTTAATTTTCCGTCATTTGGAACTTCGGTTCCCACGGTTCTTAACGCAACTACGAATTTTTTAAATCCTGGGATGTACCCCCAGGTAACCACAAGCCAGAACGGAGTTTCTGCACCTCGGCCACCGGGCCTCGGCAATCAATTTCAACAACGTCCAAACAACGCGTTTGCGACGTCAACTTTCGGGACTCAACCGAATTTCCCCATGCTGTTCAACCATAACTACATGGTGGAACAACCACGTGCACCCTTGATGTTTACATCATCTGATGGAAATCAGGGTCACACACCAACCTTCAGTCAGGCTTCCCACAGCCAACCGACAGTACAGAGAACGTCTGTCCTGGAACTTTTGTTGTCGCAAGTTCCAAAATTAAACAACTCCTCTCGGAGAAGAACGGTCTTACTTGCTTTCGCGCCCGAAAATTTTGACGGGTGGTATCGACAAGTTCTGGCCGTATTCGAGGCCGAGGACGTCACTTCTCAGAAGTGGATGTTCCGGGACATTAAGTCCATTTTACCGGCCGAGACCCTGGACTTAATCGAACACATCAACGCGGACGATCACAACCCACTGGAACAACTTTTCGTTGTTTTGTCCCATAATTATGGACAATCCAGTGAGAGCCGCATGACACAGTTTATGCACGGCACTCCTTACGACAAAACAATGTTACCATCAACATTTTACAGGCGCTTGCAGATCCTGGCAGGCAATTTCGTTGGCCCACCCATGCTAAGGCATGTTTGGTTATCGAGGCTGCCAGAACATCTCTGCATGATCGCTAGCACAGCCCCCGACTTCGGGACCATGCTTACATCTGCAGATCGAGCATTCAACGTGCTGGCCATCAAACATTTAACGGCGGGAGTTACGCAACCTAGCAACCCCCAAGCCACCGAGGGTAAGGCGACTAAGCCTAAAAATGCCCCGGCTAAAATAACCACTAAGCAGAACGCTGAAAAGCCCGTAAAGGTCTCTACGGCTGCTACAGCGAAATCTTCTCCCCGGCCTACCTTCAAACTTGATAGTGAGGGTATTTGTTGGTACCACGCCAAGTACAAAGAAAAGGCCAGGGAATGTCTCGAAGGATGCGAAAACTCCTTTCAACTAAATGCGCTGAATAAATTTCATTCGGGGAAATTTATTGAACTCACCAAACCGCACCCGAGGCTCTTTTTAACTTGCCGGAGCCATAAACTCGATTTTTTGCTTGATACGGGAGCCAGTTTGAGCATTTGCCCGATCAACAATATCAAGTGCCTACCTTCTCCAGATATCATGTTAGCAGCCGCAAACGGGGAACCAATCCCCACGTTTGGTCTAAGGAAACTAACACTTCAATTCGAAGGTCTGGACGAAATCACACATCAGTTCGTCGTCGCAGATTTACAACAAGGCATTATTGGGATGGATATTTTGTCCAAATATGGTATTACCATCGACCCCAAAAGCCGAACAGTTTCAATGAACAGTAAAGTCGCAAAATGCGACGCACTGTCATTAACAACGGACACACTCAAAAGAACCGACAAACCGGTACCTGCTACCGCGCCCTCCGTCGAACAATCACTTCGCAAACTTTCCTTTCCCCCGGAGTTTGAGTCCATTATCGCGGCCTACCTCAAAGGCATAGCTGAACTAGGGGATAATTGGAAGGAAACTTCCGTTTTCCATCGAATTGTTACGACGGGACCGCCCTGCACTGCACGTGCACGGCCATTGCCTCCAGACAAACTCATCAGGGCTAAGCAAGCGATACAGGAGCTTGTGCGAGATGGCATCGCCCGTCCAGGCAGGGGCTCCTGGGCTTCACCGCTTCACATTGTGAATAAACCTGATGGATCGATTCGCGTCTGTGGGGACTACAGAAAATTAAATAGCCAAACGAAAGTGGACAAATACAACGTCCCACATCTCCTTTCGTTTAATCAAAACCTATTTGGTACTAAAATCTTCACTACCATGGATATAAGCCGTGCGTACCATCATGTGCCGATACATCCTGATGATGTAGAAAAAACGGCTATTATCACACCTTTCGGTACTTTTGATTTTTTGCGCACCTCATTCGGATTAAATGGAGCCGCGCAGAGTTTCCAACGTTACATTGATACCATCTTCAGGGACATCAACTTCGTTTTCATCTACTTGGACGACATCCTGATAGCTTCGGAGTCCCTGGAGCAACACAAAACCCACGTCGAGATCGTCTTGCAACGTCTACTCGAGAACGGTCTCAAACTGAAGTTGGAGAAATGCCATTTCGCCCAAAAAGAAGTTAAATTCTTGGGATTCAACGTCTTGGAAGCGGGGATGAAACCCCTCCCGGACAAAGTACTGGCAATCACCAACTATCAGCGTCCCGCAACCATCGTGGACCTTCGCAGATTCCTTGGGATGCTTAATTTCTACAGGAAATTGCTCCCAAGGATAGCAGGGATCTTACGACCCCTCAACGTTCTACTCTCGTCAACAAAGAAAAACGACAAGACACCCATCGACTGGACGGAGGACAGGGTTAAGGCATTTGAGACCGCTAAATCGGTTTTGGCAAGCGCTACCACACTTGCACACCCCTCCCCCGCAGCTCCCATTCGACTTTGTACTGATGCCAGTGACCTGCACGTGGGTGCAGTATTGGAACAGGTCGTCAACGGAGTTGCCCAGCCCCTGGGATTTTTCTCAAAAGCTCTATCAACCACCCAACAAAACTATAGCACCTTTGACAGGGAGCTACTGGCCGTATATCTCTCAATGCGACATTTCTTCGATGTCATCGAGGGCAGAGAGATATACGTGGTCACAGACCACAAGCCACTCACAACTTGCCTCACACAAAAAACGGCACACCTCAATCCTGCACGGCTGAGGTGGATGCTCTTCATCTCACAGGTTACCACTGACATACGGTACATAAAGGGGGAGGAGAATCTCGTAGCAGATGCCCTCTCCCGATGTGAAACCTCGTCAGGGCCAACAGATGAGATAGGGGCATTAGATTTGTCATTACACACAAATCTAGTCGAAGCCCAAAAGGCCGAACCACCCAATGATGAGTTGAAGTTAAAACTTACTCAACTAAAGCCCTGACCAGAGGCAACGGCGATTTGGGTGGATTTATCCACAGGGTTCCCTAGGTCTTATGTTCCCCCGTCTCTACGCAGGACCATACTAGACCAGATACATAAATTTGGACACCCTGGGGTCAAAACAACAGTCGGCAAAGTCAAGGAGCGTTATTTTTGGCCATCCCTTGTTAAAGACTGCACTCAGTGGTCCAAAGCCTGCCTGGGATGCCAAAAATCAAAAATCTCGAGGCACACTATACCTCCTTTCACCTCCTTTCCTCCCACGGAAGCTTTTCAGCACCTACACATCGATTTGGTAGGTCCCTTTACCCAACAACGGGGCAAGGACCACCTGTTAACTATGGTGGATAGGGCAACTGGGTGGCTGGAAGCCATCCCCATCGCAGGCATTTCTGCCATAACGGTAGCCCGTAGCATCTACGAACAGTGGATATGTAGATACGGGACACCCAGCAAAATCACCTCAGACAGAGGTCGACAATTTGAATGCGAGCTTTTCAGAAATTTGACCAATCTACTGGGAGCTCGGCATATTATGACCCTGGCCTATCACCCCCAGGCTAATGGATTCGTAGAGAGACGACACAGAGCTCTCAAAGATTCCATCATGAGCCAAGAGGACACAACGCCGTGGATAGACAGGCTCCCAGCAGCCCTATTGGGCTCCAGAACTGCCATCGACGAAGATGGCCTCACCCCCTTTGAGAAGGCTTTTAAAATAAAAGTCCGACTCCCAGGAGATATTTTTACACCCCCCACAAAGGTCACTCCCGATAATGTGATCAACATTAGGAGTGCCCTTCATCATAATACTCAGGCCAAATTTTTCGTCCCTAAAGACCTCGAAAAGGCCGAGTTTGTATTTTTGCGGACAGAGACCATACGGCCTAATCTCGTCCCGCCTTATACCGGTCCATACAAGGTAATCGACAGATTCCCGTCGGGCCTAACAATTGAAAAAGGAGGAGTTCATCTCAAAGTCCCTCTTGCACGGGTAAAACCCTGCACATTTGGACAGTCCTCCCAATTCGACTCAACCCAACCTGCCCTCCACGACTCCCAGGGATACGGGAATGGCCGTAAATCCCCCGACAATCCCGGAGAACAGGTTAATCCCACAACCACCCACTCAACCTCAGCCTAGGAGATCCGTTCGTATTTTAACAAAAAAACTAACGCCTCCTACTGGCCCTGCCAGCGTCAGTCAAATATGTAAAGTAACAACTGATGCTGGAAATTCTTCTCCTTCTTCTCCTATGATTAAATCTTTTAAGAAGATAAAACCATACACCCCCGTTTTATCTCCTACCGCCAGACCTCGTAAGGAGGAAAATCGGTACACCCCCCCTTCTTCTACTACCGAAAAATCTCTTCAAGAAATCAGTAGGTACTACCCGGACCTGGCGGCGAAATTAATTGATTTAGCCATGCCCTCCTTACCCCTTCCGTATAAAGACGCCCTCTTGGGCCCCTCCACTTCCCCACGGAAGGAGGGGCTAACCCCACGCCGATTAGGCGGGGTCGCAGGTACGAAAACTTCTTTTTCGCAAATTACGGCTCATTCCACAATTGCAGTCATATCACATAAGCCGTTGCGTTCTCGCTCCCTAACTCACAGCTCGTCTGAGTCACCGGAGCCCCCTCCCCGTAACGTTACTCCTACACGTACAGTAGTACAAACAGTAGTGCGTACGCCTACTCTCCCGAGGGTTTCCGTGCATGCGGTACCGTTGCCATCAGCCGAGACGATGCAAATGTCTTCTCCTCAACCGGGAACTTCCGGTCTTCCAGCCACATTCTTCCCTCTTCCGGGACGATCGGGCACCCAGCAGACGTCCAGTCGATGGGCAGATTACAGCACTCCGCCCCATCAAAGCCTTTGGTCTGAGGACGAATCTCCCAATTCACCACCTCCGGATGCCAAGAGGAAGAGGAAACGCAGCAAGAAGAAATCGTCAAATTCGCTTACTCCTGCAATTCAGTAATTACCGCTTCCTTAATTTTTCCCCTTACATTACTCCTCCCTTATTTTTTTTTACCCCTTACTCCGGGGGATCATAATATCCGGGCTACGGAATCTTCTTCTCAAACACCGTGTTGTCACGGCTTTTTCATCGCCGACAGCACGCTTCAGTTCTCATTTTTTTCATCCATTTTTTCTCTGCTTATCTTTTTCTACCGGGACTGCTGTCCGCCGCCCCCGGCCGGTCTTGGGGGGAGCCATGTGGGGAATTTGGCAATTACGCCCCCACGAGAGTTCTTTAAGACCGGCCGGCAACGCCGCCTCTAGTTCGCACTAGGTTCACAGGGGGCAGCAGCCCCCGGCCGACGCCGGGTCCACACACGTGGGGGGCCCGCGAGGTCAAGTTCCCGATACCGCGGGCCTCCCAGCATTAACCCGGACGTCCCGTAAATTCACCTATTAAATATCCTTATTTGTGATCACCATTTTACATTTATAGTACTATGGAACGCCAACACACTTTTTTGAATGGGACCGCTAGCCTGGACTCTCCCGCCGACAGTAGTTATTCGGACGGATTGGCCGGCTCAGCGGACCCCACTATTATTTCGCGCAGGGAACTAGCCCAGGCGGATATTGACGACAATTCGTTCGTATCAGCCGGGAGTGGTTCCCTCCGTAAGGGCCTCGGGTCTGAATCTGATGTCATAGCTGCTGACAATTCAGTCGTTATAGCTCCGAATCCCCGAGTGTCAAGTGTGGATCTGGGACGCTCTTCTCTTGAAGTTGACAATTCAATGTCTTTGGAAGATGCGACCAGACTCCCTTCCGAAATCCTACGCATCCCTGCAGGCCCACACCATTGTGGTACTGTAGGGACAAGCGGGATTTCCAAACTTGCTCCGACATTATTTACTGGGATAGCAGACCACAACAAATTGTGCAGTGCCCCAGCCAAATATGTTTGTGCACTCCCTTCATCTTCCTCCAAAACAAGCGGGAGCGAAATCCTGGTCACGCCTGAGGCTTTCTCCCAAACACACAAAACACTTGTTAAGGACAATTTAAATATTGTAGGAACACCCGTCGAACATGTAGGTACACCGATTACATCCGATCAAGCGGTGTTCACTACAGAATCCATTTTTGGGGGTCCCGGAACGATCCGTTCCCACTGTGGCAATCTATATTTCTTTCATGGGGCTAAAAATGGGATTTTTGAAGGATCCCAGGAGGTTCAATATTTTTCGAGTAAAAAATAAAGAATTTTTGAAAAAACACATTTTTGAAGAAAAAAAAAATCCCCCAAAAAATTTTTTTGTCTACGTGCGATCTTGCGATTTTTCAGGAAACACGAAAAACATGCCACAACTCAACCAATAAGCCGGGAGACGCGATTCCTTTTGCATTTGACTCATTTGGCATCACTAAATGAGAGCGAAAATTTTGAACTAATTTAATTTAGAAGGAAGCCAGTAAATTGAGATTGAAAAATGAATGTAGACAGTTTTGACACGAACTGTCCAATGGAGAGAGTTTTGGAAAATTTTTCCTGGGTACGGCCTTGATCTAAGTAGTTGTGCCCGCAAGGTTTTCAGCCCGATCGCCCAAACCCGTGGGGCGCTATGGGGCTACGGGAGGATTTTTTTTTAAGGCTTTTGGCTATGGAATCGAGTTAGGTGTCGCTTTCGAAGTATTTTTGGACGTAGAATTCATTTCTCGGGGTCCCGCAACGATCCGATTTCACTGTTGCGATCTATAGGGCTTTCATGGGGCTACAAATGGGATTTTTGATGGATCCCAAGAGGTCAAATATTTTTCAAGTAAAAAACGAAAAATTAAAAAAATCCTAAAACATTTTTTTTTCCAACATTTTTTTCATTGACAGAATTAAATTTCTGCACAGTTAACCTATATCGAAGAATAATAAACCCTAGTGTAAAATTTTCAGCGTTTTTACTGTGGTCTTTAGCCATTTGCTTATTGTCCGAATCTACGTTGTTTTTTTTTTTTTTTTTTTTTTCTGGCTTATTAGAGAGCGGCCTCGCCAGTCGTACGAATTGTTTGTTGTGGTTTTCTCTTTTTTTTTATTTTCTTTTTTTTTCTTTTTTCTTTCGGACGAATCCACTGAATATGGATTTTACTCCTCATGTTACAGGTGGCTCTCATTAACGTTGTTCATATTAAAGATTCAGTGTGTACTTTACCGACTAGTATACTCGCTCAATATCTCAAACAAGCCAACGGGCAGTTGTCATGCCTCAAGGTACGTAACGCAGTCAAATGTTTATTATTGAGTCTACTAAAGGCCAATGTTTAGATTTTAGCGTGTATTTTGTATTATAAAAGAAAAAAAGGGTTATGTAAGGTTTTACTTCTCCCAACAACTGGTAAGAGCGTTATGTCTAAATCCTGTCTCCAGTCGGGTACGTGAAAATCCTAATGGACTCGTGAGCTTTTTTTCGTCGTCTCTCCTTGAAACGAATACTTGGTCACAAAAAAAAGAAGTTACCTAGTAACTTCGAAATGCTGCGACGGGTTGGTGAGCTGTCTGAAGTGTTGGTTCGCGTCTGCTGGTCTGGTCAGAGAAGTGACACTTCGTGCGCATTGATGTAAACGGCAAGGGATTACAGTTACTTTGACACAGTTACTGTGTCATGGAGCCGACGAACTCTGGACCATCGTTGCCTGGAGCGGGGATATAGAATGAGACAAAAAGGGCAATGCGGGACCGAAATGGAGAAGATTCGCTGGGCAATGTAATACTTATAACCGGTAGATTTACGACGTTTCATTCAAGTATTGGACACTTTTTTTCGTAACTTGAACGCTAAAGTAACTTTATTTGTTTTCAGCAACTCTATCTTGCTACGGGTAATCCCGTTAGTTACGAATCAGGGTTGGACTTCGTTGACGGCATGGACCAACTGTGCGTAGTTTGTCAGTATTATCCTCTATCACGAGCGCTCCTCCCTTGCCGACACACGTGTATATGCGCTTCCTGTTTCAATAAGCTGGACACGTGCCCCATGTGCAGGTACGTACTCAACAGAAAAGAGCGTGCGTTAAGTTGCGACATTTTTCATGATATTTAACTCCGTTTGGAGTAATTTTGATTCGCTGTAGGTATTTCAGTGGAAATCGGTCATTTATGAAAATAAGTGATTTGAACGTGCGAGTTGAATCCGATTCTTATGAGAGCTCAGGCTATCAAACCGCCCAAATAGCAACTCCAAATCACCTCAACTGTAGCGCGTTTTTCTTTATTGGTTTTTGCTATTTTGGTACTCTCAGAATAATCAACCCATGTCTCAACTATCTTAAATTTTTGCACAATATAATATATTGTGTAAGAGTTTGATTCGGTCAATAGATAAAGAAATTTTTAGGGAAACAAATATTTTAATTTTTTTAATTGAGAGTATCATCATATCATCATATCATATCATACAATAATATAAAATTGTGTTGGCCGACGGTAGTCGTGTGGTAGACGGCCGTGTGGTTTGTTGGTACGGGATAACTCGTTCCCGAATGAGTTTTTTCACTTTCCGCTCGCTGGCCGTTTAGGGGGTCGAAAAAATTACGAAAAAATACGAGCCGTATAGATCAGACCTGGAGGTAGACGTCGGTCAAATCGAAAATCCGAAATTCGCCCGGGAAATTCGTCGAAAGTTAGTCCTACGTTTTCCACTTTCAACTCGCGCCAAAGCCCGTTTAAGGGGTCGAAAAAATAACGAAAAAATACGAGCCGTATAGATCAGACCTGGAGGAAGACGTCGGTAAAATCGTAATTCGGAAATTCGCCCGGGAAATTCGCCGGAAATGCTTTTGTCCCACGTTTTTTCGGGTTCAAAAATACCCAGTAAGGAGCCATTTTTTGGGTATGGTATCCGCGAGCCAAATGCGCGCCAAAATATGGCCAATCCGATTCCGAAGTCGGATTTCAAAAAAACCGAGGGGGAGGGGGCGATTTCACGGTGAGAAGACAATTGGATCGTTTTAATTCGCGCGGGGCCAGGGAAAATTCGTCGAAAAATCTTCTTTCTCCCGTTAGTCCTACGTTTTCCACTTTCAACTCGCGCCAAAGCCCGTTTAAGGGGTCGAAAAAATTACGAAAAAATACGAGCCGTATAGATCAGACCTGGAGGAAGACGTCGGTCAAATCGTAATTCGGAAATTCGCCGGAAATTCGTCGAAAAATCGTCTTTCTCGCGTTTGTCCCACGTTTTTTCGGGTTCAAAAATACCCAGTAAGGAGCCATTCTTTGGGTATGGTATCCGCGAGCCAAATGCGCGCCAAAATATGGCCAATCCGATTCCGAAGTCGGATTTCAAAAAAAACGAGGGGGAGGGGGCGATTTCACGGTGAGAAGACAATTATTGGATCGTTTTAATTCGCGCGGGGTCAGGGATCTTAGAAAACGGAGGGTCCAGGGAACTTTGATAGATGGAGAGGCCTTTATTTAAAAAAAGTTGAATTGAATTAAAAATAATAATTTCCTAAACGGTAAGCCCTAAAAATACGCCGATTTTTTCTATCGTCTCTGCTACGAATAGGAGGGGCCGAGCGGAGCGAGGCCTTATGTCTGAGTAGGGGTTTGAACGTGTCCATCGATGCTACGCACCCCACAGGCGGCAATACACCCCACAGGCGGCAATACACCCCACAGGCGGCAATACACCCCACTAGGGGAGCGAGCGAAGCGAGCCAGAGAGACTAGTTCAAGAATAAAAACAAGACAAATTTTAGACGAAGGAATGATAAATTATTCTATTATATAATAATAATAATCTAATAGATAGTATCTTTTTTTTTATTATTGAAATATTAATACTTTCAATTGAATAAAAGTAACATGCCATCCTTCTTTTCTCGTTAGTGCCCTATCGATCCACAATGTGGAATATTGATTTAAGATCATATTATTGCATGTCATGCAATATATGCCAATAATGAGCAAGTTGAATCGTTCCAGTAGATTTTTTGATTGCCTGAACATCATTAATACTGAAATTTTGATGATCGTAGTTTCACTATTGCGTGGGTCAGTAGGTACCTATAGTTGTTGTGGCGTTTACTCGATAATTTATGTTTAAATCCTCTTTTAAATACTAGATTTGTGTGTGTGAGTTCCTTTAAACCTCAATACTACATTTTGGCAGACCTCATCACTGGCTATTATGGTTGCGAGTCGGTGTGAAAACATCATCGGTTCCATTAAAGCATTTGATGATTGGCTGGGTTGCTTCACGTCCTTGAAGGATTACAATGCGCGTAACTTTATTGCCCGGGGTTTTCTTTTTTCTTTTTTTTTTTCAGAAGTCCTATCAAATCGTACTTCTGCATAAGGAATGAAGAATACTTGCCAGAATGTGACCGACCAGGTACGATACCGACAAAACCTGAGCCAATAGCTCAATGGCTGCAAGATCGTCTAACTGACTTCCTAGGGTTTCATAGATGAAGATTCATACTGATCCAACTGCCTGTATTAGTGTATGATGACAATATTTTCTGTTATTGAACGACAAGCCATTGGTTCAGAATGTTTACTTACTCCAGTGTTAAACATCGGACTCTTTGAATTTATCAATCTTGTCAATTTTATTTGTGTATTGTCCCCCCCCCCCCCCATTTTTCCTGTTTTTCCTCTCGTTGAATTCATCGAAACAGTTTATAAGTACCTATAATGACATCTAACCAACCACGTTTTGCCTTGGGTATGTTCAGCTGATCAGGATATTATTTCCTTGTAACGTCCTATTTCTGCATCCCAGTCCTTATTCATTCTTGACTATTGTTAATTAAGAGGAATTGACTTCACGCTTGAGATCAGAGCATTTTCGACAAAGAAACGTCCCGAATGCGAGTAAGATTCTCAGTTGACGTTCAGTGACACTTCATCTATTTTGTGCAGTTGGTTAGATGAAATATACATTTTATTTCGAAATTTTTATGACAACTTCAGTTACTTCATTTGATTTATTTACGTTATTTTATTTTACTTTTTTGTTTGTTCTTAAGTCCTATCTAAATTTGCCGAAACAGGCAAATAAGGAAATAGATGTGATGTTTGTCTAGACATGATTTTTACTCTTTAGAAAAGTAGATACTTTCGTCTGTACCTAATCTTGACCCATCAAGGTCACACCAAACGATGTTCCTCGTTCATCTCATTCGAACTTCTTGTTCATCGTGAACGTTGGAATTATGTAGAAGCTTCCCATCACGAATAAGACCCACCCGATAGTTGAGAGGTAAGATGACTGTACGTTAGCGTGACCCTTCTGGAAGGGGGTAAGGTTAAGAGACAAATGCCTTGAATTCTCTAAGGGTAACAGTGCCTAGTGTAAATCCCCACTTCTGTTTGATAACGCTCTACACCGCTATTGTGGTACCCCATTTCACCCAAACAAGGAATTTCATTTGTTACCTTTGTCACATTTCTCAGGCTGATGGCGGTCAGCCATAAAACTCGTTACCATGATTTCTTTAGTTGTGATTCAAATTGAAACTATAAAAGACGCCTTCAATTCCCGAAAAAACGTGTTGTATTAAGACGTCTTTAATTTTGTTAATTTAATTTTAAAATATCCCTTTTCAACACGCAAGCTTCTGTCATACTGAAATGAAAATGTACCTACGTGTTTTTTTTTTTTTTTTTTTTTTTTTTTAAATATAAATCTGCATTATTCAATTAAGTGATGTCAAGCGAGCATTGAAATGAGGGAGAAGTTTATATGTACTTCAGAAAATATTCCATCGAATTGAGGTTAAAACTCCTATTCATGTCTACCTAACTGTTATCCTAAGTCGGACCATAACTTTGTTAAACATGTATTAAATGGTTTTGTAGACAATTTCCATGTCGATTTGGATCCATCCAGTAATCAAATTAAAGATAAAATGATGAATTAATACTAATTCTGTTATCGATTTTGTATTTTCTTTATTTTCATTTGTGCTTGAACCACTCTTTGCAAAGTTGTAATGCACCTGAGAGCGGGGATGACGTCTTAGTTACACTCGATCCTCATTAGATCCCAATTTGATCTCAATTAACGTGTTTGTGTACTGGTTGACGCTCACACAGCTAATGAGGCCCGAAAAACATTTTCAGGCCAGAACATCACAGTTCCTTATCTGGTTGACGTAATTGGGTAATGTCGAACCTCGCGGAGATTTAAATCGACTGGATTCCTGAATAATGACCATCATCGTCAATTACGATAGTGAATGGCCCCATGCGGCACCAGATTTTGGAAACAAATTTAATGAACACTCCACCGCATCATCTCCCATTAACGTTCCCGCATCATTTCCCCTACTTTCTTTCCCCGGCTGTCGCTTACTAATGCCAGAAACGTCTGTAACATTTACCAACAACGTGTAACGCAATTCCGCTAGTGAGATTAGTGTAGGAAAAGGAACATAATGATAGCATTTTAATTTTGTTCAGTTTTCCTTTATTGAATCACTCTGCAGGCTCGAGGTCTCAATAACAAGATTGTAACTTATTTCGTGTGAGAATTGTGATATATACCTAATTTACTTTTTCAAATCAATTAAAATAAGTAGCGTTACTGTAAACGGTTTTTTTTTTTTTTTATCCCTTTCCAAGTCTTTTATTTCTCAGTGCTGTTGTCTTGCGTGGATGACTTGTTTACATTTTTGTGTTTCCAATAATTGGAAATCCATAATTATTATGGATTTACCTATGTAGCGAGCTGAAGTCTTCATAGATCAATGAAACGAGTATTAGAAATCGCTGGCTCAGCCCAAGAGGAAGCTACTGGTAGTGTTGTGCCAGGACAGTCTTGAAGTTTGGGTCATCGTTGACGGGAACTTCATTGGTGAAAGAATGATGGTGCGGGACCCTGAACGAGGGGATGAAGTAAACCCACCATAAGATTGAATTTTATTTTTTGTCTCTATCATTTATCAGTTTGTGTATTTTAATCCAGAATTTTTGTCGCCAAGAACACAGAGTGCCAAAACAAGGTTAAAATTTTCAGCACTTATAAAATTACTTCAATAATAAAGTGATAGGTACGTCATGAACAACCGGTTAGATGGCCGTAATTACTTAAGCCTATGCCTAACTGGGTGGACAATGAAGAAGTTCTCCGCCGAATGAAGAATAAGCGAGAGCTCCTGCTGACGAAAAAGGAGCGGAAGGCACGTTACCTTGGCCACGTGCTGCGGGGAGAAAAACGTCAGGTCCTCAGGTTGATTATCGAAGGGAAGATAGAGGGCAAGCGGTCGATCGGGCGTCGGCAGAACTCCTGGCTGAAGGACCTTCGCGCGTGGTTTGCTCGCACCTCTTTAGGGATAGCATAGAAAATTGAATACCCCACCATGATCTGCTGATGCGGGATGATTTCAAGCGATGATAAGGCATCAGCAAGTCGCTCCCTTGCCGTGTTCTATACCCATGAGTGGAGGTACTCGTGTAAACTGCAGGGATGGTCAAGATGTTTAATCTTACGAAGGCTGGCTTGCAATCCTGTTGGTACTTCAGCCGACTCGTACATCCATGCGATGGCATGCGAAAATAGCGCCAGCTGACGCGGCATGACCCCAACCGAGGATGGCATAAGTTGCACGACTCATAAAAGCAGCATGGAATGCTACGACTGCATTTTTATGTAGCTTTTCCTGTAATCTACGCAGGAGGAAAGCAATTAAATTTAACCGAGATTCAAGGTTCTCCCAGTGTTGCTTCCAGTTCAGGTTTGGATCCACCAATACTCCAAGAAATCTAACGCTTGGTGGGGTTTCGACCAAGGATGACAAGTCTCGCAACCCAAAATAAAGAGTGTCAGTTTTCGTCTCATTAACAGAGTCCATTTCTAGCGAACCACCCCGATTTCGCTTTCCTAGACGTTTGTCAGAGTCAGTGACGCAGATGCGTTTTTCGTCAGGACAGAAGTGTCGTCTGCAAACATAAAGGTCTTGAGGGGATTTAGACCTGAGGGCAAATCATTGATGAAAATAAGAAAAAGTATGGGACCCAAAACAAAGCTATGTTTGAAGAATAATATATTATATTATAGCAAAGTGCACAGCTTGCAAGTGCAAGCCACACTTGAAGGTTTTGTCGTCACCATCTGTATGTTTACTCTGGCCTATTAGTGAATATTTTATTCATTCACATCTTCAGGGTGACATTTTTACGATATTTTGATTTAAAACCAGTTAGTTAGGATACAGAAGCAATATTTATTAAAAATAAAAGTTTATTTTCTTACAATTATGACTTAGGAAACCTTAAATTGCGTCTAATTTTTATTTAAATTAGATGTTTGGTGAAAAATCGGTATCAACATTCTGAGGTGTTTTCTATACCTGTGTTAGCTGTTGTTAAGCAAAATTTTCTTTGTTGAGGAAATAAACAGCCTTAAATTGTGTTTGAACTTTTAATTCTCAACAGAACTCTCGCTGTAGGGGATTAACTGTCTTAAAAGAAACTCAACTCGATTTATTGTTTCTACGTTCTAATAATAACCTTCAACTGTAGTTTGTTGATTCACAAAACATGGGATGTTCTTGACGTACCTAGCTCGATATGGTGCGTCCGTACACGGATAGGTACCGAAAAAACGTGATGCTACCTACTCCTCGGCCAGTTTTTTAATAATCAATCAAATTTCAATTCTCTTTTGCACAGAAGGCAGTGGTTTGAGGTTTTCACCCATTTTCTCAAACAATCGCCGTGGAAAATGTGGTGGCAGGGTGTTATTCGGGCGAGTTTCATTGGGTTGAGGCAGACAGCACACACGTCGTCGAAGGCGCTCAATTCTTCGAGAGTGGCATATCTGTAGGGAGAAATTATAGCTCTTTCTGAGATGAGGTCTTTTAAACTAGTTAAATAGCTCTCCTTTAGCCGAAGAAAAACCGCCACATAGAATCCCACGAATGCTACACGATACGGTCCCCAAATCAATAGTGGCAACAGAAGGAACGCAGCAGCCCCGGCTGTGACGAACTGGAATATCACTGGGAGCCAAAGGGCTTCCATATTTTCGAGAACAGCCACTTGCATGTAATTAATAAACATAGATATGAGATCTACAAACACTTTTTCTGTGAGTAGATAATACAGGAATGTAACAACAGTGTAAGAAATTGTGGGCTTGTAATTATCCAAGCCCGTCTCAAGCCCAAATACAAGCAACATGAAAACTATGGTGATGACGAAAGTGACGGCTTTCGTCCACTCCAAAACGATCTTCGTGGCTGACATAGCGAGGTGCCTGATGTTGCTACGATCCGTAATATTCACGTACGGCGACCAATCTTCCTTCTCAACAAGCTCCTTTATGTACGCTACACAGTAGGCGAAAACGTTGTAGAACATCAACGTGTACAAACACGTCACTTTCTGGTTCGGAACTAACACGTGATCGGCGATCATGAAGAAGCATATCTTTAACAGAAAAATTCGGTGATTAAAAAATATTGCTAATGTGGTTGAAAAATGTGTTAGCATAATTCCTAACTTACTTGATTGAACATCACTCCCAAGTTTTTCAGCTTGAAATAAGCCCTCTCCGTCTTGTCAATTGGTTGATAGACTTTCCATAAAAATGCGACTACTCGTCCTCCGATCAGCTGCCAGTAATCTGGAATCATGACCACTCATAGAACTGAATTAACCCAATCACTTGTCCTTCATTCAACATAGGTACAAGTAGAAGCTCAATCTATATTCAAAACTATCGATTTCCAATCAACTATACTACAAAGTTGTGAAGGTTCTTCTACCAACCACCAATTTTAAGGTTGATCAATCTTCAATAGATAATCAGAACTAACAATTTTTCAAGTATATTACAATGGAGACAAAATCAGAATGTACTCGTTTGACAGTTTGTCATAAGAGTGTTAAATTTCATCATTTCAACAAAAATGCATTTCATTAATTAAAACCCAGTTTTAACAAAAGTTTATTTTTCTAAATCGATAAAACTTCATTTACCACATTCTAATAAGTAATAAAAATTCTTAATATTAGTTCGTTTTGTACTGCTGAAGTGGATAATTATCTTCATAATATTATTAACATAATTTTGAAGGTACCTACTAGCAAGAATGTGAGCAATGCCACGGAGACCCTTCACAGGGTAGAGATAATTGGCTGACACGATCATTGGCACCACCAGAAAGGAATATATTACTCCTCCCCTGTTGCCCATCAATGCAGTCAGTCCTTTCGTGAAGTAAGGGAGAAGAAAAATCACCGACAGAAGGCAAACTGCAAATCAAAACCAATGGTTCATAAATTAAGTTAGAGACGGAAAATATCAATTAGGCAGCAAGTTACTTGTCAGGAGTCTGCTGACCCCTGAATTACCATAAAGTGGTGTTATTTGAGATTCAACGCTACACTTTTTTTTTTAATAAAAAAAAAAAAAAAAAAAAGGCAAGGAGCAGTCTACTGCATCAATCCAGATAATATCTAATACCACCGGGCAATGATGGACTTATCACGGTTCGGATTTTCCACGTGTTTTCATCAGGTGATCAAACGTATAGATAAGATCTTCCCACCTACTGAGTTGCGAGTTTGAGGTAAGTTCACCCATGTATATTTTTACAGGATCCATATTGTTTCACGATACATTGTTTCAAACGATAGTATAGACCGGTGTAGTGTTCCTACTAGGGTTGAACATCGATGGTCGATGTTATCGAAACATCGATGTTTTGGCTCCGATGTTCGATGTTTTTACCATCGATGTTTAGCTAGTCGATATTATCGGACATCGATGTTTTGGACCCAACATCGATGTTTTTGTTCGTGGTTGGGTTTTCTGTCTTCAAATCGGATCATAAGGTAAGACTTTTTTTTTAAAAGGAAGCTTGAGGCGCTGAATCGATTGTAATAGGAGTGCACACTGATGGTATTTCGAAAGCCTGGGGCGAGAACGATCTAGCTGGATCTACCCTTGATAGAGGGAAAATCAAGGGCAGATTTTTCGAGGCAAAAATAATGAAAAAATCTCGTTAGCGAGCTGGTGCGTCTAAGATCAATTTTTTTTACCCTTAGGACCAAGAATAAGTAAGCAATAAGAATCGAGACTATAAAAATAATTCTGGTTATTTAAATAATTATACATAGGAGATCGAAAAAAAATTCACGATTACATTTATTGAACATCGATGTTATTTCGATGTTATATCGATGTTTTTGGGCCGATGTTTTTCTCACATCGATGTTGAACGTCCAATGTTGACATCGATGTACATATCGATGTTTTGCTCTCGATGTAATAACCCTAGTTCCTACTATCGTTTGAAACAATGTCTTAAGAGGATCCTGTAAAAATTTGAAGTTACTTATTTGGTACAAAATAGCCGCGCTACCATACGTTTTATAAAAAGAGACAATTTGAGAAAAGCTCAGGGGTTATAGTGAGACTTATGTTTTAGTGCTTTTACGGCAGTAATGTTATGGAATTCGGACGTAGGTGGTTTAGTTTCTCGTTACCTATACCTCACAGGCTATCGATGTGCTGAAAATAATCGAATCGAACGGCCTCCACTGAGTGTCGTCCATTTGAACAGTCGGAGAACGGGAAGTACCTGATTTGTAACCTGATTTGTTAGTAGGTAGGCTGAGATTTATTTTATGTCCCGATGCAGGGAAGGGCTTAGATCCTCCTTGGATGAAATTTGGGGACAATAGAAAATATAAATCTGACGCTGGCCGGTAGTGATGACGTGCTCGGATATCATGACGGACAAAAACCGGCCCGTCCCATCCCATCAAAAACCTGTGGGCACAGTGGGGCCAAAACGTGGCAGAAATTCAAAATTTAGAAATCGCAGTTGGTCGATCGGTTCTTTATGGATGAGCACAAACAACATGGAGCGAACAATAATTTATCCATTAGAGGGGGGTGATGGCCTGGACTCCAGGCCCTGGAGAAATGATGAAAGTTGGAGTTTGTGCATTAAAATTTAATGCACACTTTTTTTTGGTAAGATTTCGCAAATCGCAATTCAATGTTTCGTTGGAGTGGGCTCTGTGTGTTAAATATTTATAAAACAACGACTGAACCTCATTCGTATCAATGTACTAGTACTACATATATATATGTAGTACTAAGAACTCATTCGTATCAATGTACCTACTAGTAGGTACTACATATATGTAGTACCTACTAGTAGGTACATTGATACGAATGAGTTTCGGTTATATAACCGGAACCTCATTGTCATATAATCAATTTTTTTTGCAGTACCCATCCCCAAAGATGACCTAATATATTGGTCGGAAGCTCGGAAGAAGCCTTTTATTCACCCTACAACCTCCGAAATCACCCCACCGTACTAAGGCCGAACAACCAAGGAGGATGAACATATCAACCATTTGACCTATAGAAGTTATTTTGAGGAACCAAACACCAACCTCTAAAGGATCTAGCCCAGTACGGCAGTCAAATGTCCCCTTTCACCAAATTTGATTTTGACTTGGGGGATGGATCAAGCTTGAAAAGTAAGGCCTGTAGCCAAAATTGCAGCTCCCAAGACCGCTTATAGAGGGCGCTACCATAGAAAATGTGTTTTTCACTGTTTCAACGATTTATGCGAACTATTGGCGTTTTCCGGGTCCGAACCTATTTCATCTAAAAATTGGTCAAAAAATGCATCTGCCCTATTTTTTTCAAACTTTTTGGCGCCAATTTTGAATATTTTTAGGCCAATTTAAAACTTTTTAAATAGGAAAATTGATAGGTGCCTCTGATTTGAACTTTCGATGTTCTCTTAGTTCTAGTTTATGAATCGCGTCAATTATTCAGATGTTAATTCGTTGTTTTCTTAGCTATTATATTAATATGAAGGACAGGTCGATTTGAGACTTGCTAAGACTGAAATTTGACTGAAGTCAACATTTACCTGCAAATGAAAATTTATTTTTTACTTTTTTAAACAATTTTTAATAAACAAATACACTCTTTGACTCAGTATTTTGTTAAACATCCTCAGTGTTGTCAGTCGCGTGGAGGGATGGTCAGTGACGTGGCTCTATTGAATGTTAAAATTCGAATTCTGGGCTTGAAAATGGAGTTTGACCTCTAAAAACTACTATATTCTGTCGGTTTTCATATAAGGAACGCGTGAAAAAAAAAGAAAAGCAATCAGAGCACTTGAATTTTTTTGAACTACAAGGGGTAGAAAATTGCCCTTTTTCTGAGAATCACCCATTTCCTGGGTGGGGGTCATGGTGGCCCAGTGGACTAAGGCGACAGAGCATCGTCTGTTTACAAATCAGTCGGAGCGCTGATCAGCCTGGTTCGAATCCGGGGCCGAACACCAATGTGTGACCAACAATAATTGTCACCTCTGAACGAATGTTTATATGAATCCTTTCCTCTGGGGCAAGAATTTCTTAAGCCTATCTCAGAACAGCTCGCCGATTCACGGAGAAGGGGTGTTCGCCCTTCAAAACTTCCACCCAGATTCTCCATGATTCCCTTAGCCGGCGGTATTGCATGGTTATCGGTAGTTCGCCTGAAGTAGGATTCCGCCTGATGAAACAACAAAAATTTTTTTTTTTCAAGCTAATTAAACAATCAATTCTTCTTGATTTTTCAATTGATCGTCTTGATAAAAAAAAAAAACAAAAAAAAAAAAAAACAGGCAACTCAAACTCAAAAACTACAAAACATTTTCGTTTTTATTTTTTCAAATAATAAAAAGATTGTTCAAAAAATCTCGCTATCATGGTTTACTTAAAGTCTCGAGGATATACGGGAATTTTTTATATTTTTTCCCACTTGTAGAGAATCAGAAATATTTGTTAAAAAAAAAGAAGTCGAAATCTTTATCAAAAAGGGATTTTTTTCTGACAAGATTTGAACTTAAAAAAAAAAATTTAAAAAATTAATTAAAAATAAAGATTAAAACCAGTTTCTGAAAATTGCCATGGATTCATGAGGATCCAATTTAGGACAAAGAGATTTACTTATTTTCCGCTTTTCATTTCCCCTTAGAGACAATTTTAATGAATACGTCACAGTTCTAGAATAGCTCAGTCATCGACGAAAAACATCATTCATCAACTAATAGGAATTTAAATGATATGCAGAGAATCAAAAGGAATGTAATATATTATATTCAAAAGTAGATTGAAAATATTATTTTCAATCTACTTTACCCATAGAGTATTCGGAAATCTATCAAAATCAAGAAGCTTGAAAAAAAAAAAAAAAATTATCATGTCGTATAAAGACTTTATTGGAAATTAAAATAGAAGACTTTGCTAGAAAATCTCCAGCGTGTTCTCGATCTTGTACAGTTAATATAATGTCACAAACAGTCTATTAAGAGCCGAAAAACGGCAAAAAATGAGTATTTTCAATTTTTAGGTACTTTTTACCATTTGATCCGATTTTGAACTATGGGGGGTGAAAGTACACTAAAAATCGTTCAAGAAACAAAGTTCAAATCAGAGGCACCTATCAATTTTCCTATTTAAAAATCGATTTTTAGTTTTAAATTGGCCTAAAAATATTCAAAATTGGCGCCAAAAAATTTGAAAAAAATAGGGCAGATGCATTTTTCGACCAATTTTTAGATGAAATAGGTTCGGACCCGGAAAAGGCCAAGAGTTCGCATAAATCGTTGAAACAGTGAAAAACACATTTTCTATCGTAGCGCCCTCTATAAGCGGTCTTGGGAGCTGAAATTTTGGCTACAGGCCTTACTTTTCAAGCTTGATCCATCCTCCAAGTCAAAATCAAATTTGGTGAGAGGGGACATTAAATGTCCCAGTCAAATTTTGACTGCCGTACTGGGCTAGACTCTTTCTAGTTGACCCTAAATTTCTAGCTTTAAAGTCGCCAGTAACCATTACAATATTAAAAATTTCTAGGTTTAAAATCGCCCTTTGAGCACGCCGCGCCGAGTCAATGCTCAAACTCACTTAGTTCGTTGGAAGTAAAAATATTAAAATGAGTTATAAAATAACTTGCCGTGATAATACCATTTTAAAAGCTACCTATAGACAGAAGATGATAATATCATATATATTATATTCAACCTATACTATACCTGTTCGAGCAACTTTTTCGGCTTCGGTTGAGTGAAAGGTGTACTTGATGAAGGGTACGCTGCGTAAATGTGATCTGATATCATTCAACATGATCATGAATCAATTTCCTGAAAATTAATGTTAATTTGTTTACAAACGGCTCGAATCACTTGGGGGAAATCAGATTCTAATAAGTATTCCTTTGTTTCCGCTCTACGTAGGTATCGGTACGTTGACATGACATGCACACCATGTAATGTTGTAATCTCCACTTACGAATACTAACAACAGTGTGATGAATGGCCGACCCGTCGAAATAAACAAGGCGAATGTATTATTACGCCACGTCTGTAATGGAACAACTTACTGTTGCGGGGGTTGAAGTCATTTAAACGAATTACACATTACGAACTCCTTATCGGACAAAAAAAAACCGCTTGTTATAAAGCCTCGAACCAAACCGAAATCGCTAAAAAATTGTTTCTACGATGAAATGTCCTGCTTCAAGCCTCAGGTGTTTACACTATCAAACAGACAGAAATAGACAAGATGCGAGAGGTGCCAAGTGTTGTTCGAACCAATCTCCAATTTAAAGGCAACAGGAAAAGATTGCACCACGCGAACTGCCTTACATATCTTAGAATCAACTCAAGATGAAAATGCTGCAAATTCGATTAGGTACCTACTCAATGGTTTATTTTTCGAAATTACTTCGCATACAATACAATACTTCTTGGTCAAAACCCTCGATCCACCTAAATTGACGTTTCATCGCACTGTGCGCCGTCCGAGCCGTTTTTGGCAATAGGAATTTCTTTAAATCTGAAATAATTTCTCAAAATACTCGGTTTACCTACCATCTAGTTGTGCCCGCAATGTTTTCAGCCCGATCCACAGTGGTCGGAATTACGAAAAACCTGGCCGAAACCCCTGAAGTCATAGTACACAATAGTCATAGTGTACATGTCATGTTATTTGGGGTGCTGAGCACGAAAATGATATTCAAAAACAGGTAGGATCACTGGTTAGGGAGGAATCAACCAATTTTGGGGGTAAAAAAAAAGAGAAGATTTTAAGTCAAGAAAGCAGCAGAAAAACGAGCAGGTCACGAGAAAAATAAATTAAGAATCTCAGCCCTAATAGGGTGATACTAAGTAATAGGTAACATAATTAGGAAACGTTACGGTTTTAGTTACAACACCTACCGGTTTTTACAATAAACCGGTAAGCACTTGACGCGAAACAAAATCTTCGGTTCTATTACATAGAATGCCTGAAATATAGCTCGTATCGCAATAATAAAGAATAAATAAATGAAAGGTAGTAGGTAGGTGCTTCACGTTATTCATCGTCGGAGTAAGTGTCGTCATCGTTACTGCATTTGGCTTGGGCAATTATTTTAATTTAAATTAAAGTTAGTACCTACTTAATTATTTTTAATTTAAATGAAAGGTGTAATTTTGTCATTTTACTTTTTTAATTTTTAATTTTTTGGATTTTTTACATTTTAATTTTGGTTTATTATTCTTGGAATAATACACCTATGTTTTCGCGACGGAGGTCGACGACTCCGATCGGCCTCAAAATTTGACATAATTCGTTTCAAGAGGTCTAGATTCCAAAACCGAAATTCCGTCCGCCGTCCGGGCCGTTTTGGGCAGTAGGAATTTTTTTTTTTTTAAATCTGAAATTTTGAAAAAATACTCGGTTTACCATCTAGTTGTGCCCGCAAGGTTTTCAGTCCGATCGCCCAAACCCGTGGGGCGCTATGGGGCTAAAATGGGGCTATGGGAGGTTTTTTTTTAAGGCTTTTAGCTATGGGATCGAGTTAGGTGTCGTTTTCGAAGTATTTTTGGACGTAGAATCCATTTTCGGGGATCCCGGAACGATCCGATTTTACTGTGGCGATCTATACGGCTTTCATGGGGCTAAAAATGGGATTTTTGAAGGATCCCAGGAGGTTAAATATTTTTCGAGTAAAACATGAAGAATGTTTGAAAAAAAATCCAAAAAAAATCCAAAAAAATTTTTTTTTCCAATTTTTTTTTTCTTTTGACACAGAAATATATTTTGCACAAGTAACCTATATCAAAGAATAATAAACCCTTGTGTAAAATTTGCAGCTTTTTTTAAGGCTTTTAGCTATGGGATCGAGTTAGGTGTCATTTTCGAAGTATTTTTGGACGTAGAATCCATTTTCGGGGGTCCCAGAACGATCCGATTTCACCGTTGCGATCTAGAGGGCTTTCATGGGGCTAAAAATGGGATTTTTGAAGGACCCCAGGAGACTAAATATTTTTCGAGTAAAAAATAAAGAATTTTTGAAGAAAAAAATATCAAAAAAATTTTTTTTTTGAAAAGAAAAAGTAATTTTTTTTTCAAAATGTTTTCTATTAACACAGAATTAAGTTTCGGCACAAGTAACCTATATCAAAGAATAATAAACCCTTGTGTAAAATTTGCTGCGTTTTCCACATCTGTCCAAACAATTTACATACAGAGAAAAAACTTTTTTTCCCAAAACTTTTCTTAATGACACAGACTTTTCCACGATAAACCTATAAGAGGTATCAAATAATAATAAACCCTTTTGTAAAATTGCAGCGTTATTCCTTTTCAATTATATCACGTCGCCAAATACAGAGACAGAGATTGCCGCGAAAAGAGACAAAAGGGGAAACCGACGGGGCATATTCCCTGGCTACGGGGATTAAGCGAGGCGGAACGGAAACGCCGGGGCTGGCAACCCTGATTGGTTCACGTTATCACTCCTTCAAACAACTAGATGTAGTTAGTAGTATTAAATTTTGAAGCTATGTTGTAGTGTTGCATCTTTATATTTATTTTACGATCTAATGCGGGAGCAAGACCGTCTAGGCGAGATAGAGACGTTTGATGAGTTTATAGGAGTAGTTCGCCAATTCGTCTCAAAGTTCAAAGCCATGCGAAATTATGATACTTTTATTCATTCATGTTGTGGAGCTGTTATTTATTCTTGAAGGTATACAATTTTAATGTCAGTATCTTATTTACTAACCCAACTGATAACTATTACTAACTGTGTATTGTTAGTGTTGGTTGCTTTGTAATAAAATTACTTCCTCCTTGTCTATTTCTGTATTAAAAATTCCCCAACGTCCTTTCCTTGCTGTCTTTCATCTGTTCATTTCTAAAGGCCATGTTTTATGCTGGTGTTGGTATTCTAATAGCCTGGTTCTTTTACTAAAATTTATATTTAATATCCTTCTGGTACTTATATCGTAAGTAGCTTTTGAACTAGTTAATCAAGTAGGTACTTTGCCGATCCGTAGCTTTTGATGCTGGCTGTTATTCGCATATATGCCGCATTTATATATAAATGTTCGATTATGCGTGTGGTTAAAATGAAAGGTGGTTTGAAGATATGATGCATCAATGAAGGTTTGGAACCTTCTTTACAATTTAACCTTGTCGTGGGAAAGACTAGCTTTGGTATTGGGTTTGCTGCTATGCAGTTCGGGATGGTTATGAGCAGCATAAAAGCCCCATAATAATATTACTATTCGAAATGTGAACAAAATATTGGTTCTTTCTTCTTGGAGAGGATTGCATCACATTGATGAGGAATGCTGTTCAGGGATTAGGAAAGCTGGGGTTTGTGATTATTTCCATTACTGTTGTTGGTCGGTGCACAAAATTAAAAGTATTGTGTTTCTTGGGTTGAATTACTCGTTTAAATCGTTTTGTTCAACCCAAGCAAGTATGGGTAAGATGGGAGCAAATGAATTTTGGGAAACATGCCAAATGAACAGTACTGTGAAATTTAGAATGTCTACGGGATTATACAGTGATGGCAGCTGTGAACGTCTGAATAGTTCAGGTATGTTTTGAATTCATATACTATTGGCACGAAGGAAAGAAGCGAACTCTTGTGAGGACCTGGTGTTGTCTTCAACTAGAGCAATACACTCTAAGGCTGGTTCATTAAGACCTGTCCACAGTAAACCGATTCGGCTTAGGCCGAGTGCAAAGCTGAACTAGCGTGGAAAGCTAAACCGAATCGTGCCGAAAACAAGACTTGTTGCGATCCAAGCTTCCCAAGTCAATGTGCCGCGCAGCGTGAGCGGGAGGACCAAGACTCCGTTCCGTGTCTTCATTAAGAGCCCATACCGGCTTAGGAAAAGAGCAAGACTCCGTCCCACAATTAGCGAACCGGATTGAAGAAAATGCACTCCGCCGACCATTAGCTAAAGTGGTTCAAATGAAATCCAAGACTCCGTCCCGGAGAAAAACGCGCTATCCTGAGATGTTTGGTCCTTGGAAGAGCATTGAACCTGAGCACCCTGCTGAGCTACCTTCAGCATCGGTTTCCTCCTTCCATCCGGGCTTTTATTTCTGCAGGGATGGTGTTGTCCTCGGCAGGTACTGAACTTGACTCTCGCCGTATATCACTGCCCCAATTTACGTCGGTAAATGGGGGTAGTGATATGTTACCACAGGCCGAACACACTACCCCCATTTACTTCGGCGAGAGCCAACCTGTTTCAGTTCAAGTATGTACCTACCGAGGACAACAACACTCCTGCAGAAATAAAAGCCCGGATGGAAGGAGGAAACTGATGCTTATGGTCGCTCAGCAGGGTGCTCAGGTTCAATGCTCTTCCAAGAAAAGCAAAGCCGAGGTTGTATGAAACCACGATTCGGCCTGTGGTAACATATCTCCACGGGCCTGTCCATTGTGGTAGGAGTTTCAGGTAGTGTCCCACCGTTCGTTTCGGGTCATTGAGCCAAGCCCACTCTCCAGTGTTGAACCCTTTCTGCCGGCCCCAACGGTCGAAACGCTCCTTCTGCTGTCGCATCTGGACCCCCATGATTCTTGTAGCGCACTCTATGGTTTCTTGCATAATATGCTTACGAAGGAAGAACATATACACGACCAGGAGAGCCCACTTAACAGGCCTGATCAAGTCTTCTGGCAGCTGGAGCTCGCGACCATATACCATCAAGGCTGACGAGAAACTGGTAGAGCTTCCAGCAGGAAGAGCGGTAGAAGCCTGTCCAAGGCTACGAGGTCAAACCGGTTCCCTTGTTTTGATTTGGGAATGGTCCCAGGACGTCGATGCCCATCCGCTCAAACGGCCACACGAACAGGAGGCAAAAAAAAAAAAAAAAAAAAAATGTCTCAGTCAAGACCATAACAATATGCGATTCCTATATTCAGTGGATCACCCAGCTGCATGAGTCGGTCTCCACCATGCCTAGCTCGGACGGAGTCTTGCATTCTTCTCGAGGCGGGTCCTTCCCCCTCGGGACGGAGTGCTGACAAACATTCAAGCCGCTTGGATTAGTCACGAATTTCTGCATTAAATTTTAATGAGACGATGGAACGGAGTCTTATACCTCCCACTTGAGCCGCCTAGTTTCAATTCAGCTTAGTGTGGATGCACCCCAAGAACTCAAGGCGTGTCTACGCTATGCCGAATGAGGCAGCGTGGCTCAGAGCGCGGTACCTACATTGGATTCGGGAAATTGGGTCGAATTGGTGTCTACACTTTCTTTCAGCACAATCCCTTAAGCTAGGCCCAAGGTGAATCATGCTGATCAGCATAGTGTAGACGCGTCTGGAGAGTTATTCACTGTGTGGACTCAAGCCCCCCATTGAGATAGGCGGTGTTGGTCGAACCTTGCGGACAAAACGAGGCAACTACCCCTTGCCGTCCAGTCCTCTTTGACCCTAGGCAGGTTTATTGATGGGCCTTGCAGTTGTTTTGAACGTAGAGTCGAAGGAGTTCCCTGACATGACCGACCTCTGTGGAACGTAGCTCCAGTCTCAAAGAATAATGAATTCCATTGTTTCGTCATCAGAATATTTTCATTAAAAACACTTATGATGAATCACCAAGCTAGTCAGTATGAGGCGAATTGAAATTTTCAACTACCCAAAACTCTATGGTAGTATAATAAATCTCTCTAGCGAGAAGATTTACCTACAGAAGACGCTTAGAGATTGAGAATCATCATATGGTAATTGAACTGAGGAGCAACTTGTTAACAAAGATCCTTTGCTTTTTAGGTGCTGCATCAACTAACTCAAATAGAGCTGTGATAAAATGGTCTTCCCCAAACGCTACTGAAAGTAATTATATTGTTAAGAATGTGGACGATGCTTTAGCCCTCACTTGCACTCAAAATGATGTTGATAGTAGCCAGTCGGTTGATTGGGATCTTCCTGCCAATATTCGTAAGCGGTAAGTGAACTTTGTGGACAACAAGTGTCGATAATCGGTCGAAATGATAACAGCTTGGTTTCCTCACAAATGCAATTTGCTTTTTGAAAACAACAACGGCACGAGAAGTTAGTGCTAATTTTGAGATTAGAGGTTAATTTATTATATTTTTACAATATCGATTTTCTTTTGTTACAGCGTTCACTACACGAAAGGATCGAATGGCAGTATAACTGTCAGTATTGATCGTTTGGTGGAAAATGACTCCGGTGAATACAAATGTGGCGTGCAACAGGATGAAACTCAAGAACCTTGCTCTTTGAACAGCCAATGCCTTACGAACAAGTACACATCCTACACCAGTGTATATATTTATGTTAAGAGTAAGTGCGGTGTTGCAAATGAAACCTCACCAAAATACCGACTAACTACAGCTTAATACGTGAAATATGTTTTCAGAAAAAGCTTGTTTGGGGTTCCAATGTTCACCCAATTTTTGCATATTAGAGCGATATGTTTGCGATGGGCAGCCAGATTGTTCAAATCATGAAGATGAATCTCTTCAAGCATGTGGTATGTTTATAATAATCCCTATAGGAAGGTTTGTGCCACAATAATTGAGGACTGACATTTCCAGTCCGAAGTAAACGATACCTGCCATGAAGATATTTTTCATGTTTTAAAGAGCTACGAATTGCATTTGACATTTACATGGCGGTGATTGGCTTTTCTACAGGTCCAGATCCTTGTAAGAATAAGATCAAGTGCCCAAACGGGCGATGTATACCTCAAGAATGGTGCTGTATCAACGTCGACAATTGCACCCGGAAATGGGATGTCGATTGCTGTCCTAACGCAAGTAGGCTTTTTTTCTTGTTCATATATATAGCACTCGTATATTGTTATAAAATGTTGTTACCCGAAGGGCTAAACGTTTACCACTTTCAGAGAGATACAAGACTGACAGCATGAAATACTTAGGGAGTCCCGATCATTTCCGGGATTATTACGAGCAACCCAGCTCTGGGAATGTTCACTTACCACCACACATGATCATCTCACACACAGTAATTGGTGAGTTCAGAAATATGTAGAGTTTCCTTCGAATAGGCGTTCTTCTTTCCAATATTTATTATGATCGTATTGTATTGTATTTGTTATGGTTTTGTACGCTTATACTTCAATGAAAAACTTCATTTCCAGGTTTTGCCTTCGTGTTTGTCGTCATTGGCCCAATTCTATTTATAGCGGGTTGCAAGTTGTATTCTCGTCGGACAAGTAATCGAGGAACTACGCTTTCGTCAGGGCCGTTGATGACTTCCACTCATGCTGATAGAAACGATCCTTTCCCGTGTGTCACCTATCGTCTACCTTGGTCCACCGAGGTGAGACTCAAGTTGCTGAACGTCTCTTCATCACACGGTCGAATGAAAATTGTACAACGGGTTTCCTGTTAAAAACTGATTTTCCAGGTGACTTCCAGTGAAGAGTCAGATGCATTTGTTCGGCGTCCGTGGGACGTTGAAAGGCCTTTGGAAGACGGTGACGAGTTTAGAATAATGAACCAACCTCAAGCTCCCCCACCATATGCAGAAGTAATGCTAGCTCAACATGATGATGACCCACCTCCGCCTTATATGCAATCAGGTTAGTATTACCACCTTTCCGGATAAGTAGTTATTACATACCAACTGCGGAAATTCAACTGGAGCACCATAGGATTGCAGGAACCAAACGTTTCTGGTGCATATATCTCCAACCGCTTTTCTCACAAATTCAGTCAAAGACGGAGAATAAGGAATGAATAATTGTGTGCTATTTGTCATTCACCTGCGATTTTTATGTAATTGAAATTCTCCATTGACCGATTTCAAGCCTATCTACGTCCAAGTTACCTCACTCACGGGGGCTCCCGTGGCGAAGGTGGCTTAGGCATCCGTATTCAACACACAAGATCGAGGGATCGAATGAACCTCTCTTGAAAGTCCTCTGGCAGGGCAAAAATGTATGGTGGACGTGTCAAAACATGCCTTCGTTTGCTGAGAACGTTAAACTAGTCACAGCAATCTTGGCTGAGGGGGGAGAGCTGGGGGCCACTGAGAACCCGGCTTGTCGACGGACCTACAGTCGTACTGATAAGTCTTGTATTAGGGATTGGACCTCGTCCACCAGAAGGCAAATAGAGTCATCGGTACCAAATCAGTGAACAATGTGTCGCCCGGCCGTATGTTCAAGGTGAGACTGCGTTGGTTACCTAGGTAAACATCGTGGTCTCTCCCCTGGTTGGTAGACGTTCCCATAAATTTATTTCTTAGCTCACACACACGGGTGGAGCCAAGTTTTCCACCACTAATTTAGATTGTTTCTTATCCATCAATTTTTAATTTCATGAGCACCAAATTTTTTGACTTCGCTTTAAATGCGACTTCAAATTTTGGGAGCCTTCAGCCGATTAAAAAAAACTTACTTCCAGGGCCATTAAAAGCACTTGTCCAGCAGTGTCCAGCACTATTTGGCTGAATAGAACTTGAGAGAAATTAATATAACTGAGGTTTTGTGTGGGAGGTGGGAGGGGGTATTTGATTTTTATTTTTATTTTCACTTTTATTATTAAATTGAGCAATAGGTATAATGAATTATTCATTGTTTCTAACATACACTCGTGATGAATTTTAGGGAATGCTGTTGAGGACTCACCAATCAAAGAGACTACACCGTTAGGTTGACGATTCCTATTGAAAGCATTGTATCAGCACAGTATTAATAGAATTATAAGAAGTTTTGAATTCATTGTAGCCTTCTTGAGTCTACCTAACAATGCCGATGGGACTGATTAAACAATGTAAAAAACCACACAAAGAACTTCCCTTTAATTTGTGAAATGTTTGCATTACGAAAATGTCTTCGGAAAATCAATCGGGTGTCTCAGCCACAGGAACTACCAGACCTTTCGTTAGTGCTGATGTGAGTTGCTTCACGGCATCTTTTGTCTAAAGTATTTCAAGAACAACATTAGGTACTGGTTAAGATGGATCGTTTAGAAGAATGCAAATATTTCAATTTATACCTCAGCTTAAAAGTGTAGTAGCTAATACTAAAAGTTACCTTGTCATCTATCTCCACTGACTGAATAAGGCGCTGAACGAGGTTGAGTTGTTCCAAGGCAGCATCTTTCTGATTCATGCTGTACAGATGAGAAATGTAGTTTATTCGAATGGTGGGATCGTCTGCGTCCAACTTGATGGCTTGTTCGAAGCATTTGGTGGCGTTTTCGTGGAACGAGAGTCGTTGAAGGACAACTTCGATTGAAAACAAAAAAAAGTTGTGTGAGTTGCATTATTTCTCACCACGATAATAAATTGAGATCCTAATAATGAGTGCGCCCAGTAATTATGTAAACTGATAAATTGGCTAACATCTACAAAAATTGGTAAAAGGAAATGACAAAAATCTGTGAAAAAACAAGAATCCACATCACCAAATGAACTGCCCAAATCTTTGGGAATCTCTTTTTGAAAAATGTAGTATTTTTTTCGTTGCCACATCGATGAACAAAAAAAAAAAAAAAAGAAGTAAATTTGGTTTAAATCTAAATAAATACAGAAAACGAATTGAACCCTTAGTGATATCCCTAAACCGTTAATTTAGTTAATACCTGTGCTGATTCTTTGCTCAGGACTTTTTTTCAGTATCTTTGGAGGGGATTCTCACCTTCGAAGAAAAATAGTAAATTACGGACCACTTTTTCAAATTCCAAGATTTATTGGTACAGAGTTTATGACTTTGGTAAGTACATTTTAGTTGAGTGATTATTTGATGTAAAAAAAAGCGGATACACTGTTAAATTATTTAGTTTACTACCAGACCAGTTTATCTCGGTAGTTGGAATTTTATTCGTATTATCATTCCACAATAATTGTGGAAAGTACCTAGCAAAATCCACTCTAAAATCTATATTCACTGCGTAGCTGATTACACTGTCGGTTCATCTTACTTGCCAACAACATGAAGGAGAGAGCATTTCGATTTTCCAGTTTTATTGCCGAAGATAAGAAATGGAACGCAGAAGCATATTGTTTAGTGTGGATGTGAACAAGCCCCAAATTATACAGCGTTTTCCAATCCATTGGGTCCAAGTAATTTGCTCTCTTTAGACAGCTAACGGCCTGTAGTATGGAATACATCGATTAGTGAACAGTGACCTTGCAAAACCATGACATGGTTACACTTACATTGTGTGTAACCGTGTACTTTGGTGCATAGGGAAGAGATTGTCGATTCGTTACCAATTTGGCTTGATTTGACGGATCAAGGGATTCTCATTCGAGAAAAGCAAATAACCTTATTTTCGAGAAAAAGAAAAATCGGGCTTAGGTAAATGATTTCGATCACTGTCATGATGTTACTTTGTGCCGCAGTCACTACCTAGTGTGTGGAAACAAACTTCATGAAAGTTTAAGTATGAAAATCGTGTTTATACTCACAGCTATGTGTTTCCCTTTACCCAAGAAACACAAGCCCATATTATTCCACAAACAAACAGATTCTGGAAGTTGTTGACCAGTAATCTTGTACTTGGAAAGAGCCACGTCAAATTCTTTTTCTTCCTGTATGCGGAATACAATCTATTAACTCAAGTAGTTACAGTAAAAGTTATCCACTATGTACCTGGGGGTCTGTTTTACCTGGCAGATAGATGCAATGCCGAGCAATGGCTGAGTCGCTGTTCTGTTAATCGCTAGCGCTTGTCCAAAGTAATTGAAAGCTTTGGCAGTTTCTCCAAATTGCATGTAAAGTTGCCCAAGGGCAGTTGCGATTTCCCAACTAGCTGGAAAGAGCCTGAGACAGAAGATTCAACTATTATATCCTCCAGGGAGGATGTGTACTAGAATAACGACACGGTGTGCATCCAAGCACGTACTCGAGAGCCACTTGATACAAGTCCAGGGCGCTATTAATGTCATTTTCCTTGACGTAAAGCAGCGCAAGGGCTTCGTAGCTCACTTGAGTTCGTCCTAGGTGTACTGCTTTCGTCAGGTAATCCCGAGCTTTACCCACTCTTCCCAAGCTTGCATAACACACTCCTTGAAAAAAATCAAACCTAGTTACAAGGAAATTATAACAGTTTTTGCTGTACAATGTCTATTTCATGACTATTTCGATGGCAAAAATTTGAAAATGTGAACAGTGTACGTATACGAACCGAGATTATGGTATATACTCCAATCAGGCGTTGCACTGAGTTTCTCTGCTTTGGCGAATGCTTCAATAGCTTGATATCTTTGTCCTAACAAAAACCTGAAATAGCAATGTTCCTTATAATACGTAGGGTAAATGTTATGCATCCTGGGCTTTTACAACATCGCTTGGGGAAAAATTAAATAAACAAGCATCATTGAATTGAATCAAAAGCAAGAATCAAAATTAAAATTTTACAAAAAGGGAAAAATAATGAAATGCTAGTTGGTAGTTTCAAGCACCTGCAGGCCTTATAGAAATTCCTTGTCGCTCCTAGTTTTCTTTTTTTGGTCCAGTCAATACCGTTAAAAAATTATGGGCCCCATCATCCAAATCAAGAGCCCCATGGGTTACGGCGATACGATTGAAAAACTTCCACGCAATTGAATGGAAAACCGTTTTAATAGATTACAGGTACTGCTCAAAACGCTGTGGAACATAAAATATTATGATGTTTAGATCTGTCCTTATAAGCTCGTATCTATCCTATATTAGCAGGTATCAGGAAACATTTTGAGGCAGATTAAAATTGTTGCCCTCTTTTGCGAAAAAACAGATCGATTGTTCTGAGAATAAAAACGAAAATATAGTGAAGTGGTTGTTTGCCGAAGGTGCCAATCCCCGACCTCTCCCACCTGGCCTCAGACCCCTTCTTGTGGCTTTTTGCTAGTGAATAGTTTTCTTTTTAATTCTTAAAGAAATAAGAGAAAGTTAAAGGATTCGTTTGGAAGGTGAAATCTATTAGTGCATCTTCTCTGGCCCACTCTCATCCAAAGATCTGCGGTCTCCCCCTCGCCAGCCCCACTGTCCCATCCCCCCCCCCCCCCCCCTCCCGTCACACGAAGCACCCTTATATTGTTGTTTGTTAACATTTCATTATGATGTGATTCTCCACAAGTGGAGGGCGGGAACTGTTTCTTTAAGCTGCTCACTCACGAGGAACATCCCTCTCACTTCAAAGAACCTCAGTTACACATCGAGGAACCTCCCTTTTCATTTTTTTTTACCCACCGGCCTTATCCCGGCCTCGCCCGTCCCTTGGTCCACGGAGGTGGACCCTCAACCGTTAACCTCCCTGAGGTGCCATATCCCCCCCCCCCCCCCAATCCTGCCATTCCAACATCCTCACAACTGGTCCAGCCAGTATTTAAACACATTTCGGAACCACTTTGAGCCAACTTTTTTGTGTTTTCAGACTTTTCTCGTAGGTCCTATGCTCGCCAAGCTGAATTTTTTGAGACCAATTTTAAGATTTACCGACATCTAGAATTGCCTTAGGATTTAGATGAGCATCCTCCTCGGGCAGCAGCTCCAATATAGTAAGACTAGGGGGCCATCCCACGCTGGCTACGCCAGCCAACCCCCGACCGTATCCCAACAGACCCAACAACTCGTTTTCCCATATTGTGCACTTTTTGGGTTTATTATTCTTGGAATAATACACCTATGTTTTCGCGACGGAGGTCGACGACTCCAATCGGCCTCAAAATTTGACATTATCCGTTTCAAGAGGTCTAGATTCCAAAACCGTCCGTCCGCCGTCCGGGCCGTTTTGGGCAGTAGGATTTGTTTTTAAATCTGAAATTTTGGCAAAATACTCGGTTTACCATCTAGTTGTGCCCGCAAGGTTTTCAGCCCGATCGCCCAAACCCGTGGGGCGCTATGGGGCTAAAATGGGGCTACGGGAGGGTTGTTTTGAAGGCTTTTGACTATGGGATCGAGTCAGGTGTCGTTTTCGAAGTATTTTTGGACGTAGAATCCATTTCTCGGGGTCCCGCAACGATCCGATTTCACTGTTGCGATCTATAGGGCTTTCATGGGGCTAAAAATGAGATTTTTGATGAATCCCAGGAGGTCAAATATTTTTCAAGTAAAAAAACGAGAAGTTTTGAAAAAATTATTTTGAGAGAAAAAAATCAAAAAAAAACTTTTTGAAATTTAAAATCCAACAAAAAAAAGTTTTTTAAAATTTTTTTCATTGACAGAATTAAATTTCTGCACAAGTAACCTGTATCAAAGAATAATAAACCCTTGTGTAAAATTTGCAGCGTTTTTTTCTTAAAAAATACAGCTTTTTTGATTTTTCAAAAATGAGCGTTCTCCTCGTTCTCCTCCTCGTGTTGGAGCTCCAATATAATAAAGAAACCTCGTCTGTACAGTTCTGAACTGCTTCAAGTCACTCTGGGCTGTAAATGGGCATAGCAGCGCTAAACCGGGCCCCACGCTAGATTTCCTTATTCCTGAATAGAAAATTCAGAACAGCAGCCGAGCAGCCATCTTCCTCCATACTAATCTCCATCGGTATTCGCAATTTTAGTTTTAAAACCTTGTCAGATGAACACAAGTTCTAGTAGATATCACATCAATTCATATAAAAGCATGATTCTACCCCCCCCCCCCCCCCCCCCCCCCCGCTTCAATGCCTACTACAATAATAATTATTGTAGTAGGTAGTATTATAATTATTATTCCAAGTAAACAGCTCCAGGCACAGAATAACCGAGGCCTCGTTGAACAGGTCCAATGTAGCCGACGTGAAGTAACAGCCACACCTGGTAAGTAAAATTTCATGATGAAGCAAGATTCCAGTAAATTTGCTACTGGAGCGATAGACCTTCAAGCGATTGTGCCGCCTCCTATGAGGTCTGTCAATCGACAAGCCTTGTAGGGTCTGGAACACTGGTTGGTTTTTGGGACTATTGTACTCGGTGATGCAGAAGACATTGTTATTCCCCTTTGAGTAGGGAAAACCCCTGCACCGCGGGAGAAAATCATCTAGCTTGGAAAGCTGGGAAGATTTGGGTTAAAACAGTTTAAACAGTCGCCAAAAATCGACTTTTGCACCTACCGAGGTGCGGTTGGTCGCATTTGACGCAGAAATGTACCTACCAAGTATATGGCAAAATTTTGTTAGTTCGGCTGAGTATTGTAGGTTTTGCAGGATCGTCAGAATAGTGAACAAAAATTTTCAAGATTGATAAAACCCATGTTTTTTGGTAGTTGTTCGGCCAAATACACATGAAGGAAGCATTTTAGACCCATCAACATATATCTGGGCGTGTTCAGCGTTAAATTTCCTGAAAGATTAGCACCTGCTCGTTGAAAAATAATGAAGTTGGAAATTAAGTGAGTTTTTTGAACATTTGGGTACTGTACAGCGGAACCTCTGCGTCTAGGAGCAAAACGGACCTCGGATTCGGATTCAGCACCCTCCAAAACCCCCAGGACTACTGTTAGACCTCGTGAAGTATTGGATCGATTTTTTTTAGAGCAGTTTAATCTTCCATGCCAAAAGCGGATCCTGGTGCAGGGTCATGTGACAGGGACATTTGAGTTTTTCCGTCCTCCATAAGGTGAATAGTCAATAGGGTCAATAATCAATACACCTGCCGGTTTTTTCGATGCGCCACAGTTTTTTCTTGGAAACCCGCATGGTTAGAGTGTCGGGTTTCCGCGAAAAAACCGTGGCGCGTCGAAAAAACGCTGCAAATTTTACACAAGGGTTTATTATTCTTTGATATACGTTACTTGTGCAGAAATTTAATTCTGTCAATGAAAAAATTTAAAAAAAAATTTTTTTTGGATTTTTATCTCAAAAAAATTTTTTTTGGATTTTTTTGTTCAAAAATGTGTTTTTTCAAAAACTCTGTATTTTTTTACTCGAAAAATATTTTACATCCTGGGATCCTTCAAAAATCCCATTTTTAGCCCCACGAATGCCCTAAACATCGCCCCAGTGAAATCGGATCGTTCCGGGACCCCAAAAAATGGATTCTACGTCCAAAAATACTTCGAAAACGACACCTAACTCGATCCCATAGCTAAAAGCCTTCAAAAAACCCCTCCCGTAGCCCCATTATAGCCCCATAGCGCCCCACGGGTTTGGGCGATCGGACTGAAAACCTTGCGGGCACTACTAGATGGTAAACCAAGTATTTTGCCGAAATTTAAGATTTTTTAAAAAATTCCAACTGCCCAAAACGGCCTGGACGGCGTACGGCGGACGGACATTTTGGATTTAGAATGTAGACCACTTGAAACGGATAATGTCAAATTTTGAGCCCGATCGGAGTCGTCGACCCCCGTCGCGAAAACATAGCGTCGCTGAAGCAACCACATGCTACAACTCAATTTTTGGCCAAAATGAGTTAGACCCTATTCTTTATGTAAAATGTTGCTCTGGATCCATTTCCGAGGTCAGATTAAAGAAAAAACCAAAAGCAACACTGCTACAGCGAGTTTTGACCACATGCTACAAACGATTTCGTTTTTCCACATGCTACAACTCAGCTGTTTTGCATGCAATACACCGGCGAAATGGAGGCACGGGTGGGTTTTTCGATTTTTCTCGTATACTAAGCAATAAAAACGATTTTTTTTGTTTCCATTGTTTTATCAGATGTTTTTTTAAAATATTAAGCACCTTGTTACATCTGAAAAAATTGTTTTCACGTTGGAATCATCCGTGAAAAATTCAGTTCAGTTGTTTTGCCACTTGAGTTATAGCTTGTGGGCAAAATAGAATTTTGAGTTATAGCATTTGGTTGATGGTTTTGGTTGAGTTGTTCCATGTGGAAATGTCCATTCCTGAGTTACAGCTTGTGGTACATAAATCGGTGTCTCCTGAAAAGTTGGCAAAATTGAGTTATATCATGTGGTTGCTTCAGCGACGATAGGTGTATTATTCCAAGAACAATAAACCAAAACCGGCAGGTGTAAGGCCTGCTAAAGTTTCTACCATGTTACCTAATATATTCGTAATAAGTATGCTGTTTTTGTTAGAAAAATAAAATAAAAATAAAAAGTCGCGATATATATTGAATGTATTCAATTTTCTTCCTACTACTTGTGTTCCGCAAAATTCAATCTTACCTATCTCAATGTTGCTTCTCTTTATTTTCGTGTCTTGTCTTATGTCTTGCTAGCCTGGCATAAAGGAAATCGTGGCTACAAATCAGCGGGAAGTTCAACCGTCACGGATGAGAAACTATTTTGATCGGAACTAACTAGGTACCTACCTAACTTATTCATGTTAGCAAAAAGACGATTTCGCACCGCAGCCTTCTTATCCAATCCCAACCCAAGGATTAAAAAGCTGCCAAGAATCAAGGGCCCTGCTACTAGAGATGGCAACGATACATCGATTTTTTGGAAACAACACAATGTGTTTATAATAAAGTATAAAGTATTATTAATATTATTAATAATACTTTATTAAATTAAAAAAAAAATTATAATTAAAACATCGATACTTTTGAGAGAAACATCGATGAAAAACCATCGATAGTTCCTAGGCAATGTTTTCGGGACATGGATGTATGGTTGTCGATATTTAAAAGCATCGATAGATCGATGTCTAAACATTTTTTGCCATCCCTGCATGCTACCAAAGTTGTGCCAACCCTCTTTGCTCTCTGTGTTCCAACCATTCGATTGAAACTCCAACTTTTACCAACTGACATCAATTTGGGCCACGAGGCTCGGATGATACTATCGGAGAACAATATCGATATATCGACTATCGATATTTTTAAACAATATCGAAATAGTAGTACGATATATCGGTGAAAAATATCGATATTTCGATATATCGGTCTTCGATATATTTTTTTTGCCTAATTTGTTTTTAACACAACAAACCTAAATTTTCGAATTTCCTTCACGAAATCAATTTAAAATACCTCAATGTTGGTTAGGTTGGTATAGTATAGTACATTGAAAACGCTGCAAATTTTACACAAGGGTTATTTATTCTTTGATATACGTTACTTGTACAGAAATTTAATTCTGTCAATGAAAAAAATTAAAATTTTTTTTTTGGATTTTTATATTAAAAAAAAATGTTTTTTGGTTTTTTAAAATTGTTTTTCAACTTTTTTTTTTTTTTGCTTGAAAAATATTTGACCTGAGATCCATAAAAAATCTCATTTGTAGCCCCATAAAAGCCCTATAGATCGCAACAAGGAAATCGGATCGTTGCTGGACCCCAAAAAGTGGATTCTACGTCCAAAAATACTTCGAAAACGACACCTGACTCGATCCCATAGCCAAAAGCCTTTTAAAAAAACCCTCCAGTAGCACCATTTTAGCCCCATAGCGCCCCACCGGTTTGGGCGATTGGGCTGAAAACCTTGTGGGCACATCTAGATGGAAACCGAGTATTTCGTCGAAATTTCAGATTTAAAAAAAAATTCCTACTGCCCAAAACGGCCCGGACGGCGGACGGCGTAAGACATTTCGGATTTGGAATGTAAACCTCTTGAAACGGATAATGTAAAATTTTGAGGCCGATCGGAGTCGTCGACCTCCGTCGCGAAAACATAGGTGTATTATTCCAAGAATAATAAACCAAAAATCCATGCATACTAAAGCGTGCATAATATATTTACCAAAAAACGTAATTATAGAATAAAATAGAGGCAATAAAATTTAATATACATCCCCTTAAATGATAATAATTATTAGATTAAAAAATATTATATCGGACCCGATAGTGCCATTTCAATATCGATATTCCGATATATCGGGATAAAAAATATCGGGAGAAAATATCGATATTTTCTATACATCCCTACCACGAGCGCAATTTCAGCCACCGCGAATGGGCGTAAGTATCTTGTTGTTTACAGTTTGATCCAGATCACAGAGTAACAGCGTACAAAGTACAAGTACACAGAGTAACCAGATGGCGTTAGAACGGGCTCCTTCCTATCAAATCAAATGTTTGAAATACTTATTTGTGCACAAAGGATCGTGTCGTTCTAGGATCGTATCGTATCTATGAGTTCAGATCAGCAAGCAGGGTGGCCGAAGAAAAGAGAATACCAAGCGAACGTAACTATCTTCTTTTCCTCGGAGTTTGACCCTGGGAGTCCTTTATTAGGTAGTCCAGTGCTGTATCACTGATTCCCTGATAATCCCTGATACAGCGCAAGTGCGTGCAAATGGGCGTGTGAAGCAAGCGCTCCTTTTATTGTTAAATGGGCGAGTGAAGCGAGGACCCCGTCCGCCCCATCCAATAAGGTGCTTTTGAATAACATTGGCCAGGAGGTCGAGTGAGGTCTAATTTTGGACGTTATCTTTACTAACATTGTAGACGCAGGTATAGTTTTATTTGTGGATTTTAAATTCATTGAATCAAATTTTTGCACGATTTGTATAAAAGAATAATAAACACTTCTCCCCTCATGTAATTTTGCTCAAGGAATCAATCGAATATACGCTGCTCTAAAACAATAATAACCCCAAGTATAATCCAATTTTAAGCGTTTTCTGTAAGCATTTTACAAGGCTTACCATGCACGTCCCAATAGGCGAATGTTTGCTGTGCTTTGTGGATTAAGAAAGCAGCATTTCTGGAAACACTCCAGGGCCTCACGAACTTTCCCTTGGTGTTGGAATATCAAACCCTGGAAAGATAATTAGGAAGATAATTAGACTATTTATTTGAGAGTTTCAAAGTTCACCAAATCAAATAACGCCTGACAGTTTCATCGAAATCTGAGTGATATAATAATATTATGTATATTATGTGCTTACCAGTACGTAATTAGCGTATTCATTGCACCCTTTCGTCCGCACTAGATCTTCCTCGATTATCAGTTGGCAGATGTCAAATTCTTTTCGTACATATCGAGAATGAATTAACCAATTGTTTGATTCGACGGGAACGAATTCAGGTGCTGAAATTAATTGTATCCAGGCTTAATGATGTTATAATATTTATTTTATATTGCCTATATATTTTGCAGATTATGTAAAATAGGATACAGCTGGAAGCCCCAACATTAGTTGATATTTATTAAATAAATATTTGGTGACTTGCCTTTTGGTTGCTTCACGGTGGGATTCCTGATCGGAAGCTGCTGTGATGGTCGAGGTGATTCGCCGAGCCTTCCGTTCACCAGCACATCTCCAGCGTCGTCGTCACTCATGTTTCACATCACACAAGATTTTATTCGTGAACAAAGTGACAGTCTGGCCGAATCTACGTAAATAAAGACTCTGAAATTACATCACTGCTCTGTGACGACTTGCGTATGGGACTATCGCGTCTTCAGCTGTGGTTTCCTAGGTGATGCAGTCGGCTTGTTTTGATGTGGCGCTATAGCAACGCCTATGCATTAGTGTTGCCCATACCTCGCTCAGCTGTTGTCAACACGTTGACATCGGGTATCATTGGTTCGGAATTGTGTGCCAGTCTGTTTGTTGGGTTTGTCTCCATTAATTGAAGTGTCCTGATTAAATGTACGTGCTTGTCATCAAAAGAAAATTTCGTATTTAAAACGCTAATTTCATTCAGGCTAAGTGTATTCAGGACAATTCTTGTCAATTTTGGCATCCATGTAAACTAAGTGGGCATTAGTGCACGGAAAGACTATCTTGTCAATATGGTCCTGGAGTTCACGAGAGTGGATTACGCTTTGCTTGGGCTAGGAGCTAATAACTGCATGAAGCTCCTCCCTCATTCACCTCTGAAAGGAGTGCAAAAGGTAAATAACGTTCTTGCTCGTCATATTATGTCAACACAATTCGACACCCCGTCGCATTTTTTAGCTACCTACTTGGGTTCACAGATAATATTTGGAGGCTCTGACGGAGTGGTTCAGGCCTTCTCTATCAAAAAGGGGGAAATGCAAGTCACTTTCAAGACGTTGCCTGGAGAGCCCATCACTTGTTTAGAGTTGGGAGGAGCCACAGGTACGTTGTCAACATAATTAAATCAGTTACAGCTTATATTGTGAACTTCCTTTGACAGAATCCGTCACTTCTCATGGCGTACCCTATCCTAACTATAATAGGTATGTTATGTTCTTGGCTGATAACTTTCCAGGAGGTGTAAGAGATAGGGTATTTGTTTCATCGAAAAATGAAGTGCGAGGATTCAATAAGAAGGGGAAAATGTTCCTTGGGTTTGACACGAATCTTACTGAACCAATCAAATCGATGTAAGTATATGCACTTAATCGTCAACAATCCGTATCGATGTGTAACAATCTGTTTCTAAACGCACTAGCGGGCAATTGAAACCAAGAAAAATGTAAACTGTTTTTTTTTTTTTTTTTTAATCTTGATTTACACAATTATCGAAAATGCAACCAATTCTAGAGCACTTTTGGTTTATTATTCTTGGAATAATACACCTATGTTTTCGCGACGGGGTTCGACGACTCGGATCGGCCTCAAAATTTGACACTATCCGTTTCAAGAGGTCTACATTCTAAATCCGAAATGTCCGTCTGCCATCCAGGCCGTTTTGGGCACTAGGAATTTTTTTTTAAATCTGAAATTTTGAGAAAATACTTGGTTTACCATCTAGTTGTGCCCGCAAGGTTTTCAGTCCGATCGCCCAAACCCGTGGGGCGCTATGGGGCTAAAATGGGGCTACGGGAGGGTTTTTTGAAGGCTTTTAGCTATGGGATCGAGTTAGGTGTCGTTTTCGAAGTATTTTTGGACGTAGAATCCATTTTTGGGGGTCCCGGAACGATCCGATTTCACTGTGGCGATCTATAGGGCTTTCATGGGGCTAAAAATGGGATTTTTGAAGTATCCCAGGAGGTTAAATATTTTTCGAGTAAAAAAGAAAGAATTTTTGAAAAAAAAAAACATTAAAAAAAAAAAATCCCCCCCCCCCCCCAAAAAAAATTATTTTTGAAATAGGTAGGTACCTATAAAAATCAAAACAAAAAAAAATTAAAAAATTTTTTTTCATTGACAGAATTAAATTTCTGTACAAGTAACCTATATCAAAGAATAATAAACCCTTGTGTAAAATTTGCAGCGTTTTATTTAATTCGGAGCGTAAATAAAATTTTTGAAAATAGATACACGTTTTCCGATGGGGAAAAGCGGATTAGCTCCATTTAAAAAATATATAATAATTATTATATATAAAAATATTAATAATTATATATAAAATTATAAGGAACCACCATTACTGGTATTAAATTATAATTTTTATAATTTAATACCAGTAATGGTGGTTCCTTGTGAATTTTCAGACGTGCAACACGACGGTTACTATATGTAGTTCAGAATGGGAAAAGCGCTACCTAGTAAATAACCTTGTGTTCATACTGCGGAAAACTGGGGGACTCTCTGGGTGGTTCAGGTGAACAATGGACTAGTTCTGTACAGGCTGAACCCGTAGGAGAGGAATGCTATCCCAGTCCTGACATCCTGGCTCTGCTCTGATTACCACGGATGAGATGATAGGTCATCCATCAGTGGAGGGACAGTGGGGGATAAGAAGCTTGCAGTTGCTGTTCTATGACTATGGAATGGGGTCGTTACATTATACAGCTTCTTCTAGCCAGTTCACCTTCCACAAAAAAAGCATAAGCCATGCTAAAAGCTCCCCTAAAAAAACGTGCAATACTTGAGTTAGCCCGTTCTTCCCCTGCAGTTTTCGAATGTTTTACATTCAGGAGTTTTATAGCTCAACAAATTCAAGATTTGCCCCTCATTTCTGAAAACCGAATTTCCTCCACCGTCTTAGTTATGAGTACGGTACTCAGAGTACCTAGGGCTCGGATTCGAGCATATTTTCATGTTTCCATCCTGTATAATTAACGTTGCAAGAAGCCTTTTGGTAGTATTTTCACCTCTGGGACCAACAGAATTTAAATTTATTGAGCCTACAAACAGCCCCGTAGAGAGAGAGGGGGGCACTGGGAGGAGAGGCAAAATGGGAAAAGGGACAGATCAATATAGGAAAACTTTTCATAGGTGCAACCTTTTTTTTTTTTTTTAGGGGGCCCGAAAAATTTGGCCCCCGGGCCCGGAGTTTCTCTCCCCGGCCCTGCCTACAAACGCATAAAAACTCCGGTCATCAGAGTGAACGCATACAAATGCATATTCTGGTTGTTTCGTCGGTTTCCACTGAATTCGGGCACTGTCTCAGGTTCGAAGAGCGCATATTGAGGGGAAAAGTCCATTTCCTTGATTTGTAGTCCAGTAAAAAAGGGAAACCCGGAAATAGCTCGCAGAGAGCTGGTTTTTATCGGTTCTATTGGGCCCAGATGAAAGGATTCTGCGTTTGCACTACTGTGGGAGGTGAGTTTCACTTTCGGTAGCGCCAAAACCGCGATTTTCTTTCACTTTTATTTTATTTTAGGCTATTTTTACCCAGAAGAAAGCTTGTGACAAAAAAGGTTATACAGTTCTTTTTTCAAGAGGACAAAATTCTGCGTCGAATAATATTATGTAGGTTGGGCCGTCTGGCCGAAATCCAACGTCCAAAATGTGGAATGCTGTCCGAAGTGGGTTAAGAACGAGTTACGAGCCCATTTTCACCGCTCACGGAATAGAAATTTTTCTGTTCCGTGTTCACCGCTCTAACCATCACACTTTTGTGTTATCTGAACTCATTTTGATCATTTTCAAACCGTGTCCCACGACCAGGAACCCAATTTTAAAATTCCCATAATTATAATTGACCAACTCAATACACCCATCCTCGTGGTGTCCTCAAACGCATTGTAAACCATGTTTTGAGCAATTTTTCATGAAAAACAACTGGCCAGGAACCCCGGAAACCATTTTTACCAAGGGTAGTCGTACAGTTCTTAGGTCAATTCCTGTTTGTTGAATATCTCATTAACCAAATTAAACCAGTTAAATAAGTTGGTTCATGTAAATTGTATTGGGTCTGCACCAACACAGATTTAGCAAAAAAATTGTTATTGTTGCTTTTTTGGTTTATTATTCTTGGAATAATACACCTATGTTTTCGCGACGGGGGTCGACGACTCCGATCGGGCTCAAAATTTGACATTATCCGTTTCAAGAGGTCTACATTCTAAATCCGAAATGTCCGTCCGCCGTCCGCCGTCCAGGGCGTTTTGGGCAGTAGGAATTTTTTTTAAAATCTGAAATTTCGGCAAAATACTTGGTTTACCATCTAGTTGTGCCCGCAAGGTTTTCAGTCCGATCGCCCAAACCCGTGGGGCGCTATGGGGCTATAATGGGGCTACGGGAGGGGTTTTTTGAAGGCTTTTAGCTATGGAATCGAGTTAGGTGTCGTTTTCGAAGTATTTTTGGACGTAGAATCCATTTTTTGGGGTCCCGGAACGATCCGATTTCACTGGGGCGATCTTTAGGGCATTCGTGGGGCTAAAAATGGGATTTTTGAAGGATTCCAGGATGTTAAATATTTTTCGAGTAAAAAATACAGAATTTTTGAAAAAACACAGTTTTGAACAAAAAAATCCAAAAAAAAAAATTTTTTTGAGATAAAAATCCAGAATTTTTTTTTAAATTTCTTCATTGACAGAATTAAATTTCTGCACAAGTAACGTATATCAAAGAATAATAAACCCTTTTGTAAAATTTGCAGCGTTTTTTAAAGCCATTTCTGGATAGTAGATATCTCGCAAGTGATGGATAGCGAAGGGGTCAATGAGAATAAAAATACGATGTGCTTTTCAAATGTTTTTATTAACTTGAACCTAACCTTGAGTAACCGTTATGGTACCTAGTAATAATCATCAATCATATTATAATAGCTTTCTGTACCTAGTTCTTTTTATAGCACCACGGTGAATTCGCGTGGCTCTCTGACCCCTCATAACTGGATTTTGCGTCCAAAATTATTCTGAAAACGACGCCTCATTCAACCTCCTCGCCCAAGTCATTCGAAACCCCATAGGTTGTACATTTTTTCGTTCCACTCTCCTTTTTATAGATTTTAACAGTGTGTTTGGAGAATATTTGAGAGCATATAATGGAATTTTCGGGCATACCTATCAATCCGTGCCCCTAGTTTTGAGTCATGATTATCGTATTTCTGTTCATGTTTGAAAACTGTCTATTTATAGAAAACCCGTAGGTAACTGAGAACTTGTTCACCATTATGGTTTCAATTGAAACATCCGCACAAATCCTCCTGTACAATGTATTTAGTTAGCGTTACGAACCTCTAAACTGGAGCATTTTCTAGGCATGTAAGTGGCAATGACCTTATGGTGGCCGGAACCCACGTCTTCAATCATTACAAAGATTGCAAGGATGTCAATTCTTACCTGAGTAGCGACACTATCAATCATGTCATCGCTTTGAATTACGAAAAAGTTAGTCAGAAAGTGATTTTCCCATTAGATACCCATAGGAGGTACTATTACCTTTTCTGTTTCAAAACATCACTATGACTTTGTACAGACGCATAGGTTGACTGCCGTCCTTGCGTGTGAAGATCGAGTGCTGAGAGTTCTGGAAAGGGGCAATTTGTCGCAAACCATACCGCTTCCTAGCGCTCCTGTCTCGTTGTGCTGGTTCAATAACAACGGGGGATCTACCGGTGACAATCTAGTTTACGCACTTCAAAATGGCCAAATAGGTTTAGTGCAAATAGCCAGGTATGTCACACATCTCTTTGAACCATAGGAACTTAGGAGAACCGTAGAAATATTGTCGAAGTTACTCTAATTTGAGGTCAAAAAACACCTAAAATAATATTTTTGTTTCTTTCTCTTTAAAAAAAAAGTCCATGCTCAGGGTCAATACTAAACATACCTCTATAACCGTGTTCCAGGACAACTCATACTTGGAAATGGGTAATAGAAAATACTAAAAACAGGGATGCCGTTCGTTGTATGTACTGGTATGACCTAACCAAGGATGGCAACAAAGAGCTAATAGTAGGAAGAGACGATGGATCTATACAAGTGTACAGTGAACCTCTAGAAAGGCTGAAAGATACTGACCCGCTCATAGAAATATACAACTATGTGAGTATCTTCGACTGGCTTTGGATTGGTAGGTATACTAGGTTTCCTAATCCGTTCCTAATATGAAATATTTATACAGTGAATAAATTTTGAAGTGCTAAGCTAGGGAAAGCAGTGAGTACATTTACTTATGTGTGATTATTACTCGGCGTTGCTCTGCCAGGGCCGAGGGTGCCCATTGGACCCCGGGTGCTATTTTCTTGCCTGCGGCAAGCATTCAATAGCATGGAACATGCCTTCGCTGCGCCAACTGATTCTAAATATCTGATTCCTTGTTTTTGCTGCTCGCTGAATTTCTGGATTCAGACTGCTGGTTTCTCGGTGAAACGCTTCAGTGTTTGAGGAACCTTCACTGAATTCAACGCCCAACAGCGAAGGTTGATCAGATCCTACAAGTGAAAGATTCTTTGAACAACAACAGTTGTTGTTGTTACAAGTTACTGTCGAAAGGCGTGAAGGCATCCTATGTAGGCAGCGGTGAAATTTCATTGTGTTCGGAGTCAATGCACTGTGTTTTCCTTAGGTACTATCTTAGTTAGGTACAACAAGGGCTGCCAAAGATGTGTGAATGTCCCGGTAAGTGAGAATGTCCCTGTTATGGGGCAAAAGCCCGCATGTCTTAAACAGCTGTCATTTGAAATAAAAATGCTGTTTGCAAAACTGCTAAAATCTTCATCCAGTTTAAAGAACTTAATGAAAGAATGCATATTGGATGAATGACGATTTCAAATTTTCAAAGTAGGGGTAAAAGTCCGCACCTCTGAATGTGTGCCAATGTGTGCTGACTCATACCTCGTACCTCCATAACGTGATTAGATTAGATTAGATTGATACCTGAGAGGGTAAAGAAGTGGGTTCCTAAGAGCCCCCATTTCCCGCACTTAGGCCTGTAGACCCATTGTGCTGCCTCTCGGAGTTACTATGGTAGGAGTTCTGTGCCCTTGAAGAGGTTCAATAGTCCTCCTACCAGGTCCTTTCGCGCTAGTATCTCTCCCCGGTCAACAGAGCCCAGAGCAAGATACCGTCTGCGCTCCAGGGCCTCACATTCAAAGATGAGGTGGTCCGCTGTCTCCTCCTCATCTTTGCAGAACCTACAGGTGGGTTCATCGTTTGTGACCCCTATCCTGTTTAAATGCTTCCTGAAACTTCCGTGTCCTGTATACAGGCCCACCATGAGTCTCAGTTGTGGCCGTCGTAGGCGGAGGCACGTTTCTGCCCTCTTACGATCCAACCGACCCAGCATGGCGTGTCCATGCTGTTGGTGCGGGGTTCTTTCCCATCTGCGGCTGTGTTGTGACCGCTGCCACTGGTCCACAGCCCCGCGGAAAAGGGCCCCCGAGATACCTAGACAGGGTTCAGGTCCTATAAGGTCCATACTAGACCCCTGTCTAGCCAGGGCATCCGCCTTCTCGTTCCCTGGAATGCCAGCGTGACCAGGGACCCATCTGAGAATAATCTCATTAGAAGCCCCAACGCGCTTGATGGACTCCCAGCAGTCAAGTACCAGTTTTGAGGTGGTAGATGTTCCCGCCAGTGATTTCAGAGCTGCTTGGCTATCCGAGAATATATGGATCCGCCTTCTTACGAGGGCCCTCCTTTCACTCTCAGCCATGCATGCTTTTATGGCATAGAGCTCGGCCTGGTACACTGTGACCCACCTACCCAGCGGGCTGGCGCACTCCCATCTGAGCTGCGGGCTGTAGGCCCCAGCACCTGCTCTGTCATCCATCCTGGAGCCGTCTGTGTACCATTCTATGTCCCCAGACCGCACTCCAGGCGGACCTTCTTTCCATAACGTGAGATAGGTACATAAGATTTCGGCCTCAACACCATAACGTTTTCAGGCTGTTGGGCTATGGCTAAAGCTTGTTCTATGCTGTAAGTTCCTTTTTTCTTACCTACTTGAATTCTCTATACCCGAAACATTCAAATAACATTCCCTAGGTGTGCAATGAGAGCATTACATCGATACAAGCTGGCAATGTTGGAAATCCTGCCTTTGATGAAATCGTCGCTACAACATATACAGGTCCTGGACTAGATTTGGTATCATTATAATATAATGATAAATTATAAATAACATCATCTAACATATTATGTAATTTATAATTTATATCTTTCCGAGAAGTTTATTAGAAGTTGCAATTGTGGTTAATGCAGGCTGGTTGTTTGGATTGACTACTGAAGTTCTGGAGAAACAAGTGAGCTTGGATACAACGAAGAATGCGGGAGTTAGCATTAAATTCTCTCCCGAGGAAAAAATGAAAATAGACCGTTTAAGGTAAGACACGCCACCGAAAGAAATCACACCTTGTTGTCCCTCTAGGGCGTAAACGTGAAAGTTGTAATTGACAAAGATTTGATTGAATTTTCACATTAAAATAACGTTTTCTTACCAACATATCTGTACATCAATGGCTGTTTTGGAGCTAGTGTCGAGTGCTTTCGACGTGAAAACATCATCGTATAGACGTTTGAGGTATTGGCCGGTGGTTTGCTCTTGAATATCCTTCAAACAGCCAAACGATGATGTTTGCACACCGAACGCACTCGCTACTATCGCCAAGCCAGTGATGACAGGCCCTCATTCACCAACTAACGGCTCCGCAAATTTGACCGAGCAGCTCTGCACGGATTCCCATGCTAATCGGTGCTCCCTCGGGGGTTTAACCTGGGCGTTAACGCTTAAACTCGGGTGGTAACAAAGGCCCTCAACCAACAGATACGTATCGTAAGAACTCACATGTGTTTGTATGAAAAAGTATGTACTTATACTGGCGGACTCATAAACCCTTTATGTTAAATCCATTTTTTTTTTTAAATTTGTCTATTCCAGGTCAGAAATCGATGACATAGAAAGGACGGTTGTGAAAGAAAGAGAGCGTTATCAGATGTCTACACAAGAAGATTCGATAGGGATTTCGACTATTCCGGATCTTTCGATTACTGACAAGGTAGCCAAGTACTTTTCGCTCTTAATAATTTAGTGTTAGGTATAATAAAGTAGGGGAGACCGGGGCTAATTGGCATAGTCGCTTTAAACCTCTCATAGAAGCGTTTGAGGGCTACCACTCTTATCACGTGACTTTCTAGTGGTGTTTCAGTTGCTGACAAAGTTTCGTTGGAATCGAAGGAGTTTTCGCCCGTCGTTAGGAGAAACCCCGTTTTTCTAACCAGTTAGTAAAAATTTTCGGTTCAACTATTTCTTGTCTGGTATAGTGTTTCCTCAGAACTATTCTTAACATAGACCAAAACAATTTTTTTTGTTAAGTTCTTGCATGAGCAAAGGAGCCAAAAACTGAGTTTGAGTGGCAATTATCATTTACCAAGGAGCCTTTCACTTCCAAAATATGGGGTACCTCCAATTACAGACACACTTGAGCACTTGGGGCATAGTTCACAGTAACAATTACCTTAAGGTAATGATGCCTATCCGGTTCGAAGTATGCTAACTAAGGAAAAATTGTCATAGTGAACGATTTCAAGAGACACACAACACCAGGCAAGAAATAGTTAGCAAATGTTTACTTAGGTAGGTAACCTAATAGGTTACAAAAATGGTTTTTCTCCTGAACGACAGGCGCAAACTCCTCCGATGCCGACGAAACTTTGTGATGAACTGAACAACCACTAAAAAGTCACGTGATGAGAGTGATAGCCACTCTTCTAGAAGACGTTTCAAAGGGACAATGACAACCAACCCCTATGCCATGGCATAAGTTGCAACTGTACTCAGTCTCCCCTACAGCTTATAGGTAGCAAATCACCGAAATGTTGAGCTTTAAAGCTTGCAACTAGACGTTTATGTTATTGACTTACAATAGGGGGTTTGTCTAGTCTACCCAATTGACTATTTTAATCTGTTTTACCGAACGATCCCGATTGTTTAGCTTACCCTGTTGCGGGATGAATCCATTTTTCAATTGACAATAGAAGCTGAGACCGCCATTGATAACGTTCTTCTCCAATCCGACGTGGCAATCAAACTTATTGACGTAGAAAAGAACTCTGCGGTTGTGAGTCACAGCACATGTGAACCCTGGGTAAGATCAATGAATTAAGGGCGTTTTGATTCAATTAAAAATTGTCCATGTACACATGTGTCTACCGTCAACACATTTTTCGATAGTACCTACTTTTATTTATAATTGAATCATCAACAAAATGATGACTTCATGTTCATGTGAAGTTGAATAACTTTTGATCCGCAGAGTGACAACAAGCTGCTCGCTACTTACCGTTGCCAAGTGAACACGAGTAAGCTGAGCATACTCATGCAATTCGGGCGAGATATTGGAACGTTGAACATATACGTAACTCCACATGCCCAACCTAAAGCAACGCACGTTCGATCATACCCAATCCGTCAGCTTTCACTCAATTCGAGGATCCACAATTTCGACGATACTCGGTAAATACCCTTTGTGGTCTAACATTGTGCAGTTGAACGGGAACTATATTGGTTTTTGACTCCTCAGGTCGTGCAATTTGCTGACTCTGAAAGGTGGGTTTAGCTTTGCTGAAATGCATCACTGGATATCTCACTGCTTGCCGGAAATCCCTGAAAAAATCCCCACCACTGATAACGCTCTTTACTTCTTTGAGTCCACGTTTATTGGTACGATACTTCAGTGCAAGTACAGGTATGTTCAGGACATTACTTATATCACAACTATCATTGGGTAGACTTCACATTTATGTTCAATAACTTGTTATTATTTCTTAGGAAAGGCGAAGCAGAGTTCAAATCTGATGATGTTTCAACTATTTCCGTTCTCAAAGATTTCCTGACGAAAGAGGCGACAATGAAAAAAATTCAGCTGGAAATATCTTTTGGTAAAAATTCTTGTCTCATTTTTTCGTCGAAACTTCGCTGACTAATATGGATGTGCAGCATCAATTTTCCAACAACTTTATCTTTTCAGTTCTCAATGAAGATAGTATTTACAATACTTTGATGTTGCTCTATCCAAAACTTGAGAAGACCATGTTGTTGCAAAAACAAGCTAGACTGTTGGAAGCGTTGAAAGATATTGAAACTGGTGAAAACGAATCAGGAATAACCCTTATCCCAGAATGTTTGAAGGTCATGGAAAACCAGAACGAGATTCAGAGTGAGATGACGAAACAATGGCAAAATATTGAGAGAGTTCAGGGTGTGTTCTGCGTTCACTGACAATTAGCTCTTCACTTCATTGCAAACGTAATCTGATTGAATTTTCATTCCTCCAGATACAGTTATTACTCTTTTCATCGACTGGTTCAGGTTTAAGAACATCAACGCTCGCTCCAAAGTAAGTCAACTGAGAGATTCACTGCAACAAAATTGCACGTTTGAAGAATTGTTGGAATTCTTCGACGCTACAACAACCGCAGGTAGTTCAGACATGTAAGAGAGAGCACGGGGTTACTCTTTGCATACATCAGCTCAAGTTAGCGACGTTTTGATGTAGTGATTAGATTTTTTTTAACAATCATTGTTTTTCAATTATTGAATGTTCGTTGTGTAAATTATTTTTTGAATTTAAAAAAAAAAATCTTGAAAACTTGGCGAATTTTATTTAGTTGGAACCAACACCTGCTTATGATACGAGAGTGGTGTACGGATATCATATATTTTTATATATATGAACAAAGAACCATACTGGTTTTGTCGCTACGAGCTGTCTGGAGGAGATCACAGGAGCGGAAAGTTGAAAATCGGCATTTTCACCAGTACAGTTTTTTCGCCGTGGCGAGCCCCACATATTAATTAAGCCTTAAACCACGATTGATTTGTATTCAGGCTATGTATCCGAAGACATTAAAAACATTATCTTCATGAAATTGGCCTTCATCGACTTTGCAGACCAAAAATACTGAAAAAAATCAGAAAATCGAAAAAAAGTCGCTATGTTCACCGAAGTGCACGGAGTTTTTTCTTTCTGTGTGTTCAGTAAGGACCCCAGATTGTGACACCGAAGTCAGATCGTGCGCGAATTTGCGCATTAAAAACGCTGCAAATTTTACACTAAGGTTTATTATTCTTTGATATAGGTTACTTGTGCAGAAATTTAATTCTGTGTCAATGAAAAAAATTTTGAATTTTTTTGTTTTGATTTTTTTATTTAAAAAATTGTTTTCAAAAAATTTTTTTTTACTTGAAAAATATTTGACCTCTTGGGATCCTTCAAAAATCCCATTTGTAGCCCCATGAAAGCCCTATAGATCGCAACAGTGAAATCGGATCATTCTGGGACCCTAAAAAATGAATTCTACGCCCAAAAATACTTCGAAAACGATACCTAACTCGATCCCATAGCCAAAAGCCTTCAAAAAAACCCTCCCGTAGCCACATTTGAGCCCCATAGCGCCCCACGGGTTTGGATCGGGCTGAAAACCTTGCGGGCACAGCTAGATGGTAAAACGAGTATTTTGTCAAAATTTCAGATTTAAAAAAACATTCCTACTGCCCAAAACGGCCCGGACGGCGGACGGCGCGCCGCGTCTGGCGGACATTTCGGTTTCGTAATGTAGACCTCTTGAAACGGATAATGTCAAATTTTGAGGCCGATCGGAGTCGATGACCTCCGTCTCGAAAACATAGGTGTATAATACACCTTATTTGCACGTTTTTGTTTATTATTCTTGGAATAATAATTATTCCAAGAATAATAAACAAAAACGTGCAAATAAGGCAAAATGATTTATTATTAGTTAAAAAAATTGATAATAAGCGGCTGCACATTTAGATTATGCATTGTTACGCAAAATTATTTTAAATTTAAGCAAGAATATTTATGCAAAATTATTTTTCAATTTTTTTGCAAATCATTTTAAATTTTATTTTTTTGTTTAAAAAAATGATAATGAACAGGTAAACATTTAGATTTTGCATTTTTTATGCTAAATCCATCTCTATCAATCAGACTTGTCACCTAGAATAATCTCCGCCACCTTTTAGCTTCGTCGGCGTTATGGAACTTTCACTTTTTCGGGGAGCAATCGCCTATTGCCCTTCCATTCACATTTCCAACCAATAGGTAGGTAGCTCAAACCTGAGTAGGTTCAACTGCTTCAAGTCACTTTGGTAAGCTACTGCAGGTATTTCGTTTTCACCCAGCCTCATAGCATGTATGTACCTACCTCAAAGCAAATTGTACAAATTCAACTAACGATGTCAACTGCTGGGTAGGTCATTATCATTGTCAGCTTACAGCAGGTACATCAGCATCAGATTCATCCTTCTCCCTAATCTCCACATTATGAGGGTGTAGGTCATAAAATTCCCGCGTCATCATACTCGTTCGTTTTCATCTAAACTTGCCCTTCTCTACCATCTCTGCTAGTGGGAAGCTTGTTGCGCTCGTTTACTCAATATTTCCTTGATCGTAATAATTACCAATAAATTATTTATTTATTTATTGAGAGGACCATCGCCCCGGGTTAGTAAAATCCGAGTATCCTCCCCAAGCGTCCATCTAAGTAGCTGTATACGTTTGTGACACTGAACGAGAACAGTTTAAGACACGAGGAAGATCGGTGGAGTCTCATGGATAACAATCGCTTTCGCGAACTTCAAAGGGAAGCGGTTCCGACGAGGGCTTCGAACGGTGGGAGTAAGTTGAAAATAGATCAGAAAAGGTTTTTAGTCTTTTATTCTTAGCGAGCGAGGCAGTGCGGCATGGACATGGACAACGAGTCAAGGGGCTCGCACGGCCCAAACAAATGCACTCGTATACTCTACGTCATTTGGAAGATATTCACCTGCCTCTTCACTCACATCGCTCTTGTTACTATGGTTGTCTCCTATTGCCTTCTTGGTGCCGTCACCTTTGAGTCGTTGGAGAGAGGCCACGAAATAAATGTGAGTACTTTTCCCCTCATTTATGGAAACATTTTGAAATGATGGTATCTGCGTGTGTTCACCTGGAACCGCTACGCCCTGAACAGCAGGTGGAGTTGAGTTGGTACACTGCCATCTTCAGCATCAACCCATCTTGACCAAAATTTGACGCTAGCAGCGGATTGGCGGTTACGATAGTGTGAATTCTAAGCGTTCAATTCTACCCGTGACGAAGGCTGATGGTTGACGTCATGATTTCACGTGAACCTCTTCAAGATTAATTGAGTTAAGACCGTCTCGTGGCTCTCTGCCACTAGCATTTCGTTCACTCGTTGAACTTTTTGTTAATTTAAAATTAACTTAAGGCTTATGAGATGCACCAACTCATCGAATCTTGAATGACATTTATAAGTAACATTAAATATAAATTAAATTACGTCGAATAAAATCGTTTAAATCAAAATTACATTTAATGTCATCTTAAAGGTGAAAAAGAACATCTCCATACTGAGGAACAACGTGGTCGACGATATCTGGAAATGGAGTCAAGACATGAGCGTCTTGCATCAAGAGAATTGGACTAGTAAGGCAATAGCCAGAATAAAACTATTTGAAACAGACCTCGTCCTCGCGATGAAGAAGGCAGGATGGGACGGATCAGAGGAGACAGAAGTGTTGCAATGGACTTTTGCTGGAGCACTTTTCTATTCCATCATTGTCATTACAACAATCGGTGAGTTCGCCTATATGTGTGTGCATTGAAAGGTCAACAGATTTTTGAATGGTTTTCTTGAAGCTGCAGAAACCCCGGTTTAAGCGGGAGACCAGAGAAAGAATTGAATTCAAATATTTATGTTCCTACCTATGCTCACGGGATTTATGAAGGTAGGTTACTCCGAATCGTTTCTTTGTTTATCAACAAACATTTCTTGTTTATCAAATCCCAAGTAGATATTTACGTTACTTGATCCCTCCGCAGTCCCCTACAAAACGCTATTTAGCTCTCTATTAAAAGAGTCCGACAGTGAATACTCACACACACGAGAGAATCTGAGTGACGTTTGTAAACGGACATAAATATCTGCACAGCTTGGAGCAGGAGTTACTAGTAAATCAAGATAACGTGGGGAAGTTTTCTTCATGTCATGTGTAAATATGAGCCACTATTTTAAACGTTCCCTGCCACCCAGCACGGACCAAAACATGGGGTTTTACGTCAGTCAACGAGGACATTTTTCTGCTTAGAACTTGAAATTGTCTGTCGATTTGTAGATGTCAACAACTTTCAAACGTCATTTAAAATAATTGTAACTTGTGAGTTTAGACCTAATCTGTAAATTAGTACCTACCTAACCCGAAAATTGATTATTGAAAAATGTCAGGTACCTAGGTAGGTACCCAATTTGTAAAATTGATAAGCATCCACGCGTTACACGGACATAATATGTCCGTACAATATTATTGTCCATTATGTCCATAATATTGATTATATTATTGTCCGTTATGTCCATAATATTGATATTATCAATAGACCTGAAAATGTTATTGTCAGCACGGGAGAAGTCGGGATGGGGATAAAAAGGGAGACTACTCTATTAGATGAAGGCAATCAGGATTCCAACGCTCTCAAACGAAGAAATGGGGATTGACATTAATCATCAACCGATATTAAAATCGAAAAAGGAAGAAATAAATTTGGTTAAAAAAAAAAAAAAAAAGAAGTTGAGAATGTTCTCTAACATTCGGTGATTTTTACCAAATAAAGTCCACTCGAAAGCTGAAGTCGGAAGTTAGTAGCTACCAGGTTTGAGATAAAATACACCTGGTAGACAACACCGGGAGACGATGCAGCGGGAGACATGCACGGTGGGAACATGTTTACAAAATTCTATTGATTTTCAAAACTTCAGACACCGAGTAGGGCCAGCTCTGGATATCACTCGAATTGACGTTTTCTTTTATTGAAAATAACCGATCACAAAAACCAACAAGTCAGGCACAACAATTAGTATATTAGATAATATTAATTATTAACTAAAAACCTAAACTCTAATATACTTATCAACTTTTTTAACCAAATTTATTTCTTCTTTTTATTCTTAATTTTATACTAATTCTTCTTCATTATTATTATTATTATCGTTTTAACGACGGGGGTAAAAAGTTTTGTTGAGGTTCACATGTCCTTTGTTTCCAAAATGTTTCATGATGATGATTTCAACAAAAAAATGTCGACCATCGTCCACTCCGTTTTAGGCGGAAGGAACTTCTTGAAATTTTGTCAATGTACTCGGTTCTCCATCTTTCGGTGTCTGCAACGTTTTCAGCCCGATCATTCTAACAAGTGGGGCTGAAAAGGGGCTATCTGGTGATCTTGAAGGATTTAGCGGAGGAGGCCTAATGGTTTGTCGTTTTTCACGCATTTTTGGGCGTGGCATTCCATTTATAAATGGTTGGGGATGGAGGTATGTAATTCTAAACGTAAAATCCATTTTCGGGGGTACCTCACACTTCAAAATTTGATTCATTTAATGAATGGGACGAAGGTAACGACTAACACAACACCGTCAAATAGACGGTTATTTATTTATTTTTTAATTATTTTTGAAAAAGTTTCAAATCAAAACGACAAAAAAAATTCTTTAGAACCATGACTGGTTAGCTAAAAGGTTCAGTTTTTCAGTAAGAATGTTTTTTGTACCTGTTTTAATTGTAGTTATTGCTCATAATCTGTCATGTATTAAATACATGTATTAATATGTCATATTAGTGATGATGTTGACCATTTCAATGAATGTGGGTGGAAAGTTGTTGAGGGTCGGTCAAATAAGACCTCATTTGACCGACCCTCAACCACTTTCCAACCACATAAAATACCTACATGATAATATACCATTAAAAAAGGGTACATCATATTATGCTAATATCGGTTGGGATAGACTCCTTGGTCAGCACTCTCACTAATCTGCCTTTCTTTTTTCCAGGATACGGGCACATAGCGCCCAAAACCCACCTGGGGAAAGTCACGACGATATTTTACGCCGTAGTGGGAATCCCTCTTATGCTGCTTTGTCTCTCCAATATCGGCAGCATCCTAGCCCATTCTTTTAGATTCCTTTATTGGAAGGTATGCTGCTACGCGTGCACTCAAAAGTCTAGGAGGTCAAGTACGAGAAGAAAATACAGACATAGGTCCCGTAAGTAAGTGATTAATTGCTGTTTCAGAATATTTAACAATAATGTTTAAACGATGCAACGTTGGGTATACCCAACTACCCAAATACGTATACGTATTTTCGGGAAAAACGTAAAATATGGACTAAAAATACGCGATACACCCGTAAAATTTACGTATTTTCGGGAAAAATGTAAAATATGGACTAAAAATACGCGATACACCGGTAAAATTTACGGGTGTATCGCGTATTTTTAGTCGATATTTTACGTTTTTCCCGAAAATACGTATTAATAGGTACATGATTTGCTCAATCTAGCTAAATACCTACCTATCTGCCCATAAAATAATGTGTTTTTCTTCCTTTCAGTTTTCAAGACATTGGTCCAATCGATAGTGACTTTGTTGATGACGAATCTATGTATGTACACATTACGTATTCGTTAAATTAAAAAATCGTGAATAATGTATCATACATGACAGATGATCTTTTTCATTTATTTTATTATTATTTTTATTTATTTATTTATTTTATTTATTTATTTATTTTATTTTTTTGTTTTGCAAAAACGGTAGGTAATGAGTACATTGTAATTATAAGTCGGTAGATTGAGAATTCTCAATCCAACTATGACTAATTTTTGCATTTCAGTTGTCTAATTTTTTTTTTGTATAGGTATTATTCGGACAGCGAGCGAGGTCCAAGTTCCAGGTCCATGTCGAGAACAAGAAATTCGTATCCGATGAGAGGAGCTCATAACAGGGAAGGTCGGATCCAGAGGACGTTGTCTGTCAATCGTTCACATTCCGTAGGAAGATCACATTCTGTCGGAAGGTCTCTTCCGAACAGCAGAGCGCAGTCAGCAGGTCGGATGCCAGCTGGTCGTGCACATTCCGTCAACCGAGGGGGGAACGGTAATTTGCTATTTGGAATTTCTACCGTAAACGATTTACAGCAAAGGAATATTTCATTATTTTTTCAGCAAAAGATTGGTTATATTTTATGTTATGTTAATATATTTTATTTTAGTCTAATTAATTAATTTTCTAATATTATTATTAGGCACCACTGAGGAAGGGTTTCCCACTCTGCTTTAATCTGTGGATCAATTTTGATACAATCCTTAAAATCGTAGTATGTACATGAACTTCGGGTTTTTTAACTTGTCAAGTGCCTGCTCGAAATTCAAAATATACGGCATTTTAAATATAAAATAGGTACTATTTTACTATCCAAAAATATTTATATTTTACTATACAAAACATTACAAGCAGAACAAACAAAACAAAACTCTGAAATTCATAAAAACGCACGAATTTGTCCATTTAAATAGCATGACAATATCACATCTATGTAGGCTCTTATAATATTAGGTATGTCCAGGTCGCGTTTTGCAGTAGGAATCTTTTCACAAATCTGAAAATTTATCAAAATTCTCAGTTCATCTCAGGGACCACTACCGGAGCTCTGGTAAAGGTACAAAATTTGTATTTAATACGGGCTTCCTTGTCGTAAATGAAGCCACGGGAGCGGCCCCAACGGCAGGTACTTAGGTTCTGCTAGACCTTCCTCATCTGGAAGTCTGGGTGAGATCCTTGGCAATGAGTCGGGGCTGATCATCCCGTTAAGATGCTCCCTATATTTTACACTCGTAGGTCTAGCAATAATTATAATAGTCGTGGCAAAAATATTACTCCCCTAGATTCGCCACTTCTCCGTAGGTACTTATCCAAAATGTGAGGGCCCAAACTGCACGATTTAGGTACCTACTGTGAACCATGCAGCATGGTTTTTTCACTTGCATTCCTTTCGGGTAATATAGGCTCCTCAACGATCTTTCCAAATAGTTACCAAATCAAATGTAAAATTTACATACTTCAGAATTCATTGTACAACAGAAGTTTTATTTCAGAAAGCGAACTGGGTCGGCCGCCATCGACACACCAGTCGTCGGTGATATTTAACCAATATGCAATGGAGAACGAAGATCTTGGTTACGGTAAGAAACATTAAATGAACCGTTAAATGAAACATTAACATTTAATTTAATGAAAAAAAATGAAACTAACATTATATTAAAATTTAATTTTTCGTTTTCAATCTAGGCCATTTTCATCCTACTTATTTCACTGCGCAGTACTCCAAAAAAGGAGTGGTCAAATCTAATCAGTCCTCATGAAATATTCACTCGTCAAATTATTGATGTTGATTTGTATTTCCCATTTCTTCAGTCCAAGATGGCATTTGTACAACACGATCCAGTCCAGACCGCAGTGAAATGAGTAAGTCCAACTCCGTTTATTCCAAATGTAAATAATCCGTAGAAAGTCAGTACCTAGCCAACATTACACAAATCAGAGCTATGTCTCGAAGCTCATCTTTTTTGTATAATAATTATACAGCAATGTATACCGTCAATTATAATTGTAGGTGTACACCCTATTAGGTAATAATTATTCTTAGGTGTGAAACCAATCAGTTCTTCGGCTCTTCAATAATTGATTTCACGGATTTTACGGAAATTATTTATGGATTTCGATTAATAAATTATTACATGATCTTGTTGACAACTACCGATTAAACTCTCCCTGAAATAGTACGCTGTTGAAGCACAGCTGACTTTTGATGGGCAAACCCCAATTTTCAGAAAAGATTACACAAATTGATTATTGGCAATAATATTTCGTGCTGACTTTTGACGGGCAAACCCCAATTTTCAGAAATCAAATTTTTTTCAAGGAGTTGGAAATGGAAAAGATCACACAAATTGATTATTGGCAATAATATTTCGTGCATAAAGTATAGTACCTAGGTATACTTTATGCAAAAAAAAAAAATGCAGTGTTTTAGTGAAAATATTATTTCAACTAAAACACTGCCAAAAAATTTGTTTTTAAATATATAAATTAGGTAGGTATACCAACCTTTAGCCTATAGGTATCCAAAAGTGAATTCTGTGAATACAAATTTATTTTAAAACTATTTAAATTTTTTTTAAATCCGTATTCCTTTAGTGTTTGGAAAAATGTGCGGCCTCAAAAATTAAATCTACATCTAAAATTAGGTATGTACTAGGAAAACGAAACCTCATTCGACCTCCTGACATCCTCCAAAAGCTTCATTTGTAGCCCCATGAAACCCCCTTCGATCCCCACGATGATATCGGATCGCTCTGTGACCCCCGAAAATGGATTCTACGTCCAAAAATACTTTGACAACGACACCTATCTCAACCCCATAGCCAAAACCCTTCAAATCCCTCTCCCGTAGCCTCTTTTTAGCCCCACGGGTTGGACGATTGGGCTGAAAACCTTGCGGGCACAGCTAGATGGTGAACCGAGTAGGTACCTATTTTGTCAAAATGTCGGGTTTTTACCAAAATTCTTAGGTAGGTACATCGGCCCGGATTGCGAACGGCAGACGGACATTTGATTTTTGGAATCAACGTGTCATAATTATGACCTTACCTTTACCTTAAGGTAACTAGTGACAAACTTAGAGGGAGATCAAAATTGTCGACCCCGTAGCGAATAATACATGAAACAAACTTAAGCTCTCTGCCTAATAATGGCCAATGTATTTCACACAGGTAGAAGATATCAAGACATGGTCAGAAGCAAACCAATGAGATCTTCGGCGTCGGACTACGATGATGTGAAGGACAGCCAACAGGTGAAGCCTGTGCCGATTTGGCTGTGCGTTTTCCTGGTCGTCAGCTACATCGTTGGCGGAGCCTTCCTCTTCTCCGATTGGGAGGACTGGAAATATTCTGATTCGGCTTACTTTTGTTTCATCACTCTGACGACGATTGGTTTCGGAGATTTCGTGCCTGCCCAGCGAGTGAACAAGAACAATGCTGAAATGAGTATTGCTCTCTGCTCCTTGTATTTGCTTTTCGGCATCGCTCTGCTTGCGATGAGCTTTAATTTGGTGCAAGAAGAAGTTATTTCTAACGTGAAAGCGGTAGCCAGGCACCTCGGAATATTAAAAGACACGGAGAGAAACGACAGTGACGAAGACTGAGCTATACGATGTTATATTTGGTTGAAGATCAGCGCAGCTTAAAAAGCTTGAAGCCCGTTTCAAGAGAGAGGAAGCATCCATTCCTATAAAGTACTTTCCTCATTTGCCCTAACAGTTCCTACCTCCCTTATATTCCTTAGCGTGCCAATCAAATCGTTCGAGTAAAGGAAATTTCCTAGCTGTGCCAAATACACAGCAGCAATCATGGAGATATGTCATGTTACATAGCATAACTAGGTATATAATGGTTCAACTCCCGCATTATGTACCTACGGTATTAAAAAATATCATTAGTGCTTAGATCCAGTTCCCCAGTCTTGTTGATGCTTATTTCTTACGATGTACTATTATTACCTATAGCGATTTCTTGTTATTCCCCTCCGAATTTGTCAACATCTAATGTAAGCCCTGGCCATCTCTCGCGCTATTGCAGTTCATTTTCATTCAAAAGAATTCTTTTCCCCCTACATTATTGTTCAAATATTCGTTAATTTACCTACTCCTATGCACCTAGTTTTTAGTGAATTTTTATCTTTTTTATACGCGAGAGTAGGAATTAATGTTTTGCTACCTACCAATGTATTGTTGAATGTTCCTTAATGGAAAATTGCTAGCTTTAAGGCAGGTAATTACTCAATAAAAATTATGATTTAAAATTGGATGTTGAAATAGTTCAATTGTGACCAGTGAGGTTCAGCTAGGTAGGTAGGTACTGTTTACAGGTTGCGCGATTGGGAGAGGTAGTGAGCCACATTGAAGGCACAGAATCTGGTAATCTGGTAAGACACATGGAAGGCACTTATCTGATAAGTTCCCATGTAAATGCGCCAACAGATATTCAAACCTAATAGATGTCCCATGAATGTACACTCCAGTATACTGGAAGAGCTCTGACTGGATTGTCAGCACGTCAGTAGCAGACCTTCAGACGTTGGATGGGTAAGCTCTGGAAAATTCCCTTTTTTTCGGATTACCTATAGGTACCTATTAGTAAGGTTGCGTGCCCTTCCTCAATTTGGAAGCGTCTTCCGTCATCTCCTTCGTGGTTTTCGTCCAAGTTCCATATTATTTCGAACAAAAACGTATGTTCCGCGCCTAAGTCGACGTATTTATTATTGCACTACCTATATACCTAGTTAATAAATAAAAAAATTTAATATAGGTGGTTCAAAGCAGTTTCTTCTTACGTCGCACTAATTCAGATTTACCAAATTTAAAGTAAACATTAGGTAGGTACCGTTCATAGAAGTATTATACCTATCTACTTCTATAAACAAAAGTTGGTCCCTCTCTTGTCCCTCTACACGAATTCCTTGCTTTGAGCGTGAATGAATGATAGTACCTAGAACTATTTCTTTAACATACCTACCTATGTGATTTTCCATAGTCGCCCGTATCACTTTAGCCGGCAGCCATCCTCTCCAGTGGTTTACCAAAGAATCAGTAGCTTTGAACGCTTGTGTCTCATGGTTTGCATGACATTTGTCCCTCACATTAAAAAAAAAAGCAACTCCACTAGGTACCCCATGCAAAGCTACCAAGTTTTTCGTGGTTAGCACCGATCTCTAGATATTATCTCTAGATAGTTATTCACCTTTTCAGGCAACCTCGAAAGTTTTCAGTTCATTTTGGTCTATTATTCTTGGAATAATAGGTACACCTGTGTAATCGCGACGGAGGTCGACGACTCGGATCGGCCGCAAAATTTGACATCCCTTTCAAGAGGTCTAGATTCCAAAACCGTCCAAATGTCCGTCCGCTGCAGCGGACATGCATGTCCACCGTCCGAGCCAGTTTAGGGCAGTAGAAAAAAAAAAGAAGTTTTTAAAATCTGAAATTTTGACAAAATAGGTACTCGGTTTACCATCTAGTCGTGCCCGCAAGGTTTTCAGCCCGATCGCTCAAACCCGTGGGGCGCTATGGGGCTAAAATGGGGCAACGGGAGGGTTTTTTTTAGGCTTTTGGATATGGGATCGAGTTAGGTGTCGTTTTCAAAGTATTTTTGGACGTAGAATCCATTTTTGGGGGTCCCGGAACGATCCGATCTCACTGTGGGGATCTATAGGGCTTTCATGGGGCTACTAATGGGACATTTGAAGGATCTCAGAGGTCAAATATTTTTCGAATAAAAAAAAAAAATTTTTTTCAATGACAGAATTAAATTTATGCACAAGTAACCTATATCAAAGAACAATAAACCCTTGTGAAAAAGTTGCAGCGTTTTTGCATTAAATGCAAACAAATTTTGTTTGTGTGGATCTCGGACTCGTCATATCAAACGCGTAAGTCCCTCACCAGCGAAAAATCGATTAAGGAAAGAGGAACTAAAAATTTTAGTGTTATTTAATGATTTATTTGCGATACTCTCTGTGTTTTCAAAGGGAGAATAGATTCTAATTATTAAATTTCACAAAAGAAGCCCATGGTTTTTACCTCTCTCTAAACCACAGATTAAACTACTGACAGATGGCCGTCTCAATGTTAAAATGGATGCCCCAAAACTGCGCTATCTTTAGTTTGGCTCAACATTACCGAGTCTTATCTGACGTTATCAGGAAGAGCAGACGTCCTCCAACAGCAACAACGTCCCAGCTTCAAACGTTAACGTTTAGCGTTTACCATTGCCGCCATAATTTAAATCTCTACTAGGAAAGTATGACAAACTAAACTTCGAATATTACCATTCTGAATGGAAGAACCCTACATTTTTAGTCGCGAGTGTCTATGATCCTGTTGGTGAAAAATCATCAATGGAATCACAGAAACATTCACATAATCCAAAAATGTAGGGGGATTTCCCATTCAAAGTGGTAACATTCGAATTTTAGTTTTAATTTATACATATCTGTACATTGTTACGAATATTCAACAAAGTGAAATTCGCGATGGAGAGAATAGGGGTAGAAAAAATTAAACGGATTTAAAATCACAATATTACTCTTTTTTTTTTCTTTTTTTTTAAGTGCAAGGAATAAAACAGTTCAATTCAACAGAACAAATCATGAAGAGGTGATGAACAATAGGAAATGATTATTATTCAGTTTTACAGGTTCACAAGTTTCCTGACCACAATTATTACATAATATTATATTATTCTTAATTTCGATAATTTTATAACAAAGCACACACACCCCTGGTTCCTTTGGCTAATTGGAAAAATCTAAAGCTAACAGGAGACTCTAAACGGAGGGAGGTATAAACGAGGCAGTGTCATTTCAGATGCTGACATGTTTTCGAAAAACCATCTCTAATCCCGTGCGTAATAATTATTCATTCAAAGGCAATTATTGCCATCCCTGTTGAGAACGAAACGTATAGCAGAATAAAAACCACGAAGATGTGTCTAGCGTGACATAACGAACCGAAAAAAGATGAAACAATGGACATTATAACAGCACCGTAACATACACATTTGTTATCTTCGTATCCAGGTTACTGTTGAAAATAGGTGGGATAAGTCAATATACATTATTTGTTTGCGTGTCGTTAATAACCGTTTACAACATTCGTCGCAACGGTATGTAGGTATTAAAGTTTGTAAGTTTAGGTTGAGCTGCCTGAATGAAACCGGGAGGGGTTTTGAAAGCCCTCTGAACCAGACGGAAAAAGCCGTGTTGTTATGAGAGCCGCTCGTATGTGAAATGGTAAATAAATCCAGAAGGCTTTTGGTCGGACTCTTTGTTCTCCTTCTTGTCGACGTTATATGGGTTTCCTCTTCAGAACTTACTAAGGTAAGTTGTTAATAATCATGTTATTAGTCAATTGAACGAATCGGGTTAATAAATGTAGTGGTACCACCCTGTGCCATTTGCCGGGGACAAGAACCATTCCCATGTCAGTCAGAGTTGACTCGCTTATTATCGCTACAGGGCGAACAGTTTTTGCTTCTGTTTTCTGCTAGGTGATACGGTCGGATAGGACCAGTGTCGGGGTTTTCCCCCCAGATTTAGGTTTTTTGTAAAGGGGGAATTTTTTCGAGGTTTTTTTTTTAGGGGGATTTCATTTCACGGGGGAAATTGCCTCTGCCTCGACAGACCCTCTCCATGACGTTCGTTGTTGACCTCTTCTTCTGTGTCCCTGAGGGGTCCAGTCCAGCGCTTTCTTCTCTATGGACGCTTCATCCTTGCGGAGTGTGTGGCCGATCCATTTCCATGTTCGGAGCTTGATCTCTGACGAGATGAGTTAATGACCAGTTCGCTCCAGGAGCTGGTCATTGGAAATTACGTCTGGCCAAAACACTCCTAGGATCCGTCGGAGACATCGATTGACGAAAACCTGCAGCTTCTGTGTAAGGGAGCTTTTCGCTTGACAGGTCTCGCACCCGCAGAGAAGGACCGATTTCACATTCACATTCGTGCTGAAGAGCCGCAGCTTCGTTCCGAGAGAAATATTTCTATTTCTCTACACCGGATACAGCTGAACGAAAGCGCCATTGGCCTTTGTAATCCTGCTCTTCACGTCTTCTTCTGCCGCCTCCCCTTGCGTCCACAATGTTGGTAAGATACTGGAAAGCCTCGACCCGCTCGACTGGTTCACCATTCACCTCGATGTTGTCTCTCATTTCCACGTTGACTCGGATCTCCTTCGTTTTCTTTATATTGATTTTGAGTCCCGCCATGTGCGCCAGCTCCGTGAGTTTCTCGAGTTTAAAACTCATGTCACTCAGTCGTTGTACACATCATGTATGTATACATCATCTGCATAGTTCAGGTTCTCAAGCCGCTCCCTCAAGCCCCATTGAATACCTCTCTTTCTGCCCCCCATGGTTTTTCTCATCAAGAGATCCAACACTATGAGGAAGAGAGTCGGGGAGAGCACGCAGCCCTGTCGGCAACCCGCACTGAGGGGTATTGGAGATGAGAGCACACCATCATGGATGACTTGGCAGGTATATCCGTTGTACATCTCCTGTACCAACCGCTGAATCTTCCCTGGAACCCCATCAGATTCAAGAGCTCCCCACATTGCTTCTCGTTTGGTCGAAAGCTTTCTGAAAGTCAATGAACAGAGCGTATAGTGGGCTCTGCCACTCCGCGCTCTGCTCCAGGATGATACGGAGCGTATTGATTAGGTCAACGCAGCTCCTGTGCTTCCTGAAACCAGCTTGCTCTTTGCGGAGGAGACTCTCAACGTGTTCCTTGATCCTCTCAAGGATTATTCTGGACAAAACCTTACTGGCCATTGTGAGAAGGGTTATGCCCCGCCAGTTGTCACAACTGGTGAGATCACCTTTCTTGGGTAACTTTTAATGAGGCCTTTCTTCGTATTCTTCCGGGATCACCTCCTCCGTCCACAATCGTTGGATGATAGGGTGCAGCAGCATTGTTGTCGTCTCGCAGTCAACCTTCAGAGCTTCTGGGGGTATATTATCTATGCCTGGGGACTTGTCATTCTTTAGCTCACTCACTGCTTTCCTGACCTCTGCTTCTGAAGGGGGTTCTGTGCTTCTGGGCAGTCCACTAGTGGGATGAGCCTTCCAGCACCGATGAAGAGTTCCTCTATCCTGTCTTCTTCCTGAGCCGGTTTCAGCACTTCCTTGAAATGTAAGCCATTTAGAAGATGTTGACGTCGCTAGAGGGGGGGGGGGGGGTGTAGGGATATTCGAGCACTTCCTTCTTGTTCCTCCAAAGACACCGGGGGCGGAAACCCAGTTACGCTGGCGGACTCGCCTCAAACACTCTTGTTAATAGTCTGGTTCAATTAGGAACTCAAAATCTACACGTAGGTATACCAAATACACCCGGTATATTGGGTAAACCTACACCTAGTATTTGGGTGTTATGTATTATTCTTGGAATAATACACCTACGTAATCGCGACAGAGGTCTGAAATTTTGACAAAATACTCGATTACCATCTAGTTGTGCCAGCAAGGTTTTCAGTAGGATTGCCCAAACCCGTGAAGCTATGGGGCTATGGGGGAGAGGTTTGTGGCTATGGGGTCGAGTTAGGTGTCGTTTTTGAAGTATTTTTGGACGTGGAATTCATTTTTGGGGGTTCCAATTACGTATACCCATTACTTATATTTATCCTTTTCACTCACACATTTTCAGCTGTTGGGGGGGGGGGGGGGGGTTATAATTTTGATGGGTTTTTAGGGTCTTTTTTTCAGCGATGCATGGGGTTTTGGTTGAAGTCTTTTGGCATCACTAGCTAGGACATGTCCTTCTGTCGCCAGACGCTCCTTAGGACATGTATCAGAAATGAACACATGACAAAATTTGTCATGTGTTCATTTCTGATATATGTCATGATGTTTCCAATGGGCGATGTCCCTTATGGACCATCACCCCAATAATCTTCTTTTAGTGAATACTTCGTGGCCTAATCTTTTCTTTTATGTTAACGTTGCAGTATATCTATCAACAAGCATCTTTTGAGAAGCCCTTCTTCAGCACTTATGTCAAAACATCCATGTTTACTATCTACCTACTAGGATTATGTTTTTATCCGCCATGGAAGGACTATTGTGACACCCCTACTAAATACACGGTATTTATCTTTATCATTTATTCGTAGTGAGACATTTGTGTCGTTTTTGAAACTTGCTAATTGGTGGTGGATTGTTTCAGCAACTCGAAACTGAAATTGAAGATGATCCTATTCAAAATGAAGATGATGGATCCCTGGTATGGTTTTTTTCTCGTCTCTTGCGTCCATCTATTGTCGTCGTTTCACTTACCTACTGTATTTTTCTTGTTGTTGTTTTGTTTTAATAGAGTCCTCCAACTTACGTACCCATCAAATGGGAGGAAAAACCTGAAAAATGCTCAGGTTCTGAAAGTGATGACCCCACAATGCACCGAGCAGTGAAATTCTGCAAGCTTGCAGAGGTGAGATGGCAGATTGTTTTCGTATATTACTAGGTGCTTATGGCAAACAATCAACATAATATGGTGTCCTTTTTATGCCTTGTTCTCTAGCCAGGGTGGAAAGAGTGCTCTTGGATAATTATTTCTACCTAAACACCTATTTTTGTTCTTTATTATAACATTCAACGCCACTTGTTTGTTTTAGGTTCGGCAAATGTCCGCCACCAACGCCGGTGATGCGTTCTGGGCAAGGTTATCGTATCATGCAAGTATTAAAGCTAGTCATCTCGCTCGGAGAGCTGCTAACAGACTATCTATTGAGCAAGTCGCAAAAATAGCGTTCTATTTTTGCCTGCTGGTGCGTATAATTTTACTCACTTGACAACTGTGAGGTACGGTGTGGTTTTTGCCGACGGTGCAGAAGTCTAATCCAATGAGGTATTTTTCAATTTTGTACCTATTTACAACCCAACTTCAATTTACTTGGTCTCATTTTCAGTGGTTTATCGCGAATTATACGTTCCAAGCTGCACTAACTTATACCAACGCTGGCACCGTTGCACTACTTTCTTCGTCTTCCAGTGTTTTTACTCTTTTGCTGGCTGCTCTGTTTCCAGCCGGCTCGGCTGACAGATTCACATTTTCCAAACTTCTTGCTGTGATTTTCAGTATAATTGGTTTGGTAAGTCTTGCTGTGAATACCGTCCGCTGTTCATGTTTCTTGTCTCAACTGCAGTTACTGTGGAGTTTTTTGTTAAGAAGTAATTGTCATGATATTATTAGGGATTACTAAGATCCATCAGCACCACATTGGGGTGGTTAAGCTTTTGTTTACACTCGAGCAGTGGACCCACCATATGTGTCTTATTCTATTCTTCGTCCCTGGTCTGCAGAGGTAGAGCACGGTAGTGGGGCTTTCCCCTCGACTCCCGAGCAGCTGACGTGAGCCAAGTCGACTCCCGCTTGAGCTGATAATTGAAAAATCACTCGAGTCCCGAACAAAATGAAGGAGGATCGACTCTTTCTAAGATTCAAATTGGAAATGTGTGCCCATTCGACTGCCGCGCAAACAGCGAACAGTAAGTACGTACAGAGCTTAGTGAGCTATTGGAGTAACCCACAAGGAGGTTGCTCACATCGCACCCCCTATCAGTGGCAAAAACCACCTCGTCAAATAATGATGAAATAGTAGGTTTGTTCCAGCTTTGACGGACTGTTAACAGAAATCGACGGAGACATGCGCAGTTGAGAAAACTGCTGTTCCAGGTCGCTGGGTCGGCGAAAAGTCGCCGTGGCCAGCTGTTCCAGGTCGATTTGTCGGTCGACTGCAGTTCAACTGCTGTCCGCCGAAAACGGACAGCTCGAATGAGTTCGGTTGGGTTCTGTCGACTAGGGTAACCCTACCCAATTGAAACCTCTCTCATAACCTTCTCACTTTATTTTGGTGCTCGGCGCGTCAAGTTGTACTCACGTCCTCCCGATGTCCTCGTAAATACCCTCAAACACATTAAATGACTCATTCCGCCCTTATGATACTCCTCTCTTGAAAAAGGTTGATTATTCTGAATAAAATAAACCAAAAATGATCACTTGGATTTTTCCATTTGAAATTTACTGTCACGTGAATCACCATGAAGTAATTAATTTGTGTAGCATTACTTCACGGTGATTCATGTGACTTGGTTTGTTGACAGATCGCGTTCCAGGTCATCAGATGGGCTGTTCGACAGAACTCAACAGCGATTCAGTAGGCATTGGGACTGCTGTCTACAGCTGTCAACTTTTGTTAACAGACGCAGTTAGACCTGGAACAAACCTAATATACTACACAAGTACTGGGTCTTCCTCTGTACCTTGGAAGTGGAGGAGGAGCTTTGATGACAGCTTCTTGACGAATGTATTAAGAAGATAGCCCTCGTTTTGCTGTCTGTGATTTTGCAATCCACTCTTTCTTGAGCAATCCCTGCCAAAAAGACTTGAGCTTTGAGATTCTCCAGATGGACTTTGAGAAAGCCATTCCCGCTATTGGATTTTGCTATTATTTACATACCCGTATGGACCCGTACAGGACGGATCCCACCGTAGGTCCCACATGGAAGACCAGATTGGTACCCACCCCATGATTGGTGCAACTTTCATGCAATTTGAAAGGGCCGTTTTGATGCGTTTTGCGGGGAGTCGAGTGGGAGCATTTTTAATTTCGCTCGAAGGTCGGCGACTCAGGGAGTCGAGTGAGCTTGAAATTTTCCCGCTCTTTCCCTTTTGGTTCTACGGGAGTCGATCGTCCGTCCTCCCTTGTAGGCACTGCTTTCAACAGGGAGGCCCCCAGCCATATTCACCCTTAACAACTTTTTATTCTTGCAGGTCATCATCAGTTTGTCTCATTCAACTCTGGACGTAAAAATACCATTAGGGTTTCTGCTGCCGTTGTTGAGTGCTTTCTTTTACGCATCTTACCTCGTCTTTCTCCGAAGGATCGTTGACAACGACGAGAAGCTGGAAATACCCATGTTTTTCGGTGAGTTTGTTAGATCTTATCATTTCTTGTGTAAGTATTATATTAGATTTAATACCAGAGAGGATATGAAAGTGGTTTCCTGAAAGGACTGGATTAGTATTAATTTAATCGTTACTTGCTTTTCATTGTTTATTTCAGGATTCGTTGGTCTATTCAATCTTTTACTTCTGTGGCCTGTATTTTTTCTTCTGCATTATTGCCGATGGGAGCTCTTTGAATGGCCAAATAAGCACCAATGGACGTTCATCATTATCAATGGCTTAGTGGGAACTGTTCTGTCAGAAGCACTCTGGCTATGGTAAACAAGCACTTCCAGCAAATTCTTTTAAATAATTGAAAACCCAAAATCGATTTGCTGAATAATGTTTATTTTTGCCAATTGAATAGATTATCTATTGAACTATTTTCAGGGGCTGCTTGATGACATCCTCGCTGATAGCGACGTTGGCTCTGAGTCTGACCATACCCCTTTCAATAATGGCTGACATGATCCTGTCTTCAGTGGAATATTCAACGTTATTTTACATCGGGGCCATTCCCGTGGTTTTGTCCTTCCTCTTCGTCACTTTTTTGAACCACAATGACAATGCTGACCCCGTTTGTTCCATTATGAGGCGGCTAGCTCCCAAAGAATCGAGGTTGGTTACAATAGTTTGGTAAAAATTATGAGACGTGGAGGCTGAAAGTGTGAAGTTGGGTCCCCCCCTCCCACCCCTTATTTGTAAGGAGCTTGAATTGGGTCCACCCTAGACAGCCTAAACTCAGGAGACACTACGAGGAGGTTGGCTGAGTTGTCTCCCGAAAAGGTGTTCTTGCGCTGCAGGCTGTTCTGCAATGTCAAAACGTTGCAGTAAGTTCAAGGTGCTGGAAGAAATTTTAATGATACCTCCTTCAGAAAATCGAATCTGTTCATGTGCCCACTACGGTACGTTAACATGCGTTCTCTCAGGAAAGCTGTGGGCACATAAATGTCACTTTGAAACCCCTCCAACGTTTCTATGAGTACAGGTGAAAATCGCATTCTTGGAATAATACACCTATGTTTTCGCGACGGTGGTCGACGACTCCGATCGGCCTCAAAATTTGACATTATCCGTTTCAAGAGGTCTACATTCTAAATCCGAAATGTCCGTCCGCCGTCCAGGCCGTTTTGGGCAGTAGGAATTTTTTTTTTAAATCTGAAATTTCGACAAAATACTTGGTTTACCATCTAGTTGGCTTTTGGCTATGGGATCGAGTTAGGTGTCGTTTTCGAAGTATTTTTGGACGTAGAATCCATTTTTTGGGGTCCCGGAACGATCCGATTTCACTGTTGCGATCTATAGGGCTTTCATGGGGCTAAAAAAGGGATTTTTGAAGGATCCCAGGATGTTAAATATTTTTCGAGTAAAAAAGAACGAATTTTTGAAAAAACAATTTTTTGAAAAAAAAAAAAATCCAAAAAAATTGTTTTTTGACCAAAAAAAAAATTTCCAACATTTTTTTATTTTGACACAGAAATAATTTTTGCACAAGTAACCCATATCAAAGAATAATAAACCCTTGTGTAAAATTTGCAGCGTTTTTTGTTTTTTACTTGAAAAATATTTGACCTCCTGGGATCCTTCAAAAATCCCATTTGTAGCCCCGTGAAAGCCCTATAGACAGCAACTGTAAAGTCGGATCGTTCCGAGACCCCCCGAAAATGGATTCTACGTCCAAAAATACTTCGAAAACGACACCTAACTCGATCCCATAGCTAAATGCCTTCAAAAAACCCCTCCCATAGCCCAATTTTAGCCCCATAGCGCCCCATGGGTTTGTGCGATCGGACTGAAAACCTTGCGGGCACAACTAGATGGTAAACGGAGTATTTTGTCAAAATTTCAGATTTAAAAAAAAATTCCTACTGCCCAAAACGGCCCGGACGGCGTACGGCGGACGGACATATCGGATTTAGAATGCAGACCTTTTGAAACGGATAATGTCCAATTTTGAGGCCGATCCGAGTTGTCGACCTCCGTCGCGAAAACATGGGTGTTATTATTCCAAGAATATACAGCGGACCCAACTCGGGCTCGGCCCTGCCTCACCAAATTTTCCCGGACCCAACTCAGGTTTATCCGAAAATGTCATGACAGCTTACTGTAATTGGGTAACAATTTATTTTCAGGTTATCTGAGGCTGAGTTGGAACAGAGAGAATCGCTAATCGGTATCAATGAAGATCACGAGGCGTAGAGTTACGGTAAGGATTTATCTATCGATTTTTGTTGATACCTGAAATTTTGAAAGTTTTTTTTAAAAAATTATTATTATTATATTTTTATTAAATGCATTTGTGGGTAAATTGTTAATGAATCATCATCAATTTTCAGGTTTCCCCCGTCTATCACAGTAAACAAAGCTAAGGAAGAATTCAGGGGCAACAGTCTAGTCACCCAGGTTGGTGTCAGGTATTCTGTCCAACCCTTTGAATCGTCCAGGATTCATAATTCTCTACTCTGCCTTCTTTTCAGTGTCAAGTGTTTTTCAAGACTTAAAAAAAACTATAATCTCGTTTAATTAATCTGGTACCACCTATTTGGTTGTTCGAACGCATTTTGAAACCACTTGGGATATTCTTCATGTTCCTTTTCTCCTATTTTTATTCCTTCTTTCTTTCCTTGTTTCCTTTTTTTGGAAACAAAATCTTTGAAAAATGTATAAGACATAAGACTGAAGTCATCCCTTTATTATTATTTTTGCTGGATGAGAAACCTTCGATAAAGCTACTTTAATCCTAGACTATTAAAGGTTTTGGGTGTTCGCGCCTCAGAGCCTGAGAACTAGGCATCATTAGTTGTACTGGTGAATGCACATTAACAGTAAATTTGTGGAGTGACTCTTTTAATATGCGAGAACTTTGACAGCTTTCAAATGTAAATTCAATTTAGCGAGAAAACTATCGATGCATTCACGATTTTCAATGATCTTTTGGACTGCAATTCTATTTGATTCCACTTTGCAGAGTTAATTTCAAATAACTGTGTCTTTTCTTTTTTCAACTCACTCCTTTTCTCTTTTCTTCTACAATTTGTTGTTTTCTTTTATTTAAAAAAAAAAAAATGAAAACAGCGCTATCTCAAAAGCCAATTGCATTTACAAACACCTCCCGTCTCTACAAAAATGTTTCCACTGTTTCTAATCTAACGTAATGGCTCTGTCCTGCCAGCCTTTTTCACTCTACAGATAAATGTTAGTATGTGTACCAACATGAACATGACTTTTGGAAATATCTGCTACAACGCTGGCACAATTTTCCTGGCCCGACCACCCTTGACTGTCGTATAATTTTATATTTCTGACCATCGCGGTGGTACTAAAACCGTATTCGGATTTGATTATTATGACCATTTTTACTGGTTACGAGGTCTCAGTAAATTTAACGAAACATGCGCAATCTGTGAAACGTTGTACCTTGAAATGACCGAAGAGCGGCAAAATTGCACAATTTAGAAATGAATGTTAATACATTGTGGAACGGTTTGCGTTAATTTTTGGGATTTTAATTCATGGAAAAAGTGATATTACATGCTTTCGAAAATGAGTACTAGGTGTTGTTTTGATTTCTTGTTTCGTTATTTCATTTATTGTTTATGAAGTTAAATAATTATTTTGTAAACTATTAATGTTCAGAAGATATTTCTGGTTAAAGTGAAAAAAGACAAAAAAAAAAAAAAAAACAACTTACCAAATCATGTTACCTCTCCCTAATTGTTCCATACAAACCTACATCACTCAAAATACTTGTCTAGACTTCTGTCCGTCGTATTGACTCAGGTTCCACATTGATTTTTTCTTTATACATTTCGTTTGCATTTTCTGATTTTGTTTGTAAGGCAAGTCTAGAGATACCAGAAATTAACAAATTAACTCACTGAGATAATCAGTTGGAGCACGTCACGCTCATTGCATTAATGTACATCACATGTATATTACTGACTGACGTGAAACTGATACCGGGCAGGTGCAATTTCCACTAATCCCTTTAGTGAAAGTTGGGAATCCAATGTAAATACCCCCAAACAACCCTATAGGGAAAACTGGACATTAGAATTAACCTAACCCTCACAATGCCTCAAGTTTGTGCGGTTTAAAAGCCGATTTATTCTGGTTAAAAACTGGTTTCTTTGCACTGAAAACAATTTCCTGTTGGTTGAAGCCGGGTTTCTGCTCCCCAGAAACATCTTTTTGCAGATTGAAACCCGGTTTCTGCTCACTTAAGGACCTTCAGAGCTCCATAGTCCTATCTTCTTGTTGGCGATTCGACCTGAGCAGTAACCGCCATCGCCCCTTATACCGCCATTGGATGCATTAAGATATTATGCTATTTGGAATCTTTTGTGTAGTTTCTGATGTATTCCCTCAGGAATGATGAGTCAACGTGGGCATTTTGTTATACAAAATTTGTATCCATTTAATGGATAGGTGACCTTCTCATGATCTTGTTAATTCTAGTATTTCTACTCTTGATAAAATGAAAGGTATTGTTGTCAAACGCAGTGAGGTATATCTATGAGTGTACAATGTTATCAGATTCAGCTCAACCGAACCATTTTGAATGACTCGATTCAATTAAGCTCATCCAACGGAATATTTTCCTTTCTTAAACTTACTTTATGAGTTATGTAGTTTAGTGTACTAAGTGTAAAAATGTACAAAATTGCAAAATGTGGGCCTGTAAGGCTGTATTATGTAGATTACGGTAATAGTCCTGGTAATTATCCCAAAAATCGCACTTCATTTTGGGATAATGTTAAAGTTAAACAGTTCGACCTTACATAAATTATGATCATCTAGTCTGAAATACAAATCTTTTATTTCAAAGTGATTGCTTTATAAAATGAGTCAACTGAGAAATTTAGAAAACTGGAAAATGTCCGGAAACATTTGTTTTGAATTAATTATAAAATAATAAATAATAGGAATTATTATAAAACACCTTTTTTGCTCCAAAATTTGGCTGAATATTGTTCTCCAGTAATGACAACTCTCTTGACTTCAGTAACCCGCTGCTCAAGTCAGGCAGACTCAAATTGAAAAATTGCAAATGTCAAATTAAAATATTTTGGGAAAGATGCAATGTTGGGCAGTGGTACTTCCTAGTTAGTGTAAGCTTTGTAAAGCAGTCTGCCTTCATTATTCCGCTGATCTCCAGTGGCAGACTGAATTTAAATAAGTTTACAAAAAAAGCCGGCTGTTACATATATGTATATAACCGATATATCGGTTTCCTGCTTAGCTGTTACATATCCTTTCCTGCTTCAGCCGGCTGTCTTCGTTCTCCAGTGCCACTTGCAAGTTACACTCCCTTTTGTAACAAGTGGAAATAAAATTATCGTGCCCTTATAGGCTCCTAAACGGCTTATGTTTTCATTGCAAATGTGTTGAGTTCAAGTGAAAATAAAACTAACGGGTTTTTTTCCCAAGATCGTTGGTGATTTGAGAACCATAATTTTTCGCCATTTTTGACAATAATCGCTTTGAAATGGCAGAGTTGCATTTTCTCTTTCAGAATGGAATAGATTTTCACAATTTAAGGTCAAACATTTTCCTAAAATGAAGAGCAATTTTCGGGCTCGGCTCCAGGAGGATATAATATTACTTACCTGGGTGGTTCTCAGATATCTGGCCATTTTAGTGTCCGGTATGGATAATTCTCTCATTTGAAGGGCAAAGCTCAATTTTTGGCCATGGGTTGCAAGGTAGGATGTCGTTTTGTAAGGGAACACGTTAAAATGATGGAAAATTCCTATAAATTATGACGTTTTTGGAAGGTTAAAAATATAAAATGTCATAACCATAACTGTCCCATGGCGAGCATGTCAATTTTCCAGTGTGTTTTTATTATGTTAAGAGCCATGGGGGGTTGACTCACAGGGTTTTATCATGTGTAAGAGTTTGTGAACTCGTTTTCATAGTTACTTCCTCCCCTCTAATGGCATTCTGTAATTTGTAATATTTGAAGTAATGAATCACACCTGTCCCACGGAAAAAGTTCATTACCATCACCGAAATGAAAGTAGGCATCAAACAGTGAAGGAAAAGGGAAATTTGGTGAAGTTGCGAAAGATCAACAGTAGGCAACCCTGTCCTCACAAAAGTTGGGGGAAGGCAGGCCCAAACTGCATGTCACAGTCTCGACGCTGCTTGGAAGGTCATATTTCAGATTTGTGCTTATCAAGTCATCATTACCATAACAGTTTACTATGGTTTTTAAAAGCTCAATCTTCAAGATTTTGTTATTTATTTTGAATTCTGTTAGGAGTATAAAAACGCCATACTGCCCCTCCTCCTGCCCCTCTCAGGTCTAAAAACAAACTGAATACATGAAGCCTCGATTGTCAAATCCGCAACCGAAATCCTGTCACAAGCACCAACAATCTGCTCTTTCTGGCGTCTTTTTGGTTGTTGCAATTTGTTTTTTGTTACGGTAATTACCTGAGTCATTGAAAATGATTAGTTGGAAGATTAATTTAATACAAATTGGAGAGCGATGTTGAAATTCAAGGGTTTTAATGATCTATATGAATTTTGGTAGGAAACTGATTATTTAGAGCCTCACCAACACAACTGTTATTTGACAGAGTAATTGAATTCCAATTCTTTCTAACCTTTGTATCGTCGCCAGGGAAAACCACAGACTAGGAAAACCCGTAGTATCACCTAATTGATTCAACTCTTCTTTTTTTTCGGAATTCGACAACCTCAAAATGGCCAGTTATCTGAAAAGTATCATCCTACATCTCGAATTTCGCATGAGGCTTCTGGTTGTTGGACCCACTAGTTTAGGTAGGTAGGTATTTCACGCCACTGCCTCTTGGACCTCATGCGGGGTTAACAATTGGTGAACCAATTGGGCATATATGCCTAATATTCACTGGTTCAAATGGGGAACACTTTTTTTTTTTTTAATTCTACGCAAGAACCCTCGCCTGCAATACAAGCTAATTGTCGGTTATGAAAAGTATTTTGCCCAACGACTTTTTAATGAATGCTGAATTGCTTATTTTAATTTTTCGATGGATGCTGTTCCAAAGTCTTGAAAACAAGCAGCAACAATGTGTTCTTTCTGGCGTCCCTTAGAGTGCTTCTCGCCCAAACTAAGCTTGCTTCGAACTGTAAATGGTAGGTGTGTTCGTTGTAAGGTTTTGAGGTTGCTGGATCGGAATCTGGATCTGGATAATAATCCCATACCCGAAATCCCTCTCATTATCCATTCAGCTATTCACAATTTATATGATCTCCTGTCGCGTCGGTAGCGCTGGTTGTTGAACTACGTGCTGCCAATCATGTGCATCTGTATGAACTCAGACAATAAAATAAACCTCTTATTTCATTTTGCTTACCGTGATATGTGTTGAAAACGCATTTATTATCCATGAATTGTGAAAACCCCTTGGAATGTCTGAGTAATTTTTGTGCTCGGAAAATCCAATCTGTTTTTTTCCTGCAGATCTTGTAGTTTAGAAAATTAAGTACACATTCCATTGGAAAGAAAGTTCTCTCGTTTTTGTTACATGTTGTTGATTCCTTACAGTTATATATACTGATTGAATGTTTTATACCTTTATTCTTGTAGTTTGTTCCTGTGCGCTTGTGGGGCCACTTTTTATGTGAATAATTCGATTTTTTTGCTGTAAATTATTACTCGTAAACAAGAAATTCTATTATAAGAAAAGATATTAAATATGTTTTTGTACGGTCAGGTGTTTTAGAGCGGTCCTCCACTGGTAGTGTGTTTGAACGACTAATCCGTCCCAATCAATTCCATTAGGTGAAATCGTGTGGACGGTCCTCCGCTACACAGTAAGTCCCAGTGGTACGAAGCGTCTTGAAACTGCTTCCAGTGGAAGATCAGTCTTGATATGTAACGTTTTTGGACACAAATCATGTCAAACTCGTCAGGAGGCTTTTGATCCTACTTTGACTTCTGCTGCTTGAAGTGTAAGAAAGGTCCCAAGAACATGTACGTTTGCTAAATTGTCCAACCTTTCAGTATTAAGTGGAATTACTGGTCGCGCGTCCACACTATGCCGAATGAGGCCAGGTGGCTCAAGCCGTGTGATACGTTGAATTCGGGAAACTTGGTTTTTACTCTTGTTTTTGGCCCGATTCGGTTCATCTTTCGATAAAGCAGCGAGTCTGAACGACCCACATCGTTTCGCATAAGCCAAATCATTCGTGATTCAGCTGGGGACATTTAATTCGTATGCGTTCATTATATCGTCTAAACACGTGCATTTTGATATTGTTTCAAATTCCAGAGATCGTTCGGATTAACTAGCAGTCGAATAAAAAGAGAATCCGTAAAACTCTGTTCAAAGTAATCCGTTAATCTAGATTTACCTTACGACTCACGAATATAAATAACGTGCATTTAAACAAACCTTGAGATTCTCTCGAAAAGAAAAAGTAAAAATTCATATGACTATTTTGCAAAAAACTTACCAACATTTTTTTAAACCCCACATAAATTTATTTATTAAAAAAAAGTATTACAATAGGGACAAAAATATTGACAGAAAGTCGTGATTATACATTAATACCAATTTTTCTTTATTTGGCCAATAGGTCCCTAACCTGACCGGGCCTGTCATTCCCTCAATACATTATCATTACCTCACCATACTCATATGATAATATTAAGACTAAAATTACGGTTTGTGCCGTCTTAAAATCTATACCACTCATTCAGACCGTGTCCGTGTCTGTCTGGCTGGCTGACTCTGTGTGTCACAAGCCTTCTCCTCCAAAATCATGAGCGATAAAAATACGCAGATTTTTTTCTACCGTCTCGGTGACCCGTTTAGCTACTAATGGGCGTTGAGATCTCCCTGAAATGCGCGCTAACCGGCGCATTTGCGCCCAACTTTCTTATTTTGAATGGGAACCCCTAAATGTTTTTGCAAATTCGGATTACCCGGCCAATTTTACGTTCGATAAGCACATTGAGCGCAATTTCTGACGCGCGCGAATCCGCGCAACTCTTCACTATCTTCGTTGTTTACAGTCTGATTGAGTCGGCGTTTCCTCTGTAGCCTACCTAGCGATCCAAATTTTGATACAAGAACGACAAAGAACGACAAATTTTGATTGTGAGTTTAATTTGAACGATTTTTAGAGATCGCGCATGGGTCTGTGGTGTGTCTTATAGACCTTTTAGGGGCCGTGGTCAGGTCTGCCGGGGTGCTGGGGTGGTAGAGGTCTGTGAAGGTCTCCCAACTCGGGCGAGACATTTTCCAACGATCAGCATTTAGGTATTTTCAACATGCACGGGGTCATATAAATCATCACTTGACCATTGAAATGGGCGAGCAAAGCCCTCCCCCGGCCGAGAAATTGGTTGGCCGAGCGAAGCGAGACCTCCCTGTCAGCGTGCTAGTTTTATTTATACTTTCTGAATGCTTCAAGTATTGTAGGTTTTTTTTTTTAACTGCCGTTGACCTAGCCATCCTTAACGAGAAAGCCAGGGATTCAAATAGCGCTGGCGCAAGCCTTCTTCTGCCGAGTGAAGAAGTCAACGCGTGGATGAGGAATTTGCAAAGTCTGATCCCATTATGGTGTCGTTTCATTTACAATTACAGCCCTGAACTCCATAAAATGAATTTCACGCAACAAGGGTTCAGTAAAGCCGTTGGACGGGGGTCTCTGAGTTCGGAAGCCACTCCGCCAGTATGTCAATCTGGATTGATTCTGCTTCGGCAAAGGCAAACGACGTGACGACGCGTAGTACGGCCTCGCTGGTAGCTGAAAGACGAACCAGATCTTGCCGAAATCGAGTTGGGTCGTAATTTCGTCCAAAGTTTCCCAAATTCAACAGCCTGAGGGTTCGCCTCAAAACCACCAAGAAAGCAGAAGATATATAGTCTTAACGAAACCAACTCTACAATAGAGTTCAGCATTTTCATTCCCATAATTTGTTTCTCCTCCCATAAGATGGTTAGAATAGACACAAAACAGTTTAGTCGTTATCAAAAGTTTGAATTGGGTTGTTCGTATATTATACTATCCTTATTTCTGAAATCAACATCTGAATGTAATCTGTTATTCATTCATTTGTTTCTCCAAAATCGCTGTTGTCCTCCAAGGTACTCCCAATATGCGTGTTGCGTGTAGAACTTGTTACTCCGTACTCTTTATTCTGGGGCCATAGGTACATTTTATAAATGTATTTTTGATGTTTTGGTTCTCGGGCATTGAGGTATTAGCCATTCATGTGTGATAGTGAAAGCTCGTCTTGTACCTACGGAAAATATTTTGTGAACAGAATATTGATTGTTGAATGACGATGAATTTTAACTTGAAATTGCTTGCGGACTGAAGTCGATACAGTCGTATGTTGAAGTTGCGAATCTAAATGCCTTTTTTCGTCTAAAATCCAGCCTTGTCGGTTTATATTTTCCCCGTCACCAATCGGTGATAACTTTGTGAATGTGGTGGTAGGTATGTATGGCCTTTGCACGCAGACTCACCAGCGTCGCCAGGCTTGTCAGACGCTGCTGGGCTGGGATGTGTGCAGCAGCCTGACTTATTAGACATCTTGAGTATATATGTATACGAATTCATCTCATTACGCTAGTGTATCCTGCTTAGGTACTATTAAATGTTCTCCTACCTACCTACCGATATGGCAAGTACCAAACATCTGTATTTGTATTGAAAATCTGTACCATGTATTGAATTTGTTGGTACCTCCCTACCTTTTATAATTATACAAACTGTGATAGACTCTTGAATAAACAAAAAATGTATGTGATATAATGCTTAATAAAGTCATTATAAACCTAATCGTGACATCTTTATCTCAACTTACCGTGAGACCTAACGTCGACCTGAGATGCCAAATCTCATGAGAAAACGCGAAAATCTCTGTAACTAAAAAAAGCAGCAAATATTACCCAAGGGTTCATTTCATTAGGTATTCCTGTGCATAAATTTTGAAAAAGTATATTAACAAAAAACTACAAAATACTATTCTATGTTCAAAAGTTCTATTATATTGAAGGCGCAACCCATGGAGGAGGAGGAGGAGAGTAACCCAAATTTGGTCATCTGGCAATTGTGTGCTGTTTGTCATTCACCTGCGATTTTGATGTAATTGAAATATCTTACTCTGACGGTAGTTGGAATGATAAAATAGATGAAATAAAAAGTAGGAAAGCCATACAAATCGAGAATTTAAAAAAAAAAAAAAATCCTAGAATTCGTTGTCTGAAGTACTTATCGAGTTGTTGTGGACTGAAGTTGAGAACTGTGGAGTTTGTTGCATTGTTTGGGTCATATAACTGACCAATTGCAACGAAAAGGTTGTGTATTCGTTTGTTTGTTGACCCGCGCAGGACGTAGTCATCTTAGCACTGGCAGCGAGGGCGGCCGGCTGGTCTGAGGTGTCCTCATCAGCGGGCTTTGATTGTGAGAAACCGATGTTCATCTTCACTATTCTGTCTTTTGTTTCCATGTTATTTTAACTACCTACACAACAATAATTATTGCAAGTGCTCGAAAGTTAAAAATACTGTGATTTCAACAAACTATGAGAAATATTACAATCTGTTTGCCTTTCCGACTTTTTATTTCGTCTATTTTATCGTTCCAACTACCATCTGAGTAAGATATTTCAATTACATGAACATCGCAGGTGAATGGTAAATAGCACACTATTTCAATTTATAAGGTAAAATTTAATTTATTTAATAAAGCCAATATAAAAGTGAAAACATTGGGAAGCGAGCTGGTTAAAAAAAAAAATATAGGGCTCTTCATTCGACGCCACGACCCCAAAAGCGCCCAAGCGCCCTTCAAAAGTTCCATTTGTGGCGTTTGCGCATTTGCCGTTCTTTAAAACCGTCTTACCCGCACTGGCGGTAGGTACCACTGTAAAATACTTTTTGGAACTTACGGCATTTGATCCAACGAAGAAATCGTAAACCCCGTGTTTCAAGCGGTGCGAATGAAACAAACATTTCCTATAAAATATATTTATTTTCATGTATTTATTTATATAATATTTACAATCATTAGAGTATTATAATATTCAAGTCACATCCAATGGAGTGATTGAGTCACAAGCCATTGTAAATTAGCTAAAATTTATAAACATATATTTAAAAAGTATTGCTTTCTTCAGCAAACCTTAGGTTATATCTCGTATAAAAGATTTCATTTTAAAACTAGAAGAATTGAGGATGTAACGGCATAGTAGGTTCCTATGTTAACATACCCAGTTCGGATTGATGGGGGAATGCAAGTACGTTGAGTTTTTCTTCTTACTGTTTTACTCAGTAACAAATGTGATAGTCAATTCCTTCTTATAAGGAGTAGTAAATCATCTATTTCGTCACATATAAATAATCAAAATGCATAGTTTCAAGAGGATGTAGATTTTGTTGATGGAGGTAATTCATAGAGCATGAATGATGCAGTGTTACCAACTTTGGTTTAGTAACGTGGTACATAAGTTTATAGTCCAGTGTAGTTCAGGGGACAGTTAGCTTATTCAAAATGTCGATAGGTCTCTCTGTAATAAGTAAAATCATGAACCTGAAAATTCGATAGCATGTGCCAAGGAGCGGGTACCTCCTAACTTGACGAAAAACCTCATCGAGTGGTTTCCTAAGTGGAAGCTAGTTTAAATTTCTCCCCAAGCACTGCATTGCCATCGCTAGACCACCTCTGATCGCCTCGCTACTAAACGATAGTACTGTTGAAAACACTTTCCAGGTAAATGGTAAAAAATATCACCGGAGAAGAATGTCACAATCTGGAACCATCGGGCGAACAGAGACGTTATTTCCCGCCATTTTGAACCGTAGGTGTGTGTTGAGCATTTCCGCGTTAGGCTTGTCGGGAATTACTGACGCAAACCAACAAAATCCCTTGGCGGGAGGTTCACATAATAATGCCCCTGATCAAGTAAAGTTAGCTGAGTGAAAAGAAACTGGATGAACGTGGGAGTTGTTTGTGCCAAGACGTGGGACAAACCTAATCACAACTGCGAGTTGCAGCAGCAATGCAGTCAGTGATCAAAGACCAACTGAGGATACGTTGGCAAACTTGGAAGCGACCCCTTCAGATTGTCTCGCAACTTGTCTAGTCTAGAGAGAAACATTTTTTCTAGTGCTCGTGACAATTTTTGCTGCCCTAAAAATGACATTCTTTCCGGTGACATTTACATGACAAGTTACGAACCATTCCACGCTCTACTCTTCACTTTACAGTTTCTATTTTCTTTTCCGTCCTTACTTATCTTCTTGAGAACCCTCTTCGAATACTAATTATGTTTCAATGACAAACTATAAGACAAGGCGTTTTTCCCCGGATCGTCCCGTGTTATTCTAAGTAAAGATAGAACAGGGTTTAAAAGCACATCAAGGTGGTAACGTTGTACATCCGAAAATCTCTGTTCAGTATTTCATGGACGCTAGCCAAGGAATCCCAACAAAACGACTCATCTTTCTGGAAATCGGAGATTGCAAGTAATGTAGGTGAGGTAAAACCTCAGCAAAGCTAAACTTCTTTTAGGAAGTTCTTAGCTGCACACCAGTTGGTTGAGTCTGTCATCGCTGGAGGTAATTATGTGCTATTGGTCATTGACCTGCGATTTTTATGTACTTGAAATATATTACTCTGAAGGTAGTTGGAACGATAAAATAGAAACAAGAGACAGAATAGTGAAGATAAACATCGGTTTCTCACAATCAAACTCCGCTGATGGGGCCACCTCAGACTGGCCAGTCGCCCTCGCTGCCAGTGCTAAGATGACTACATCCTGTGCGGGTCAACGAACAACAAATGCATAACCTTTTCTTTGCAATTGGCAAGTTATATGACCAAAACAATGCAAAAAACCCCAGTGTTCTCAACTTCGGGCGACGAATTCAAAGGTTAGTTTTTTTTAATTCTCAATTTATATGGCTTTCCTACTGTTTATTTCATCTATTTTATCATTCCAACTACCGTCAGAGTAAGATATTTCAATTACATCAAAATCGCAGGTGAATGACAAATAGCACACAATTACCTCACTGGTTGTTTTGATGCTTGAGACGAGCGCATTCGATGTGAAAACACCTTCGTCCGGCTGTTAAGACTTGGTAACAGTGAGCGCGTATGAAGTGGTGGTTTGGTCCGGAATAGTCAGTTGAAGGTGACAGGGAACCCATTCACTAGGTGCATGGAGGAATAGACTCTATTCCTCCATGCACTCTCCTCTCTATTCCTCCATGCACTACGTGGATGACCAGGTGAATGGTGAAAGGAAAATTTCGGCAGGAGGGGTGTCGTCTTGTGTTGTGTACGTTTGTAGGTAAGTAAACCCCAACCACCACTTCACATGCTCTCAGTTTTACTCAACGGCCACCTAAACAGTCAGCGATTATGGGCTCAACCAGCAGAACTCAGAAGCAGAATTTAAAACCCCTTATATTTAATATCATTTAAGAATCTTCGCAACAATTGTTTGCCTTTTAATATTTTTGCTACTTTTCAGCCCTTAAAACATTTTTCCCGCGTAAATTCCATGTACCTAGTTGAGGTGGGAACTTTTGCATCAGTTGGTACGCAGTCCATGTAGGTATGGCGACAAATGGTAGGGTAAAGCCGTGTACCTTGGATCACTTCAGAGATCTGTGGGAAGTAGCGACCCTACAAAATTTTGTCCGCCCGTAACCAAACTCTATACCAACACAACGTAAGAGGAGCTATTACAAACTTTTATGATAAACCAGTGCTGTTGATAGTGGCTATCAAAGTTTTGGGCATCTCCGCTTGTAACGTCCTAGATTCACATGTCGAAATACCCCTTGAACGGTGAGTGATTGTCTAAATTCATTTTGTGTGCTGAGTGTAGCATAACAATCAACTTATTAGATGGTGTATCGCTTTGGTGGTTGATGTGAGCTTAAACTACATCATTTAATGTTTGTTACTATATGGAGGAATCGTGTCCCTTGGATCAAATATGGATTGTACAGCGTTTATATCAAATATGGCGTTTATATCAACAATGGCGTTGAAATCAAATATGACACTTATATCAAATAGGTATGGATTGTACAAATATCGTACATATCATCATTTATATGGTTTATATCAAATTTGGCGTTTATTTAAAATATGGATTGTTCAAATATGGATTGTACAGCGTTTTCATGAATAATCCTACGACTAATCCAACGTACGTTCCCGTATTCATAGTACAATCATCACTGATCCAAGTGTGCAGTACATACTGGAATGTACCTTGGATCAAATTTGGAGTTTTTAAAAAAATAATATCTCACAGTATGATTCATTTTGTATAGCGAAAATTGCTCGTTTCAACGCTTCCCAAGTTGTTTCTGCGCAATTTAAAAATAAAACCAGATCTTTTTTTTTTTCAAGGTATTAAATACCTTGAAAAAAAAAAAACAAACAAAAAAATCTGGTTTTATTTGCTGTTCAAACTCAGAGTAGACAAAAAAAATCCAAGGTACACGGCTTTACCCTACTATTTAAAATAAGAAAAGCTTACTTTTTTAATCAAACAGCAATTGTAAGACCGCTTTTTTCAACTTTCCAACTTCTTTGGCAGCGTCCATGATTACTCAGATGAGACAAAAATAACTAAATGTCAGACATAGCATATCAAAACAAATCCTGGCAAATAATTTTGATCGACTTACCTCACAACCTAATGAAAAATTAAAAAAATAGTCGTCTTCGCATTGCGACCAAATAAGCCCGGGATTTCAACGAGTTTGCCGGTTGTTTAGTGGAATTAAATCGTATCAAAACTTCCTGAACGTCTAGTTGTGAAAACAATACCAACACAAAGGAACGAATGGAGTACATTATTGTAAGAACATCTCATTTTGGCTCATGTGGAAGAATACGAAACGGAATCCTTTCTACAATTCAGTGTCAGGCCATCAGTACGCATACATTACTTGCATCGTGACTCCTTACAACGTTAATCCCAGTTACAATGAATGCGGACCCGGGTGGTTCCAATTTGGCTGATCAACTTCAAGAATACGGGTACCAACACAATACAATTACAGTTGAAGCTGTGTTTCTTACTCCTATTACTCATGCTTATCCAAATTCTTATCCTAACCTATTAAAAAAACGTCTGTAGCTCAGATATAGGGTCCGGTTTTAGACATGTTTCAATTAGTCAAAGGCTGGCAGTGTCGGACAATAGAGAATTCCAATATAAATGTTTAATAATTACAAATACGATTAATGTATTTACCTGATCTGTTAAATATGCCTTGATTATAATTTGTTATTACTTGAAAATTAGAAAAAAAAAAAGATTAGGAGGAAAGGAGATTGATTCCAAATTATTTTAATTTCAAACTAAGTTGCTCTATAATTTCGGAGGAGTTACAACACGGTTGCAGAAACGATGCCAAAATGCATGAGAAAAGTGAAATGAAAACAAAAATTAAATTAAATTAAATAAATAATAATAAAAATAAAAGAATCACTCGTGTCGCACACACCAAATCTGTTGACCCTTTTTTTTAAATGAAATTTGCAAGTCAGTCCCCAATATACTACGTGAAATTTTGCGAAATGACCGTACTTGGTGTGATTTGTCATTTTTAGCACCATCTGACTGCGCAAAGAACTGGAAGCAGGAACAGATCAGAGTAAGTTGATGTGAAGTGGGGTTGTCAGGTGGATTTCTCATCAAATTACCCATCGATACATACATACATACATATGAAACGATAGTTATGTGTATGAGTGTTTATTATAGGAAGGAACTTATAAACCCATACAGACTCAATTACTTTTGGTTAAATGTTTTTGTTTTTGTTTTTTTTCTTCTTCTTTTTTTCAACTCTTGAGCACTAATTTTTGGAAGCCAGGATCAGACAAACGGTCTGGATTGATTTTTTTTGTTCGGACTAATTTAGGAGCTTCTAAGAGGACCTCCCCTCCCACCAGTCCTAACCACAATATCAAAGATCCCCTGCAGTAATTCGCAACCCTACCAACTCCAGTACCCCATAAGTCTAACCAAAAACATTATACCTACGCAGACAACATTTAAAAGCGACATGTCCAACTTCTCATATGACGGGGAATATATGACAGACAGTTTGAAGTCCGGCAAGTCCTAATAGTAAAGTTGAAGTCCTAATAGTAAACGCAATATGTGAGGAACCTGCTCTTGAAAACAAAGAACGGTGAACAAACCCACATAGTTAATTTACAATGTATTTGTGTGTATAATCCATCGTTAGAATAAAACGAAGTTCCAAGTCTGTCATTGAATTAGAAAACCCGAGACGCTTGGATCCACATCAGGCATGTTGTTCGAGTCAAACAATTGATTTCAGATTTAAATCGCTGGATAATTCATGAGCTATTGCAAAATAAAAATAACTACACAAGTGTATCTGTCCCAGGCTTTAAATTAATACATAAGTAACCGAAAGTATTAACTAACTCCATAATTAACCTAACCTACAACCTGACACTTTCAAACATATCCAGCAAGTTTTTCACACGTACCAACAACCTGTCCTCCTTCATTGTGATCGTCAATCTTTATAATAAATGCAGGGGCCTGAAAGAGGCCATTTTTAAATCATCTACATTAAACATGATTACCAGGCAATATATTGTAACTATAGTCACAAACGCGGTTAGGTCAATTAGACAATTTTTTTAAAAAGACGTCTTAAAACCCCATTTTGGTAAATTTTGTTTTTTATCGTGCTGAACGCGGATCAGAGCTTCATTTCTTTTTCAGATAAACTTGTTGATGCTAAATTCAAAACGTCCAACTGCACTAGAAACGTCACCAACTGACACATGTTATACAGGCAATTCGTAGACTACTGCAATTGGTCACATTGAAAGTAGGTAGTAATCTGTTATGCGGGAAGAAATGAGATTAGGCAGGTAGTTGGGTAAGAGGGAACTCACGTCGGGATTCAACCCCCTTCAGCCTCTAAATTTCAACAAGAGTCCATTTCGTGTACTCGAGTTCCAGGCAGAGAACGAAAATTGTCAACGAATTTTTGGTGATTTGTATTATCAATGAAAACTCTTGAAGAAGGGACAACCTAAAGGGTGTAATAATAATAATAATTACAAATAATAATAAAAATAAATAAAATAAAGAGGTACGGAGGACGAAGAGCCGGAAACGGCCAAAAAAGGGAGCTATCCCGAAGTAATGCTGAACAGGTGGTTCCGGGGTAGTTTTCTATAAGAAGAAAGGGAGTGGTGGTTTTAGTTGGTAGGCCCAGTCATGGGAGAATCCAACACTGTTGAGGAGTGCGGTCCCTCTTCTTCGCTCTCAACGAGTTTCCCCACTTCCCACTTTTGGTCCCAACTAAAGGGTCATGAGTTCGGACTCATTTGATTTTTTAGCTACCTACCCCTGAAATTCGCTAAAAAGAGAAAATTGAACTTTTAAATTGCACATTGAAAAGTTGGCAATATAAAACTACCTCAGATTTAGCATCTCAAAAATCAAATCATGGAGGAATTTGTTTTCATTCGGGTTATTCAACGCTTGAGTAAGGACTCAATAAATCGATCAATACTCCAACTCATACCGAAGGTTTCTCTTCCCCTTTTTCTCAATATAGTCAACGACAAGCCTCACGAAATAAAGTACGAATTGCTGGTATATAAAAAATGTGTATTTCCACTTCCGTTTATAAAGTATATAGAAACGGCCTCTTAAAGGCAATAATTCAAATAAGATGGTAGCCGGGTGTGAATATTACTGTAAATATTAACAGAGAAAACCATCGGCAATGGCAGAAAATAAGAAGTAATACTGTTATATTAGATGGAATTAGACATAAACATTCTCTAAAAAAGTAGAAATTTTTTTTCTTCAAAAATTAAGATTATTAACAACATGTGAATCAACACGAAGATTCAATTCAATATTCTTGCTTATGCGCGACGATTAATCAGTTCATTGGCATTGATTCCATAGATGATCCTAAATTAGAGTCTGTACAGTTGCGACCACTCTAATTGCAGAAGAGGGTTAGACATTTTAGAAGGATAATTGCACTTGATACCAGTAACAAAGAAGAATGAATTTATCACCTACTTGAACCCCGTCGAATTTTTCAAAATTTGTTCATAATCAAAGGCAATCTCAATATCAAGACAAACGTAAGAATCAACTTAAACACAATTAAGGTATTCAATATTTGTTAAGATAGTTAGACATGGTAGAATTGGGCTCAGGAAATATTAAAAATAATAACATAATTTATACAATTAATGAAGCTAAACAATAACCTACGAGATAAACAAATATTAACAAAATACTAGAAAAATTATTCATAAGCAATAACATCAGGCGTTAGACTTGCGTAGGCAAAAATAAACTCAAAGGAACCTATAACCCATTCCAGCGGGTTCAAGGAACAAATATTCGAGTAAAGAACAAGTAAAGCCGTACAAGTGCATAAGCATTAACGGGATGACACCTCCGTCAGTCGCCAGTTGTTTTGAAAAGGGTTACACCATCACGGATGGAGAGCTCGAGCAGTACTCCCAAAGCCCCAGGTAATGATGACTTTGGGATTTACATTTTAAAAGCACCGGAGAAACCAAGAGACGAAACCCAATTACTTCCGTTACTGCAATGCAAAAAAAAAAAAAAAAAAAAAATCAATACAAAATAGAGCGGCTGGGGAGAGTGGCAATCCATTAGTTGAGAGAAGCATTTGCGAAACCTTTAACGACAATAAAAAATACAATACCTAAGTTTGAGCAGGAGAGATCATCAAGCGAAGAGACAGGGTTGGTACGCCGATGGCGTCGAACCTACATGTAACTGTTCGGTGTGATATAACGTGTCTGATTTGCAACCGGGCAGTTATAAAAACTCAAATCAGGAGCTCAAATGCTTCGGTTCAAGCCAATATAAATGAAAAATACGAAACTAACTGTTTTCATCCTCTCATCATCCACTTTTTCTATGAATTCCTCTAAAAAGTAGAAAAAGGAATGTAGATTGGAAAATCTCGTGATTATCACAACTTAACGAATCGTAAAATATGAAGAGATAATTGAACCTGCGTACATAAAAAAATAAATAATAAAAGCCGTAACTTAAAAGTAGCTAAACCTGGTTATCAGTATAAAAAAAAAGCTTTTGAATTCATCGAACTCAAGCTAGATGCACATGAGGGAATACATCATCCCGTATTTCGATGTCAACGTGCTGAATAGGATTTCAACATCAAACCAGCTAAAAGTAGTTCATTAGTGATTGTACACCAATTAATGGGGTTTCAGCTCTTCAAACAAAACTACGAAAATTACAGTGGATAACCAGAAGAAGACATCTGAGGTGCAAAAGTGTTTCTGAGCAAAACCAACAACGCAGATAAAATCTACCAAAGAAAACCCTTTGGTAAGCCTTCATCAGCACAATAACAGATCAATACAGATGAAGGTGCGGAAAGGGGCTTAACCGCTCTTGTCCCAACACGTGACACCATGAGAAGAACTGCGGGTAAGAATGCTCTAGTTTATTGGAAGTAGGTGTAACGAGAGGCCGCAATGAGAGAGGGTTGGTTGGCAAAGCCAGTGAGGTCAACCCCATAGAACATAATCATAGAAATATATTGCCTAGCTATGGCACGTACAGGAAAAGCGATTCATAAGAACTGCCATATTTGATAAATGCAGGAGTGTCTGGTCCTGGAGATACAATCGCCAGAAAACTACTAATTAAACTGCATCGTAAAGGGAATAAAACTTCCGCCTTACCCGGCAGCCCTGATTTTTAGGTTGTGAATGGTGTGGACCGCGAAAAAAAAAAGAATGGGCGGAACAGAGCATTGAACATATAACTTCTTATTCAGTCCCACTGGTTTAGCGAGCACAGCATGGCTCTACTTTGACTTGATCAACAGCTCTACAGCAATGGGTCTGTAAACCAGAGCTCACTCAAAATTATGCAATGGAAAACAGCGCTTTGCATATATTGGAATGCAAGAATGCAGTGGAAACCCATAAACGTGCTTTGAATTCATCGTTCAACTCCTTGAACATCCCTGCTAAACATGAAACTGTGAACCAATCCGAAATCGATCACTATCCCGTCTTTACAAATTTAGATTGCAGCCCTCGTTCTGAGAATAGTGATCCCTAATCCGAGTGGGTTTCCCTTGGGATCCCAAAGGAGCCACCACATTTGCGACCAGTCCTCGGCAGTCTCGGCTTTCTGGTAGGTCAGGAATCGCCAACAGGTACAGCTGTAAAATGGCCAACGACGACCACGCTACTTGCCACTCTGAGCGTTTTAACGGTCCCATAATATCAATGGGATAACCAGTCCTGCAAGGGAGATCGTTGCCGCAGCCCAACGCCACCCGTGGGTGATACATGAGCGAACGGAAATCGCACGGCATCATGCATCCCAACCCAATAAATAAACAGGCGGAGCTTGCTCACCATCTTTTCATTCCCAACCGTTCCAACCGCCTAATTCACACCTGCACCCGCCTGGTCCACGCCTGCTCTACTTGCGATTAGGCATAGGGACCAGAAGAGTCCGCAAATCCCATCATACGCTCCAAATGTAGGCAATAAGACCATGCAGTAAGTGCCATCACGACACGTGAACACTGTAACCAAAACCAACAAAGAGAGTAAGGCAACATGAAAATGTGGGTTAAACCAAAATCAACAAATCTCTCAAAGCAGCCAGCTATTACCAAGTCTCTACAAATTACGCCTCACTGCTCCAAACATTCAAAACCAAACAAATGCAGCCTTTTCAGGTTTCCTATTCCAACTACTGAACAAAAGTGAACTATTCATCAAATGAGGTGGTTAGGGTGAGAAATGACTCAGCAGAGGAGTCACTTCTCAACCTAACCACCTCATTGGATTAGACCTCTGCACCGTCGGCAAACACCACACTGTATTCATCAAAGTCAGAGGGTGTCACAAAATTAAGAGAACCACTTTTGCATCACAGGACATCACTGGCCCTTTGACAAAATTACTTCAGTCGGAGCTGCAGACAAAAAAATAAATAAATAAATACAACGCGAAAGCATAGGTAATAAGCAGTTAAATCATACCAACCGGAAAAATGTTTACGTTTCTGGCTTTTTCCATCGAGATTTCGTTACCACACCAAAACCAAACCATGATTACCCATTTCACAAATGGACCATGTATTTCCTTATCTTCAAAACAGTAGAGGGCGATTTGCGGGATTTTTACGCCACATTCAAAAAACCGTAGGTAAGAGTTGTCATACATGAATACACGTACATAATTTGGGGTATAAGAAGAAATGAGATTTTGATATTGTGTGATCAATCGCTTCAAATAAAAACAATAACTTGAGGGTAAAATAATCCATTAATAATTATTCGTTCAATTACTAGTGAACCTGACAAGACTAATCACATTAAAATTATGCTATAGGTAAGGTTTTGAAACCAATCATATCGCAATACAAAAATGTCACTAAGGATATGGTAAAAGGTTTTAGGAGGAAACACAAAGGAAAAAAAAAAAAAAAAGAAGTAATAAACAACTGGCTATTAAAGTGAAAGTAGTTTCGAATGAGCAATACAAAAGGTTGAGAAATTAAATGAGCGGAAAATAATTATAACCAAATAACTTGCTGGCCAATTCATCAGAATTAACACGCAATAATTAATGCGTACACACATTTTATGAGCGTATATAAACATGAAATTCAACCTTAAATTGAACAAAGCTCAGAAGGAAAGATTAGGTTCTAAATTTTGCACGACGAAAATTCCTGGTCAGTCCATGGTAAGATTAACAATAGGGGTTGGGTTGCGAAAACCTCAAAAGGTCAACGGAAATTTTTTTTAATGGGGATTCAAAAAGCATAGTCAAATTTTCCGGGTGTTAAAGGGTCAAAGGAGATGGAAAACCATTATCAATAACGACGAGGACTTATTATAGAAGTTTTTCCGTTACTGAGCTGTTGGTGGCAGAACTTAGAGGAGATGGATTGAGGTCTTCACCCCAGAGCAACTGTCAGTTGACAAGCTCCACGGACACGAACCTTCTTAAACGATCCAGATATTCTTGGTATAACTCCACGTCGTTGTGACCAGCGCCCTGGTGGAAGTAAAGGCATGAAATTAGAAAAATTCTCTATAGCATATCTATTTAATACCAATGACCAGCGACCACCTCACAAAACCTCCACGCTCAAAGGCCAAAAACGTTGGCGAAACTCACGCGTCAAGTAAATCTGCCGTTTGGCCAAAGTAATCCTGTTATTACCAATCGGGTAAAACATTAAGACAAAATAAACCAAAAGGGGGGTTTCCTTGTAGAGTTGATACGTATAAGTCATTTCTACCTACGTTGAACCTCCCCGTTATCAGGTGGCACGCGTAGATTTAACCATTATGAATAAATTCTGGGTCAGACTGCCAGAACTGCATTAGGTAGGTAGGTTTGTTCCAGGTCTGACTGCGTCTGTCGACAGAAGTTGGACAGCTGTCGAGTATGTATACTCGAGCTATCGGTTTCCGTCCAACTTACGATCGACCTGGAACAGCAGTTTCTAAACTGCGCATGTCTCCGGCGATTTCTGTTAACATTCCGTCAAACCTGGAACAAACCTATTATATCATAAACTGAATCGGATCAAAATGACAGAGGTTAGGACACAGGTCCTCGCGGAGGTTGGAATACGCTTGGTTGTCATATCACTCTACTGCGCATGCGTTCTTATCTGTAACCTGCCCTGGACCAGTGGATGGGAAACATCTCCTACCTTTAATCCTTAATCCTTTAATATATCGATGTCGTCTGCCACTATATGCTTGGTAAACGGATCTTCATTGAAACATTCCTCAGTAAACTATTCTTAATGTTGAATACAAAACGAGGAAAGTTTGGCTCGGGTGAGTGCTACTTCAATTTGGGGAAGAAGTGAGTACCCTTGGAGCACTCTTCCAGGCCGAACTTCCGTCGTTTTGTATTCTACATGAAGAATTCTGTATTAATACAGAATCAGCTGAGCGTTGTCTGACATCGCTCCCCAAGGAATTCTCCAGTTTACAGAGGAATGTTTCCAAAAATATTCGTCGATAGCTCCATGAAGGCTTATGGAGGACCAGTTCTATTTCTCTTGGATGTTTACTCTAGCGTGGAGCTTGTGGACAAATTGACAACAAGAGGTTTGTTCCAGGTCTGACTGCGTCGGTCGACAGAAGTTGGACAGCTGTCGACAGAACCCGACCGCACATATTCGAGCTATCGGTTTCCGTCCAACTTACGATCGACCTGGAACAGCAGTTTCTAAACTGCGCATGTCTCCGGCGATTTCTGTTAACATTCCGTCAAACCTGGAACAAACCTAAGAAATCTTCAATAACAGACGAGCTATGCGATACTTACTTCAACCCAAAGAGGGTCCACTGGCCTGGGGCATTTTTCGTAGATGGCCTTCCCATGTGAAAAGTCAACCACCTCATCTTCCTTGCCGTGAATGACTAGCACGGGAGAAGTTACTTTGGGCACTTTGTCAATGCTGAAAACAAAAACGTGTTGAATCAGAATTAAGAATACAAAGTGAAAATGTGCCGGGTTGCCACCTAAGTAAAAGTAAAGTCAGCTGAGATGTCTCTTCATAGGCGTTCGTCAAAACTAAGCCCACCATTGAAATCCGACTTTTTTAGTATCATCAGTTCAATTTCAAGAAATCGAAACTCAGAGGAAACTGCTGTCTGCCTATCTGTGAGAATTAAAGATGGCCGACTGAGAATTGCGAACCCTTCCAAAAGCTTCCCACACAAGCAAGGAAAATAAGTTAGGTTTATTCCCAAATTACAGTACACGTCGCTAAGTAGGTGTACTGAACAATTAAGTCAAAATGGGTCTTTTTTTTTTTTTTTCATTCCTTATTAGGTAAAGTCAAGTTTCACATGACTCCACAGATTCTTGTCAGCACGACGGGCTCTTATCGCCACCAGCTAAGGGGGGAGGCTGAAATCACTACACGGCAGATTTGGTGCCGCCTAAGAGGATCAAGGTCGCGTCATCAAACCAGCAGAGGCACGTCGTACAGTTGACATAGGGACCTAAGTGGAAATCCCATAATTAGAACCCAGGAAATAGCGGCGTAAAGGGATTTTGCGGACAAGAACTACCAAGCGGTCTGAGGTAAGGAATAACAGATCTCAGAGAAGAAAAAAAAGTGCGCACAAGTCAGACACAGCCGGTGAATCGCCAGCCGTACGAGCTACGTTGAAGATGGACTGTAATGGATTTCCGTACGTTTTTTACCTCAGTGAAGATAAAGTGAGTTTTACGTCACGATTTTTGACCTCAGTACTATAATAATTATAGTACTATAACAATTATTGTTCTATTGTCCCTAACCAGTATTTGGCTTCGATAAAAAATTTTCCCATCTTTCAAACTCCATAGCGCGTGTAATAACTACGTGTACTACAACTCCATGGAGGAAATCTTTTATAGTTTGATAGTTATCTACAACGCAATAGAACAAAAGACTCTTACCTAGGAAAGGCATCGAAGAACCAAGTTCTTTTGGTGTTTGGAAAGGCAACTCTCATCCCAGAAGTGAGCGGAGAATGTAGAACCACAGCCCCAACTTCATACCGGGAGGCCAAATCGACCGTAGGCACAGTTCCAATACTTTGACCGTACAAAATAATATTTTCAGGGCTTATACCGTACCTTGTCCTTAGAGTATGCCACGCACTGTCAATGTCCGCATACAAATTCTTTTCGGAAGGCTTACCACTGCTCACCCCGTAGCCGGAATAGTCGTAACTAAAAATGTTGCAGTTAATCCTGGAGCCAAGGCCTAAGTAGAAACTGCTCATTTGTCCCAGGTCTACGGCATTTCCGTGAGAAAACAGAATGGTGAATCTGGCGTTCGCACTACATCGGACGAACAAGCAGGCGATCCGATTACCACGGGACGTTCTAGCGAATAGGCCTTCGATGTTTTCCTTTTCTCTTTCCGTATACTGCCATTCAGCCTTTTCTGTCAGGGTTATCTGACATTTGGAAGCGTTCTCGTCAGTGAAGCTGTACGTTGGCTCAGGAGGTAGGAATGCCAGTTTTGCAGCGATTTTCGACGGAAATGGGGGGCAACAGAATATACAGCAGAACTCACTGAGGGTTAATCCGTTCATCGCTCCAGAGAACAGATTACGCGGTATAAAACATACCTAAGTCACATGTGCTATATACACATAATAAAAATTAACTACGAAGGAATAATAAATGAAAACATAGAAATCATCCTCAATACAATGTCACATAACAACAGTAACCCGTCGGACGTTGCTATCAAATCAGTGTTGCTATTCATTTATCTAATCCACAACCTAAGATGAACGTCAGGTTCACGATAGTGATAACACATCTGCAGGGCGATCTTCCACCAACAGATTCCACCCGCTGCTTGGGATGTTTGATACTTCTAAAGTATCGATACAGTATCGTATCGATACATCCAGACAGTATCTAAAAGTATCGATACGATACTTTCAATAAAGTATCGGTATCGAAGTATCGATACTTTTCAAAAACGCCTGCAAATTTTTAGTCAAGGGTTTATTATTCTTTGATATGGGTTACTTGTGAAAAAATTAATTCTGTCTCAATGAAACATTTTTGAAAAAAAAGTTTTTCTTTTAATTTTTTTTTTTTCTCAGAAAATATTTGACCTCCTGAGATCCTACAAAAATCCCTTTTGTAGGACTATGTACATCCCCACAGTGAAATTGGATCCTTCTGGGACCCCCAAAAATATACTCTACGTCCAAAAATTCTTCGAAAACGACACCCAACCAGGCGCGACTGGTGATGGCCAAACAAGGGGGTGCAATCACGGATTCGTGATTATATTTTATGAAAATATTATTGCACCTAATACAGTTTGAAAAAAGTACTATCAAGATTTGCTACAGTTCATGTATTTATTTACCGTTCAGGTATTTATTCGTTCAAAAATTCCCCACAAAAGTGGGAAAACTGAAAAAATCAGAAACCTTGGTCGATCGAAATTTTATGATTTCATACCGTACAAAGTAATATATCAACACCAAAAAGTGTTCAAAATATTCCAAAAGTAAGCCCCTATTTTTCCCATGATTTGGGTCAGATTGATCCTGAATAAGTCCCTCATTCCAAACGAAAATTCCCTGCCCATGACATGAACGAAGACTGCCAACACTGAACGTGGTGGTGATTTATCATCTGGTGATAAAAGTTGGCCAATCACAGGAAGGGTGTGCAGTCCCCGAATCTGCACCTCATTTCGTAATTACTGCCTTCACACTTAGTTCGTTGTTCCATAAGGTCCATGCAAAAAAATCATCTCAAGAGGTGCAGTGCTCTTAAAAATGGAGGATGAATCCGTTATCATTGTACTATCAACACAGGCTTTTCAGACATTCGGAGAACTGTGTAAGGTCTATAATTTGGTTGTATACCTTATGTAGATATTCGAGCCAAGGAGTTTTGATTCATTTTTAGGTAGGTAACTAATTAGGCAGGTAATAGGTAGCCCCCCCTCACGCCCTTCTGCATCGACGGGGTGCAGTTGCGACGCTGCCTCCCTCAGGAGTCGCGCCTGCACCCAACTCAATCCCATAGCCAAACGCCTTTAAAAAAACTTTCAATTGCCCCATTTTAGCCCCATAGCGCCCCACGGGTTTGGACGATCGGACTGAAAACCCTGCTCCAAGCCTCGGGGGGTAGGTACAGGTAGCAAAAAAGGGGAACATTCGCTCGTTTGGTGTAGCTGTGGCCACACTCATTTCTACTGTGATGAGTGAGTTGGGTTGGTTGGTTGGGCCAACATATTGGTGGTCCGCCCTTGATCGAGGACGGCTGATTCTTCAGATATGAGAGCTGGTGCAGCTCCAGGAGGTGGTGGTAGGTAGGTACCTACATCAACTTTTTTCAATTGCTGGTCAAGTTAGAGGTAGGTACTGTCAACTACCTATATGCCGTATGTTTTGAATCTGATGAAATGTGAGGGATAAAAAAAGTATCGGCGCCGATACCGGAAAAAAGTATCGATACTACGATATGTATCGGGGACAAAAAGTATCGATATGTATCGATACTTTTTGAAAAGTATCGATACTTTTAAGTATCGATACTTTTTCAACATCCCTACCCGCTGCAGCGCGCTGTAGCGCTCAGGTTCCAAACTCTGGCGGTTATTGTATTAATTAGGTACCGAAATTATAATTTAATTGAAACGACGCAGGATGAGTACGAGTATGCGTATAATATTTTGGAAAGCGAGAGAGCTCAGGTAACGCTGACAGTTTCGGACTTTTTCGCGAATTTCGCGATTTACATTAACACTGGAGCGCTGTAGTCGTTTCCAAAATGGCCGTTCATTCCCGGCAAGCTGCCTCAATCTCAAGAGGCGATATGGAGGATTTCTTCACAAAATCGCTCATAATTATTTTTTGGTACACCTAAACTCGATGTTGGCATGAAAAATCGATTACTATTTAATCGGACAAGAAGAAGAAGAATAAGGAATCTCTTATCACTCTTATCTCAGCTCTGACAAAATAATAATAATCCGTCCTTTCCATATTTCCTTTCGGTTCCCTGATACAGGCGTCTGAAGCTCGAGGGGACAGTAGATCCGTTTGCACTCGCTACACCGACTGGGCGCGTCAATCAATCCAACGCCACAGATAAATCCGTAGATCTGCGGATTTTTAGGCTTGATCCCGGATATCGGATTTTTCATCAAAATCTAGGGATTCTTGGAGTTTGAAGAATGAAATTACTTATTAGTGGCACGCTGCTTCATATTATCACCCAAAACGTGCAGAGATAAAGTTATTAACGTAGTTAGATAATGGTAGTCGTTGTAGGTATGTCTCTGACGTTTTTGATATACCTATCACAAGGGCAATCCTTCAGGCAATTTAATAAAATGAATATTAAATACATTAATAAAATGAAAAGAAAACAGGAATAAAACAATTGAACTTTAGTTACAACCATTTTTGTCAATTTCATATTTGAAAATGGGCTCTTGTCAATCAACCGAGCGTTCAAAATACCTTGAAAAATATACCCGGTCGAATATAATATATTCGACCGGGTATATTTTTCAAGGTATTTTGAACGAAGAAATATTATTTCTGAGCCTAAAGGTGATTAAAAATAACCACAACTAGGGGTTTCTGCGTTATTCTTTGTTTTTAATTTTGCATTCATAGCGAAGAGGAAAATGTTTCGGTGTAGAAGGGGTTTTGTAATATTTCTGTACCTGTACTCATATGGGTACAGGTACAATAATATTCAGCTTCAAAATACAATGAAAAGCGATGCCCCACACGACTAGGTATATTGTGGAAAATTGACAACGTGGAAAAACGTGAAATTACTCTCCTGAAACATACTTCAAAACCCCTTGACACACGTACTTCAAAACCCCTTGACACGACTCTTATAAGGCCGATTTTAATATAGGCCCTAATGGCATTCATGATATCTTCATGAAGACTTGTATGGAAACCAAACGATTCTGTTCTTCAGCTTCAAATTGAGTCTTCCACTCGGCGACTTCGGCAGCAGACGAGAAAATCAGGGTGTCAGTGGAGACTTCAATATCATGATCGACTTGGAGGTGGAATTTTTGCCTGCTCGCGAATGGCACCACAGAGTAAAAGAGCTCGGATGAATTGATAACGATGATAAGAGCTCCGACTACACGGTGCACCACTAGCGCCCAGTGGGTGTGGCGAATGTAAACGGAACTATTGTCCCCTCGAGCTTCAGACGCCTGTTTCCCTGATTCCCCTGTCCAGCTGGCCTTTCTGACCTCTGACTGATCTCATTTTGACGAGGCACATTGTTAAACCTACTTCCTTCGATCCTGACTTAATAATATGTATTGTTCTCAAGACTGCAAAATCAAGAGGTCTCTGAGTTACTTTCCCGTTATCCCCCCCCCCCACTCGATTTTGGTTGCGTTTCGGCCGCTAAAGGTTTTTAATCATCACGAAACTATTCTCAACTCTTGGATAACAGGTTTATATGGCAATTACGAAAAACAAATACTCCGTATTTACTGTACACCCTGGGATACTTAAAAAATCCCGTTTGTAGCGCCATAGATTCCCACGGTGAAATCAGATCGTTCCGGGAACCCCAAAAAATGGATTCTACGTCCAAAAATACTTCGAAAACGACACCTAAATCGATCCCATAGCTAAAAGCCTTAAAAAAAACCCTCCCGTAGCCCCATTATAGCCCCATAGCGCCCCACGGGTTTGGGCGATCGGACTGAAAACCTTGCGGGCACAACTAGATGGTAAACCAAGTATTTTGTCAAAATTTCAGATTTAAAAAAAAATTCCTACTGCCCAAAACGGCCTGGGGGCCAATTCTACACCGTTTACTTTAGCGCTACGGGGGCCGTTTGTAGCTCTCGTGACTCGATGGCGCCCGGAAGCGATTCTACACCGCTCCGAACCGTAGCGTACATCATCGTACCATCATCTAGGCTACAAAATTTGTACAACGGCGACTTTCACTTTTCGTAAGGTGGGCCGAGGACCAACCTTACGGGTTTGTCACCGCGCTTAGCATAGACCTTGCAAAGCGTATCGTCATATATCTCTATAAGAGCCATGTGATTGTTTTTATTAACCATAGGTAGGAGTGCGGCAGAGGTCCGATTTTTGACAATTTCGCTGTTATTTTATTTTATAAAGAATTCTATGTACCAACCTACTTTTTTATTATAAAATTTACTTTGTAATGTCTGTCAAGACACAAATTTGTCGCTACCTAGTTATTAAATACATTTTGACACCGTTTCAACCACTCTGTTCACTTCTGGGAGGTCCAGCTAGACAATTGAAAGGTTGTAAAAACTTGGTAGGTGCATAAATTATGTAAATTTTACTTTCCTGTCATTGCGACAGTCCTTTACTGCTGCTGGGGCGATTCAATTCCCAGCGCAGAAAGGAGATTATTCGTAACAATGAACAACCAAATTTTTCATAAGTCATCCTGTGCCAATGTCGCTTAACTGATTAAATAACCAAATTTTGGTCCCGTGAATGCACAAGATTCTGCTCATTACACGCAGCACTTCTGAACCGTTCCAAAGTTTTACCCTACATACCTACCTATGTCTTATTGTCGCAGTTCGTTGGAACATACAGTGGCAGGAAAATGTCGCTAGCAAACGTTTTCTTAATGGTAGAAGAGGTAGGTATTACTAGGCCTTAGTACCTACCTATTTTCAGAGAGGTTCTTATAAGAACTTATGAGTATATACTTACTACGATACAGTAAAATAAAAACGCTGCAAATTTTACACAAGGGTTTATTATTCTTTGATATAGGTTACTTGTGCAGAAATTAAATTCTGTCAATGAAAAAATTAAAAAAAAAAATTTTTTTTGGATTTTTATTTCAAAAAAAATTTTTTTTTGGATTTTTTTGTTCAAAAATGTGTTTTTTCAAAAATTCTTTATTTTTAACTCAAAACCTCCCTCATCCTGGGATCCTTCAAAAATCCCATTTTTAGCCCCATGAAAGCCCTAAAGATCGCCCCAGTGAAATTGGATCGTTCCGGGACCCCAAAAAATGGATTCTACGTTCAAAAATACTTCGAAAACGACACCTAACTCGATCCCATAGCTAAAAGCCTTCAAAAAAACCCTCCCGTAGCCCCATTATTGCCCCATAGCGCCCCACGGGTTTGGGCGATCGGACTGAAAACCTTGCGGGCACAACTAGATGGTAAACCAAGTATTTTGTCAAAATTTCAGATTTTTAAAAAAATTCCTACTGCCCAAAACGGCCCGGACGGCGGACGGACATTTCGGATTTAGAATGTAGACCTCTTGAAACGGATAATGTCAAATTTTGAGCCCGATCGGAGTCGTCGACCCCCGTCGCGAAAACATAGGTGTATTATTCCAAGAATAATAAACCAAAATGAAGCTATTTTACTTGAATGATAATAGCTAAGCGAGTCACTCGATTTCAAATTAGAAAAACGTCAAATTTTTCCCCTTCAGGGAAAAACATCAGATCATGGATAGGTATCACACCATTATGATTGGCAGGTAGCCTACCTATATGGCCTACCTAGGCAGGTACCTATATTTTATAATCTGTATTTGTTAATAATTCATACACAAAGATTTCATTAAATGAATTTTAATAATTGAAATGAATGTTAATAATTTATACACAAAGATTTCATGAAATAGGTACATTTTATTTAGGAGCAATTAGAGAGAAAACGAACTCAAAGTCCAAGGGAGAAGGCTAAAAATAGCAACCCAAAAATTTCCTAGAAGAGGCCCGCTCCCTTGGAAGCGCAACGGCACCAAGTGGTCGGGTGGAAGGGAAGTGGGACGATGGCTACTAGTCCTCGGAACGGTAACAAAGTAACATGAATCCCGAGGTTGCTCCTTGGAACATTATGTGACAAGTATCAGGTACTGAGAAGGAGCAGGAACACTTTGTTCCTGTGACAGGAAAAAGCTGTCACAACACATCACTACTCAATACCCAAGTCAGAGTTCAGATAAAAAGGTAGCTAGCTCATCGTCTGCAGGAGAGTCTAGCCCCAGGCAATCCTTGTCGGGTCTCAGCGCTACCTCGCGCCGCTTCAACGAACTAAGTGCTTTACCAGATGATCGTACCTATCTTCCCGCTTGTTTTGGGGGGAAAAAAACGCTGCAAATTTTAGACTGAAAGAAGGAGCAGATCTAGCAACCCTGATGTTCACCGCTTCGCTGGCTACTCTGTGGACTTCATCATCTTCCTGTGTGGAACCCCACTTCGTACACATCTTTTGTCTTATTAAATTTTACTTTTATTCGTTTAAATGTATCAGTTTTTCATTCGTTTACGTCGACATGAGCTCATACGAGGCTCTGGGATCGAGCCACTTGGTTTGGGCTTAGCTTGGACGCATTCCATTTCACTCCTTTTCGTTGTTACTCGAAATCAGTAGGTAAGTACACGTTGTTCGACACCTAAGTACACGTTGTTCGACCTTCGTTAGAATACGTACGAAGAAAATGTTCTTCAGAGAATTCGTAATGCGCAATCATAATTCGTAAATCGTAACCAACAAGTGTATACCGTAACATCACTCTAATTCGTAACACCTGGTGGATGCCGTAAAACCAAATATCACCACCTTATTTCGTAAAATCTGGTGGATGTCGTAAAATCGTAAAACACCACCAGCCACGTTGTCAAGTGGATGTCGTAAATCGTAAAATCACCACTGATCCTGTGGATGTCGTAAATCAGAGTATCACCACTTTGACTGGAGGAGTCAATGTGGATGTCGTAAATAGACACCATCTCCACTTGACTTCGTTGATCTGTGTGGATGTCGTAACTAACCAAACACCACCACATTTCGTCAATTAGTAAGGGTGAATGTCGTAATTACCACAGGTCGCTATGGACGAGAATTCGTATTACGTCAAAGTGGCACTATCAGTCAAGGGCCTCGTTCGTAGTAGAAACCGTAAGTCTCGAGCAGGAATTCGTAAAGTCCCTTTTAGAAAGTCTGTGCAAAGTTATCAGTTATCAGTATCAGTACGACCTGTGGTACCGCCTCGCTTGTTGATTAAGTATCAGATATCAGAGCACAGCTTATTACGTAAGTATCTCGTATGTGCGCCACATAGAAATTCGTAAAAAGAGCAGAACTCGTAAATGAAATCTGTGTGGTTTCGTCAATCATGTCTGCTTTTATATTTCGTAAACCTCCTATGGATGTTAACCGTGGGCGACGTTCAGCCCTTAATTCGTTTTTAATCCGTACCTAATTAATTCGTAAAAATCTGTCTATCTCGTAAGAAATTCGTAAAAAAAAAAAAAAGAGCAGAACTCGTAAAAGAAATCTGTGTGGTTTCGTCAATTATGTCTGCCTTTATATTCGTAAACGTCTTATGGACGATCAGCGTTCTACGTGGGCGACGTTCAGCCCTCAGTTAGTTTTGTTTTTCGATTTTTGTTGATCGAGTGGAGACAACAGGTGCCGTCGTATTCTGTTGTACACACTGATCCATACGGGGAATAACGAGGGATTTTTCGAATTAGTTGTGGGGAACTTTTAGTAATAGAAGTTTCCAAGAGGAACGGAACTTCCCTAACCCAATACTACCACTACAACCCGTATTTTTCGTTGCGAAAACCGTAGGCGACGATGCTCGTCACGTTGGTGAAATGGAATAGCTCTTTAGAATGTTTAGAAAAAAGTATCAGTTCGTTAACACCAAGCACGACAAACCCCATCCAAGGAATCGTAATGCCCTTAGTCACGGGCAATGTTTGTTTGAGCTGTTAGAATAAGAGTGAATTGAAACGAAATTTCGTTAGACGTTTAAAAAGGAGTCATTATTTCGTAATTATTTTGTAACTTTGTCTTAGTTAGAAGAAACTCGTACTTTAATCATAAATACGTTGACCCCAATAGTCACAGGTTCCACAGAACTAGCTTCTGTGCGCTCCCTGGCATAAGTGAACGGGCTTTCTCAAATAATTTTGAGTAGCACGGGCGGCCCCCTCGGAAAAATTCAGCATCCTAACCTGGGGCCCAACCTTTCTGGCGTCAGCTCCAGGGGACGGTCGCCTGATGATCCCCCACCGTTTCATTGCTTTTGACTGGGGCCGGCTCTTACAAACGTTTCATGTGTAGGCTGCGTATATTTCGTATCTAATTACTGTGAGAGTCCGTAAATTTCGTTTTTAAACCTCACAATTCAGCAAAATCGTAATCAGTAAAATTAGAAATTCGTTAATTTAAGAAAGTGAAAATCGTAATTAATAAAATTCGAATTCGTTTAGTCATGAAAGTTTAGTTAGTAATTACCGTGAGAGTCCGTAAATTTCGTTTTTAAACCTCACAATTCAGCGAAATCGTTATCAGTAAAATTCGAAATTCGTTAATTTACGAAAGTGAAAATCGTAATTAATATAATTCGAATTCGTTTAGTTATGAAATTAGTGAAGTTCGTAATCAGTAAAATTCGACATTAGTTCTATTATGTATGAAATTCGTTTGCAATAACTTGTGAATCACCGAACTCGCAAAACCATCTCAGATCATAGTATGCGATCTGCAGTGTAATAGTTAGTTTCGTTCGTTTCTTTATCCTAAGGGAATGGATCCCGTAGAACCGAAATTCGACAGTTGATCAATATGCGTGATCATGCGAAAACGTATGCAGAAGAAGGTTTGCCTATGATTGAACAAGCTCGTAAAGATGCAGATGAACGGTTGATCGAAGTCAAGAACTTCTGTGAGCGCCGCTTTGACACCCTTACGAGCCCATGGAAAATGCGCTGTTGGCCATGGGTGGAAGTTCTGCCTCGATTTCGATGCAGCAAAATGCTGTTCATCAGCCTAGTGCCCATCAGATTAATGTCAACGTACAACACGATACAGTATTGCTTGACAATCAAAGAGAGAACGAAGTTGAGGTCACTCAACGGAATGAAAGCCTCGTAAGAAAGGAACAGAAACAATCTGGGAGGCACGAACACATTCAACAGGTCCACAACGAACAGTGAGACCACCTATTCGTCCCAAGATCCAAAAGGAGACAATAAGCCAATGGCTGACATTGAGGATAGGTACCCTTTGGAGACATAGAATACGTCATGAATTACTCTCCCAGAATTGTCTGACAAAAACGTTTAACCCACCGAAAACTATGATGAGAAAACCTTGTGTCCCATGAGTAGTGCTGTGATGTCGTATTTGCTGTCAAATTTAGAGGAAAAACACCAACGTCATGTGCGACATGCCAAAGACCCATCAGAAATGATGGCACTTTTGGACAGAGTTTCTGAGCTGACCAGTACATTTTCAGAGCATCAGTATCGTCGTACTTTGTTTAACAACATCAAATAATGACACAAACCAAGCTGTGATGGATTTCCTGATTGAGTTTGATGATATTTTGGAAAAAAATCCGATAATGTCCAGACTCACAATTAAGTGACGCTCAGATAAAACACAACCTGTTTATGGTCTTTGCTGAGGCGCTACCCACTGTAGTGAGCACTCTGAAGCAAGAGCCAACGAAACGTTACCTTGTTCAGGAGAAGCAGAAGACTCCAACTCAAATCTGTAAGGAGAAGTCTTCCTAGCATCAGAACAAGAAATCAGTGCTAACCAGGCGTCGCATGAAGTACAAAGCTGCGATTGCCGAATCCAAACGACGCGTCGCGACGCGTCAAAGAGGATAACACTTTTCTCGCGATAATTGAGGACCCTGAAAACGAAAATCTCTCCAATAATGCTGGGTTCAAGAAATTGATTCCGACGAAGACACAGATAATGCAATGTATGCATTGCCGCCTCGATTATTACGAACCTGGTCAGTCCACTGCTGCCTAGGTACTCGGCCATAGAACGTAAGTCATTTAAATTTAACTGTAGATTCAGGTAGTACAGAACATAATATGTTAACTATATTATGGTTAATGATCCACATGTATTTGTAAATTTAAGAAATGTAACATTTCCAAAACACATTTCCTGCGCGAATAAAAATCAAGACGCTGATCTGATAATTCATCAAGAAGGTGACATCATCCTTCACAATGAAGACACAAATTCAAAAGGTTGTTTGAAAAACGTCCTATTTGCTTCGAAACTTTCAGAAAATCTATTCTCCCTAAGAAAGCAAATGAAGAACAATCTCAATGCCATATTCAGCAACACAACCATAGAGCTTCGGGATCTAGACTCTAGTGAGTTGGTGAAATCGGGCCATTATGATGGACAATTCTGGTGGATTTATTTTTCTCTCCCGCTGATGACTGCCCAAAGAAAAGACCAGCGATTGCGTTAACGCATCATTCAAGAAGGTTGTCAACACCTGGACATCTCCTACTTGGCAGAATCTGCGATAGGAGGGAGCATGACTACAGCAAGTTCATCACCACAATCTTCCCTCATGCCTTCAGGAGGGAGAAAGAGGGAACTGTCCAGTACACCCTCTACATTGGACTGTACCCCAAAACGACCTCAGCCTGAAAACGGATCAGGTTCTGAGTTAGAATCCGACTCTGGGGTGAATGAGAGTGATCTATCTGCACTGAACAAGAACGCAGTCCCCAGACTCAGGGTAGACCTAGGACTTCTCTAGCACTACCTCTTAAACCACACCTCCTTCCATTACTTGAAAATTACGGCAAAGCTGATCCGGTCACTGAAGAGAATAAAATTCCACTCACCAATTCGTGATTGTGGGGCGTGTACAATGGCGAAAGCCAAACGGAAGCCATGCAAGGACACCAGACTACCGATTCTGGAGCGATCTGATGTGACCGATCAAACCATAGGTACTCACATAAAACTCTGAACAAGTACGTCGTGACCTTCACAGATGATGCCACAAGATATGTGTTTGCCTGTGAAATTGCTGACAAAACAAAAGTTCATGTGGCACTCACAGACTCCCTGTCAGAAATCAGAAAAATCAAAGGAACTGAGACTAAACTGGCCCAAATATTAACAGATGGCGGTACTGTGTACAACATCAGAAATGAAGACATTAATGACACGTGAGAACATCGCTCTGACTGCAAATAGTTTGACTGCAACGCCTCCTCAGAGCGCCTGAATTTGACACTGGCTAGCATCAGAGTCAATCTGATATCAGCTGGAATGCAAACTCATTTTTGGGGTTATGCTCTTAGACACTCAGTTCATATACACAATAGAACTTCAAATGCATCAAACTTCTTCCTAACTCCATATGAACTTGTTCATGGAAAACCACCAAACTTGAATTACATGAGGCGTTTTGGTTGTGAGGCATAATATGCGTGCCGAGGACATATTATGTCCTCGACAATCATGTCAAATACAGACCTAAATTTGACCCTCAATCAAACCTCAGTTTTCTTCTTGAATGTAAGGATACAGGATAATGTGCTTCTCGACTCCCAAAAAAAAAAAAAACACAATTCTACGCCCCAAAACGTGGATTTTGTGGAATCAAAAGTATATGGCGACCATCAGAAGAAACGACTGGGAGAAGAAGACACATTTGGTGTTGATCTCGATACCATTACCGTTGACATAAATGAAGATCAATCCAAAGCCATCAAGTCTGGACCGAAAACTGAGCAAACCCAGCAAGCTGTAAATATTGACGATGCTACACCACTACCTTGGACTGAGTCATCGCCCTCTACGTCTGGCCAATCATCAGAAAAGGTTAGACCAGCTACTTCGGGGACTCAGCAGGAAAACTTGATTGGTGGAACGGAAGAATTTGATTTCTTCATGGAAGACGTTGACAGTGACAGCGAAACAGCATACCTCGTTCAATCGGAAAATCCTCTGACATATTGGGATGCCATTTTTTCGGAGCAATCTGAATCCTGGAGAAAAGCTGTTGACACTGAGTTCGACGCTTTGATGAGATGTAACACCTGGGATGTAGTGCCCAAGAACTCTTTACCAGCCAACACCAAAATAGTTTCATCGCGATGGGTCCATCGGATTAAATCTGAAGTGAATGGAGGAGTTCGCTACCGCAGCAGACTCGTGGCAAAAGGCTTCTTTGACTCCAACTACTATGATCGAATGGAAACGTGCGCTCCTGTGGCTCGCTTGGCGGACGTGCGGTTCATGCTGATTATCGCCAACAAGTTTGATCTTGAATTGAGCCAATATGACATTAAGACCGTATTCCTGAACGGGACTCTCGAGAAACCCGTAGGTATTCATGGAGATCCCCGATGGATACTGCGAATATCTTGGAGAATCATCAAAATTGAGAAACAGTCATGTCTGCTCACTCAAACGAGCGTTATGTGGACTCGGGGTCTCACCAAAACGCTGGTTTCTTAAATTCCAGGACACCATGGAAAAGATGGACTTCAAAGCTTATGAGTTCCAGTCCACAAATAAACTTAAGTTTATTTTAATAATATAATAATAATAAATTTGTGTGGAGACTGGAAGAAATGTTTGCCATGCTTCTTCTCTATGTTGATGATATTTTGTTGGTCACAAATAGCAGTGCTAGAAGAAACAGAACTCACTCAGGGAAGAATTTGAAATAAGCCTTTTGGGAAAACCCACTCCAGTTTCTAGTCTTGGAAATAAAGCGTGACCGGAAAAACTAAAAGATTTACTTACATCAAACTAAGTTTGTAAAGTCTCTGCTTGACTCTTTGATGTCTCAAATTCGAAGTTCATGAACATTCCAATGAGGCCTGGTGATGAAAGAAGAAACGTGAAAACAAAGACGGTAAGGACGGCCTACCACCCATTCAGACAAGCCATTGGTTCTCTATTATAGGTACCTCCAAAATGGTACCCGACCGGATATCACCTATGCCACAAATGTTTTTGAACCGGCGACAATCCGACGTCACTGATTATGATTGGAAACTTGTTCTCAGAATATTGAGATATCTCGCGGGAGCCACTCGATTTGGACTGGTGTTCTCAGGTGAAGAGAACAACAGCATAAAATGCTATTCAGATGCTTCGATGGGACTGAATGATGAAAAAGGGACCTCAACGACTGGTTATATTATAACTCTATTTGGCGATGTGATCACATGGCGCACTAAAAGGCAAAACCATGTTGTCCTTCTTCCGCTGAATGTGAATTATAGCAAACGTCAGATACATGTGCAACAACACACTGAGTCTCAAAGTAACCCCTCAAGTGTTTGAAGACAATCGCTCAGCCATCAGATTGGCAGAAACTGAAGATTCAACTACATTCAAGCATCTAGTTAAATTATCATTATGTGCGTGAAGAGGTTAAAAATATCCACATTGTAATTTATTGGCTAGAAACTGATAGACAACTTGCAGATGTATTTAGGTACTAAACCACTTCCTAAAACTAAGTTCATATTATTCCGTAATTTGCTTGTTGCTCATCTGAATTAAGCCGTAACATGAATAAACCGTAACAACTCGTAAGTGGCTGCTCGTCATAGCTAACATTCGTTGGCTTCGATGTGCAGTTAACCCGTAACAACTCGTAACCTTCAATACGTAACAACGAGGAGCTGAACTTCATCAAACTGGCTTCTCCAACCGAAGTCTTCCTCCTAGATCCGATCATCTGGGTTTCAAATCTGGGAGGGAGTGAAAGAAGGAGCAGATCTAGCAACCCTGATGTTCACCGCTTCGCTGGCTACTCTGTGGACTTCATCATCTTCCTGTGTGGAACCCCACTTCGTACACATCTTTTGTCTTATTAAATTTTACTTTTATTCGTTTAAATGTATCAGTTTTTCATTCGTTTACGTCGACATAGACTAAACAAAACACTGCCAACTTTCGATTGATGGGCCTCTTTCGCGTGCGGAACTACCTAGGTCAAATTTTGCGGAGCCGTTAGTTGGCTGCAATTATAATAATTATAATCAAAATCAAAAATATCAATAATTGATATTTATAGCAATACCTAGTGAAAAATATCAATAATAATTATTATTATTGATATTTTTCACTATTGCTTCCTGGTCTACCGAAGCATTATTTTCACATTCGGGGGCAAAAAGATTTAATTAAAATGTTCGCTCTCATTTCGCGTTTAAGGACCTTCTGAGCAAATTTGGTTCCGTGTCTGGCTGTCCGTCTGGTCAAAATCGAATCGTTCTTGAACCCCCAAAAATAGATTCTTCGTCAAAAAATAATTCGAAAACCACACCAAACTCGACCCTATGGCCGAACCCCTTCAAAAAAACCCTTCTGTAGCTCTATTTTAGCCCCACGGGTTTGGGCGATCGGGCTGAAAACGTAGCGGGCACAACTAGACGGTAAACCGAGTATTTTGTCAAAATTTCAGATTTTCAAAAATTCCTACTACAGCGGACGGTCATTTGATTTTTGAAATCTATGCATCATGAAACGATCCTCATTATGTCCAATTTTGAGGCCGATCAAAACTGTAAAAATTACAGCAAGGAATGTAGGTACCTATCTAATAATCCCTGAAAACGTAACAATGCTAAACATAATATTAAAAAAAAAAAAAGTAATTGGTTTTGGAGATCAACCCTTTGACTAAACGCTTTTGGACAGGCTTCACAAGAAAATACGTCGCAAAACAGGTGAGGACGAGCTCTTGAAAACAGTCGACGCCGATTTGGCAGGATGATGCCGCTCCAGGCGGGGCGCGAACAGCTGATACGAAATCAGTGAAGGAAGGTAGTTCGTTGAAGCGGCGCGAGGTAGCGCTGAGACCCGACAAGGATTGCCTAGTGGCAGACTCTCCTATCGTCTGCAGGCGAGTACATCCTGTAGATCTCATTGAACGAGGATGCTGCTACCCGCTCCCTGTCATTGTTTTTCCAAAACGAGTCAATGTTTTTAACGAAGCGAGTCAGGTTGAAGTCGGTGGGGTTCTGAGACACCCAGGCTTGACCTTCACCAAATTTAGTGAAGGTAACCGACATTTGGGATGCCCAGTAGGGATGCTCAAAAAATATCGATATATCGAAATATCGATATTTTCCACCGATATATCGATATTTTTTGCCGATATTTTTCCCACCGATATATCGATATATCGATATTATTTTTGAAATATCGGGAACCGATATTTTTGAGAGAGACCAGACATAAATCCGAACACCAGCTAGAAATAGGGTCAAAGAACGTGTAGGTAACTTTACTGAAAGTACCTATTTCTAATCAAATACTATGTTTAATAGACCTCGGCTTTCAATAATTGAAATGAATTATTCCTTTCCTAATCCCTTTACCGAATTGGTTCACAATCACATGTGTGAAGAGTTAATAATGTACTTAATTAATGTTGGCGAGCAGATCCACGCAATTCATTTTAGTGCAATGTACAGAATGTTTTGTCAGAACATTATAAACTCTATGATTTTACAAATAATTACCTACTCATTACAAATTATTAAATAATCTTCAAATTTAAACAATCTTCAAACAATTTTAATCAAATTTAAAAATCTTTAAACGATTAATCTTTAAATCTTAACAATTAATGAAAAATCTTTAAATCTTTAAACAATCGTTTTGTTTAAAAACAAATTTAAACCATTTCTTCAAATTTTTAAGAATTTATAACCTTAATTTATTTACTTGTAATCAAAAGTCGTGAAAGGCATGGATTTTTTAAAATTTGGACTAATATCCGATATATCGATATTTTTTAAACGATATATCGAATATCGATATTTTTCTACGATATATCGACCTAGTAAAACGATATTTTTTTTAAATTATCGATATATCGAATATCGATATTTTTCTTCAGTGTGGACATCCCTAATGCCCAGTTGTACTTAGGCTCGGACGTCACCTCATTCAGAGCGATGAGACGACGAAGACACAACTTAGGGTATCTGGTGTCTTCCATGCCACACAGCTTGAGCCACCAGCCTGCAGCAAGCTTCATAATCTTTACTTCCAAGTGGGCAAGAGCAAGCTCTACACGCACAAGTTAGTCCGGGGTGTTATTGGGCAGAAAAAGTAAAGACTTATAAGCTCTGACTTGGATTTTGTCCAGCACACTACACAGAGTGACACCCCATGACTCAGCAGCATACAGAGAAGCGGTGGGCATTTTGTTTTTGAAATCTACGGGTCTTGTATAGGATAGGTAACGTCATATTTTGAGACCAATCAAAATTTTCGACCTCCGTCGCGAATACCTACACATATGTGATGTATTATTCCAAGAATAATAAACCAAAAATACCTATTGGGCATAATGGCGTACAATACCTATTGTATAATCTACACTTCTATAAAATTTATAGAACATTTAACAATGTTCTATAAGTCCTAATAATTTCCCTTCCTTATTTACTATTCTATAGTGTATATATAGAATATATTTATATATTCCTACCTACCTATTATAGAAATGATGACACTAGAAGTCGATTGAATCTATTTACGTATACAGTACGTATTAGTCAGTAACTCTTGGTGCTTCGATGCATTTGTGTTCGCCAAGGAGGTCACTCAGGAGGAAAAAAGAAAACGCTTATCAGTTTGTTCTTATCAACCGGATAGGAAATCAGTAGCTGATACCAAACTCATGACAACTGTTCGTCCTTATCAGTGTCAATGTTTACTTATCTTGGCCGCGTATTGGAAATCAGTAACTGATACCAATCAACTTTTATCAGATGAATACTTAGAATACTTAGCAATCTAACGGTTTTCAGAGTTTGACCACTGTGGTAGGTGGCTATCAGGATGTCATTGAGGACATTCATTACTCACAGCTAATTTACTGTATTTCAAGCAAATGGGTAAAAATCATGTGTATACCTCATTCAATCTTGAACTGTGATGACTGTTCGGTGACTTCACCGGAATGTCACCCGGTTAATACTGAAAAATGCTTCGTCATTTTTATCTCATAAAATGAAACCATAGCGATGCTGTGCCTGGAGCTTCGACGTGGGACATGTATATAATAATTAGTGCCGGGTTCGTTCATTTGTTCGGATAATATCGTGCTATCTCCTCCCTCTGGACGTTTCCATCGCTTGAAGATCTATCTGAGGTGAGTTACAGACCTATGAACTTTTCTATTTTCGTGAAGCTAATGTCATAATGTTGTCGTTGAGGGGTGGGAATAAACTGTTTTCCCCGTGGTATTCAGAAGCAGATTCCCCTTACGAAAATGCCTAGTCGCACAAAGGAACGCTTACGGGGAGTGTTTCTCCATACAATGATGTCACTTCGATGAGACGTCATTCTAGGCGCCTTTATGTGTCACTCCTTGCTGGTGAAACATAAGGTGCAAGAAACTATGGATTGACAGATGTAGCTGCAGTCTACTCAAAGGGGTGTGTTACACATAAATTGTGTAAAAATTTATCATGAAAATTCTTTTTTTTTTTTAAATTGAAAAACTTTATTTTCTAGTGTTTGGACGTATTAGGGACCTACGAAAATGGACACTACGTCCAAAATGACTTCGTTCACCAGACATTTTTTTAATGTTTGTTGGTCCAACATCTCTTCATGACCATGTTTCATTCTCGGACACGCTCCAAAAAAATTATGACCTATTTTAGGCTATACCTATACCTAATAGGCGAAGTGATTGACGAATGACGATGACTATTTTCAACAATATTCTGATTAAACTGGTAGGGACTCTAGTGAAATTGGTGTAGGTAATAATATCATGATCCCAAACTCGGCATTCCTCATATACCTAATATATTCATATTATGAGGAATACCGAGTAATATATTTGTCGTGGCCCTGAACCCGTTGCGTCACAATTAGGGGTCGCAATCCCGCACGATTTTCAAGGCAATCCCGCCGGATTTGTAATTAATTAAATAATTTTTCTTAAAAAACGCAATTTCTCTACACAAACGCTGCAAATATTGCACAAGGGGTTTTATTCTTAGATATACCTAGGTTAATTACTCAAAAATTAATTCTGCATCATTAAGAAAATACTTCTGAAAAAAAATATAAATAAATAAATAATAATATGTAATAAATGTATTTTCTGTGAGATGGGTCCCGGAACGATCCGATTTCACTGGGATCTATAGGGCATTCATGGGGATACAAATGGGATTTTTGAAGGATCCCAGGAGGTCAAATATTTTTCGAGTAAAAAAAAAAAAAAAAAATTTTGAAAAACAAAAAAACCCCGAAATTTTTTCGTTGACACAGAATTAAATTTTTGCACCATTAACCTATAGAAAAGAATAATAAACCCTTGTGTAAAATTTGCAGCGTTTTTCTATGGTCGGCATATTAATCTCATGCTCGCCGAGAGGTAGAGCTACCCCTCGGCGAGCAGGAGATTCAAGCGATCGACTCCAGAAGTGTAGCTCTACAGTTTTCGCCCAGCGCTCGCCAACTCCGAATCAGGCACAGTTTTCTTGCCACTTCCTCACCGGCCAGAAACCTTGTTAATTTGGCATTCGGTTGGCTGAGCACTTTCCTCGTGTAATCTAGGTGTAGTTATAGCGTGTGTGGGGGTACAGCTCGGCCGATGCATGACTCATTTAATAAAGAAACGTAGGTACTAGCTTTTCCTCCTCCTCTCTTTCATCGTGCACATAGTAGGTACACCACACCTTTGCTTAGCACAAGCAGCGAGCCACAGCCTCAAAGACCTGAATGTTATTTTCCACGTAGACGTCTTTTTTTCCTGAACAGTGGCGCCCACAATGAACTAATGGCCCATTTTGCGGCTTTAAGTTTTTCTTTAATGCGCACTGCGAAACTGAATATCGGGGTAATAGTCACTCCCAAGACTTACATAATTAAAAACTATGAATTCTATTATATATATATATATATATAGGCATATATGCCAATGTGCTCGAATCTGAGCCCGATTGATAACCATACTTACATTAAATGTAATGAATAAATTGTATTCATTTAAAAATATTTTCATCAATTTTGGTTTATTATTCTTGGAATAATACACCTATGTTTTCGCGACGGGGGTCGACGACTCCGATCGGGCTCAAAATTTGACATTATCCGATTCAAGAGGTCTACATTCAAAATCCGAAATGTCCGTCCGCCGTCCAGGCCGTTTTGGGCAGTACCTAGGAATTTTTTTAAAAATCTGAAATTTTGGCAAAATACTTGGTTTACCATCCGGTGCCCGCAAGGTTTTCAGTCCGATCGCCCAAACCCGTGGGGCGCTATGAGGCTATAATGGGGCTACACACACAGAATGAAATTGACAGAATTAAATTTCTGTACAAGTAACCTATATCACAGAATAATAAACCCTTGTGTAAAATTTGCAGCGTTTTCTATTTATTCTTCAATTATTATTCAACTTGTGGTCAGAAGGAACGTGTTTAAGTAGATTGTAGATTGTAGATTGTGAAGGGATTGCTCAGGAGGGGTGTTTGGGGAGGCCCCCAGCGCGGAAGCCTGTGGGCTTATTGTGCTTTACCTGAGCGCCCTGGTTCTAGTCCAGGATATAAATTCCCCTTGTTAGGGTTTTTGGTTTATTATTCTTGGAATAATACACCTATGTTTTCGCGACGGGGGTCGACGACTCCGATCGGGCTCAAAATTTGACATTATCCGTTTCAAGTGGTCTACATTCTAAATCCGAAATGTCCGTCCGCCGTACGCCGTCCGCCGTCCAGGCCGTTTTGGGCAGTAGGAATTTTTTTAAAAATCTGAAATTTCGGCAAAATACTTGGTTTACCATCTAGTTGTGCCCGCAAGGTTTTCAGTCCGATCGCCCAAACCCGTGGGGCGCTATGGGGCTATAATGGGGCTACGGGAGGGTTTTTTTTTAAGGCTTTTAGCTATGGGATCGAGTTAGGTGTCGTTTTCGAAGTATTTTTGGACGTAGAATCCATTTTTTGGGGTCCCGGAACGATCCGATTTCACTGTGCCGATCTGTAGGGCTCTCATGGGGCTAAAAATGGGATTCTTGAAGGATCCCAGGATGTTAAATATTTTTCGAGTAAAAAATACGGAATTTTTGAAGAAAAAAAAAACAAACACATTTTTGAACAAAAAAATCCAAAAAAAATTTTTTGAGATAAAAATCAAAAAAAAAGTTTTTTAAATTTTTTCATTGACAGAATTAAATTTCTGCACAAGTAATGTATATCAAAGAATAATAAACCCTTGTGTAAAATTTGCAGCGTTTTAGATTCTTGACTAGGTGGTCCCGAGGGAATGACCTCATGGGGGTATGTTCCCCAAAGAGGGCAAATCTGCGTTGTGAGAGTGCAGGGCACTTAAAGATGTGGCAGTTTCAAAATCCTCCTCACACAGCCTACATAGGGTTGATGGTTGTGTTATCCCTATGCGATTCAGGTGGAATCGCAGGGCGGCAAATCCGGTTATCAAACCAACCAGTCTTCTGAGTTCCCTGCGGTTCAACCTGAGTAGCTCGTCTGCGGTCTTGGTGTTGAATTTTGCCACCATGCTTGCTGTGAGCGTGTCCTTCGAGGAGTTGCCATCTTTTGGCGGTTTGTGATGACGTCCAACTGTTGATGGCGCCTCTGAAGGAGGTTTGTGGTAGGCCAACTGCTGGCTCCGGGCCGCTGAAGGGGGTCTGGGAGCCCTCCCTGGCCAGAGTGTCAGCATGTTCGTTGCCTGGAATACCTCTGGCACCCACTCCAGGGAGACCCTGTTGCGTTTTGCCAAGGTATTGAGTGTTTGCACACAATCTTGTACCACTCTTGACGAGATGGTTGAGGCTGTAAGTGCCTTGATCGACGCTTGGCTGTCCGAGAGTATACGTATATGGGCTCCAATGGGCCCCCTTCTCAAACTCACTCTCGCCCCCAGTTCGATCGCTATAACTTCGGCTTGGAAAACTGAGGCGTTTTTCCCTAGTGGAGCTGAATAGCTCCACCTGGGTGCTGCCCCATATACCCCGACGCCGGTGCCTGTCTCCATTTTTGACCCATCTGTGTACCAGATGATGTCATTGGGACAGCACTTGGCTACCTCCGGCCCTCTCCACGACAGGTTTGACGTGTAGCGGTGGGGTTCTGGAAGGAGTTTGGGTGTAATGTCTGTCACCATTTGAAGTAGTGGGTCCTTTACTACACCCGTGATTCTGGAATGCCCGGGGTGGGAAGATTCCTCCCAGGTTTTGTTCCACTTTCGCCTTAAGGAAGCCATGGTTGCCTCCCCTTTATAAAGAAATCTACGGGGGTTAGTCCCAATAGTAGGTATTTCCATTGTGGCAGGTGGTGTGCCGTGCATCGCACCTGTGATGGCCAGACACGCAAGGCGCTCAACACTGGTTGGGTGTTGATCGCCCCTACCTGGTTGGCCTTCGGCCACCACACTACACAGCAGTACGTGAGAATGGGCCTTACTATCGCGGTGTAGATCCAGTGGACCATCCGCGGGTGCAGACCCCATGTCTTCCCACATGCCCTTTTGGCGCACATTAGGGCGCCCTTGCCTTTATTGGCTACCTATATATCCCAGGTGTCTGTTCCTGGTTAGTGTCGGATCACCCAGATATTTCACCTCCCGACTGAACGGCACCCTGGAGTTTTAGAAGAGGGGTTCTGAGAGATCATTCAGTTTCCTCTTTCTGGTGAAGGTTATTAGGGTGGTTTTGTTGGGGTTGACTTTGAGCCCCTCTGTGCCACACCACTTTCAGTGCTGACTGAGTCAGCTTTGATACTACGCTGGTGAATGGTCCCCTGATGAGGATGGATTACCACATCATCAGCAGAGCCCTGAACGTAGAGACCCCTCTCCCCATGCCGGTTTAACAGGGAGTCTACGACAAGATCCCACAGGAGTGGGGAGAGCACTCCACCCTGCGGGCAGCCCCTAGCAGCGGTTATCCCCACCGATTCCCCGAGGAGCCCGGCTCTATAGTTCTGCTCATAAGCATGGTCTCTAGCCACCTACAGAGGGTGTTGTCGAAACCGTGCCTATGAGCCGGTGTTTAAGTAACGTGTTGGCGTGTTAAGTAAATTATGCCTTGATATCTGGGCTTTTGACACAAGTGCTTTTGTTCAGTCTTGGACGAAACTAAGGAGGCGTTGATGCCTGATTAAACTTATTTTAAATGAAACTAGCGGATAAGTGGAAGGATGCCTCCCTTCGCTCGGACGTACAATGCGAACAAGGAGGACTATCGTCTAGCTTGATGTTGACGACAAGTGGTATAACTCCATGGCTTGAGCGAATTTTCCACACTACTATCTGTGTTGGTGACACCATTGAGTTTTATCACTTTTCTTCCAGGCTCACGACTCCATCTACTCCATCTGCCACCACTCTGCAGATGTGTTGGTGACACCATTGAGTTAGATCGAGTTAAATTGAGTTTAATTGAGTTAAATAAAATTTTATCACTTTTTTTCCAGGCTCACGACCTATCGTAGTGCATTCATGTTACAACACCATTCTTGTGCTATCGCAGGAACCAGTCATATCACTTTTCCTCTGCGTGGAAATTAAACTACGCAACAGCAGGAATGGTCTAATGCAAAATCGAGACAATTTCGGCTGCACCACTACGCCGCTCTCTGCTTCTCAATTTTTCCAACTTCAAAATTTAATTTTCAGTTAGGAGGACTTAATGAATGAACCAAACTCTTGGAAACTTACAATTTTTTACCTTATATAACAAAGCCGTTTTTTACCTATACGCTGTTAATTTTTCAATTCTTTCCCATTTTAAATCGGCGTCTTTCAAAAGAGAGGAAATTAGTCGACAACAGAGACATTATTGTTCTTGCATTAATCTTTACTGGTGATTGATTAAATGTTTTCTGTTTTCTTGTCCCAACTTGCTTGAGATTGTTTGTTTGACTTCCGAATTCCAGCTGTAAAGGGGTAAATTTGCATCATCTTTTTTAAGGCACCTATACTTACGGTGACCAGGCGTACTACTTTGGAAGGACATGTACTACTTTTGGGCTCAATGTACTACCACGTATCATGTACTACCAAGCGTACTACTTTTGCCTTTCTTGCCAGAAATTGAAAAAAAAAAAAAAAAGTTGTGAAAGTTCGGTGGGAAGGGGGAACTATAATAGCGACCTACGTGGTCAGAGGGAAAATATTGACTCGTTTGTGAGCTCTCAATAAATTTTTCACTCGTCGTGATCTGTGTAATAATTCTGCGTAATCTTAGAATAAAACCGTTTTGTGCAATAAAAATCAACGCTTTATTCATTTTTACCTTGCATTTTTTAATAAGATAAGGGATAGTCTATACCTATAATATATTACATTGATATATATATATATCCTAATTTGGAAAATGTACTACTTTTATAGAAAAAAAATCTGGTCACCGTACCTATACTATAAAACATTCATTTCCGTTTAAAATGGGAATTTCCTCCTGCAGCGTGTGTGCCCCTACTGGGCTGGTGTGGCGTGACTGGCTAATTTTGAAAACTGCCAATCGTACATGAAGGTTCATGATTCTTATGTAAAAATTGTTTGAAACATTAATAATTAATTGTAATATAATTACTATTAATGTTTTATACAATTAATATTATTAACTGTACAAAACATTAATAGTACATAATTCTATGTCAATAAAGAGTTAGTTGAACAAACTGAAAATTGAAAATTAAAACAGTATTCCTGTAGTGTTAGGAAGATATGGGATCCTAAAAAATGGGATTATGTGTCCAAAACTACCTTGAAAACGACACCCTATCCTAAATCTCCTCGTAAAGAGCCTCACGGGTTGAAAACCTTGCTGCTTGCTGACCCAATCGGATGGAGTACCTAGTAGGTAGGTAATAGTATTTTGTCGAAATTTCAGATTAAGCAAAACAAAAAAATCCTACTGGCCAAATCGGCGTGGAAGGCCGACATAAATTTCATTTCTGCAATCTACCAAATTTTGAGGCTGACCCCCGTCGCAAAATCATAGGTGTATAATACACCTAATAATTATAATTAATAATAATTATAAAATAATAATAATTTTATAATATAACTATGCCCGCACGTGCTTCGCACGAAATATCACATTTCCGTCCATCGCCTATCAACGATGCACCCGTGGCGACGCTGTTTGACCCGTCTCTCGTTGCATAATATGCAGCTCCGTCCGCATAATATGCAGCCCATAGCAACGCATAAACTCCAAATGAAATTACCTAGTACCTATCAAATTAATCGAAGGCTTGCAAAAAATACTCGTACCCACCTACCGACGATCTTCGAAAAACTTGCGAACTTGTTATCGCACAGAAATCGTTTTGGGGTCGTTGAATCTGCGCGAAAAGCTCGTTTTAACAAACGTAGTTTCGTTCAAAACCGACGCCAAAAGTTGTATCGGGTTTCGGCGTTTTGAAAATGTTCCTAGTAATCCCTAGTAACGACGCTATTTGACCCGTCTCTCGTCGCGAAGGAGCACCCGAAAACCGATGAAGGGGATGAGGGAGGAAAAATCAAGGTAGCCTATGACCATCGAGCTGGTTTTTGGAACGGGTCGCAATAAACGGCACGCGAATCGGTCATTCCGTTCAGGCGTGAAAAGGGAAAAAACAGACAGACAGACAGACAGATAGACATTTCTCGGTTTTTATTAGGTGGGATAACAATAAACCAAAAATCAACAGTTAACGATTCAGCCACAGTTTTTGTTTGGATGACATTGAAACAAACTTACATTTTAAAATATACGACGTACGACCCACCTACCTATTATTTCGTCCAATTTCGAAGATGGTAAAAAAAGCTCCGTAGAAGATCCTAGAGATGGACTGGAAGATTGTCCGTAGAGCTACGGACAATCTTCCAGTCCATCTCTCATTTGATAATACGATATCTGCAAAATCGGTTCAATACTAGGCGTACAACACATAGCTGAAGAGTAAAGGTTATCATCATACTTGGCATGAGTTTGGGTTTCCCATCGGGCTGTCGACAGCAATGATCATTGCCGATAATTGTCACAGGGGACGATTGGCGAGTTATGTGCCATTAAGTTAGCTTTCCCCTCATTATCTCATTAGGCAAATACGCTTTCTCTCATTAAATGAGATCAAATTTTGTGATTTTCCAAATATTTAGAAAATAGGAGACAGATAAGACAAAAACCATTAAGATAATGTGTATATAAGCGTAGTCCGCCAAGTAATGTGTGTCAGCATCCTGGAGTCTATGTAACTTGCCGATCTGTCCCTTGCTAGTGGTTAAGTCAAGTGAAGTTGTAGTAAAAGTCGGTTTTTTCCAAATAAAACTTTTTAAAAACTCCCAGCCGTATCCCGATCTCATTTCTGGCGCCCGAACAGGGACTGGGAGTCGGAATTTACCGTCGAGTCGACCACACTTCACTTATTGCCACCGTCGTCTCTCTGCGTTGCTGAGGACAGGATCTTCATCTGCCGTGACCAGACGTCCTGAAGACCGTCATCCCAAGAGGATTGGAGCGATTCAACACTGTGGCCATTCACCCCAGCGTCGAACGAAGGAAGACATCTGACAAGCAAGTAATTTATCACAACTATTCAAAATTGGTCCCATAAAGTTAAAACCTTCCAAGTTAGATAACGTAATTTCTCAAGGAACTTCTAAAAATATGGCACCTGAAAACTATACTTATAATTTGGGCCGTAGCGATTATGATCATATCAATGATTTCGATGGAAACCCTGAGAGACTATTATCGTTTACAACATCAGTTCAATCTGTCTACGACTTAGTCTGTGCAGCAAATAATACCCAACACGCCATAAGCCATATAAAATTACTTCATAAAATTAAATCAAAATTAAAAGGCTCAGCCGAAGCCTTAATATTATCCAAGGAAATAGGGTCGATTCCAGACCTGCTAAATGTTTAAAAAACCCAATTTAGCGATACAAGAACGGTTGAATCACTAAAAGGTGAAATTTATTCCTCAAGAATAATGCCAAACGAAACACCATTCCAATTCTTAAATAAGATGGAAACGTTGAGAAATCTTATTTATAATAGATATTGTATAGATGAATTACCTCAGGAAGTGATCGCTCAATTGATGGTACAAACCGAAAAAGAAATTATATACCAACTTTACAGACAGTATGATCCAATGTTGACTAACTTCATAATTACACAAAATCCTAGTTCTTTAGACGAATTTAGGAAAATATTATTCACAAAATGTCAATTTGTACTTGATATCATAGGAAAGAAAAAGCCGATCTTTCAAACCAGAGGAAAACAAAGTCCTCCCCCAGGGAACAGATTTCAAAGTAACCCTAATTCTTACGAAAAAACCGAACCTGTCGGTCCCAATCATCATCCTAACCGTAGTAATTACCAACAAAAACCTTCTAACCAGCAACCCACTTCCCCATTCCCAGCAAATGGAAATCCGTTCCAAAATCCCAGACAATTTTATAATGGGAATACTACTGTGTCCATGAGAACTATGAAACCAGCCCCCAACAATTGGCCCCAGAATAGTCCCCAGAGATCCCCTGTCAACTTTAACAATTACATTGGCCCAAATGAATTAACATATGTTGAAACTGAAAATAACTTTGAAAGTGAAAACAACTTTGAAACTGGAAATAACTTCGAAACTGAAAATAACTTTGAAACTGAAAATGACGTTGAAACTGAGAATAACGCACTACCTGATGACCGACAAAGACAAATTTTAGAACTACAACAGAAACTGGACGAACTTAAAGCTGAGTATTTTCAATAAGGCAGCAAGCGACCGTCTTGCGTAAGACCAATGCTGATGATAAACAGGCTTTTCTATTGTCTTACCCATTTCAGTCGACTCAAAACGAGGATTATAAAACCCTTTTTGTATATCCAACATTTGTAATTAAAGACACAGAATTATATGGTGAAGGAAATTGTATGTTAGTGCTAGACAGATATTATTGTACTGGGAATAAGGTTATTAAAGATAAATGTATAAGGAATTTATTTTATGATAAGACCGAATACTGTACGGATTATATACTTCAAAGTGTAAATACTGTTTTTCGATATATTGAAGTAGTTGATCAATATCTTTTATTTAATGTATCAAATGTGACAATGTATCAAATGGGAACGATGAACAATTGTTAGTATATCCTAAGCAAACGGCATTACTCAAATTAGACCCCAATGAAAAACTTTTGACCTGCAATTTATGTAACTACCAACATTTTGAAAGCGAGTCTTTTAGGCTTTTAGGCAACGTCTAAACGATTATCTATGTCCTTTGACCAGCTACACAAAATTAACGTCAAAATGGAACCGTTATAACCTTTACAATAGAATATAACCTATATAATAACCTTTATAATAGAAGCCTTGGAGGATGATCCATCCTAATAAATGTCGCCTCTCCAACAACCCCACAAGCACCAGTAAGAGGACGCCGTATTGAGCTGGAGTGGACAGATGCGGATCGACATCTAACACAAGTAAAACCGACCTGAAGATGGCTCCATGTAGCCGAAAGCTTGTCGAGACAATAGGTAAACAAGTAAGAAGCGAAGTTTTTCTACGTACGCCAGAAATGAGATCGGGATACGGCTGGGAGTTTTTAAAAAGTTTTATTTGGAAAAAAGTAAAACCGACCTGAAGATGGCTCCATGTAGCCGAAGGCTTGTCGAGACAATAAGCAAGTAAGAAGCGAAGTTTTTCTACGTACGCCAGAAATGAGATCGGGATACGGCTGGGAGTTTTTAAAAAGTTCTATCTGGAAAAAACCGACTTTTATTACAACAACTTCACTTGACTTAACCACTAGCAAGGGACAGATCGGCAAGTTACATAGACTCCAGGATACTGACACACATTACTTGGCGGACTACGCTTATATACACATTATGTTAATGGTGTTTGTCTTATTTGTCTCCTATTTTCTAAATATTTGTAAAATCACAAAATTTGATCTCATTTAATGAGAGAAAGCGTATTTGCCTAATGAGATAATGAGGGGAAAGCTAACTTAATTGGCACATAACTTCTCCCCCCTTAAAAGAGCGAAATGTCCTCACGAGCTTTATGCTAGGCGTAATGGTGGTGCACTGCTAATCACTTGTAATGGGATTGTAACTTCTCCTTCCTGAGTATTGACTGGATTCACAATTATTTGCTTTTTCCTATTGTGCCAAACATAATACAAATATACAGCAATTACAATAACTATGTTTGAAATGAATATAATTGAGATATATAAATAACTATCATTGGATGGATCATCCTCCAAGGCTTCTAACGGTTCCATTTTGACGTTAATGTTGTGTACCTGGTCAAAGGACATAGATAACACAGGTTTACAAAAAAAAGGTCAATCTCAGGCGCCGCAGAAAAAACCATCAAACTCTATGTTTTTTGGGGTGCTGAATCCGAATCCGACCCCCGTTTTTTCCGGTCACGTCCAAATTTTCGAGATATTGGCGATTTTTCGTTTTTTCGACCTTTTTCCGTTTTGGAAGTCACAGCTAAACGTGCGGATACCACAAAAACTCTCTTCTTACTGGAAATTTATCGCTGATTCCGAAAATATATATGAGTTGGTGTCTAAAACCACGAGAAATGTGTGATTTTGCCAAAAAATGTTGAAAAAACGTGGTTTTTTCAAAACCAAAGTCACGTTTTTTGATACTTTTTACCTTCTAGCGTGAAAACTAAGGCCGTTAATAAAATTTTTCCAACGAGGTCTTGTAGGTAGATTGTTTCTGCGTCGAATGGGACCAACCGTGATTCTTTACCTTCCATAATAAGGGAGCTATGATTTTTGAAAGTTTCTACCCATTTTGTCCATGTCGTAGAACATGAACTCCTGGAGTCGGCAATGCAACTTGATCACAACAAAACTTTGTTCCGAGGAGTATATTGGACTCGGAGGCATCAATTCAGACCGACTCAAAGATGGTTTTATTCATCAAGAACTCACGGAATTGCACTTGAAGCCCTGAAAAACAAGCACCCAGAAACTTTGAAAAAGCATAGCTCCCTTATTATGGAAGGTAAAGAATCACGGTTGGTCCCATTCGACGCAGAAACAATCTACCTATAAGACCTCATTGGAAAAATGTTATTAACGGCCTTAGTTTTCACGCTAGAAGGTAAAATGTATCAAAAAACGTGACTTTGGTTTTGAAAAAAAAAAACGCGTTTTTTCAACATTTTTTGGCAAAATCACACATTTCTCGTGGTTTTAGACACCAACTCATATATATTTTCGGAATCAGCGATAAATTTCCAGTAAGAAGAGAGTTTTTGTGGTATCCGCACGTTTAGCTGTGACTTCCAAAAAGGAAAAAGGTCGAAAAAACGAAAAATCGCCAATATCTCGAAAATTTGGACGTGACCGGAAAAAACGGGGGTCGGATTCGGATTCAGCACCCCAAAAAAACATAGAGTTTGATGGTTTTTTCTGCGGCGCCTGAGATTGACCTTTTTGGTTTATTATTCTTGGAATAATACACCTATGTTTTCGCGACGCGGGTCGACGACTCCGATCGGCCTCAAAATTTGACATTATCCGTTTCAAGAGGTCTACATTCAAAATCCGAAATGTCCGTCCGCCGTCCGGGCCGTTTTGGGCAGTAGGAATTTTTTTAAAAATCTGAAATTTTGGCAAAATACTTGGTTTACCATCTAGTTGTGCCCGCAAGGTTTTCAGTCCGATCGCCCAAACCCGTGGGGCGCTATGGGGCTAAAATGGGGCTACAGGAGGGGTGTTTTGAAGGCTTTTAGCTATGGGATCGAGTTAGGTGTCGTTTTAGAAGTATTTTTGGACGTAGAATCCATTTTTGGGGGTCCCGGAACGATCCGATTTCACTGTGGCGTTCTATAGGGCTTTCATGGGGCTAAAAATGGGATTTTTGAAGGATCCCAAGAATTTAAATATTTTTCGAGTAAAAATTAAAGAATTTTTGAAAAAACACATTTTTGGAAAAAAAATCCCCCCAAAAAATTTTTTTTGAAATATAAAAATCCAAAAAAAAAATTTTTTTAATTTTTTTTATTGACAGAATTAAATGTCTGTACAAGTACCCTATATCACGGAATAATAAACCCTTGTGTAAAATTTGCAGCGTTTTTTGTAAACCTGTGTACTAATCGGTAATCGTTTAGACGTTGGTGCTTCAGCTAACTGCAGCCTAAAAGACTCGCTTTCAAAATGTTGGTAGTTACATAAATTGCAGTTCAAAAGTTTTTCATTGGGGTCTAATTTGAGTAATGCCGTTTGCTTAGGATATACTAACAATTGTTCATCGTTCCTTAAGATTGTCACATTTGATACATTAAATAAAAGATATTGATCAACTACTTCAATATATCGAAAAACAGTATTTATGTTACGGCGAATGTATGAAATCCGGTAAATCTGTAGAATCACCGGGGATTCTATAGAAAACATTTTAGGGATTGTCATGAGCCAAAATGACGATCTTTACAAAATCGGAACTAAGATTGGTAGGTACTTAGAACAGTCTTATTGCCGTAATGAGTTCACGACATGCAATGAGGCATTTTTGACCCTTGATGACGTCCCCCATCGAGAAGTTTTCTTTCGAGAGTGCGCAAGAAACTCATTGACTCCTTGTATGGTTCCTTGGATTCCTCAAACGACATCCAAGCATCGTTTACCGCACTCCCGAATGCCAGTGGGTGCGTATCCATGGAAGATTTCGTGGGATGGCTTTCGTCTGTTCAGGAGCTCTTGCGAGAAAAAGTTCACTCAGATATGCTCAACGATCCTCGCATTTTCAATGCTGACGTGCACGACATGTCGGGCTTTGTCTTTGGGGGTAAGTTCTGGCCAGAAAGGGTGCAAAGAACCTATTTGAAGTTGACTGCGCTCAATCAGAGTGATGTTAGTGAGACATCGTACATTCGTGAGACATCGTACCTTCCAATTTTATTTATTCATACGTTGTTATTATTATTCTATAGAATCGCCGAAAAAAGTAGGAAATTCTATACAATCCCCGAGCTAATCTCTCGCACGTTGGGGATTCTGTAGAATCGCCGGCCATTCTATACAATCACCGATTTCATACATTCGCCGTAACATTACACTTTAAAGTATATAATCCGTACAGTATTCGGTCTTATCATAAAATAAATTCCTTACACATTTATCTTTAATAACCTTATTCCCAGTACAATAATATCTGTGGTTTAATAATCCTCGTTTTGAGTCGACTGAAATGGGTAAGACAATAGAAAATAGGTTTCAATAAGTGGTACTTTTAAAGGTAACTGAATGAAATAATTTACATAACTTTGTGACATCGCACAATGCACCTTTCCTGTGTGCCACAGTACTTCAGGAATATCAGATATTAAATTTACTTTAGTATTGTTGCTAATAGATTTTAAATCGCTCATGGATATTATGCTATTGTGAATAATGCCAAGTTTACAGAATTCCAATGATGTATCTATGTCATTAATAATATTACCAATGAGCATTAAACTTGCAAACATAAAGACATATTGTTCCTCAAAACTTAGATCGCTTTCTAATCCACCAGTTATGAGAGTTGTTATCTTCCTACTAGTGTTATCTTGGACAATTTGAACATCCTTATTGAATTTTTGGATTAGTTGTTTATTAATTGACAATTGGTGTTCCACATTATGCTCTAAATGGTAGGAATTTGATTCTATTTTATTTATTACTTTATCATAATGTTATTTGTCATTAGCATCCATGGTTCCTGCGATCCATGACATTAATGTCAACAGCAATTGCTGTTCCTATAGCGTTAACAAGGCCTCGTTTTGTTCTAGCATGTTTACTAGATGGGACTGTAGGTATACAGAAATATGATCCAATTTGTCCTGTATGTATTGCCTATGCTGTTGCAGTATATGTACTTGATTTAACCTATCAACGTGTTGTGAAGAGTTGCGTTGGATAAAAGTTAGTAATTTATTAAGTTTAGCCAATTCGACGCTCAGAGACTGTACATTCACTGAATGAACATAGGTATAATACTTAGTGATTCTGTAGGAATTTTGGATTTTAATGGGTATCACTCCAGATCCATTGTCAAGATCAGTCAACTTATGAGCTCGTTCCAGGTTGAGGATCGTCAGACATAGGAGGCGGTTAGTCGAGACATTAGGTCCTGTAACATTAGGAATAGTCTCTGTCTTATCGTTACCATCTGTGTGTCTTTCGTACTTCCTAGGTCGTTTAATTAGTGCTGGGTGAGTTTTTGTCATTTGTCGTTGATTTATAATTTTTCTCTTTTCCGCACAGTATTTAGTTTGCTTGTATTTTGGTTTATTTTTCATTCGTTCCTTGGTCTTTACAAAGATTTTACCATTTGGAATTTCAATTTTCCCATATCTTCGAATAAAATCTTCGGCCATAAAATCAACAGTAAAACCTCTAAATAACTTACTTTGTATCAACTTAGCCTCCACCCACCTCTTTCTTTCACATCCAACGTAATTCTGTATAACTAAAAACAACCCCAACTCACCTCACCCACCAAAGTCAAAAAATAAATGTCGCCTCTCCAACAACCTTAAGACCCCACAAGCACCAGTAAGAGGACGGCGTATTGAGCTGGAGTGGACAGATGCGGATCGACATCTACCTAACACAAGTAAAACCGACCTGAAGATGGCTCCATGTAGCCGAAAGCTTGTCGAGACAATAAACAAGTAAGAAGCGAAGTTTTTCTACGTACGCCCATCGTCCCCTGTGACAATTAATCGGTTATCATCATGACAGTTAGAAATGATAATTTGTAGGAAATAACTATTAATAGCGGTGTAGTGTGTGGTACGGTAGTTACTGTTGGTAGTTCTGTTGGTGGTTTTTTTTTTTTTTTTTTAGTGAACAGTTCGACTCATGCCTGCGATGGCAATCATCATTAAATGATGGTAACAAATTTTGTTACCACCTATAATGTAAATTCACACACCAGTAAGTAAATAAATCCCGACCCTATCTTGCGTTCCCGACCCGTTCTAACTAAATAATATTCCTATATTATCGTAGTTCCCCTAGTTAGGCTACAATCTTGCGAACAAAGAAGAAGTGAAAATAGCACTCAAAATCAGCAATCAATGAGTTCTAAGAATAACTCTTCTCTGAAAGGTTTTGATTAATACTATTCTCGGAATACCTACCTAATCTACTGATGACGGGAGCGAAAAATTTTGTCATTTTTGTCAAAAACATTTTGTCAGTCCGTGGATTAAAAAAAAAACGCTGCAAATTTTACACAAGGGTTTATTATTCTTTGATATCGGTTACTCGTACAAACATTTAATTCTGTCAATGGAAAAAAAAATTTTTTTCTTTGGATTTTTATATTTAAAAAAAAATTTTTTAGGGGATTTTTTCTTTTTCAAAAATCTGTTTATTCAAAATTCTTTAATTTTTACTCGAAAAATATTTAACCTCTTGGGATCCTTCCAAAATCCCATTTTTAGCCCCATGAAAGCCCTATAGATCACCGCAGTGAAATTGGATCGTTCCGGGACCCCCAAAAATGGATTCTACGTCCAAAAATACTTCGAAAACGACACCTAACTCGATCCCATAGCTAAAAGCCTTCAAAGAACCCCTCCTGTAGCCCCATTTTAGCCCCATAGTGCCCCATGGGTTTGGGCGATCGGACTGAAAACCTTGCAGGCACAACTAGATGGTAAACCAAGTATTTTGTCAAAATTTCAGATTTTAAAAAAAATTCCTACTGCCCAAAACGGCCCGGACGGCGGACGGCGTACGACGGTCGGAAATTTCGGATTTAGAATGTAGACCTCTTGAAACGGATAATGTCTAATTTTGAAGCCGATCGGAGTCGTCGGCCCCCGTCGAGAAAACATAGGTGTATTATTCAAGAATAATAAACCAAAACGGGATTCAGATTATCTCCTCAGCACCAAACATCACCTTTTGGTTTGGTTTATTATTCTTGGAATAACCCACCTATGTTTTCGCCACAGAGGTCGACGACTCCGATCGGCCTCAAAATTTGACATTATCCGTTTCAAGAGGTCTAGATTCCAAAAACGAAATGTCCGTCCGCCGTCCGGGCCGTTTTGGGCAGTAGGCATTTTTTTTAAATCTGAAATTTTGACAAAATACTCGGTTTACCATCTAGTTGTAACCGCAAGGTTTTCAGCCCGATCGCCCAAACCCGTGGGGCGCTTTGGGGCTACGGGAGGTTTTTTTTTTTTTGGAGGCTTTGGCGTACGCGATCGAGTCAGGTGTCGTTTTCGAAGTATTTTTGGACGTAGAATCCACTTTTTGGGGTCCCGCAACGATCCGATTTCACTGTTGCGATCTATAGGGCTTTCATGGGGCTACAAATGGGATTTTTGAAGGATCCCAGGAGGTCAAATATTTTTCATGTGAAAAAACAAAAAAAAAAAAAAAAAATCCAAAATAATTCTTTTTTTGAAATATGAACTTCCAAAAAACAATTTTTTAAATTATTTTTCATTTACAGAATTAAATTTCTGCACAAGTAACCTATATCAATATCAATCAAAGAATAAAAAACCCCTGTGTACAATTTGCAGCGGTTTTTTGTTTTTTTGTTTTTGCCAGTGTTATTAATAATTAGAGTTAATTATAAGAAAACAATACAATACAGTTATATTATACAGTTTTTTAACTATTAATTTTTTAATGATTTTTTATTGACATAATTAACTTTTGCACAATTTACTTAGTAGAACCCTTCGTGTAAAATTCGCAGCGTTTTGTTGAAGTTGTTGTGCTCTCCATAGTGTTTATGATAATTTTATAGCTCGTATTATGCTTTTATTCATAATATTATGTTTTAAAGAGTTGTGCCTTTCATGAATTTCGGGTCGCCCTTGCAATATATTATCTTGATAAGTCATATTTTATATTTTGACGCCATAGATCTCAACTGATTCGTAATACTTTAAAAGTGTCATCTCAAGATTATGTATCAACACAAATTCTCATCGATCAAACACCTCGAAAATGACAGAATACCTAAGCATAGCTATTTGCGTACCCACTTCATAATGTAGAACAATAATTGCGTTTGTTTGTTTCCCCAATAAACGCAAGTTTTCTCAGGATATCGCGTTTAAAATCTTGATGATCTAATCCTGAGCGGGAAAGTGGGAGGTTCTTTAACCAAAACCGCGTGCAAATAAATTCGATTGCCAGCTAAAAAGTTTGGTAGTCTTGGAGACATACACCTGTAGAATCGAGCAGGTGGCGGTGCGCGTTCCAACCATTTCGATTCAGCCACCGAAGATGACGTACAGTACGATGGATGGAAAACCTTTCGAAAAAGGCGAACAGGGTTCAAAATGTAAAGGTACTGTTAGTCCCATTATAGATTAATGTTGTGCCTGTATCTCCGTGGAAAAAAATACTTTTTCTTCTACTCGTCTTGCTTTGGTTCATAATTCTTCTGAGTATGTGCTGAACTGAAATGTTTGACATGCCCCAGAATTTGTGCTTTTGGTTTATCATTCTTGGAATAACACACCTATGTATTCGTGTCGGAAGTCGAAAATTTTGATCGGCTCAAAATTTGTTAGATGTTTAGATTCCAATAACGAAATGTCCCGGCCGTTTTGGGCGGAAGGTTTTTTTTTTAAATCTGAAATTGTCAAAATACTTGGTTCACCATCTAATTGTGCCAGCCTGATCGCCCAAACCCGTGGGGCTAAAAAGGGGCTAGGGGAGGGGTTTTGAATGGGTTTCGGCTATTGGGTCGAGTTAGGTGTCGTTTTCGATGTATTGCGGGACGTAGCATCCATTTTTGAGGGTCCCAGAGTCATCCGATTTCACCGTGGGGATTTATGGGGCTACAAATGGATCTTTTGAAAGATGTGATGAAGTCAATTGAGGTATCGTTTTCCACGTAACTTTGGACGCATAATTCATTTTTTGGGGTCGTACAGTAAACTTTTTTTAAATATTGAAACAGTTTTTTTTTTTAAATTGAAATTCAATTTATTTTTGCACAATTTACCTAAGTAGGTACTTACTTCAAAGAATAATAAACCCTTGTGTAAAATTTGCCGCGTTTCTGTTCGAAGGTGTGTGGATTAACAAAATTTAAAAAAAAAATTTATTCATTCACCTTCCGAATCATTTTCACAAGTTCGATTTTTTTAACAGTATCATCATGTCCAAATACTCACTTTTTCTTCTAGTTCGCCCTACAAGGTTTTCATCACGATCGCATCATATCATGGGAGTCCCAGACCTGTCCACCAGACCCTGTGGGGCTCTGTAGGGCTAAACTATGTTATCTATATTATGTGGCTAACGATTTTATCATAAAGCGCGTCCACACTATGCAATGGGCAATATTACGGCGAGCTGCAAAGCCGAACTGGTGTTGACTCGTCGTTTATCCGTGCTGTCTTGCCACGAACTGAACCGCCTCGTGCCAATACAAGTGTGGACGTCAGTGTGCCCGGTCTCATTCTGCCTAGTGAGGACGTGCCTTCACGACACCTGTGTACAGAAATTGAAATCAACAGAAACTGTATTATGACCTCCTCATGCTTGAGGCAACTTCGAATACAGTTTTTGAATTGGATACTCACTCGTCTCCTTTCATATTCATTTCGACTCCGGATTTGACACCTCCACAAAATCAGTGGCCTATTTTGGCCAAAAATAGTACGTACATAGATTTTTTCACATTTGTTCATCGACAATAGATAATAATATTAATATTATTATACTCAATAATAATAATATTATTATACTCAATAATAATAATATTATTATACTCAATAATAATAATATTATTATACTCAATAATAATAATATTATTATACTCAATAATAATAATACTATTATACTCAATAATAATAATAATATTATTAAACTCAATAAAGGTCGATCCACACATTTCCTTGATAGGTGGGCACGTAACGCTCTGGTGTGTGGACAATTATCATTGATGCTATTGAAGGGCACGGACATGTGTGGACAACCGTGAACAATTTATCATTGATGCTACTGAAGCCGTGGAGCACGGATGGCCACGGATACGCTGATATCACTGAGATGGGTGGATCGACCTTTAGAAGGGGTTCGATTGTTCTGTAATTCAGCGGTGCACATAAGACCCCGTGACTTACGTTTGTGAAAAACTTGCAGCGTTTTTGGACCAATATAACACATTATATGATTAAGAGAATTAAATACGTGAACAGTTAACATCATCAGTTCCTGATGGACCGAATTGGAGAATTCCATTGACAGTTCCCCACAAAGCAACAACCAATCTGCATATCGAGGGTCTCAAAGACATTCGCGTCACATTTTTCACCAACTTTTCAGGAGAGCCAAAAAATCTTATTCAAAACCCTGCGAGCGGTTAGATTTTGATACGATTTTCAGTCAAACATCTACTTCGATGTTATCAGATTCAGATATCGATAAACCACTGATGTCAAACGATGCAAAATGAAAAATTGTATCGATTACCAAAAATAACATTTTTTTTGCAAATTTTTGGTGATACGACAATGTGGCTTTGGGACCCTCGATATTCACACTTTCCAAATTTTGAAAAACTGACAGAAATGAGAAAAAAAATCAGTGCGCATTCGTTTACTCGTGGATTATTAAAATGTCTTGTTATTACTTCTCTTGTCCCAAGCCGCAAACTTTCTGCATTTTAATTCTGATAATTTGGGAAAATATTATTGAAGATCCACACCACAAAATCCATTTGAACGCAAATTACACGATTTTTCAATTCTGGGGGGTAAGCTGTCCTTGCGGGTTTGAGTGCTGTTTCTTAACAAAAATTCGGTCGTTCTTACTATAAATCTTTTATATCTACCCAAAGGTGCTAATTCCGTAAAGTATGGCACCTAATTTTGAGAGTAATAAATCAATAGAGTGATTTTTTATCACCTTCGTACACGACGAGTTCTCAAATTACTTCCCTTGTCTTAAAGTCACCTACGTAGGTACTCCTAGGAGGGGTCTAAAATTACTCTTCCTGCTATTCGGTTCAGTGAACTAATCGTTGGACGAACAATTGTTTCTCGTTGCCAATTTAGTCTTTTCCCTTTGATACATTGACTCACCCCATAAATTATTTATCACTAGGCCACTAGAGCCTATTGAAAATTTCTCCAGTTACTGAAGTGACGCGGTGCTCAAATGCACACTTTAGATGTAGGTGATTAAATGATACACTCAACGACCTTTCAATTCTTGATGTATAGTTAATTTTTTTTTAACGATGGAACTCGAAATACCTAAAACGTCTTCCGAAAAGGATGCGATTTCTCAGTTTGGTGAGTAGAAGTCTGCTTTCATATCCATTTAACTGCATTGTTGGGGAGGGGGGTAACTTAAAAAAAATAGTACTTATCCCAAGGCATTTGATTGAATGTATGTACAACTAGGAACTTATCCTTTCTTTATTATGCGTAATAGTGAGGGTAAATATATAAAGCATTATTTTGATACCGTGCCACGGAAAACATAAAAAAATGCGGATCCAGGCGTGTCATAAAATGTTTTGTCGTTATGCTACAAAGCTGATTTTGAGAAAAATGAATTTTAAAGTTTACCAACTAACAGAAACTTCAAAAACGATTTTAAAAATACAAAAAATGTTTTATTTGAACCATCAACTATGCAGATTCACAATATGTTTCCCGAATACCCATTTTTCAAACTATTAAATGGTATTTTATACATAATTCTGAACTTATAATGCGAATTTTAACCCTCTTTTACTCCTAAACCAAACAATGGAGCGAATAAAGTATTTTGAAGAATGCAAAACGTATGTTAATATCCACAAAATACCAAAAAAAATTGCTTTGTACAATTTGTACACTGTGTATTAGGTTTTACAAAAAATTTACCAAAAACAAGGTTTTTACGAACAAAAACTACGATTCAAAAACGCTGCAAATTTTACTCAAGGGTTTATTATTCTTTGATATAGGTTACTTGTGCAAAAATTATTTTTGTGTCAATGGAAAAAATTTTGGAAAAAAAATTGTTTTTTGGATTTTCTTTTCTCAAACGAAATTTTTCAAAAAAATTTTTTTTTAATCGAAAAATATTTAACCTTCTGGGATCCTTCAAAAATCACATTTTTAGCACCATGAAGCCCAATAGATCGCCACAGTGAAATCGGATGGTTCCGGGACTTCGAAAACGACACCTAACTCGACCCCATAGCTAAAAGCCTTCAAAACCCCCTCTCATAGCCCCATTTTAGCCTCATAGCGCCCCACGGGTTTGGGCGATCGAACTGAAAACCTTGCGGGCACAACTAGATGGTAAACCGAGTATTTTGTAAAAATTTCAGATTTTTAAAAAAATTCCTACTGCCCAAAACGGCAACACACAAGATGATGAGATAAGGAGGGGCGCACGCCGCAGCTTTGGTTGGGGCCTTTTAAACTGCAATGACGGGGTTCTTCCCTGCACGCGCTGTCGATGACGGGTTTTTTCCCCAGTACTGCTAATATTCAACCCAATATTTCGCTGAGATGATGGGGTTATTCTCCAAAACCGAGGGCTTCGTCGGATTCTACGCCTCAAAATCCTTTAGAAACCACTTCGTCCCCAAAATGTCGATGACGGGGTTTTTCCCCTGGACTCTTCTAGTTAATTTTTTTTTAACGATGGAACTCGAAATACCTAAAACGGGCGTTTTTTCCCTGGACTCTTCTATTTAATTTTTTTTTAACGATGGAACTCGAAATACCTAAAACGTCTTCCGAAAAGGATGCGATTTCTCAGTTTGGTGAGTAGAAGTCTGCTTTCATATCCATTTAACTGCATTGTTGGGGAGGGGGGTAACTTAAAAAAATAGTACTTATCCCAAGGCATTTGATTGAATGTATGTACAACTAGGAACTTATCCTTTCTTTATTATGCGTAATAGTGAGGGTAAATATATAAAGCATTATTTTGATACCGTGCCACGGAAAACATAAAAAATTGCGGATCCAGGCGTGTCATAAAATGTTTCGTCGTTATGCTACTCCGCATTCCATTAGATTCACCAGTGAGCTTGAGTACCTAGCATCATTGTTGGACCCATTGTCTCACTTCCTGATACCGCAGTAGGCCTCGTTAAAATGTATTAAATACCTATCGGCCCCATTGGGGACTCCCCAAAGAGCGAAAGCGAGGCTTGGTTTTGTTTATTTACGAAAGAATTGAAAAAATTACCACTTCATTGTCCTGACAGTGAAAACCTCTGACAAAACACGCAGTATTAACAAGGATTACATTGCAGGTGATAAAAGCAATATCTTTCCAATCGTTCGGATATTTTCCATCAATTTTATACAACGTATAAAATCCGTCCATTTTTGAACTTCGTCCTGAAATTCAACAACTCTACCAGTATCTTTCGTTCGGCGAAACTTGCGAACGATAGGTCTGCCTATCTGGTGAATTGATGTGGTTGACCTCATTCCCTCATTTCCGTAATCGCAGACATGAATTGAAGCTGTATCATTACATCATTCACCGTTGTATTGGAGTCACTTATGTGATGAATCTCATCTCGCCTGCTTTTTTTTGGTTATTGTTCGCCACCAAATCAAATCTCCCATGTAATCTGAAGATTAAAATGTGATCATTCAATCAATCGGATTAAGCTGGCGTTGTGTTTACGCGAATCGTCTTCAGGTAGGCTCTCTTTCATTATGGCGATAACCTGACCTCCGGAGGGGGAGGGGGGGGGGGGTATTATTGAAGGTCAATGTTTTTTTTGTAAATTGTCTTGTCTTTTAATATTCTGTCTCAGTTCTCTTGAAGTTATTTTATACTAATAGTATTTTAATCGTTACGTGGTTTGTATTCCCACGTGAAAAATGTTGACACATCCGCTAAGAATTGAAAAAAAAGGTCGTGGTTTATGTGTCAGGTTCCGAACCTCTAAAGTTGGGTTCAATTAACTAAGTTCTTGAGCCTAATTGATAGGCACGAAGGCATTGCTACCTTTCCGTTATGAGATTGTCAGTTTGTTGGGTAGTAGGCCGACGTGCTAACTAACTCGACTAGAATGGGTGCTAGCCGGTTGAGGGAACGCCATTTCAAAGACTCAACTTCCATTCCTCCGCTATGGATGAAAAAAGGTACTTCAGTCGTTATTGTGTCTATATGTATTTTGTAAAACATGGCATGGCATTGCCTTGGGGAAAGGGCGAGATTGAAGGGATAGGTACGTTTACTTGGGCAAGGTCGATCAGGCAATCAAGGTTGCTGTCCTCATCATTGACCTAGGGTACTTATCTACCTACTTAATTTCTTCCTGTTTTCGCTGCTAGTTTTAATTTTGTCTTCCAAGAGATTTCCAATTCTTATTCAAGTATGAAGGTACCGGACGCATGAGTATTTGTACAGTCAGCTAGTATTATGCCTATTTTTAATAACCAGAACCCCTCTTTGGTTGTCATCTAAATGTTTGTCATCGAATTCTTCCGTATTACTGTGCATGATATACGCAAACTAGGACCTGAATCCAAAGGTGAAATGTTTATTATTCTTCGAAATAAATAAAAAAATCTAATTTAATTATTAAAAACTTTTTAAAATTTTTCTTGTTGAGTGTTTGGACACATGTGGGACCCACAAAAATGGATTATGCGTCCAAGATTACTCGGAAAATGACACTCCGAAAATACTTCGAAAACGACATCTAACTCGACCCCGTTGCCGAAAAACTTCAAAACTTGGACGGCAGACGGCGTATGATGTGGCGATTCAAAATGCTGCGAATATTACACTAGGGTTTATTATTCTTCGATATAGGTTAATTGTGCAAAAATTAATTTTGTGTTATTAAGAAAATATTTTTGAAAAAACTCGTTTTTTGGTTTATTATTCTTGGAATAATACTTACACCTATGTTTTCGCGACGGAGGTCGACGACTCCGATCTGCCTCAAAATTTGACATTATCCGTTTCGAGAGGTCTACATTCAATATCCGAAATGTCCGTCCGCCGTCCGGGCCGTTTTGGGCAGTAGGATTTTTTTTTAATCTGAAATTTTGACGAAATACTTGGTTTACCATCTAGTTGTGCCCTCAAGGTTTTCAGTCCGATCCCCCAAACCTGTGGGGCGCTATGGGCCTTTTAGCTTTGGGATCGAGTTAGGTATCGTTTTTGAAGTATTTTTGGACGTAGAATCCATTTTTTGGAGCCCCGGAACGATCCGATTTCACTGTGGCGATCTATAGGGCTTTCATGGGGCTAAAAATGGGATTTTTGAAGGATCCCAGGAAGTTAAATATTTTTGGAGTAAAAATAAAGAATTGTTGAAAAAAAAATCCCAAAAAATTTTTTTTTAATCCAAAAAAAAGATTTTTTTTCCCAAACTTTTTTCTATTGATACAGAAATAATTTTTGTGCAAGTAACCTATATCAAAGAATAATAAACCCCTGTGTAAAATTTGCAGCGTTTTTTCTGTACATGTTTTGAACAGATGTGGAGAGCCACGAAAAAACGGATTTTGCTACCAAAATTACTAGGAAAACGACACCTTATTTGACCTCTCGGTGGGTCCTTCAAAAATCCCATTTGTAGCCCCATGAAAGCCCCATAGATTCCCACAGTCGAATCGGATCGCTCTGGAACCCCCAAAAATGGGTTCTACGTCCAAAAATATTTCGAAAACGAACCCATAGTCGAAACCCTTAAAAAAATCCTCCCGTTGCCCCGTTTTATCCCCATGGGATGCCCCCTTGCGGCCATAACTAGATGGTAAACCGAGGATTTTGTCAAAATTACAGATTAAAAAAAAATTCCTACTGCTCAAAACGGCTCGGACGGCGTACGGCGGACGGACATTTCGTGTTTGGAATCTAGACATCTTGAAACGAATTCAAATTTTGAGGCAGATCAGAATTTTCGGCCACCGTTGCGATTACGTGTGCCGATAAGGTGTATTATTCCAAGAATAATACACCAAAAATGAAATATCCACACCGTTTTAGATAGTATAAATCTTTTTTGGAAACTACCTACATATCATTGAACCTATAAGGACCACTTTTGGAGGCCGATAAAAAATTGTTCCCCCGTCGCTAGTTCATAGGTGTTAATTCAACTACATTATTTAATAATGTTTATTAATAGAATAGATAGCATAGAATAGAGACCAAAATTGGAAACACGATTGACCTCTTTGAATAGTTGTAATTATTCGATGAATTGAAGGGCTTCTTATTACTTCAAGTTTTACCTCAAAACGCCTGAAGATGTCTTGAATGATGTCTGCTAAATATTTTCAAACAACATGAAAGAGCGCCCACATGAAGGTTTAACCAATTAATATTTTGTGTTTTTCAGAAGACGAAATGGTTTTACCATGGATCACCAGGATAGGATACGGCGTGGGCCACGTTCTGAACGACCTGTGCTCTGCCATGTGGTTCTTGTACTTCCTCATTTTCCTCACAAAAGTCGAACTGATTTCCGCTCGATGGAGTGGAGTAGCAATAGTTACAGGGCAAATAGCTGATGGAATCGCCACACCGGTGATAGGGGTGTGGTCGGATAGGGGGAACCTGGGATGCCTGTCCAGAATTGGCAAAAGAAGGTCGTGGTACGTACTTGGTGAGTTATGGCTGTTGAAAATCTTAGCAAATGACCTATCAAACAATTTTTTGCATCCGAGTTAATATATCGCTTGTGTTTTGCTGTTCAGGGACTGTCGCTGTACTGATTACGATACCGTTCATGTACTCTCCCGGAATAGGATTGGCCAACGTGAGAGAAGAATGGCTCACTTTATATTATTGTGTCTTCATAGTGATTTTCCAATTCGGTTGGGCTGCCGTTCAAACCGTCCATCTTGCACTGGCTACCGACTTGACACCACTGGAGTCCGAGAGAACGTTGCTGCTCAGCTTAAGGTGAGGCATCCAATTAGGGATTAATCAAATCAACTGGCTCGTTTCAACAAATCATGTGGCGAAACGAAAATCTCGACCTCGAATACAGGGGGTTTTCTCTCTAGCGAAACCAAGCGCCCGGGAAATTTGAGGGGTTGTCTTCTTTGTTTTCAGGCCTGCTAAGTAGAATTTGTAGTCTCATTTTCGTCATCATGAGGATTCTGTTTAGAACTCAATCCATCCTTAAAAATGTGAATTCCCAAGTTTTTCCCCTCAACATTCTTCAGTGTCGTTGGTTTGGGAGCTATGAAGTAGGTATGGCATACTTTTTTTTTTTTTTTTTTTTTTGCATTGAACCTAACGAGACTAATTGCAAGTCGATAAGATGCGTAATGTCAGAGGTAGGAACTCATGAATTAATGAATGAATAAAGCCAACAATCGCTATTTTTTCCCTCTAACAACATAAAAACCGAGTATCCGAAGGTACTAACTACTGCCCTAACTACATACATTTCTGCGTTGAAAGCTGCCAACCGCACCTCCATTGCACTCATACATTATTTCTGAATTATGATGTTTTGAACATATTCCAAACATTCAACGAATTTATGGCCGTTTCCAAATTCAAAATTCACCGGGTCGACCGACGACTCGTAATGAGCGGATGAAAAATTGAAAACGTTAATTATAAAAATCGATGGGTAGAAAATAAGTTTTTCTAGTCTTTTAATATAAATTAACCGAATCAATCAGTTTTTTGATCACCGATACCTTTTGGTGTACTTGGAAAACTCTTTGGAGGAAAGTCAAGGAGTTTACGTACGCACCTTGAAAAAGTGCATCAGCAACTGCCAAAACATTCAACTGATAATGGTTAATATACAAATATCCAAAACTTGTATTGGTAATTTAAAACTGCTTATCCTTTTTTTAGTACCCCATAATTTCCAGTGTCAGAGCATTATAATGTAATTATAATGCTCTGACACTGGCATGCTGCCATGCTGCTAGGCAATGCTGTCTGTACCTACCCGCGCTCCCCGGTATACCATACATGATAGCTCCCATCATCGGCATTTGAGAACCAGACAAATTTCAATGGAGATTGTTGGAATGCTCATTATTTCTCTATATATTGAGCTCATGAAAAACAGCCGGACGTGATGACGAAACTCGGACCTCGAATTCGTATCCAGCACACGTGAAAACATAGAAGGCAACAGTTTGGTGCTCTTTTGTGCTGCCCTGTGCTATTTAGAGAATGATTAACCAACAAATTCAATCAGCTTCATTACAAGCCAAAATCGCCAGTAGTGTTTGTGTTTCTAAATTTGAATTTAGATTCACTATATTTTGAGTTGTGTGTTTGGCGGAAAGCCTGTGGCGTGAATCCACGATTTGGGGGAAAAGGAAGGGAGTGTGGGAACATTTCCTTCCTGGGCATAACACGAATTTAAGTCGTGATCTGCAGACCAGTGGGAAGATACAGCCACATAAATGGAACACTCGATTGCTCCAGGCTTACTTGAAGTGTCAACATATTGTGGAGAGGCAGCGTCTTTGGAAGGGAACCGTGAGGAAAACAATACACAAAGTGTCGTGACCAGTATTGATTCGCTCAGGGCTCGCAGTTTTACCAAAGCCAGCTGATTCAGCTGCCTTAATCGAAATGTTGATAAAAGCGGCCTGGTCAGCTGACCCGGTCATACTGGGGAACACCCCCGTGGCTTCCTTAGACGAATCGTCGTCAAAAGAGACACGGGAAGTGAACTCGTGCGTTGGAATCTCACTCGCTGCTTCAGCTTCCTTGGACGAAATATCGTCATGGGAGGCGTGGGCAGTGGGCTCAATCCCTAAAAAGTTACTGCAATGAACTGACATTATAATAATAATGACCCACAGTGAATGGCCCTCCCGGCGCGCCGGTACTAACTCTGGCGGGCTAGCGACATGCCCCAGAAAGTGGGTTAAATTCCCCACAGTATTCAACCAATTATTGAAATGATTCGTATACCCCGTCACTAAACCAACGATGTAATCCACCTCCAAATGTTGCCAATTGTAGAACGTTTGTCGGAAGAAGTTGAACCTCGTTATGTTGATTCTTAGTAACAAGTAGGCATAATCCATTAGATATTCTTGTTTTTCAGAAATACCGGTACATCAGTGGCTAATTTTGCCGTCCCTACGATTTTCCTTATAATTCAAGCGTTGACACATCATGAAAAGGACATCTTACCTCAGGACTTCTTCCAGTTTCAGGTATCCTTTTGTCCCTATTCTGAGTGTGTAACTGTAGATGTTAGTTTTGATTACCATCCTATATACAGTCTGTGAGGGTAATCGAACATTTTCACCATAAAGCTTTATATCATTCATAACACAGGTGTACAAAAAAAAAAGGTCACCATCAGGCGCCGCGGAAAAAACATCAAACTCTATGTTTTTTTGGGGTGCTGAATCCGAATCTGATCCCCGTTTTTTCCGTTCACGTCCAAATTTTCGAGATATTGGCGATTTTTCGTTTTTTGGACCTTTTTCAGTTAGGAAAATCACAGCTAAACGTGCAGATGCCCAAAAATTCCACAAAAACTCGTTTCTTACCTATTGAAAATTAATCGCTGATTCTGAATATATAGGTAATATATTATATGAGTTGGGGTCTAAAACCATGAGAAATGTGTGATTTTGCTAAAAAAATGTTGAAAAAACGTGGTTGGTCCCATTCGACACAGAAACAATCTACCTACAAGACTTCGTCGGAAATTTTTTTTAACGGTCTTAGTTCAAGAACTAAGAAGATTACTCTAGACAGTAAAAAGCACCAAAAAACGTCACTTTGGTTTTGAAAAAACCAAGTTTTTTTCAAAATTTGTTCAGCAAAATCACACATTTCTCGTGGTCCCCAACTCACAACTCACATAATATAATAAATTTGCACTAAGAAGAGAGTTGTTGTGGAATTTTTGGGCATCTGCACGTTTAGCTGTGATTTCCTGAACTGAAAAAGGTCGAAAAAACGCCAATATCTCGAAAATTTGCACGTGACCGGAAAAAACGGGGATCAGATTCGGATTCAACACCCAAAAAACTTAATAACGTAATAAACGTAATAACCATAATAAATATAAATAAAAATAAACATAAATAACCATAAACATAAATAAACATATAGGAAGAAATAATAGTTGGATTTGCTTACGGCGGGTTTTTAAACATAAAATAAACATATAGGTAAATATAAATAACCATAAACCTAAATAAACATATAGGTAAACATAAATAAACCATAAATAACCATATAACCATAAATAAACATAATTAACACAACAAACATAATAAACGTAATAAACAATCAATATAATAGTAAACATAAACCTAATAACATCCTCTGCCTTATTAGATACTGTAAAGTCGATGAGAGATCGTGGGAATCCATCTTCGTAGTAGACTTTTATATGACTTAAGAGATTAAGAGATTCTAATCCCTAGCATTGTTGTTTCGGTTTCCAGGTCCTCGCTGGCGTCGTACTGGTCATTGGAACGGCATGCTCGGTGTTTTCCGGTTTAACCATGAAAGAAGCCACCACCGTTGACTCGGACAATGAACGACTTGCGCCTGAACCCACCGAACATGCCGATCGCAGAACTTTTGCCGACATATTTACCAACTTCGACTTTTACAAAGTTGCACTGTTATACACTTCAACGCGATTGTTCGGAAACGTTCTACAGACGTTTGTATCTCTGTACGTGCTAGAGACGTTGAGGCTTGGCTCTGAACATGCATCAGCTGTTCCACTGTCTGTCTATACTGCAGGCACGGTTGCTTCTCTAATGACCGAAAGGCTCATCACGTTTTTTGGAAGAAAAGTAAGGATTTCAATTCTTCACATGTTTATTCACAATTAGGGAACTGTGGTGACCAATTATGGCTGTTACATCCTAAGGCTAGGTAAGAGGGCGAAGCCTTCATGATCAAAACGATATTCCTACAAATTCCTTTTACATGGAGATTGTCTTTTTTCTTCATGTAGAAAAAAAAAAAAAAAAAAAAAAAAGCTTTCTCTGGCTAGGAACAAAACTATAAAAAAAACGTTTTTTCGGTTGCGTGGGACAGTCGTTTTTTTTTTATCCCGGTTTTGATTTGCAGTCACGCACTACTAAATGTACTAAATTGCTTCTAACCTAACATTATTGTTACCAGGCAACTTACCTGATTGGCACAATACCAGGCGTGATTGCTTCGGTATGGATATACTTGGGCCCAATGTTGATGAGCAAGGTGGCGTTCGCATATACTGTGTGTACCATCTACGGTAAGATGGCTTGATGGACGTTGATTAGAGTATTAATGAATGTACCGTGAATCTTATTTTTTCCACATCCGGTTGGACTTGTCATAATCGCACCTTGTCAACCAGTTAATTGTGAAATCCTTCTTCTAGGCGCAGCTTCTTCAGTTCTTCTTGTGACGGCCATATCCCAGACGACAGTCTTCATAGGGATGGATATTGGAAATGGCGCTTTTGTTTTCGGAGTTATGAGCCTGTGCGACAAATTTACCTGTGGCATTGTGATCATGTTAATTCAAAGCTTGTAAGTCTTTCTTTGGAACGTTTCCCTTTTTGCCTCGAGATTATTTTTTCAATGATAGAAGGCATCCAAAAGGCACTGGTACAGGTACAAGACACCGTGCGAGCACACTGCATGTGCATAATACATCCTCGCCGACTCCTCTGGCATTGTAGAAACGACACTCCTCTGTGTCCGATAATCCTATCTTATGGAGATTGTAGGGCACCCTGGTTAACGGATAGATAGATATGTTTGTTTATTGCAGCAGCCATAATGGTAATATTACAAAGATAAAGATAACAAATTCAGCACGATTACATTGAAGGTGTAAGTACCTACTGTTGTTAAGCACGGATGTTAAAGGTGTAGGTACGGACATGCACAAAATGAGTTCCTAGTTCTGTAATAGGTCTATCATTAATTGTGTTGCGTGTTTTGGGGAAGGACTCCAGCATAAATGGAGTCTGGAAGGGAACCTAGGGGAATCCAATATTGAAGATGATGAGTCTACGTTGATATTAGTTTGCCTAGGCTCGCAGTATTTATGAAAGCTAGCAGGCTGGGTTCCCCTGACAAATCGTTACCAGACAATGAGTTCCTATTTCTTGACCCACTGACCCCATCTGGTTCTTCCGGAGACCCTATTTGAGATGTCAACAAGGGTTGCCTGGGCAACCGACTCACGCGAAAATGGTCCCGTTGACCTGGCCTCCCCAGACGAAGTGTCGCCATGGGAGGCCCAGTCCTCGGGTCCAATCAAAAACTCACTGCAATGCATTGTTATGATGAACAATTAATATAGTAGATAAAAATATGCGGTCAGTGTATGATAACGCTGGCGGCGCGATCAGGGAGCCCGAGTAATTAGCAGCTTCCCCGTTAACAGGCCCGTGAATAGGCCAACAAGAAGTTGCATATCACCTCTCTCCAGCTCATAAGTAATGGTCATCAAGATTTCCCACCATGTTCAGGGTTATTTGGTTATTTGGGACCTTCTACCAATTAAAAACAAAGTAATCTCGAGACACGTCCATTCCTATAATATAGCATTTTCTGCAGATAATCCCTTCATTTTTGAAGCCTCGAATGACTTTAATTGAACGAAATGATTCCAGAAAACCTACAGAAACGCACACATTGTACTACAAAGACGCTCTTGGATATACTTGTGGGGTTTCAGCGATTTTGGGACTGCTGGCTATATTAAGCATTTTTCTTCCAAGAACTGGTGAGTGATTTTTCGTGCCAACCTACCTAAAGACCAGGATTGACACATGATACGTATTTATTTAACCACAATAAGCACAACAACGATTACTTTGAGAGCTTATGTTTATGTGATACTGTGTCTTTACAACCCAGCCTTTGTAGTCAAAACTGTTTTGTCTTCAACATTTTCACTGCTATGCCCTACTAACTGCTTTGTGTTCTCTGTTATAGACGCTTCAAGCCCTTCTGAACCTGAACCCCAAACAGTCGGATAAAAATATTCGACGATTTAGGGAAACTGGAGAATGAATCTCAGAATCGGATCACCATAAAATCTGATCAAATGTTTTTCCGAGTGAGTGGCGGGTTTCAATTTGTGATAGGTACCTATTTGGTGGTTATGCCTTCAGGTAGGAACTGAATGTGATTAAGGGGAGTGAATATGAAGAATCTCAAACCCTATGGGTTTAAGGGTTTTGTATCGTTCACACCCTCCTTGCTCATGCACGTACATTGTATCAAGTTGTTAAATTTCATCAGCGAGTTTATTTTTTATTTACTTGACTAGCATTTTAGAGTTTTATTCTGTTGAAATTCGGAACTGGTTCAAGGTGATTTATGAAAGTGAGGGGATGAGGGCTTTGCTGGTTCTGACCCGGTGTATCTGGCAGAGTTTGGTGGCAGTGACAGTTGGTTCTAATGTTTGGCGAACGGCCTCAAGACCAATTTGTGCGCATGAACGTAGGAATGAAGAGATTCCCAACTGCCATTAGTGGGGAACGTGTAAAAGAGTCGCAAATAACATCCCGGTGGATCAGCAGATTAGTTACGCATATAGCACAAATGGGGGGAACGCGAATGTGCACTTTGGTGTTATCAACACTTCTAGAGGATGAGATGCATTTTTCTGGTAGGGTCCTTCTGCATTTTGCACGCCTGGTGACTCAACATTTGCGACCTCTTTGGAAGCGTTTATACGCTCTCGAAAAGTGCATGATCATGCTCGCCCAGCTCATTCAATAAAAGTTCCAGAACATGAAGAGTATCAATTGAATGGCTTCCCTCCCAGCGAAGATGGTCAAACGTTAATTGAATTTGTAACTAGAATCTGGGGAAGGGTTTTTGCTGAACTATTTTGAATTCAGAGGTGGACCGATTTGATACAGGCCCACTTTCACCGCCCTTGTTTACGAGAGTTCAGCGCCAACGTGCAGGATAATTGCTCAACGGAGCAAGATCAAATATACAGAACGATCGGCTGGTGAAAAGAGGTCCGCTTTGGGTTATGCCATTCGGGGCTTGAGACGCATCTACTCTGCGCTGATCGGCATGATTCGGCTCGGTTCGGGTGGCAAAGCCAAACCAGAGTGGACGTCATTTGGCTTTGCTGCCTTGCCAAAAGCCAAATTGAATCGTGCCGAAAACCAGTGTATGTAATTTCAAACCAAGTTTTTAAATTGAGCCACCCGGCCTCACCTTAATTTATTCCCAGTGATTCCAAATTGTGTTGGCACCAACACTGTGTGTCTAATGGTATCCCTGTGTATGATCGTCCGACGACCCGTTTTACCTGACTCACTATCTAAATTTCCCCCCTCGAAGTTCTGGAAAGCGCCACTATATTCCACAACCAAAATGGAATGATTTTAGTTTAGTTCGACGAGTCCCCGTGAACATGCAGCCACAATTATCAACCCGAAACGTTCTTCAGCTATGCCATTCCTTTCCAAACAATAACTCCCAGAAGTATGAACTCAATCTTGCGGAGTAGGAATTCAAATTCAAAATGCATCATTTCTGATCAATTATTTTTTCTTTGACGTGTTCAATCGGAGAACATGGTATGCTGTGGAATGTTCTTAGCCAATTTTTACACTCAAGTCGTCTCTTCACTGAAATGGCGTTCGAAATGAGCTCCTTGAATTAGTTTTTTTTTCTTTTTACCCTCTTAAAAGGTCATCTTTCTAGAATAGCGTCTCCATTATCTATTCTAGGGAGCCACTCTCTGATGGTTCCTCAAGCCAATCCCTATGTTTTTGCTACTTTACACTTGAACTACGGGGTGACCGGTCTTTTGGAAATACGAATTAAAATTTGGATTCAGCGTGAAAAAAAAACAAAAAAAAAAACAAAAAAAAAACCATAGAACAATTATGATATAAATTATAAAATTACGAGAGAGCGCGGGTGGCCGCTTTTCCACTAACTCAAAATCATCATTTTAGTTTTGAAGGGCGCTGGATCTGAATATGTCTGAAATGTTAAATTACGACCTTCTCAAGGAGCTCATTCTGACTGGAGAGAATTTTAATGTCATTCAACAATGGCCCTCCCGACTTTGAACTACTAATTATGAGCACTTCCAGGCATGGTTATGTTTTGAACACTCTTAAATTTGGGCTACTCCTGTAAAATTCGATGTTTTTGTAGATACATCATCTCCTTTTCATTCATACTCAACCAAACACTGTCTCGTCCAGTCAGTGCAATCCTGTTTGTGTCCATAATGATTTTGACTTGGTAAACTCGAATTACCTAGAAATATACTTTGACAGTGTCCTTTCATGCACGAAGTTACCTTTTCTATATTGGCATTTTTCTGTATCAGAAGGCTTATTTAAAATATTAGTCTAATTGGTGCAATGAGGAAAAATCTCGTACTTGGGTGAAACATCTCTCATAAGAATTATGTATAATGAGAGAAACACTTGGGTTATGATGTTTTCCGATATTGTGAACTATATTTGTTCATTTATTTGATTGTTATTTTGTGCTGTGATGGGACATATTGAGTCCATTAAACGTTATATTTTTATATATTGGTTAGTACTTTAATGTTTTCTTAATCAATATTATTGATTATACAGACATATTTTGTTGTACTACGTACAATTTTTGTTCTGTATAATCATAACGTCGTCGCAAGCATGGCGGGCCTTAGGCAAGTAATTATACTGGACCCTCTCTGTTATCTGCCCTTTTTATGCCAGTTTCCCACCAGAGTGCGCTGTTGATGGGGAGAATGGGGCATCCGGAGGGTAGTTAATATTCGCCACACTGTGATTTTATATTTTAGATGACCATGATGACTACTTGTTGTTCTATGCCCACTTATATTTAGAATTGGTTGTGAGGGGGGGTTACATTTACAACTCACTCGTAACATCTTCGTCTACACCACCCAGTTCATTTTTCGCCAAATTCTCCATCGTTATGAAGTGTACTTTAAAACTCAGACCATCTTGGCAGTAGTAAATCAAAGTAAAAACAAATTATTTTGCCCATTCCTGGTCCACAAGACAACAGCCTAGCCAACATGTTTCGTGTTAATATGCACAATGTGCATACTGAGAGTTGTCCCCATGGATCACTGCTGAGATACCTAACCAACTCATTTGCCTTGGAAATGTCTTCCAAAATTATTCCTGTTGCCTTTGCCATTACAGGAGTTGTCACTAAATCTGTGATTTTATCATTCAGCCAAATTTTATATAAAAATACACGTTAAATATATCGTGGTGTTCTTGTTTGATTCGTGAGCCCTCAGTTCCTCTGTCATCTTGGGTGAATACGGAATGGACGTGCCTTCTGATTCCCCCCCCCCCCCTACCGAGGGTTTCTAAATAATAACTGTAAGAGTGAACCAATCTGTTGGACAACCCCAACTGGCTTCACAGTCACCACTAGTTGTCTGGAGCGTGCCGCAAGACCAGAGTTGGCCAACTTTATAACAACAGCCTACCTGTACTTACTTTGCTAACCTCACAAAAACAGCCTTCCGTACACGGAAACCAACCGTGCGGGGGGCCTTCACCGACCTGGGAAATGATACCCACCTGATGAGACACCTGAAGACGTTGTCATGAGTTTGCAATCTTGTACAGTTCGGGGATGGATTGATGGTGTTCCATGTACGTTTCAGATGCGTACGTTTCAGATGCGTACGTTTCAGACGCGACGTAAAACTTGAACAATCATTGGCGTTGCATTCAGTAAGAGGAGAGTCTATGGAAGAGGTGTTGTTGGGGTGGACTCTGGGAGTCAGCGAGTCTGGGACGTGGAGGTGCTACTAACCGACATTCGGGAAGGCTGCATCTTGGTTATGGATTTCTTAGTCCAGTCCAAGGTCTTGGTACAATTTGGTGAACCTGGTGTGATGATCGACGGCCAATGGTATGCTGCCATGGAACGGACCTATGATATATGTGTAGAGCAGACAACCGAGCCATTAGGGGATCTTCAAGGGTTGATCTTGACCGAAAGGAAGAAGATAAAGTTTCTGTTAATGTACCAACACTTTTGTGTACAGATCAAGTAGGATGTCAAGAAGCTTTCAGACTTTCAGAGACGGGAAGATGGGGAGTTCTTGAAGGAGTTTCAGTGTGTGTTTGTTTCTGGAAGTGGGAAAGATAGTAGGAACCGAACACAGAACGACACAGGATAGAGGAGGTTGATCGGCTGATTCGGTTGAACCTTCAGAGAGCCAATGGGCGTATAGAGTTAGTTCCAAAGAAATCTCAACTCGTTTATGAGTGGGCTACAGATAGTTGAATAACATTACCAAAAACAGCCACTAGGGTGGATCGAAAAAAAAAATTTTTTTTTTGCACCGCTTTGAGATAGTCTCCACTGGAGTTCTCAAAGTGTTAGAAAGTCACTCCACAAAAATCGGCGCATAAAACGCAAATGAAGTGCCACCCCAAGCTGTAATAGTAAAATTGGTCACTTTATAGTGTTTCTCCACTGGAGTTCTCAAAGTGTTAGAAAGTCACTCCACAAAAATCGGCGCATAAAACGCAAATGAAGTGCCACCCCAAGCTGTAATAGTAAAATTGGTCACTTTATAGTGTTTTTTCTGCTTTATATCGCAATTTCTCGGTTTTTAATAGACACTTTCGTTTTCAATGAATAAATTGAAGAAGTCCGATATTAATTCGTCAATTTGCTATTAAATTTAATTACTATTAAAATTTTAAAAAACTTTTAAAAAAACTAAAAACCGAATAAAAGAATTATAAAAATTAAATTAAATTAAATTAAATTAAAAAAACTAAAAATTTTAAAAAAAAATTAAAAAACAGCTTGGGGCGGCACTTCATTTGCGTTTTATGCACCGATTTTTGTGGAGTGACTTTCTAACACTTTGAGAACTCCAGTGGAGACTATCTCAATAAATAAAAAAAAAACACAATTTTTTTCGACCCACCCTAATAGCCACCCTTTACCAAAAATCGACGAACTTGTAGGTTCTATTGCTGGTAGTAGCTCCTGGTTCAACACTTTGGACCTCCAAAGCTGATATTGACAGATCCCAATGTAATGGCTAAACAGGACAAAGAAAAAACTGCCTTCTGCACTTCACGAGGCCTTTGGCCGTCCAAAGTCATGCCTTTCGGACTCGGCAATGCACCTGCGGTATTTCAGCCGGCTATGCAGAGGTTGCCCCATAAAGAAATACGTCAAGGTGTAGGTACCTGGATGACGTTTTCATGGACCATTCAAGTTTTGAAGGACTCTTGAGAGGGTTGCGATTTGTACTTGAGTTGCTGAATGCCAATGGAGTAAAACTGAATCCAAAGAAATGCAAACTCTTAACCCGGAGTGTGAACTACCTACTTGGGCTTTGTTATCTCTGTACAGGGGGGGGGGGGGGAGCAAAATGAGCGATTGGCCTGTTCAGTCAACACCAAAGAGCTAAGGTCGTTCGATGTTATGTGCTCATACATATTACCGGAATTTCGTTCCTCAGTTTGCTCATATAACGGCTCCATTGTATTCCTTGCAGGACAAAGCAATGGGCTTTGAGTGGGCCGAGGAATGACTGCCTGGAGTCTTTTGACAGCATCAAGAAGTCATTAACACAACAGCCAATTTTGGGTCATCCAGAACCAGGGGCGTTCTTGATCCAGGATATAGATGCCAGTGAAAAAGCAGTAGGAGCATTGATTAGTGAATAATTTTCACGCAACAAATATGGATTCTTGTTGATTGAAAATTCAACCATTGAATACTAATTTTTCGAGGCCGTGACGTCACAGGTGACCAATCGACCATAGAGCGTTTAATCACCTCGTGAGCAGAGGATTGAGAAGTGGACGCTTTGCTCGAAAACAATGGCCGCGTTTGCAATTTGAATGATGTTGTTTCCATTGTTAAACTGAAAGTAGTTTTTGTTGACGCTGAAATAGAAAGAAACCAATTTAGTCTGGATATTTTTGGCTTCTTTTTCGTTGGCAAACGTTAGCCGCGAACTATGCACCTCAAACATGCACCTCTATTCCTCCATGCACCTCAAATTAACCAATCGGAAGCTAAGTCCCGAGTGACGTGGTACGCCCTGGGCAGAGCCTACTTTCCCACCATCGATTTATAGTGTAAAAATATATAATTTCCAAGTCACAAATTCTGATAAACAGGTACGAAAGGAATCTACAATTTCCAATAAATTCAATGACGACTGGACCACAGTTTTTAATAAAATTAATTTTTTTTGTGATTATGAAGATCAAATCAATCAACAAAGAAGAGTGAACTCAAGGCACGTCCATTCCCAACTGTATCTACGCTATCATTCCAAGTCAAACACATAATTCTGAAATTTACTGAACAGGTTATCTAGAACTGAAAGGGAGCAGTGAGCCTGGCTGCGGCTTGGACGAATCCCAGTCTCAGCCGTCTGGGAAACGAGAACGGTCTGAGTGAGCGCTGGATGTCAACTCGACCATAATATTACTACGAGAAGCCACAAGAATCAGCTGTCCACCACTTAACACGTCGATTCAAACGTTGGAACATTAAATGCACATTTTGATTAAGATCTTGCCTTAGGTAAGGTTTGCAGAGATTTCTGTTTACCTACTCCCATGAAATTCCTGGGTCCTTGTTATGAGCCATTCACTCCGACTAATACGCTCAGGTAGAAATGATTTGTAGGAAATGAATGAACCGCTATGAGATTATCAATTTTAAAAATATTTATTGTAAAATCTGCGGCAGTACTTTCAACGAATACATCAATAGTAACCCAAATCCAACAATGCACCACTAATTCTGTATATGACTCAAACTAGTTCCGACGAGGGACCATTTTTCATTTCACTCCTCTTCTGGTTACTTATCAACAAAGTACCTAATGCAGAAGATGATTAGGCCAAGTGGAATCAAATGGGCTGTGTTACTTTTCTTCGCAGCTGGTCTACTTGGCCATCCTGAAAGTTTGTAAAGAAACAAAAGTTTTTATACATCGGTTGAAGCAGCTTTACACACATTAATCATTCTTATTCAAGAGGGAAACCTGCCGCATACCAACACATGAAATTGTGTTCGTAAGGTGGGGTGTTTTAGGAGGTGGTACGGGTCAATAAAAATTCCCTTTTTCTCTGTCTCCAAGCTTTCGACTGTATTCAGTCATCTTCAGTTCTCCACCCCAGTCGTCGGGCTCTGCTTGGGTGATGAAATAGGGCATTAGTCATCACCAGAGACGAGTAAATGAAATAAATGTAAAATGACATAAAAATGGCCTAAATGACATAAATTGCCAAAATTCCGAATAAATGACATAAATCGGACGTTTTTGGGCTTTTCCCCGAAATACAGAAGTAGAAAAAGGCTCCGGCGCAAGAGGACGTGTATACTATCACTATGCCTGCAACACGGAAAAGTAGTCTTGTGGGTACTGCTTCACTTGTTTCCTCTGGCAGCGATTAAATGACATTAAATGACCATTTTTACGAATAATGACATAAATTGCCGAAATTCCGAATAAATGACTATAAGGTGAACGCTTAGTTCTCATGATTCTAGAATGATTTTCCTCGTCAATTTCGCGAATTCCTTGTAACATTATTATTGAAATAAATCGCCATTAGTACCTACAGAAAGTGTTTGGAAAATTTCTTTCCTTTTCTCTAGGTTTACAGTGATTTAGAACTTTCTAGGATAGCCGAAACTTGAAAAATAACTGACATGAAATAATTTATGAATGACATAAAATGGCCATTTAGGTCGATAAAGTGACATAAACCACGAAAAATAAATGACATAAATCGCAATAATAAATGACAAATGTTACTCGTCTCTGGTCATCACCCAAGCAGAGCCCGACGACTGGGGTGGAGAACTCACATTACAACAATAAATTATAACATCTAAGGTTAGTAATAGTCACCTCTCATGTCATAAATGTTGCCTAGAGATAGCCGGAACCTCATAATTAAATTTTATTTGCAGTACCTGTACACCCCTGTCCCCTGAAGATGGGGACAGGGTAGCCCCGTGGACTAAGGCGTTAGCGAGACGCCTATTTACAATCAGTCGGAGCGCTGATCAGCCTGGTTCGAATCCGGGGAAGAACACCAATGTTTGACCAAAAGTCAATTATGTGTTGTAATACCTGTCTTGTCGGTTGACAATTCACCTCTGAACGTTGGAACGTTTATGTGAATCCTAGCAGAGGCTCCGTGACGAAGGCGGCCGAGACATCTGTCTTCAACACACAAGATCTGAGGAACAAAGTTTACATCGTAAACAACCTCTCTTGGGACCTCGAACCGGGATAACAAATTTTCTGGTGGACCGGTAAAAAAACATTGTCTCCGTTTGCTGAGAACGTTAAGCTAGCTACGCTATCTGTGATCTCTTGGGGGCTAAGGACGGGAGGGGGGAAGTGTCGGCTCCCCCCAAATCCCTGGGTCCCTGTCGGGGCGGTGGGACTGTAACAACCCCCCACCCCTCCACACTACCCCCCAAGAAGACGCAGTGATAAGACGTATATTAGGTAATTAGGAATTGGACCTCGACCACTCAAGAGGCAAATAGAGTCAAAAACGGAGGCTCGGGAGTACAATAAGCCAGAAGGCTTCCTTACTGGGGATTTCCCCAAAAGTATTGCCCGCAGTGTTCCGATCTCCCGTCAACTTTACAATTTTACGCCCCTGAAGATGACTGAATACAGTCGAAAGCTTGGAGACTGAGCAAAGGGGACCCGCACCGCCTCCTAAAACACCCCACCTTACGAAGTACGTATTTTGAGGATCAGCCTGCCTGAAGAAAACGTCAAGAGTTTCATGAGCCAGGCTGATAATGTAAAATTCAGATACTACGCTGCTTAACGTAAGATAGATGCGGCGAGATAGTGGGAATCCATCTTATAAAAAGACGATTTCAGACGAAGTAGTCTTATTTCCACGATAAATTTACACTACGAAATCGTCTTTTAACACTACGCCGCTGCTACGCGGCTCATATTTTTATGCTCGCTGGCTAAATCAGTCTTACCAAATCTATGTAGGTAACCAATTCACCCGGTAGGTAATCAATTCCTCGTGCTTCCAAAAGTGACGCTCAAAACTGTAGTTGTGAATTTCGTGTGATTGGGAGGTTGTCATCATTCTTCTGTAAATGAACAGATAAACAGAACAAATTCATCTTGTGTTCGGTAAGCTATTGCCTGTTGCCCTTTACTTATAGGACATCTGGAATGTGAACTGTACAGAACGTTAGGCCAAATGTCAAAATAACGATACTCACCTTTTTCCTTCAATGTTTTGATCAGGCTCGGTTTCCATATATAGAGACCAGAAATCGTGCCCAATACAGTTGCTATGAAAAGGTTTGTCACATTAAAGCCCTTTGGTTTCCGGAGAGGCATTTTGTCAGGGAAATCGCGTATCACTAGTACGTCTTTTCATCCGAAAAACAACGACCAACTAACTGTCTTGTTAACCCTATTGTGGATATATATTGAACTTGGTTAACCCTATCATAGGGTCCCTATGGTAGATATTCAGCCGGTTTTTGAGGAAAATATTGTTAACCACCACTCTGGTTTGTCTACCTGTGAATCGATGGCCGACATCAGTGACGTATCGATTAGAAGCCACCAAACAAAATTTAATGAGATTTTTGATGGATCCCAGGAGGTCAAATATTTTTCAAGTAAAAAAAAAAAAACGCTGCAAATTTTACACAAGGGTTTATTATTCCTTGATATAGGTTACTTGTACAAAAATTATTTCTGTATCAATAGAAAAAATTTTGGGGGAAAAATTTTTTTTGGATTAAAAAAAAAATTTTTGGATTTTTTTTTTTTTTTCAAGTAAATGTTTTTTCAACAATTCTTTATTTTTTACTCAAAAAATATTTAACCTCTTGGGATCCTTCAAAAATCCCATTTTTAGCCCCATGAAAGCTCTATAGATAGCCACCGTGGAATCAGATCGTTCCGGGACCCCCGAAAATGGATTCTACGTTCAAAAATACTTCGAAAACGACAACTAACTCGATCCCAAAGCTAAAAGACTTTTTAAAAAACCCTCCCATAGCCCCATTATAGCCTCATAGCGCCCCACGGGTTTGGGCGATCAGACTGAAAACCTTGCGGGCACAACTAGATGGTTAACCAAGTAATTTGTCAAAATTTCAGATTTTTAAAAAAATTCCTACTGCCCAAAACGGCTCGGACGGCGTACGGCGGACCTTCATTTCGGATTTAGAATTTTGACCTCTTGAAACGGATAATGTCAAATTTTGAGGCTGATCGGAGTCGTCGACCACCGTCGCGAAAACAATAATAATTCCAAGAATAATAAACCAAAATTGAAAAAAAAAAAAAATAATAAAAATCTTTCGGACATATTTCAAAAAATTAATTTTTTAATTTTTTTTTTCATTGACAGAATAAAATTTCTGCACAAGTAACGTATATCAAAGAATAATAAACCCTTGTGTAAAATTTGCAGCGTTTTTATACCTACTCTGTTCCAATGTCCTCCAAAATTATTTTTCTGATTGGTAAGTATCCATCTCATTAGGGCCTGCCCTGATGATAGGATTATTATCTCTTGAAACGTCGGCACATTCTTGTCTTATTTGACCTACCCACAACAACTTTCCACCCACATTCATTGACACGGTCAACGTCATCATCACCGTCATTTTATCGTGGGTAATAAAATACATCTACATAACATACCTATTTGTTCCTAATACGTAATCAGAATTACAACTGAGAATTGTAGCTTTTGTCTAATTAATAAAATTTATTAATTCATCATTTAATGATGAAAGTTTAAGTTGGTTTAAAAAAATAAATTTAATATTGATTTGCCGATATTTGAGTATGTTGGTGTTCGTGGTTGGTATCGATGTTCAAATGCCGATATTCTAGTCTATGTCTACATTATTGAGACATTTCCGATTTTGGGGTCACGGGAAGAATAACCTGTACGCTACCTCCTTACTATAGACTCTACGAAGATTTTATATGGATGCCAGGAAGTACCCCCTCTGTTTGTTTACCTGTGATCCGCGCACTTTCAACATTCAAATGAAACTCTTCATGTGTGTTAGAAAGTTCGGTGCCCCAAACTATCTGGCCGGGTCCTTCCAGCTTTCCCTTATGCCACATCAAGCGGGGAAGTGAATTCCTCCCGGGTTGAGGTTTCAAGAGTTTATTGTTTCTTATTCATGGATATGACTGTCTTAAGGAAGATTCTCTTCGTGTTTCGTTACATCGCGTACGAAATTTATTATTACTTCCTTGGCGGACATGCGATGCTAGATGACCTCATTTCAAAGAAAAACAACAAATGCCGTACGTATAACTTCTTTTATTATTTGTGAAAAACCACCAGTTAACACGGAGGGATGGTTAGCCCAGTGAAACATGTCTATGATGGAGATGGATGAAGCAGTAAATGATGTATGACACCGTAGGAATACGAGAGGTTGTCAATCAAGGCTTACGAGCACACTGGCTGAAGTCACTCTAAAGGAGTGATGTGTATTGAAAACAATTCATGAGTGGAATGGTTCTTATAGAAATGGTCATTCTTTTAAACCAGAATAAAATTACTGTCTGCAAATTTTGCATGCTGCTTCCTTTTTCTCGAGTTTGATAGCGAGCAAGAATTGCACTCTAAAGCCAGATGTCGTACTTCATGGGCCTAGAGGAAAAACCAGGGCTCTCCTCTAGGATTCCTCCCTGCACCAGTAATGTATCATCATCCAAAAGAAATGGAGGAGACAGTTACTGTTCGCTCATCCACTTCTCAGGTCATCCTTAGTCCTCCAGCTCATGCAAACGTCTCATATTATGTTAGTAGGTATATTAGGCTATTACGTTAGGCCACTAGTTCGGCATTCTCACTTGTCTTTCTGTTAGGCCAATATACTTACTGTGGTACCAACAGCGGACTATGACTGCTGCAAGTCTTCCCTATCACCTTGCTACCATGCCTCCTGTATGATTTAATTCTTATACCTTCCCCAATTTTGCAGCTCTTTTTGATGGAGATGGATGTGTCGCCGTCGTTACTGGTGGTGCTCGAGGGATTGGCTCCGCCTTAGTCAAGAAGCTCCTTAGTTGCAACATGACTGTTATAATAGGTAAACATCCTACCGTATCAGTAGCGGAGTAAACCTTAAAATCTTCTCAAGGGCCCCCATTAAGCAAAAAAAAATCAAGTTCTGATTTCAATTGCTTGCAGGTTGCAGGAGAACCAGTTCCGGAGAGGAAAAAGTCGAGCAAATCCGTCGTGAGGGTGTCTCAAGTGGGGAAGCGTTTGTGTATTCCCTCGATCTCATGAGTTTCAAATCAATTAGAGAATTTGCACACCTCGTAACATCAAATCATTCAGAAGTTGATTTGCTTATTAACAATGGTAAGACCCTTTTCACTGTTAGAAGAGCCTAAGAGCCTTTTTTCAATGTTGAAATATTCCATGCTTAGACCGTGAAACCGATTGATTTCCTTTGACTTTCAGCTGGAATCATGTTCCCTCCTTATCAGGAAACTGAAGATGGTTTTGAATCTCAGTGGGGCGTCAACTTTCTTGGCCCCACGTTGCTCTGCCATCTTCTTCTTCCGGTGATGGAAAGTAGTTCCAAAAAGAGAAAAATCATTTCCCCAAGGATCGTCAATGTCACGTCATGCGCTCATTTAGCTGCCCGAACCATTGACTTCAGCGATATCAATATGAAGTTAGTGTAGTCCTATTTATTCTTCAGCAGCGTTGAAAAGACGTTGGGGGGTTGACAATATTTTAAAATTACGGTATTTTTATTTATTTATTTTTTATTTTTTTGTTTTAGGTCGAATTATATGCCTAGTTTAGCTTACGCCCAATCAAAGCTCGCCCAGTTGATGTTCTCTATTGAACTTGACAGGCAGTTGAAGCTTGTTGACTCAAAAGTTTCCGTCCATTCGGTTCATCCAGGCATTGTGAACACGGATTTATTCAACGGAACCTTGCTGAAGCGAACGATGCCATGGGTTTTAAACTATTTTTGTAAGGTAATGTCACAAAGATGATGAAGTTGAGGGAAGGAAGGGGTGGACGTTAGCGCCCTCTCCGGTTGTAGGCATTCTCTCCATTCTCGTTGGTTGTGGCTGCCACCTGATCTTCGATCAAAGCAATCACAACTAATTGGAGTTGAGAGGCCTAATCGCTAGAAACATTTCATTATTACTGTTATTCTGATTCTTAAGTTTTAGAGTGAACCTTGAGCAATAATTGCTATCTCATTTTTCTCAGGTTTTCAGGAGAGCCAAAAAACTGATTTCTGAATCCCTGGACCGACTTTTACCGCAAGTCTGTAGCTTAGGACAATAAGGAGGTCCCCAATGATTGATTTCAACGTAAAAATAACGAAAAATAAATAATAATGAAAATTTAGCTGAGATAGCCGGTGTTGGCGTTTGCAAGGTTGAGTTAGCAGGTGTAGCACGCAAAGTTTATGCTGAGATAGCGTGTGTTGTAGTTTACTACATTATGAGATAGCCTGTGTTGCGTAATGAATAACGGCATATTTATTTTTAAATAGTGATGATTATTCATTACTTAATTTTAAATTTAAATGAAATTAATCTAAGTTTTCAATGAAAATCCAGAATTACCTAATTAAATAATTAAAATTACTAAACTATTATCATAGGTAGGTAGGTACATAGGTAAATGTATAATTCGGTGCAGAAATAATCGATATTATTTTTCGAAAAAGCCAATTAGGAATGCGTTTTCTTAATTCGTCTGAAATCTCAAAAAGAAGTGAGAGAAGAACACGGATTATTCTTATTCTCGAAAATTATTGAATGCGAATTTTTGAGAATTGCGACTTGAAGGGGTCCTGGCCACATTGAAGGAGTTTTACCATGTTCAAATTATTATTATGTTGATTATCTTATCGTAATAATAACGTACCTATAATGTAAATACCTAATAATTTGGGAATTTTTGATCTGATATGTTGACAAAATACTCGGTTTACCATCTAGTTGTGCCCGTAAGGTTTTCAGCCCGATCGCCCAAACCCGTGGGGCGCTTTGGGGCTAAAATGGGGCTACAAATTGGATTTTTTAGAGATCCCTGGAGGTCAAATAAGGTGAGACAAGGAATCTGTTGTTTGGGTTGTTAGTCACACCTTACTCAGCTTCCTAGTTAGCCAGCATAGCCCCTCTCCTGACAACTGAGCGCCTCATGAGTGACGTCAAGGCCAGCGATTCAAATCGTTCAGAACATCTTTAGATAAAAATCCACATCATGAAAGACTTTTTGTTTCAAAAATGATTTTAGTATGGAGCATACTTTTACCGGGACCTAACTAAGTATAGTTAGCTTTGGTGTACCAAAGCTTACTAGGCTCCTTGTTAACAAGGAAGAGAATTCTCTGTTCTGCTGATTTGACATCTCACTTGATAAGCTCAACGTGTTAAGCTCTTCATTTAATACTAGTTGGGAAGGTCGGTAGCACAGTGATAGCGTGGGGGACTATTATTGTGTTGCCGATGTAGAGATCATGGGTTCGAATCCCATGTTGGGTGAGGAAGTCCCTTTGACTTGAAGTTTATATAAAACGCTTTCGCTCCACTAAAACCTCACTCGACTCAGGTTATATTGTGATACCATAACTGGGAAAATATGCAATTAAAGAGTTTTTAGTTGGGAAGGTCTCATCTCAGAAAGCCAGCTCGTCGCTTTATCCATCTCGACATAATAATATTATGGAAGACGAGCTAGTTATAAAAAAATTATAAAATACATATTATTTTACAATAGTAATTATTACCTACTAGCTCATACTAAAATCCTTTAAATCGTCGGAATGTTCTTTAAAAATTTAGTATTAAAATTGAAAGAAGCATAATATTTCAATATTATTTAATCCACTGTTCATATATTTTCTCTTTCTTGCAAATCACACTCTGGGTCTAGTAAAAGAAAGATTAGAGTAGAATTAGTGTGGAATCAATAATAAATTCAACATAATACGAATATAGGATCAAGTTTCTCTTGCAGAACCCTCAACAACAGGTGCTATCTCAAATGGAGTAGTTCAGTGCAACACATGCTATCTCACAGCCCTATTTTGTGAGGTCGATTATAAATGAAAAATTGATCAATTTTTGCTTTCAACACGCTCCATCTATCCTGACAACTTGAGGCTAAACGTATAAACCATCAAAACCACTGATTTCACGAGAAAACTCAATAAAAACTGCACGTAACTGAGAGAGTGTCGTCGATTCCAAGCGTCCCCATAGTGATTTCACTGAGATAGCTGGTGTTGACGAACAGATTTAGATAGCCACTGTTAACTAAATCACGATTTACGCGCGCCCTGTTGAGTGGACCAAAAAACTAGCTTCACTAATCGATTCCCCGTCCCATTTTCCTTTAGAATCCGGTGCTCTCATTTTCGTCAAAAAATGAGATAGCAGGTGTTGCCACTAACGTGACGCAATTATTGCAATTATTGCTCTGTTTTAGTCTGCAGATGAAGGTGCCACATCAGTGTTTTTCGCTTGTGTATCTCCTTCATTGGACAAGTTGGGAGGTTCCTACTCCTCTAACTGCAAAGTCATCGTACCGGGGAAGTTGGCCCAGTCTGCTACTCAACAAAGACTCCTTTTTAATTACATTTTATCTACTTTGAGTATCCCCCAATTTGGGCGGCTCGCTAATTGAAACCAGAAGCTTGCAAAATGCTATGGGCACTTCAGTTATCCGAACTGCTAGGAAATATTGTTAATTCAGACTGGTTGATGTTTTCACGTAATTTAAGGTGCTAGCACGAGGTTGAATTCCCATGCGGATTCAAAGTAAGCTGTTTGCTTTGTTTGGCTCCATGTCTTGTAGAAGGTTAGGATCAGCTGAGATACATTTCGTAATACATTAATGTTTTCCTCATACTTAAGAGTATTTAAAATCTATTACACTGGAGCTGTATCAGTTTTGTACCTTGTTATTGCTGTTGTTCTGGTAGTTTTGTAGTTATAAAATTTATATATTTAATATTATTTATTTTTTTCTCTGGTGTACATTCCTGCGACATGCTTTTCAACTCTTTTTACTATAGAGCTGAGTAAAAGACGAAGTAGTCCATTTCCTCGATAAAAAATGTAAAAAAATGAATGCACTTGTAGATGCGTTTTGGTTGATTAGGGGCTTAATTAGGGGCATAATATGCCCCATCATCTTCTTCTTCTTCCGTGGCTCAACAACCCGCGAGGGGTCAAGGCCGCCCAAGTAAAGTCCGCCAGTCATCTCGGCGTTGTGCAGCTGCTCTCCAGTCCCGGACTCCTAGCAGTGCACGCGCATCTCTCTGGATACCGTCCACCCAGCGCAACCTAGGTCGTCCCTGTCGTCGGGTGGCATGTATTTCGTCTTCTAGGAGCCTCCTAGGAACCGAATCAGGGCTCATTCAGGCGAGGTGACCAGCCCACCGAAGGCGACCAATCTTTATGTGGTGGACGACGTCTCTGTCATTATATAGATCCTTGATCTCTACATTTGTCCTCATACGCCGCGGCGTATACGGCACGCCGGGTCAAAGATAGCCCCGAAAATTCTTCTCAAGATTTTCCTTTCAAATAGGAGCAGTTGGTTTTCCTGAGTTCTGGAGAGCGTTCAAGTCTCAGACCCATAGGTCAGCACTGGCCTGATTAGCGTCTTGTATAAACGGAGTTTCGTTGCTCGCGACAGTGTCCTGCTCTTCATATGCCGGACCAGACCGAAGTAGCTTTTGTTGGCTGCTACGATTCTCTTCTGGATTTCGGCGTCCACGTCATTGTCTTGGGTTACCAAGGAGCCAAGATACGTGATCTCTTCGACTCTGTCAAAAGAGCATCCATCCACTTGTATTTGGTCTGGAGGTCGTCCACGAGGGCCAGTCACCAAATACTTCGTTTTGGACTGGTTCACAACGAGTCCCATCCTCGATGCTGCTGCTTTTAGTTGGGAGAATGCAGAACACATTGCATTTAAACTTCTTCCAGCGACATCGATGTCGTCCGCATATCCCAATATTTGAAGATCTTCCAGCCCACCTGAATACCCGACTCCCTTACTGCGCATTCCAGGGCAGGCATGCCAGGCTATCCCCCTGTCGCAAACCTTGGTGCGTTTGAAATTGGCCCGAGAGCTCACCACTCTGACAGAGCATTGGACTGATATCATTGCCAGTTGAACGAGTTTAACCAGCTTTGAGGGTTAAATCACACTGTCGTACGCTGCCCGAAAATCGACGAACAGGTGATGGGTTTGAATGCCATATTCTCGAGCTCGTTCCAGCATCACCCTCAGCGAGAAGATCTCGTCTGTAGTGCTTTTTCCCCGCTGAAACCAGCCTGGTATTTTCCAATTTCGCTCTCTGCGTACGGGAGCAGCCTTTGAAACAAGATATTGGAGAGGACCTTAAGGTCTGTCTACAATTGTAGACACAGGACAATAAAGAGATGCCTCGACAGTTGCTACACTCCAGAATATCTCCTTTCTTATGTATGGGACAGATAATAGTCCTATACCAGTGGTCTGGTAATTTTACATGATTCCAGATAATATTATTCGAGATGATCCTATGAAGGACCTTCGCTATCTCCTGCCCACCGTACTTGAAGAGTTCTGATGGTTGGCCATCAGCTCCTGGAGCTTTATTGTTCTTTAGCTTATTAACAGCTTGACGAACCTCGTTCAGGTCAGGCGGCACGAGCTCGTCATCAGCCAATACAGGAGTATCCTGCTCAGGCTGGTGTCTAGTTTCTCCGTTCAAGAGGCTTTCAAAATGATTCCGCCAACGCTCAAGAACCCTTTGCTTTTCATTGAGGAGAGTGATGCCCCATCATCTACGATATATTTTTTTTTTTTATCGTGGAAAGGAAGACACTGGTCCGCATGCGACAACGCACTATGATCGTTAGACGTTTTACCGTGGATCGCGTGCTGCCCTAGTGCCAAATGCCAATTGACCCAATTATGCCACCAAGACTCGCTACTTCCTCTAAAATCGACTTTTATAAAATGGATTCCCACTTCTCGCCGCGTCCACCTTACATTATGAGGAGCTGAGAATACCTAGTTGCTGAGTGATTATAAAGGTTTGACTCCATCATTATTTGATTCTATGTCAAAAATTGTTTTAAAAATGACACTCTTTGTTTTGAACCTACCACATCTGTCGCCATCGGCAGTGACATGTTGTAGTTTCCTATCTAAACCATATGAATAAGAACTCAGTTAATTTTTTCCATAATTTCAAGTTGTTTTATTCTTATACACCCCAGTTATTAGTTTTACGGCTAACGATGTCACCTTGTCAATGTGTGCCCTTTTCACGAGAAGAATTTGCCGTTAAAAGGATACCTAGTGGATAGTATGATAAGTGATGTTAGTATCCACTCGATACTAACATCAGTTTGACTCTGTGATGGGAATAGTCCTCGTATTATGAGGATAAATTAGGGAATAAAGGTGGGATAAATTCTTACCTGAGGACTAGTATAAGCAGGGTAAAGCCCAACAACACCTGCCCACCTTGCACATGCTCCAATCTTGAGCCACCTGTAATATAGGTACCTAGTTAGAGTATGGATATACAGACCTGCGACCAGTCATCTAAGAGCTCTTTCATAATATTCAAGTTGGCATAGGAATGTTTCTCATTGGTAACATTGTTATCTTAATGAAAGGACACACTGCAGCATCATGATGCTGGGCTGTTGAGTTCTATTTTCAGCTGAAATCAGTACAACGTCCCTGCTCCAAGGTAAGTCGAATTTTTTTCGATTCATTGTTCAAGATAGGGTCCCATATTTTTCTCAAACAGTGAATATATTAGTTTTCATTAAAACCTATGTGAGCGGTGTGATCATTTTCAAAATTGTTGGGTATGCTCCTATCTCTAGCCATTTTTACGTTCCTACCTTTAGCCAGTCAACCTTTAACCCTCGGATCATGGAGGAAGGGACCCTTCCTCCATGCCCTCGGATCATAATATGATATTATCATACCTTGACGGGGAATCAAGACTAACATCTTGGGGTCTATTGTTCCCATCAATCCAAAGCAACAATAATTACAAAATCAATCATAAGAAATAATTAAGTATCAGTAATATTATATTACCTGTAATGTAAATTCATGTTTCCTCATTACTCATTCCATTTGAGTGCACCTGAATCGAATTGGATTTATGATAATAAATACTGTAGTAGTAGTAGTAGTATTATGATTTGTTGCAGATGCAAAGCAGCAAAAACAGTATTAAACGCAAAACAGTACCTACTTACCTATTAAAATTTTATTAAATAATTATATATTAAATAATAAAATTAATAATTATTAAGTAAATATTAATACTTGATATTAAATTTATTATATTTTCTCATTTAATGATAAAATAATATTAAAAACAGTGTTAAACAGTAAACGCAGTATTAATTAATACTGGACGTGTAAACGCCCACGTGATTTTTGAAATGAATAAGGATTTCTTTTTTATCTTCAGTAAAGTTGAGTAAAATGTTATATTCAGTCAAAAAGATGTTGTATTCATTTTCCTGTTCTTTTATTCCTCGAATTCCGAACTCGAAATGGTGGGTTCAAGGATGGTGGCTCAAGGTAGGCACTCACCTGGCTCAAGGTTGGTTCTCTATTCCTACCTTGAGCCAATTTCAGGGTTTTAGAAATTTGGCTCCTGAAATTCAGAAATTTGAATAAAATACATAACAGTTATGTATTTTACTAATTTCAACATTAAATGCAAATGGTGCACCTTGAAAAACTATTCGGTTGGAGCCCTTGGGGTTCCACAAGTGATGAAAATGTGAAAAGTGGCTCAAGGTAGGAGGCCTTACCCTACTTTGCTGAGTGGCAGCGGGATACCCATCTCTACTGGAAGTTTTAAATTGCCTCAAAAACGACATTCAACATTGGACATCATTCGATTTTTGAAGACTTTTGGGATCAAAGGGCCTAAATGCCAAAATAAATTTTACTCAATTAATACTTTAGAATAGTAATAAATTAACTCATTTTTATCTCAAATTACTAATTGAAATTACGTTGCCTATTCATTAAGATTTGTTGGCATTTAGGCCCTTGGGTCTCAAAAGTCTTCATTCAACGACATTGTATGTGCTATCGATGAAGGATTATTTAACGAGTCAATTTTATAAAATTGAGTATACTCATGATTAAAATGACTGTTCTCATAGTTTAATGTTGTCACAACGTGATAGGTTACCAATCATAGGTAGACGGTTCATCAAAACTGAATGAGGGCTTAAATTACTACCTTACTCTGTGACTTAAATGCCGAATATGTCTTTCGGTGGATCTTACCAAGACAACAAAATTAAATCATTATCTTATCAACTTCTTCCCTTATCATTTAAATGCATCATTGAGATATCACGCCGGCCAATATCAATTTTATTTAGTTGAAGTCATAACTCCTTGAATGTTACGAATCATTCTTTTTATAAAAGTGCCATTTGTAGCTGTGCAGCAGTTTGCCGCTCCTCCAAATCAAAAGTTTTTCAACTACGCTAAAATATTTTGTTGCATCTATTCACAGGTTCGTCCACTCGTACCTAATTGATTTTACTTCACTAGAACAGAATCGATTTGGATGAACCGTTCTGTTTAGAACAGTATCTTCAAGAAGATATAATATATTCCTCAAAAAATTGGGATAGGTACCTACCTAATATTGCTAATTTTTCCTCCGTCCGTTTTCTGGGATTATCTCGAGCTGGAGCGGCTCCGCTTAATAATTAATAAAATTGGTTGGTTTATTTATTTATGCTGAAGAGTCAATTTCAAGTTCCTCAAGAAACTTGTGTTGTGAAATACGTTCGGAGGAACGCGGGAATGTAACATCACTTAGAAAACAGGGTTGTAATAATATTATGAGATAATAATATTAAGTCATAAGTCCTACCTTTAATGCACAGGTCAACAACAAAAAGAGTCAACTTTTAGGTCCTTTGCTAAAAACCATTTAACTCTGTTTTTTGAGGTGCTGAATCCGAATATGGCCTCCGTTTTCTCGGAAGCCCCACTTTTTCCTGAGTTATGGCCAATTTTAAGATTTTTGTGTCATTTCGGGATTAAAAACGATAGCCATTACCTGCAAATTCCAAAAATTCTGAAAAAATACGCATCTTATTGGAAATGTAACGCTGATTACGAATATATAAATGAGTTGGGGTCTAAAACCAGAGTAATATGTGATTTTGCCAAAAATAAATTAATAGAAAAACGTTGTTTTTAGGTTTGTTCCAGGTTTGACGGAATGTTAACAGAAATCGCCGGAGACATGCACTCCTGGAGTAGGCACTGCAACACAACTTTTTCCCCAGGAATACATTGGGCTTGAAGGATTGAATCTTGAACGACTTGAATGACATAAATGGCTTGAAATATTGAATGACATGCATATTCGGATTCAGCACCTCAAAAAACATCGAGTTAAGTAGTTTTCAACGACGGATCTAAAAGTCGACTTTTGGTTTATTATTCTTGGAATACACCTATATTTTCGCTACGGAGGTCGACGACTCCGATCGGCCTAAAAAAAAAGTGATGAAAATTTTTTTCTTTTTTTAATTTTTTTCACTGCCACAGAATTAAATTTCTGCACAAGTAATCTATATCAAAGAATAATAGACCCTTGTGTAAAATTTGCAGCGTTTTTACTCAGTGGTTTGTGGAAACTATGAACAGTGAAGTCAGACTTGGCTTGAGAAGTAGACCTTTTGGAGGTTCATTGTTCATCTCAGATGTTTATGAAAGGATGGATTGTTTCAAAGACGGGGTGGGATGTACCAAAGAGATGATCATTTCGAGAAAGGTAATACAATTTATTAAATTTCTCGAAATGATCATCTCTTTGGTACATCCCACCTTAATTTAATGTTTATGTATAGGTATTAAATTTTAATATTCCTCAACGGTCTATTGAGTTCCCGTTCGCGCCTCCAGTAGGCCTCCAGCGCCAGCGCTATCTCTTGGCGGTTTGATCAAACCTTTGCTCCCGCGCCACCTGAATTATGAATGTCGTTTAAAAAAATGACTTAATTCGGTTCATCATTAGGTGAATTTAGTTTTTAAAATATAAAATTTTAGGAACGCTTAAGTTTTTGTTCAACCACCGGAATGTTTGGTTTACACGACTATTCGGCCGTTTCCCACTTGTTCTTGGTTGGTCGTTTCGCTTTTGTTCTTGGTTGGTCCAAACATGTGATCTCTCCTCGGTTTGGTTTTTCATTCTCCTGGAAATCGTCTTCGTCAGCACTACGGCATCTCCAGGCATTTCTGTTGTAAACCTACTGTAAGTAAACCTACTGAGTTTTATTGAACTGTAACTATGGGTTTTATCTTGCGCGGTGTCCGTATCATGCGGATACGGTAGAAAAATTGTTCAATTATGGAAGCGCTAACCATCAGTTAGATTTTTCGTTTCCGCTGGGTGAATAGGTTCAAAGATGGCCGTTTCCCCGCAACTGTGATACATGACGTGATTCTTTTGTAAATTACTATAATATAATATTACTCATTTGAATAGAAAAATAGACCTACGGCTTCATAATATGAATATTATAGCCTGGCCGGTTGTTGTCCGCGCAAATCGGAAGGGGGAGCATTCACGGTTGCGTCTCGCCACGCTAGGCCAAACCAACGCGTCCGCTTTTCAAAACCAAACCTCCCGATAATATCGTTTTGTGTTGAAATGAGTTCCCGCTTGTCTGTAGTTTCTTGCTGTAAGGAAAATTCAGGGTTCCTAGTTCAGTCAATGAATGAGCTTAGCTCGTAATTTTGGTAGCGGGAGGTTTCCCTTCGGGAACTTGTTCGGGAACTAGTCTAGTGGTGCCGCTGGGTGGTGGAGGGGGGAAGAAGGTCCCATTTTTCAGGTTTTCGCCCCTATTTCGGCATCGTTCAATCCTACCGAAAAATTCACCGTATACTGAAATAAAGAGCACGAAATTAACCTATTTTCGCCAGAAAGTCCAGTTATCACCCATTTTTCGTCTTTCGCTGCCAATTCTCAAGACTTGTGGGTACCTACTTTGGGTTTTTCGAAAGTTTTTCTGAATCCCGGGATTTTTCAGAGGCAATCCCGGGATTGAGGATTTTTGTTTGAAAGTAAAAATAGATCAAAAACGACGAAAAACTTGTCTATTTACAATAATAGTATATTAGGTATATAAAATATTACTTCTCTCATGAAGGGAAAATTTCATGAAATTTCATGAAATAAGTGCACTTATGTACTCAAAAAATGTGCTTTTAGAAAGCATAATGTTGGATCTTAGAAAGCACTCAAAGTTGGATTTGCTTCTTCGCTTTGTCGAAAATAGCCGTGCTGCTCAAAAGGCCCTCTCAGCTTCTACGGAGGTCAGTGGGATGGTCCTACGTGTTCTGGTTGTGCTTAAATTGAAGCTGAATTACTGCTCTACAATTTCATTCCTCATAACTTTCCTCGTGGGATGAATATCATAGCCCATTATTGTACCATGATTTCTAACATTTGGGGAAAAATGGCCAATGTTCGAAGAGGGTTAATCTCGGGACCTATTGGACCTACAGAGCTGCCGTTGCGCTCAAATGGTAGCAAATCTTGTCTACTTAAAAATAGCATGCAGTGACTTTTTCGTTAGGGCGCACATTTTGGAAGTTAAAAGCCAAAAACTGAATTAAAAAATCCAAAAATTTCGTGGTTTTTCGAGCACCCAGCATTCAGCACAAGGGTTTCGAAGCTGGTACCGCCCTGACAGCGTTCAAAAAAAAAAAAAAATAGATCGTGTCGATTTTTTCCGTTTTTTAGCCGTTTTTTGTCCGCTGACCGGCCTAATAGGAGATATTAAATATCCACAAAATTTGGACATTTAATTTTGTATACTAAATCCAAATGGTGGCCTCGGCTGACTCAATTTTTGAACAGACTCGTTTCTTTTTAAATTATGGTCAATAAATCTTGTCGTATTTTCGCCAGTGGCACCGGCTGGTTCATCGATTTCCGAATTCGTTCTTCAGGGGAATTCACAGTTTTCATCTTAAAGCCCTATCACTTAGCCTTCGAACTATTGTCCGTTGTTAAAAGATTTTTCCCGACAAGACTTGAGCAATTTACGTACGAGGTGCAACAAATTCTCGAAACCCGGGATCCCGGGATTGACTCCACAAATCCCGGGATTTCAAATTGGCAAAAATCGACCTGGATCCCGGGATTTCAACCCCTACTTGTGGGCTTGAGGTAGCACTCTGAGAGTGGTTAAAATCAATTCAGCAGGTCGTATAACATATAAAAAGACCAAACACGGGTTTGCTCCATAAACGTGATCACGTTTCGCAACACGCGGTTGACACGCCGGCCGCAACAGCAGCTAGGTAATCTAAAAACATGTAAAATTTCATGATCTACAACTTTCATTCAATGCATTTTTTTGGCCCGGACTAACCATTTCAAAGTTATAACTGCTGGAAAACACTCAAAACGATGCAAATTTTACGCAAGAGTTTATTATTCTTTGATATACTTGTGCGGAAATAAGTTGTCAATAAAAAAAATTGTTTTATGACTCTTTTCAAAATACGTATGTTTTTAATCGGAAAAATTTAATATTTGACTTCGTAGGATCCTTCAAAAATCCCATTTGTAGTCCCATGAAAGCCCTATAGATCGTCACAGTGAAATCGGATGGTTCCGGGACCCCCAAAAATGGATTCTACGTCCAAAAATACTTCGAAAACGACACTAACTCGATCCCATAGCCAAAACCCCTCCTATAGCCCCATTTTAGCCCCATAGCGCCCCACGGGCTTGGGCGATCGGGCTGAAAACCTTGCGGGCACAACTAGATGGCAAACCAAGTATTGTGTCAAAATTTCGTATTTAGAATTTAGACCTCTTGAAACGGATAATGTCAAATTTTGAGGCCGATCGGATTCGTCGACCCCCGTCGCGAGAACATAGGTGTATTATTCCGAGAATAATAAACCAAAACGTGGTTTTCCGCTTACCGAGTGGTGACAGATATATTGTTTTGGTTTAAATTCGTTTTCTCGGTTCCTATTTGACCTGAAGAGTTCATCTAGTGCACAAATGAAAGCTAATTAGATTTACTATCAACCCATTCCCGAGATAGGGGCGAAAACCCGAAAAACTGGACCTTATTCCCTTTCCATAGAGTTACCTTTGGTCAGGAAACCAACGCGCGTTACGAAGACGTTTTTCAAGGTGGTTTTATCCCATATCAGCGACTGATGTGAAGGATTTTTCCCACCCTTTCTGGTTAGCGTTTGATTCACCGAGTAAAAGAGGCCGGTGGTTGGATATCCACCGAAATCCCGCCGGTTTCCCCATCAACGCCACTGTTGCGGTGCTATCACGCCATTTGGCTTATTGAAGTGCTCGTGAATGGCCACCTTAAAATTTATGTTGTGTGATTTTTCGCAGATTAATCGACGAAAGCTATGTTGGACCACCCTTTAGCAAAGGCCTTGATGGTCGTGCCACTCGGCCTAACCTGTTTCTTATCCATGGTGTTGGTGATAGAACTCACTTCCCCTGGTGATACTGTAAGTAGAATACATCGAGATTTTATTATTTATTTGTAAGCAAAAACATTAGTAATGCGAGGCTCGTGTGGACGGACGTTTGTGAGATTCTGAGATAAGAGATGGCGCCACCGTTGCCCCCCAAATTGGCCAATTTTACTTCCTCAAAATCCCAACAACCAGTCCAATTCTGAAAAATTCTTTGAGCTGGTGAACGTAGCCAAAATGATGATAGAGAAAAAAGAAAAATTTAAAAATTTCAATGCGCTTAATTAAAATGTTGCATCTACCTTTGGATTTTTGGAGATTTTCGAGAAAATCGTTAAATCCCAATTCAGTCAGACAATTCTAAATTCAATGCGACCAACCTTTCCAAATGCTGACAAATATTGGCGGCGGAAACCTAGACGAAATTAATGCACCTTAACATGAGCTCATAATGAGCTCACCAAACGGGCAACGGGGTCGGGAGGACGGAAGACGGCTCCTTCCTAATTGACTACCTATTCTGCGAAATCATAGAATCCACTAACACAATACTCCACCCTTTCTGATTCGATTGTTTACTGTGCACGCCTGCCTGTTTTGTTCAGGACGATGCCAATGTCTCTGAAAACATGAACTTCGGCGAGGACTGACAATTTTGATAAATTATTCAGTATAAAGGGACTACAGGTAGGGTTGTACTGTAGGTACATTATTTTATAGGAGTCGCAGACCGTTTGTGCGGTTTCTACAGAACTCGGTATAGTTATAGCTTCCAGGGACTTTGTGAAATAATCCACCAGAGTAAGGACAAACGTATTTACCTTTTCTGTCTTCGGCGGTAGCCCCCAACACGTTCACTGCAAAGTTAGCAAGAGCGCCCTTCTCCTCTGCGCTGGCTGCAGTTTTTTATTTTTTTTTTAATATTTTTTTTTACCATTTTGTCCAACTCATCACTTTCAACTTTCCCTGTCCCATTTTTCCCTATTCCCAACTTTTCAACTAAACTGAACCATGTGTCTCCGTTGCTTCTTGTAACCATGCCGAGGCATATTATGTGAGTTATGAGAGCCAGGATCTTCCTGGCTGGAAGGTGGAACGTGTACTCAGTTGGAAGAGTGTTTTGTCAACCCTCCCTATTTGACAGATGTGGATCAGACTCAGGATGATCGGCACGTCCGGAGAATATATACTATATATATTATTGTGACCACTCGATCCAAGTTGTAATGAACCTAAGCTGAGTCCACACTTGATCGCCTTTTTGGATCCAATGGACCTCACGCTCACTTGTCCAAATGTGAGAGTACCTCTCTACTCTATTCTTCTGTGATGTTCTTAACTGGATTGTCTCCAAATCGCTTCAATAACGACAGCTTTGTACTTTTGACATAATGGATTTTTTCCGAGGGTCTTGCGGTTTGAAAACGTCCATCTGTCCATCCCAGGACCAAGCATACCTGCTTTTCGACCCTCCTTCACATTCCCTCACCCTCTCAACCAATCCCCTACGCAGGAGTCTGAAGCACGAGAGATCCATAATATGGATATTATATTATAATAGTTCCGTTCGCATTCGCCACACCGACTGGGCGCTAGTGGTGCGCTGCGTAGTCGGCGCTCTCATCTTAGTTATCAATTCATCCAAGCTCTTTTACTCTGTTGTGTTTTGCGTTCGTCCATGTTGTCGTATTTTCTCCTCCTCGGTGTTTTAAGCTAACGCTGGATGACGGCGTGGCGAGTGCAAATTGAACTATGGATCCCTCGTGCTTGAGACGCCTCACTCCCCTACTACTGTTTCCCAGTGGCATCCCCCTGAGCCCTACCTTGTTCTTCTACCACCGTTGCCTGCTAACCTCTCCGTCCTCCTTCACGTACCTTCACCCCTTCAACCACTCCCCTGTACTGCTGAAAGATTTATACCTGAGTGGGGTGACAGCCCCCCCCCCCCTCTCCGAGAGAGCTAATTCTTACCCCAACCCACGCCCCAAGTCGACCCCCTCGGTGGAATTACCGAATAACCCATTCTGTGTTTCATTGGTTTGATCATAACAATCCGGGGGTCTGGGGGTGACCCGAGTACTAAAGTAAAAATATAGTTTACCTTACCTACATAGCCACATGACATTGTGGCACATATACTCAGTCACATGCGGCAATACACCCCGCAGGCAGCAGCGTTTTTTTCCCAGAACGTTAAATGTTCTGAGATATAAATTTTATCTCACGATTCCCTGTGAGTGTTTGGAATCCCCTCAAGTGATGAAGGGCTGAGAAATCGATTATGATTTTATTTCACAGGGGTTGGAGTTCCCTTCGGACTTTGACGAAGCTAAAAAACTCTTCAGCACTCTTTCCAAGTATAAGGAAACCCATCCCTTGTACGTGAAGCAAGTGTTTGTCTGCACGTACCTCTTCAAACAAGCATTCAATATCCCGGGATCTACTCTGCTTGTAAGTATATCGTTAATGCTGTTAGGGAAGTAAATTGTATTGAATTGTATTGTATCCCGCTGATTGTATTGAATTGCATCGTTTTAGAACATCCTAGCCGGAGCTCTGTATGGCGACATTGAAGGAACTATCCTTTGTTCCGTGTGTGCTGCTGTGGGAGCAACTTTGAATTTTCTGATCAGCAGTTATTTCTTCAAGGGCGTAGTGGAATTGTACTTTGGCGACAGCGTGGCATCAATTGCAGCTGTGGTACGTGGTTTAAATATTGTTCTGTATCCTAGTTGTGCCAGTAGTGGGTATCCCCTTGTTATTACTGCGGTCTGTTCTAGGTGGAATCACACCGGCGTCGTGGACTATTCTTTTACCTGGTCTCTCTGAGGGTGCTGCCGATGATGCCGAATTTCCTCATGAACGCCATTTTCCCCATCGTCGGCGTACCAATTTGGCAATTTTTCTTCTCTGTGCTCGTCGGTAAGTTCTAATGGAATCTTGGTATACTTGCGTTCAGAGGTGAATTGTCTGCCGACAAGACAGGTGATTGACTTTTGGTCAAACATTGGTGTTCGTTCCCGGATTCGCACCAGGCTGATCAGCGCCCCGACTGATTTGTAAACAGACGTGTCACTGACGCCCTAGACCACGGGGCCACCCTCTCACCCTATTCCTCAAAATATCACCAAAATGATCAACTTGTGATGTCTTGTGAACCAAACGTGGGAGAAATAACTGTTTTTTTCGCCCAATTTTTTGCTCCCCTTTTCTTTCACCGCAGGTAATTTTTGGGTTGCGGCGAGTTTTCTACTTGCTGCAAGGGATGGGTGAAGGTTAGCGCCTAATTTTCCAGTGCTCCCTTTAGGATTAGCGCCCGAGTACGAGAATATTTTTCGGGATTGCGAATAATCGCAGCAGAAGTTCTGAAGTTCGGTTCTGAAGATTTCCGTGCATTGAAAAATTTATGTCCGTCCGCCGTCCAGGCCGTTTTGGGCAATAGGAATTTTTTTTAAATCTGAAATTTTGTCAAAATACTTGGTTTACCATCTAGTTGTGCCCGCAAGGTTTTCAGTCCGATCGCCCAAACCCGTGGGGCGCTATGGGGATAAAATGGGGCTATGGGAAGGGTTTTTTGAAGGCTTTTAGCTATGGGATCGACTTGGGTGTCGTTTTCGAAGTACTTTTGGACGTAGAATCCATTTTTGGGGATCCCGAAACGATCCGATTTCACTGTGTTGATCTATAGGGCTTTCATGGGGCTAAAAATGGGATTTTTGAAGGATCCCAGTAGGTTAAATATTTTTCAAGTAAAAAATAAAGAACGTCAAAAGTCACTTGAAAGACAAGTGAAAGAGCGTTAAATTTCCTATAAACTCTACTAGTCACCGTTGATTGTAGACCCAATAGTTGAGAAGTTGGAGCGATTTGAAAAAAGGCGATTTTTTTACACGTTTTCAGAAAAAACTTTTTCGCACTTCAAACTGTTGTACCTTCAAAACGACCGTTCTTATCGAAAAATGTTACAAAATGAAAGTTGTAGAGGGTTAAATTTCCTATAGGATAGGCGCACCAAGTTTTACGAAAAGAGCCCACCTTACGAATGGCGAGCAGAGTTGTAACCAAGTTTTATTGGATTGGACCAATCATACATCCCCCTCTCCACCTTCCGGCCCGTTATCTTCTCTCATGGGGTATAATATTATGTTTTAATCCTTATTAAACATCCGGGACCCATCGTGATTTAACTACCTATCGATTAAAATGAAGGAACTTTGATTTCGGACTTATGACTTGGCCAATTATTGTTCTGGAGTTCCAGGGTAGGTTTCCTAGGTTGTTCCACATGCGGAATCCCTGCTCTACAGTAAGGATTCGGGAGTCATCTGAAAATGTTTTTTTCATGTTTTCAGGGCTCCTCCCATTCCAGTACGCTTGTGTGAGAAGTGGACTTGTCTTATCCCGAATGAACAGCATCACCGACGTCCTTGACTGGAAGATAACGTGCAACCTCGTGTCAATGGCAGCGCTCTTTATGATCCCTGCGGCGTTGTTGAGACATTTCAATGCACCTCCTCCTACTGCTGACGCTGATGACACGCCTGCTCCTCCCACCCCCATGCCGGCTCCTTCCAGCGCTTCTGAATTCAGTGACTATCTTGATATTCCCAGCCCTTTTAGTTTGTCTTCTATGGATGGTGATAATCCTATTCCCGGTCCTTCTGGTGGTCGTCGCCGCATTCCCGCTGGTGGTCCTCCTCCTCTGTGGTCCCCGAGTTCTTCCTCCGATGACAGCTCTTTCAATCCTTCCATTCCATCTCCTTTGCCTGAAGAGCGCGAAGATGAAGAGAAGGATGAGTGAGCTTTGAAGCCCCCACACCACGTTCTTTTGAATTAAAACATTTCTTTCATTTGTATTTTGAATAAACTTAACTTCATTCTCAACTTGAACAATTTTATTCCTTTTTGTTAATATTTGGTTTTGAAACAATCGAAAACATTTAATGTTTTCGAATAAATGAAGGTTCAATGGGATGATGATGTTCTATTTTCATTTGTGAATTTGGTAAATTATTTTTTTAATTTTACAAAACAGATTATCTGGCAGATTTCTTCACATTTTACCGCTTTTTTCAGTGATATTGCTGAAAAAAAGAAAATTCATCAACAATGTGTTCATAATTTGTCTTCTTTTATTCTTGATTTTGGCGCAATCGAACGTTAAGGTTTTAAAAACTGCCTTCTTGCCTTTACAAACGGACTTCACATTTTAATACTTTTTACGGTTGCTTCCCCAGTTTTGACCTAATTTGAAGCCTCCGGCCTTGGCCGGGAGGGCTTCGCATTTTGAAGAGGACGTTTTCACGCTGTTTTCTGAGCAGAAATTCCTGAATCGTGCATCACTTTTGGAGCCACAATTCTTCAAGTTTTTCCTGAACGTGCCCATTTTCCATTTAGTAGCAGTAGCAGTATTAATATTCAACCGATTTTGATGAATTGGGCTTGAAATGTTCGATAAGATGTCCCCAAGATGTTAGACCTTTTTCACATATTACGCAGCCCTTTATAAAAAAAAATATAAAAAAACGCGTGAAAACGTGGTCCTTCCTCTTCAAAATATTGGTGCATGTCGTTTGTCTCTCGAGTTCTTCCCCCTTTAATTGTGTAGCTTCCTTGAAGGCTGTGAACTGATGTATGTACCTTTCTCCTAACAAAATGTGTTCCTGAGAGTTCAGATGTTTCCAGACTCACGTAGACGACGTTACATTTGTATTTTTAAATGTTTTTTATTGTAATTCATCAAATAAAAGACTGTGATAAGACTGCTGTCGTTAGTTTATGCATTCTATCCATACAAAGGAGGTATTGCGGCCAATTTTGGCGGAATGGAAGTTTTCTTTTGCATCCCTACAGTGGGCTTCATTCATCGGCATTTGTATGATGTAGGGGAGAATGGGGGAATGCTTTATATGGGGGGGTACCTACTGAAAAGTATTTAGGGGTCGATTAATGATTGAGATTTCCTCCAACAGAGCGTTTAACTCGTTTTTAATGTTAATCTGCCCGCAAAGTTATCTTCGTTGACTTTACTCCAGTGTAAAGATGAATCAAGATATTGACGTACCCAGTTAGGATTGGCCGCTAGCAATTTTACAAAAGTAACTACTAATTTCGTTAATTCTTGGTGTTTTTTAATCTAGCCCTCTTAAGATACATGCCATCTATTTACCCATCCATCGAAAGTTGGGTTTCGTTGAACATAATCACTTGAGAAGGAACGCCGCGGCGCACAGGTGGACCCCCAAAAGAAATTTTTAAATCCCCCCCAAAACCATTATTATTCCATTCAGTATAAGTTGGAGGGTTGATATGAATAGTTTTCGGATCAATAACCCAACAACCTGACTCGTACTGGCTGTAGACCATTCACGATTTTGGAAAATTGTGAGTTTACCGGAGCAGTATCGGACCTATTTAAAGAGAATCGTAGCCTTTCTGGGCAGTAGGAATGTTTTGAAAAATCTGAAATTTTGACAAAATACTTGGTTTACCATCTAGTTGTGCCCGCAAGGTTTTCAGTCCGATCGCCCAAACACGTGGGGAGGTATGGGGCTAAAATGGGGCTACGGGAGGCGTTTTTTGAAGGCTTCTGGCTATGGGATCGAGTTAGGTGTCGTTTTCGAAGTATTTTTGGACGTAGAATCAATTTTTTGGGGGTCTCGGAACGATCCGATTTCACTGTTTAATTAGATAATTAATTTTTAAAAATGGGTTTTATTTTATTATTAATAAAAATAGTTTATGTTAAAGTATCTTTTGAGAAATAAATTTTTTTTAATAGTTTATAGTACTGTGAAGGAATAAATATATTAATGTATAAGTATTTAATTTTGATGTACCTTTGGTATCAGGGTTCATTAAATTAAAAAAAATTTTTTTTCTCGAAATTTTAAGATTTATATTTGTATGTTAGTTTATATGTATGTTAGTTTGTAGTTATATTTGTATTTTAATACTTCAGTAGGGCTTTCATGGGGCTAGAAATGGGATTTTTTAAGGATCCCAGGAGGTTAAATATTTTTCGAGTACATAAGTAAAAATGAATAATTTTTGACAAAAAAGATTTTTGAAAAAAAATTAAAAAAAAACAATTTTTTTCAAAATTGTTTCCATTGACACAGAAATAATTTTTGCACAAGTAACCTATATCAAAGAATAATAAACACTTGTGTAAAATTTGCAGCGTTTTTTTTTTTTGAGCTTGAGAAGTAGACCTTTTGGAGGTTCATTGTTCATCTCAGATGTTTATGAAAGGATGGATTGTTTCAAAGACAGGGTGGGATGTACCTACCAAAGAGATGATCATTTCGAGAAAGGTAATAAAATTTATTAAATTTCTCGAAATGATCATCTCTTTGGTACATCCCACCTTAATTTAATGTTTATGTATAGGTATTAAATTTTAATATTCCTCAACGGTCTATTGAGTTCCCGTTCGCGCCTCCAGTAGGCCTCCAGCGCCAGCGCTATCTCTTGGCGGTTTGATCAAACCTTTGCTCCCGCGCCACCTGAATTATGAATGTCGTTTAAAAAAATGACTCAATTCGGTTCATCATTAGGTGAATTTAGTTTTTAAAATATAAAATTTTAGGAACGTTTAAGTTTTTGTTCAACCACCGGAATGTTTGGTTTACACGACTATTCGGCCGTTTCCCACTTGTTCTTGGTTGGTCGTTTCGCTTTTGTTCTTGGTTGGTCCAAACATGTGATCTCTCCTCGGTTTGGTTTTTCATTCTTCTGGAAATCGTCTTCGTCAGCCCTACGGTAACTCCAGGTATTTCTGTTGTGTAAGTAAACCTACTGAGTTTTATTGAACTGTAACTATGGGTTTTATCTTGCGGGGTGTCCGTATCATGCGGACACGGTAGAAAAATTGTTCAATTATGGAAGCGCTAACCATCAATTAGATTTTTCGTTTCCGCTGGATGAATAGGTTCAAAGATGGCCGTTTCCCCGCAACTGTGATACATGACGTGATTCTTTTGTAAATTACTATAATATAATATTACTCATTTGAATAGAAAAATAGACCTACGGCTTCATAATATGAATATTATAGCCTGGCCGGTTGTTGTCCGCCCAAATCGGAAGGGGGAGCAATCACGGTTGCGTCTCGCCACGCTAGGCCAAACCAACGCGTCCGCTTTTCAAAACCAAACCACCCGATAATATCTTTTTGAGTTGAAATGAGTTCCCGCTTGTCTCTAGTTTCTTCTTGTAAGGAAAATTCAGGGTTCCTAATTCAGTCAATGAATGAGCTTAGCTCGTAATTTTGGTAGCGGGAGGTTTCTCCTCGGAAATTACTATAATATAACTAGGAGTTCTAGCGATGCCGCAGGATGGTGGAGGGAGAAAGAAGGGCCCATTTTTCTGGTTTTCGCCCCTATTTCGGCAACGTTCAATCCTACCGAAAAAGTCACCGTATACTGAAATAAAGAGCACGAAATTTAGCTATTTTCGCCAGAATATAGCTGTTTCACCCATTTTTCGTCTTTCGCTGCTCAAGACTTGTGGGTAGGGTTTTTTGAAAGTTTTTCTGAATCCCGGGATTTTTCAGAGGCAATCCCGGGATCCCGGGATTGAGGATTTTTGTTTGAAAATAAAAAAAATCGATCAAAAACGACGAAAAACTTGTTTATTTACAATAATAGTAAATTAGGTAGGTATATAAAATATTACTTCTCTCATGAAAGGAAAATGTTACTTATGTACTCAAAAAATGTGCTTTTAGAAAGAATAATGTTGAATCTTAGAAAGCACTCAAAGTTGGATCCGCCTTCTTGCTTCTTAGCTTTGTCGAAAATAACCCTGTTGCTCAAAAGGCCCTCTCAGTTTCTACGGAGGTCAGTGGGATGGTCCTACGTGTTCTGGTTGTGCTCAAATTGAAGCTGAATCACTGCTCTACTATTTCATTTCTTATAACTTTCCTCGTGGGTTGAATATAGCCGATATTGTTGAAGAAGGATAAAACGATGATTTCTAACATTCGGGGGAAAATGGCTAATGTTTGAAGAGGGTTAACCTCGGGACCTATTGGACCTGCAAAAAGCTGTCGTTGCGCTCAAATGGTAGCAAATCTTGTCTACTTAAAAATAGTATAGTAGGGATGGGTATCGATGAACAAAACATCGATGTTTGGACATCGATGATTTTAAAAAAAGAAACATCGATGTCTCAAAAACATCGGAGAAAAAACATCGATGTTTCGATACATCGATGGTTTTATATGTTTGACAGGGGGGGGGGGGGGGGGGGGGTGTTATTTAAAAAAAAAATTCTTTCCATGGTAGTTTTAGTAGAAAATTTGAAAAAAGTCATTAAAACTTGAAGCGATGAAAAGAAGTAGGCTGTAAAAAAGTCGGTACCTAAAGAATAATATTATTTACTAAAAAAAAAAAAAAAATTGACGCCAGTTCCTCTGAGAGACGATTTCTCAAGGAGCTTAAAATTAAGCCTGCTTAAGAGAATAGCCTCTCAGAAGGAACTGATATTGCTACGTTTGGTTCATTCTTGAACACAGTTGACCATCCAAAACCCCAAAGTGTTCTGTTCGATTTTTTCGTTGGGAGCGTTCAAGTACAGCGAGAGCTCAGCAGGGATTGTTTCGTTTTTGCGTCAGGAGTGATGCCGCATGAACACAGATGAACGACAAGTGATAGGTAACGAATCAACATTAAAATTTAATCAACATTTAATGTTGATTGAAATTTTCGATTTCCGATAACCTACCTACTATTCGATCGACACATCGATGTTTCTTGAATCTGTACCTATAGTATTATTTTTATAAAAAAATAATAAACAACCGAGTAAGCATTTATAAAACATGAATAATTATTGTTCAGGTATAAAAGTATCTACTATTTTTACGTAAACGACCATCGAAACAAAAATTTTTTTCGCGAAAAAACATCGATGTTTGGGGGGATAAACATCGATGTCTAAAAAACATCGAAGAGTAAACATCGATGTATAAAACATCGATGTTTGAGAAAAAACATCGATGTTTTTGAAACATCGATACCCATCCCTATAGTATAGGTACAGTGACTTTTTCGTTCGGGCGCACATTTTGGAAGTTAAAAGCCAAAAACTGAAAAAAAAAAAAAAATCCAAAAATTTCGTGGTTTTTCGAGCTCCCAGCATTCAGCACAAGGGTTTCGAAGCTGGTAGGTAGGTACCGTCCCTGACAAAATTCCAAAAAAATTAGAACGTGTCGATTTTTTCCGATCTAAGCTGTTTTTGTCCGCTGACCGGCCTAATAGGAGATATTAAATATCCACAAATTTTGTATACTAAATCCAAATGGTGGCCTCGGCTGCCTCCATTTTTGAACAGGCTCGTTTCTTTTGTAATTATGGTCAATAAATCTTTTCGTATTTTCGCCAGTGGCACCGGCTGGTTCATCGAGTTCCGAATTCTTTCTTCAGGGGAATTCACAGTTTTCATCTTAGAGCCCTATCACTTAGCCTTCGAACTATTGTCCGTTGTTAAAAGATTTTTCCCGACAAGACTTGAGCAATTTACGTACGAGGTGCAACAAATTCTCGAATCCCGGGATCCCGGAATTGACTCCACAAATCCCGGGATTTCAAATTGGCAAAAATCGACCGGGATCCCCGGATTTCAACCCCTACTTGTGGGCTTGAGGTAGCACTCTGAAAGTGGTTAAAATCAATTCAGCAGGTCGTATAACATATAAAAAGACACCAAACACGGGTTTACTCCATCAACGTGATCACGTTTCGCAACGGTTGACACGGCGGCCGCTGCAGCAGCTAATCTAAAAACATGTAAAACTTCATGCTCTACAACTTTCATTCAATGCATTTTTTTTGGCTAGGACTAAGCATTTCAAAGTTATAACTGCTGGAAAACACTCAAAACGATGCAAATTTTACGCAAGAGTTTATTATTCTTTGATATACTTGTGCAAAAATAAGTTGTCAATAAAAAAAATAAAAAAATTGAAAAAATTGTTTTATGACTTCAAAATACTTATGTTTTTAATCGGAAAATATTTGACTTCGTAGGATCCTTCAAAAATCCCATTTGTAGTCCCATGAAAGCCCTATAGATCGTCACAGTGAAATCGGATGGTTCCGGGACCCCCAAAAATGTATTCTACGTTCAAAAATACTTCGAAAACGATACTAACACGATCCCATAGCCGAAACCCTTCAAAAAACCCTCCTATAGCCCCATTTTAGCCCCATAGCGCCCCACGGGCTTGGGCGATCGGGCTGAAAACCTTGCGGGCACAACTAGATGGCAAACCAAGTATTTTGTCAAAATTTCAGATTAAAAAAAAAATTCCTACTGCCCAAAACGGCCCGGACGGCGTAAGGCGGACGGACATTTCGGATTTAGAATTTAGACCTCTTGAAACGGATAATGTCAAATTTTGCGGCCGATCGGATTCGTCGACCCCCGTCGCGAAAACATAGGTGTATTATTCCAAGAATAATAAACCAAAACGTGGTTTTCCGCTTACCGAGTGGTGACAAGATAGGCCTATATTGTTTTGGTTTAAATTCGTTTTCTCGGTTCCTATTTGACCTGCAGAGTTCATCTAGTGCACAAATGAAAGCTAATTAGATTTGCTATCAACCCATTCCCGAGATAGGGGTGAGAAACCGAAAAACTGGACCTTATTCCCTTTCCATAGAGTTGCCTTTGGTCAGGAAACCAACGCGCGTTACGAAGAAGTTTTTCAAGGTGGTTTTACCCCATATCAGCGATTGATGTTGTGAAGGATTTTTCCCACCCTTTCTGGTTAGCGTTTGATTCACCGAGTAAAAGAGGCCGGTGGTTGGATATCCACCGAAATCCCGCCGGTTTCCCCATCAACGCCACTGTTGCGGTGCTATCACGCCATTTGGCTTATTGAAGTGCTCGTGAATGGCCACCTTAAAATTTATGTTGTGTGATTTTTCGCAGATTAATCGACGAAAGCTATGTTGGACCACCCTTTAGCAAAGGCCTTGATGGTCGTGCCACTCGGCCTAACCTGTTTCTTATCCATGGTGTTGGTGATAGAACTCACTTCCCCTGGTGATACTGTAAGTAGAATACATCGAGATTTTATTATTTATTTGTAAGCAAAAACATTGGTAATGCGAGGCTCGTGTGGACGGACGTTTGTGAGATTCTGAGATAAGAGATGGCGCCACCGTTGCCCCCCGAATTGGCCAATTTTACTTCCTCAAAATCCCAACAACCAGTCCAATTCTGAAAAATTCTTTGAGCTGGTGAACGTATCCATAATGATGATAGAGAAAAAAGAAAAATTTAAAAAATTCAATGCGCTTAATTAAAATATTGCATCTACCTTTGGATTTTTGGAGATTTTCGAGAAAATCGTTAAATCCCAATTCAGTCAGACAATTCTAAATTCAATGCGACCAACCTTTCCAAATGCTGACAAATATTGGCGGCGGAAACCTAGACGAAATTAATGCACCTTAACATGAGCTCATAATGAGCTCACCAAACGGGCAACGGGGTCGGGAGGACGGAAGACGGCTCCTTCCTAATTGACTACCTATTCTGCGAAATCATAGAATCCACTAACACAATACTCCACCCTTTCTGATTCGATTGTTTACTGTGCACGCCTGCCTGTTTTGTTCAGGACGATGCCAATGTCTCTGAAAACATGAACTTCGGCGAGGACTGACAATTTTGATAAATTATTCAGTATAAAGGGACTACAGGTAGGGTTGTACTGTAGGTACATTAATTTTATAGGAGTCGCAGACCGTTTGTGCGGTTTCTACAGCACTCGGTATAGTTATAGCTTCCAGAGACTTTGTGAAATATTCCACCAGAGTAAGGACAAACGTATTTACCTTTTCTGTTTTCGGCGGTAGCCCCCAACACGTTCACTGCAAAGTTAGCAAGAGCGCCCTTCTCCTCTGCGCTGTTCGGGTTATTTTTATTTTTTTTTTTTTTTTACCATTTTGTCCAACTCATCACTTTCAACTTTCCCTGTCCCATTTTTCCCTATTCCCAACTTTTCAACTAAACTGAACTATGTGTCTCCGTTGCTTCTTGTAACCATGCCGAGGCATATTATGTGAGTTACGAGAGCCAGGATCTTCCTGGCTGGAAGGTGGAACGTGTACTCAGTTGGAAGAGTGTTTTGTCAACCCTCCCTATTTGACAGATTTGGATCAGACTCAGGATGATCGGCACGTCCGGAGAATATATACTATATATATTTTATTGTGACCACTCGATCCAAGTTGTAATGAACCTAAGCTGAGTCCACACTTGATCGCCTTTTTGGATCCAATGGACCTCACGCTCACTTGTGCACATGTGAGAGTACCTCTCTACTCTATTCTTCTGTGATATTCTTAACTGGATCGTCTCCAAATCGCTTCAATAACGACAGCTTTGTACTTTTGACATAATGGATTTTTTCCGAGGGTCTTGCGGTCTGAAAACGTCCGTCTGTCCATCCCAGGACCAAGCATAACCTGCTTTTCGACCCTCCTTCACATTCCCTCACCCTCTCAACCAATCCCCTACGCAGGAGTCTGAAGCACGAGAGATCCATAGTTCCGTTCGCCTTCGCCACACTGACTGGGCGCTAGTGGTGCGCTGCGTAGTCGGCGCTCTCATCATTGTTATCAATCCATCCAAGCTCTTTTACTCTGTGGTGTTTTGTGTTCGTCCTCGTTGTCGTATTTTCTCCTCCTCGGTGTTTTAAGCTAACGCTGCAGCGCGTTGGATGGCGGCGTGGCGAGTGCAAATTGAACTATGGATCCCTCGTGCTTGAGACGCCTCACTCCCCTACTACTGTTTCCCAGTGGCATCCCCCTGAGCCCTACCTTGTTCTTCTACCACCGTTGCCTGCTAACCTCTCCGTCCTCCTTCACGTACCTTCACCCCTTCAACCACTCCCCTGTACTGCTGAAAGATTTATACCTGAGTGGGGTGACAGCCCCCCCCCTCTCCGAGAGAGCTAATTCTTACCCCAACCCACGCCCCAAGTCGACCCCCTCGGTGGAATTACCGAATAACACATTCTGTGTTTCATTGGTTTGATCATAACAATCCGGGGGTCTGGGGGTGACCCGAGTACTAAAGTAAAAATATAGTTTACCTTACCTACATAGCCACATGACATTGTGGCACATATACTCAGTCACATGCGGCAATTCACCCCGCAGGCAGCAGCGTTTTTTTCCCAGAACGTTAAATGTTCTGAGATATAAATTTTATGTCACGATTCCCTGTGAGTGTTTGGAATCCCCTCAAGTGATTAAGGGCTGAGAAATCGATTATGATTTTATTTCACAGGGGTTGGAGTTCCCTTCGGACTTTGACGAAGCTAAAAAACTCTTCAGCACTCTTTCCAAGTATAAGGAAACCCATCCCTTGTACGTGAAGCAAGTGTTTGTCTGCACGTACCTCTTCAAACAAGCATTCAATATCCCGGGATCTACTCTGCTTGTAAGTATATCGTTAATGCTGTTAGGGAAGTAAATTGTATTGAATTGTATTGTATCCCGCTGATTGTATTGAATTGCATCGTTTTAGAACATCCTAGCCGGAGCTCTATATGGCGACATTGAAGGAACTATCCTTTGTTCCGTGTGTGCTGCTGTGGGAGCAACTTTGAATTTTCTGATCAGCAGTTATTTCTTCAAGGGCGTAGTGGAATTGTACTTTGGCGACAGCGTGGCATCAATTGCAGCTGTGGTACGTGGTTTAAATATTGTTCTGTATCCTAGTTGTGCCAGTAGTGGGTATCCCCTTGTTATTACTGCGGTCTGTTCTAGGTGGAATCACACCGGCGTCGTGGACTATTCTTTTACCTGGTCTCTCTGAGGGTGCTGCCGATGATGCCGAATTTCCTCATGAACGCCATTTTCCCCATCGTCGGCGTACCAATTTGGCAATTTTTCTTCTCTGTGCTCGTCGGTAAGTTCTAATGGAATCTTGGTATACTTGCGTTCAGAGGTGAATTGTCTGCCGACAAGACAGGTGATTGACTTTTGGTCAAACATTGGTGTTCGTTCCCGGATTCGCACCAGGCTGATCAGCGCCCCGACTGATTTGTAAACAGACGTGTCACTGACGCCCTAGACCACGGGGCCACCCTCTCCCCCTATTCCTCAAAATATCACCAAAATGATCAACTTGTGATGTCTTGTGAACCACACGTGGGAGAAATAACTGTTTTTTTTTCGCCCAATTTTCTGCTCCCCTTTTCTTTCACCGCAGGTAATTTTTGGGTTGCGGCGAGTTTTCTACTTGCTGCAAGGGATGGGTGAAGGTTAGCGCCTAATTTTCCAGTGCTCCCTTTAGGATTAGCGCCCGAGTACGAGAATATTTTTCGGGATTGCGAATAATCGCAGCAGAAGTTCTGAAGTTCGGTTCTGAAGATTTCCGTGCATTGAAAAATTTATGTCCGTCCGCCGTCCAGGCCGTTTTGGGCAATAGGAATTTTTTTTTAAATCTGAAATTTTGTCAAAATACTTGGTTTACCATCTAGTTGTGCCCGCAAGGTTTTCAGTCCGATCGCCCAAACCCGTGGGGCGCTATGGGGATAAAATGGGGCTATGGGAAGGGTTTTTTGAAGGCTTTTAGCTATGGGATCGACTTGGGTGTCGTTTTCGAAGTACTTTTGGACGTAGAATCCATTTTTTGGGATCCCGAAACGATCCGATTTCACTGTGGCTTTCATGGGGCTAAAAATGGGATTTTTGAAGGATCCCAGGAGGTTAAATATTTTTCGAGTAAAAAATGAAGAATTTTTGAAAAAAAAAAAAAAAAAATTGAAAAATCCCAAAACAATAATTTTTTTTTTCCACAATTTTTTCCATTGACACAGAAATAATTTTTGCACAAGTAACCTATAGGTTACTGGGTCGTTTCAAAATTTCGGTACATTTTGAGGTTTGGAACTCATGCAAAAAAAAAGTCGATAAACACGGGGTTTTTTCGTCTTTTTGAATCTCTATAGGTATCAGTAAGAATCCCCTGAAGTGGCAGCGCACGACTATGTAGGTATAGTTTTCGAGATTCGAGATCGTCGATTCTAGGGAGGGGAGTATCATGCGTTATGATAGTTTGGTCAGAAACTTCCGGTGACCTAAATTGTACCGAAATTTTGAAACGACCCCTATATCATATCAAAGAATAATAAAACCTTGTGTAAAATTTGCAACGTTTTGTGCTTATACCTCCGAATCTGTGTGTCCTACGGCAAAAGTCACTTGAAAGACAAGTGAAAGAGCGTTAAATTTCCTATAAACTCTACTAGTCACCGTTGATTGTAGACCCAATAGTTGAGAAGTTGGAGCGATTTGAAAAAAGGCGATTTTTTTACACGTTTTCAGAAAAAACTTTTTCGCACTTCAAACTGTTGTACCTTCAAAACGACCGTTCCTATCGAAAAATGTTACAAAATGAAAGTTGTAGAGGGTTAAATTTCCTATAGGATAGGCGCACCAAGTTTTACGAAAAGAGCCCACCATGGCCACGAATGGCGAGCAGAGTTGTAACCAAGTTTTATTGGATGGGACCAATCATACATCCCCCTCTCCACCGTCCGGCCCGTTATCTTCTCTCATGGGGTATAATATTATGTTTTAATCCTTATTAAACGCTCGGGGCCCATCGTGATTTAACTACCTATCGATTAAAATGAAGGACCTTTGATTTCGGACTTATGACTTGGCCAATTATTGTTCTGGAGTTCCAGGGTAGGTTTCCTAGGTTGTTCCACATGCGGAATCCCTGCTCTACAGTAAGGATTCGGGAGTCATCTGAAAATGTTTTTTTCGTGTTTTCAGGGCTCCTCCCATTCCAGTACGCTTGTGTGAGAAGTGGACTTGTCTTATCCCGAATGAACAGCATCACCGACGTCCTTGACTGGAAGATAACGTGCAACCTCGTGTCAATGGCAGCGCTCTTTATGATCCCTGCGGCGTTGTTGAGACATTTCAATGCACCTCCTCCTACTGCTGACGCTGATGACACGCCTGCTCCTCCCACCCCCATGCCGGCTCCTTCCAGCGCTTCTGAATTCAGTGACTATCTTGATATTCCCAGCCCTTTTAGTTTGTCTTCTATGGATGGTGATAATCCTATTCCCGGTCCTTCTGGTGGTCGTCGCCGCATTCCCGCTGGTGGTCCTCCTCCTCTGTGGTCCCCGAGTTCTTCCTCCGATGACAGCTCTTTCAATCCTTCCATTCCATCTCCTTTGCCTGAAGAGCGCGAAGATGAAGAGAAGGATGAGTGAGCTTTGAAGCCCCCACACCACGTTCTTTTGAATTAAAACATTTCTTTCATTTGTATTTTGAATAAACTTAACTTCATTCTCAACTTGAACAATTTTATTCCTTTTTGTTAATATTTGGTTTTGAAACAATCGAAAACATTTAATGTTTTCGAATAAATGAAGGTTCAATGGGATGATGATGTTCTATTTTCATTTGTGAATTTGGTAAATTATTATTTTAATTTTACAAAACAGATTATCTGGCAGATTTCTTCACATTTTACCGCTTTTTTCAGTGATATTGCTGAAAAAAAGAAAATTCATCAACAATGTGTTCATAATTTGTCTTCTTTTATTCTTGATTTTGGCGCAATCGAACGTTAAGGTTTTAAAAACTGCCTTCTTGCCTTTACAAACGGACTCCACATTTTAATACTTTTTACGGTTGCTTCCCCAGTTTTGACCTAATTTGAAGCCTCCGGCCTTGGCCGGGAGGGCTTCGCATTTTGAAGAGGACGTTTTCACGCTGTTTTCTGAGCAGAAATTCCTGAATCGTGCATCACTTTTGGAGCCGCAATTCTTCAAGTTTTTCCTGAACGTGCCCATTTTCCATTTAGTAGCAGTAGCAGTATTAATATTCAACAGATTTTGATGAATTGGGCTTGAAATGTTCGATAAGATGTCCCCAAGATGTTAGACCTTTTTCACATATTACGCAGCCCACTATAAAAAAAAAAAATATTAAAAAAACGCGTGAAAACGTGGTCCTTCCTCTTCAAAATATTGGTGCATGTCGTTTGGCGTTTGTCTCTCGAGTTCTTCCCCCTTTAATTGTGTAGCTTCCTTGAAGGCTGTGAACTGATGTATGTACCTTTCTCCTAACAAAATGTGTTCCTGAGAGTTCAGATGTTTCCAGACTCACGTAGACGACGTTACATTTGTATTTTTAAATGTTTTTTATTGTAATTCATCAAATAAAAGACTGTGATAAGACTGCTGTCGTTAGTTTATGCATTCTATCCATACAAAGGAGGTATTGCGGCCAATTTTGGCGGAATGGAAGTTTTCTTTTGCATCCCTACAGTGGGCTTCATTCATCGCCATTTGTATGATGTAGGGGAGAATGGGGGAATGCTTTATATGGGGGGGTACCTACTGAAAAGTATTTAGGGGTCGATTAATGATTGAGATTTCCTCCAACAGAGCGTTTAACTCGTGTTTTAATGTTAATCTGCCCGCAAAGTTATCTTCGTTGACTTTACTCCAGTGTAAAGATGAATCAAGATATTGACGTACCCAGTTAGGATTGGCCGCTAGCAATTTTACAAAAGTAACTACTAATTTCGTTAATTCTTGGTGTTTTTTAATCTAGCCCTCTTAAGATACATGCCATCTATTTACCCATCCATCGAAAGTTGGGTTTCGTTGAACATAATCACTTGAGAAGGAACGCCGCGGCGCACAGGTGGACCCCCAAAAGAAATTTTTAAATCCCCCCCAAAACCATTATTATTCCATTCAGTATAAGTTGGAGGGTTGATATGAATAGTTTTCGGATCAATAACCCAACAACCTGACTCGTACTGGCTGTAGACCATTCACGATTTTGGAAAATTGTGAGTTTACCGGAGCAGTATCGGACCTATTTAAAGAGAATCGTAGCCTTTCTGGGCAGTAGGAATGTTTTGAAAAATCTGAAATTTTGACAAAATACTTGGTTTACCATCTAGTTGTGCCCGCAAGGTTTTCAGTCCGATCGCCCAAACACGTGGGGCGCTATGGGGCTACGGGAGGCGTTTTTTGAAGGCTTTTGGCTATGGGATCGAGTTAGGTGTCGTTTTCGAAGTATTTTTGGACGTAGAATCAATTTTTTGGGGGTCTCGGAACGATCCGATTTCACTGTTTAATTAGATAATTAATTTTTAAAAATGGGTTTTATTTTATTATTAATAAAAATAGTTTATGTTAAAGTATCTTTTGAGAAATAAATATTTTTTTAATAGTTTATAGTACTGTGAAGGAATAAATATATTAATGTATAAGTATTTAATTTTGATGTACCTTTTGTATCAGGGTTCATTAAATTAAAAAAAATTTTTTCTCGAAATTTTAAGATTTATATTTGTATGTTAGTTGGTATTTTAATACTTCAGTAGGGCTTTCATGGGGCTAGAAATGGGATTTTTTAAGGATCCCAGGAGGTTAAATATTTTTCGAGTACATAAGTAAAAATGAATAATTTTTGACAAAAAAGATTTTTGAAAAAAAATTTAAAAAAACAATTTTTTTTCAAAATTGTTTCCATTGACACAGAAATAATTTTTGCACAAGTAACCTATATCAAAGAATAATAAACCCTTGTGTAAAATTTGCAGCGTTTTTTTTTTTTTCAACAAGCAATTGGATGTTCACTTGTTTCTTTTTCTCTAACATGTGGCTACAAGAAAATTAATTTCCCCAATTGTGTGAAAAGTTGTTTCTTTTTTGGGAAGTTAAGTCTTTGCTCTGTTGCCTGCCAAAGTTAGGTTTCTCTGGAAGAACGTCGACAACTCACATCAAGAAACGGATCAATGAAAAGATGAATTTCGTAAGTAGCAAATCAACAGCGTTTATTACTTAATACAAGATTTCAATATGTGACAAAAAGTCTAAATTATACAAAACAATAGTAGATATACATCAATTTCATTTGCTCGGTATGTACAGTAAACTAGGAATATCACAAAAATAATCACAACATTGGCATCAAAATGAGAGAAATGGTCATGCGAAAACCCGACATTACATTTCCGGCTATAAATCAGCGGTAACAAGTGATATAGTTCGCACAAAAAAATCTCAGAACGTAACACCGGAATATCAATACTTCCTAAGGTAACACCCTCTGGAAATGTCGGTAATGTCAATGGATAAGTGTTGGTGTTTTGAAATACGTATATCAACTCACAATATCGTAAATACCATCGATGCCCCTTAACAAAAGGAATACTCTCAAGTATATGATAGGAACTAATTAATATTTGTTTCAGGATGCTTTGTAATATATGTTGTATTGTAATATTTGTTTCATGAGAAGTGCTTTTATCTTCTCTATAAAGCAGTGGTGCCCAACTGAACTTGACAAATGAAGAACCAACCAGCTCAGTCTATAATTTTTACAGAGAAGTCCTTTTTTCAATCCAGTTACTTCAAGATTATTTTATAACTGAATTTAAAGGCTTTTCACAGTGATCTCTTTTCAATGGGGAATGCTCCAGCAACTACCAAATCGTAGTAGTCGTTTTCCTTGTGATTTGTGATACTCAACCTAAAAGTCGAATCTATGGTAATTGTGTGCTATTGGTCATTCACCTGCCATTTTACGTAATTAAAATATCTTACTCTGACGGTAGTTGGAATGATAAAGTAGATTAAATAAAAAGTCGGAAAGGCAAACAGATTGAACAATTTCTCACAGTTTGTTACAATGATATGGAAACAAGAGACAGAATAGTGAAGATGAACATCGGTTTCTCACAAAGTCCGCTGATAAGGCCACCCCAGACTCGTCAGCCGCGCTCACTGCCAGTGTTAAGATGACTACGTCCTGTACGAGTTGTACAATGTTGTAATTGCGAGTTAACGCTTACAAAATTCATTTTCGTTGTAATTGGCCAGTTATACGACCCAAACAATGCAACAAACACCAGTGTTCTTAACTTCAGTCCTCAACAACCCGATACTGTGGACGACGAATTCTAAGGTTAGTTTTTTATTTATTCTCGATTTGTATGCCTTTCCGACTTTTTATTTCATCTATTTGATCATTCCAACAACCGTCAGAATAAGGTATTTAAATTACATAACAATTGCAGGTCAATGACGAATAGGACACAATTAGCTAACATGAATCCTCAATTTCGACACTAACGCCGTGTTGTAGACATCATCAGAACCACGTGGGCGTTTAGGCTCTCACATTCCTCCCAACACGAGGAAATAAACACAGAGTGTGTCACTACTCATTACAGGAATTGAAACGCCACACATCTTCGTTTTTACCACTTCTTGACTAAAATTCATCATTCGTTTCATATATGCGGCCGCCCGGATATGAGCGGAACTCTTTTTCTGCTTAAATTCGGCTCACGGTGGGCGCTACCTCGCGGGGGCACATCCGGGGATTGCCTCATTCTCCATCCCGGGAGACGCAGTGGCGGATCCAGAGGGGGGCGCGGGGGGGCGCCCCCCCCCCCATAACGAGAAAATATATGAGATTTAAAATTTTTATAATCGCCTAAATTTGAAGAGAAGTACTCAACATACATTTTATTAAATGTCTGTGTGTTGTGAGGTGGCTGCGCTGCGTTCATCACTGTGTCGAGAAGGTGTCAGGACGACAAGCGACAGGGGTATTATACCCCTCACTATAATAGTGAATAGCGCGGAGTGAAAACGGCAAAATAAAAAAGTTTCAGAACCGGAGAAACCCTGACCCTGGAATAGTGGCGAAATTGGTTGAAAATGATTGTGTAAAAATTTGTGGCCTAAATTCGGTCATCTTGAGGTGGCACAAATCATTAAAAGTTATAGGTTTGCGTAAAAAATGAAAAAGCGCGAAAATTAAAGAATTTTATTATTTCTGACCAACAAATCGTGGTAAAATGGCTTTTTTTTTTTTTTTTTTTTTTTTGAATTTTTTTATTTGCCAAAGCCAAATAATGACAGAGCAAAAGTCAAAAGTTAGAACATACAGAATAAGCTGACTGGTTATAGGGCCGATTATATTGACTGTAATAATGGGAATGACAGAGAAAATAGCATCAACTCGACTGCAGATGTACAAAACAATGAATGGCCGTGCACAAGACAATGACAAGAAAATACATGACAAGACAATGAAGACTAATTCACCACAGGCCATTTGATCTTGAAAAATTCCTCTAGAGAATATAAAGAATATAATGGCTTGAAAAATCATTTTAAAAATAACTCATTGTTGTGGAGCATTATCCTGAGGTTGGTCACCACCATTGAAAAAATGACGATTTGCTTCCGGGATTTTTTGCGGGTCCTTATAAACCCATCTCTATTGGTTTCACCGCAAACTGAAGTAGAGGCCTCGGTTACCAATTTTATGTGCCTCTCAACTGCCTGGGAATGGCACGTGCCATACCGTTCCGTACGGAACTGCAGCAATATCCATTTTGATGCCATTTTGGGCAATTTCCCCTAGCTCAACATCGCTTAAATTGATCGTAGATGGAGGTTCCTCTGTATTATCTTCAAATGAAACCATGGTATAATATTCGTCAGCGTTGAAATCCAACTGAGGAACATCGAACTTTCGAATATCAGCAGTCCCTCCAAACCTTCTGGCATCCTGGATTCTCTGGACAGCGAGTACACGAACGGGTACCTACCCTCTCATCGTGCAGCATTGCCAAGATGATGTTCTCTGGGTGAGAATTTTGAAGTTGAGGCGCGCCCTTCTCTCTCCACTTGTCTCTCAAATCGACGTTTTAGAATTTTCGTAGTATTTTTATCTACTCCCCCAATCATCATCATTCTTTCCTGCCTCTGATCAATCAAAAACGCCCGTTCAGCAATGGGAACTTTTTGTTTGCACTCGCAAGGCTGGAAATCTACGCACTTGCAAAGGGCCACGTCAAAGAGGGTCATTTTGGCGTGTGCTACAAACGCCTTGATCTCCCCATTCCTCTCTGCTCTCAATTTCGGGATTTTTGGTAACTTTTTGTATTTTTGATGATAATTCTGTATCAAGCGACTAATTTCTTGTTCACTCACCACTGGTATCGAAGCTTTATCCACAGGGGTGGGGGGGGGGGGGGGGGGGTCGCCCGGAATACTTTTTTGGTTTGGGGGTATCTATTATTCAATCATTCCCCCCCCCCCCCCCTCAGAAAAATCCTGGATCCGCCCTTGCCGTCTCCCGCTATTGTTTCCTCGGGTCCTCGGATGGGCCCCCCTTAATAATAAAGGATAATTATTATCCTTTATATTGCGACCACCTTTTTTACCTATCGTAACTATGCCATAGTTACTATAGGCACAAAAGCACACTATTTTTGTCGTGACCGCTAACCAGGACTCCCCAGCCGACAGTATTTCGGTCAGGGAAGCCGTTTTAGCGGACCCAATTATTAATTCGCGCGAGGTACTTGCCCAGGCCGACATGATCGACAATTCGATTGTGTCAGCCGGGAAATTTACCCTCCGTAAGGATAATTTTGAGGATGATGTCACCTTTATCGACAATTCGATTGAGGTAGCTCAGAATCAACTTGTATCCAGGACGCGCCTCTATTGAAGTTGACAATTCAATCTAAATGGAGGTTGCGACTGGATTCCCTTCCGAAATTTTACGCACCTCAGTCTGTCTAGACAATTTTAGTCAGGCTGAGGCTGGCGAAATTTCCAATCTTGCTCCAACATCATTTCCTGGGTCAGCAGACCACAACAAGTTGTGCGATGCCCCAGGTAAATATGTATGCACTCCCATCACCTTCCTCCAAAGACAGCGGGGGCGAAATCCTAGTTACGCAAGATGCTTTCCCACATCACAACACAAACCAAATAGTTACAATTTAAATTTAGGAACACAATTTACTCATGTAAGGTAGGTACACGCCCCACACCCGGGAAATTGGGAATACCTACACCACACAGCTTCGAATTTATCACTTCTTGTCTAAAATTCATCACGGCGAACAAACTAACTGGTTACACCGACCAGATTACAATGTCACTTTTGGTGAATGTTTTTTCTATGGGAATAACTTTGAGCCCTCAAAAATATTTATAAATAATTCTATCTACGTTTTCCATGCCCAGGGGCCATAATATGGCATGAATATTATGTCAGGGGGTGGACTTAAGATTTCTACAGATAAGGATGGAATCTTAACGTTCCATTAATAACCTAACTGGGGGGAATCTCAAGCCCCCCCCCCCCCCCCCCCCCCCTCATATTTGTTTGCTGCGCATCCAAATGATCATCTGACAAACGAGTTTCCCAGCGCATAATACAGAAAAGATGAACGCAGACAGTTAGCTTCAAAAGGCACAGCGGCAACCTGTACAGACTTAGAATTTGTAGAAATACGTCAGTAAGCAGTAAAAATAATTTCATCGCCCGTATTTTCCGGTTCTGTCTACAATTTAAATACTATATCTCAGCTATATAAATAAACCCATATGTTACGTTCCATGTCTCTTGACGCATTCAGCATTACGTATACTACTAAAAAACATTTCGAAGAGATTTGGAGCATTCCCCATTCTGTCAATAGGCTACGAAAATCTTCATTTTGCGATTCATGAATCATGATGAGAAGATTTAAAATGTTCAGCTACTACGTTTTATGTAAAAAAAAGGGAAACAAATACCTATTAACATAATATGCGGTTTCGTACCAGGTTGTGTCCACCCCATTGGGCTACAGCTGGGCCAGGGAGTCGAGTGAGAAGTAGTTTTCGAATTGATTCACGGGGGCCGATACAACGACGCTTAATCCAGTTTTCGTTGTATCCTCCCCTCATTTTCAAGGAAAATTGAGACCGACCCCAAACCTCCTGCGCCCCACCAGTCAGGACCACTGCTCATATCGTGCGGTGATGACAAAATTTAAAAAACGTTGACCTTATAGTTTCGTGGGTACCCGGTGAGTTGATATTGAGGTTGAGGGTTTAAAAACGGTGTTCAATTCAATGAAAAGTTTTTGTAGGAATAATAATGTAAAATGTAAGATTTTTCTAAAAAAAAAAAAAAAAAAATAATAATAATAATAATAATAAAACGTAAAATAAGAAAACTTTTTTCCGATGAGGTTTATTAGTAAGTACTGTTAGATGAGTATTATTGATACTGGGAAAGTACCGCAGGACTAACAGGTGCCGTAGTGTCCCTAATACGTGTTAAAAACTATTGGAATGTAGCCAGACTGGCTCATCAACTTATTGCATCAATGGGGTCAGAATGAAATGTCTTTTAAGCTTGCATGACAACCGAACAGAAGAGGACAATAGTACATTTCTGTCTAGTGAGATACGTGGTGATATTTCATAGATAGCTGCTACAATGCTCAGGATAAGTGAAAACACAAGTTGCAAGTCTACTATCTAGCCAAGTTGCCAAGGCAATCAGTCTCCTTTTTTTTTGTGGTTTACTAAGAAAATCATAGGAATCTATTTCAAACTATGAGAACCAGTCGTCACACAATTATTGTTACAATATATTCTCACACAATCAAAGGCACAAATATGCACAGCAACGTTAGCACGCGCTTTGTCCACATTGATACTCATAAAAGGTAAGTGATGAGCATGAAACGAAACACGATGCACAGTGAAAATTCTCTCTTAGCCTGTTTTGTATTTTCCTAGTGGGGTGAATCTCCAATAAATCGCAACTCTCGTGTCCTTTAAATAAATGGCATCAATAAATTACATGCCGCAAAAAAAAAGAAGCTTCTAGATTGATTCACATTTTTTGCGGGTTTGAAGGGTTAATTTTCTGATTAGAGTGGTTGTGTTGAACTGCTTCCTTTTTTAAAAAGATCATTAGAGGAAGCCTAAGAATAATTTTGGTACAATTAAGTAAAAGAGGCGAGAATTGGACGCTTGATGATGTACACGGATACGGCCCGTCCATAACTTATCAATTACATAATAGGCAACTCTTAATAACAACAAAATTCACAACAGAAGGGTGTTCAATGAGGAACCGATTGGGAGCCGTTTCGAGAACGATGGGCATCCTCCCAACTCCAACGTTTGGGTCAGTATGCGGAGGCCGGGAGGATCTCTAGGTCACGCACTCACGCTCTTCAACCAGCTTATCCCATTAAAACATGTACCACGTTAAAATTTGAGCTAATAGAAACATTTCAGGTAAGTAGGAGGAAACAAATTCTATCCAGTGATTTCATCTGATTAGCGTGTTTTTTTTTTTTTTTTAAATAACAGTCAATGGACGCCACTGCAGTCCCTGATGGGTCTGATTGTGGCGGCAGACACCAGACACCAGCATTCTGCTGGTTGACCAAAAGTGGATTTTGCATCCAGTAAGCTGGGCTCCCGAAGGAACCCTTGGATGGGGCAAAAGCCACTCTATCTGGTCCTGTTAGTGTTTTGGGATTGGACACTTCGCCCGTCCCTTCAGGCTCTCCAAGTAGGACACACGCTCTACCCAGAGATCCGTGACTCGGCGTGGATTCTCATCCGCACCATTAGCTATTTATGAGGATCGAACTTCAGCCCTTTCCTCTACCTACCTAAAACTTAGCTTCTATTTCTACGTTGGTCCATCCACCAGCCTCCACCAGGACATTATGAAACCTAGGAGATCTACCAACCTTGTTTTAACTATGTCCCCAGGAGAACAAGTAACGCACCTCAGGGTCAGGAAACGGAGCCGTGCAAGCGCACTGCATGTGCACAATACATGCTCCGCAGACTCTGGTTCGGCATTACAGAAACGGCACTCCTCAGTGTCTGATAATCCTAACTTATGGAGATGGTCCCGGAGCCTGCAGTGGCCTGTGAATAGGCCCACAAGTATCCGCATATCACCTCTCTCCAGCTGAAGCATCTCCCTTGCTCTTGACCTGGAGAATCCAATGAACAACCTCGCTTGCCTCGGACCAGGGAGTCTTTGCCAGTGCAGCGCTCTTTCCTTTGTCTCCCACTTAGAGATTTCATTCAACAGAAAGCTCCTTGTTGTCCCGAGAAATGGCTCGGGACCTATTGGGAGACATGCTGAGCCCTCCTTTGCAAGGATGTCAGCAGCCTCGTTACCCTCAATGCCATGGTGGCCAGGGCACCATGCGAGGGTCACTCTATTGTCCCTTGCGAGGAGCTTGAGTTTGCTCAGACAATCCCAGACCAGCCTCGATGTAATGGAAAACGAGGCCAAGGTCTTCAGTGCAGCCTGACTGTCTGGCAGTATGTAGACTTTGGCCCCTTTAATGCGCCGACATCGCAGCCGGTGCACACACGTGCCAATGGCGTTAACTTCCGCCTGAAAGATGGTAGTCATTGTCCCAAGTGGCTCCGATACCCGGGTTCTTGGTCCGAAGACACCTGAGCCAGCTCTACCATCCATGACAGATCCATCGGTGTAGAGGCCCCATGTTCAAACTGGGGTCTCCCCTCTTTCCACTTTGACCTCTCATGGATGAGGACTCTGAAGGGAAGGTCAAATTCAATTTCTCTGTCATGGCATCAGAGACAACTAACGCTGCCTCATTCGCTGGTATTCTATCCAGAATGCCGTGAAGTGCTCTTCTTTGACCTCTATTCAAGTGGTCCATGCTCCTCATCCTCATTGCCTGCAGGTATGCCAGCCTCTGCACATGGATGTGGATGGGTGGTAGGCCCAGTAGGACCTCCAGCGCAGCAGTAGGGCAAGTCCGGATGCACCCAGTAAGCTTACCCCTTTCGCCCCCAGGGTTGCCTGAGGGCAACCGAACATTTCAAGCGAACTTACGGCGTCAGAATCGATTTATCGGGTTCAAGCGAGGTTCCTACCTCTACTGTAACACCTTTCGATTATGTATCAATCGATTTTTTTTCTTATCAGTTGGTTAGATAAGTGATATTACCTCCACAACCAGTTGCTATCAGACGCCCAAGTCCGCCAGTTATGTTATTTGATCGTTTTGTGTAATTCTAATGCTCCAAAAAAATTATTTTGGTTGAAAACACATAATCATATCTTAGGAATAGCATTTACATAAATGATTTAGCAAATATCCTGCTCCTGGCAATGATTGTAAGTCTGGTTGCCCCTAGGCAACTATGGGGCTGAGTGTAGCTCCCGCACAATGTGTCTTTTTTGCCCTTTTGATCAGATTTTTTGTTGCTTGTTGATTTCACCTAATTTATTGATAAATTAGATGTTCATAGCTATCACAGACCTCAGCTCGCTAATGTAGACGAAATTTAGAAGTAAAGCATTTCAGGTGAAGCCCAAATTCCAGACCAAGTCAAAAAATGTGCCAGTGAATGGTATGAGGATGAAATCGCCAACATCCTTTTCGACCCAAATATCTCTGATTTTGAAGACGACAGCGATGACGAACTCCAAGTTGAAGACATCTTGGAGGGAAGGCTTCAATTCGAGGACCTGATTGACCAAGTAATTGAAGAAAACGACCGCACTGAGATTTTTCTCCTACCGACTGATTTCATTCCCGATAAGTTCTTTTTCGTTCTTCCGAGAAACTTTTGATCACATTTTATTCAAGTGCCTATTTGTCAAAGATTAGAATAATTATTTATATCATTTACTAATTAGTCATGAAAGAACCTAAGCTGTGAACAAACTTCTGTGATTTCAGTGATTTTAGGGAAAATTCGGTGATAATGAGACTTTTTCTGCGGCTTCAATATTTACCTTAACATTCCTACCTATTTATTTAGTGCCAAATTTATCCCACCTATAAGACTGAATGCGAACCTGAACAGTATGAATGAGAAAAGAAGAAGTAGGAAACGTTTTTATTTGAATTTTCACGACATTGAAATGGAAATAAAGTTTTGCGATAAAAATTGGTTAGTTTTCATTGCGACCTCCTCTGCCCCCCGAAGTTGCCTCAGGGCAACCATTATTTAACTTTTAAGTAATAGCTGAAAAAATTATGAAAAAATTCACAGAACCTATCGAGATCATACCTAACAAGATGCCAGGGTGAAAAAGTTTTTTTTGACTTTGATTTATAATTCGGGGGTGAAAGGGTAATACCAACACATGCCAGTCTTTGCACTTTGCAAAGTGTTTTCTGCGCTGTGGACTGGTTGGTTTTGTTCCACCAGATGAAAGCACGTGAGGATAGGACGCACAATGGCTGTATAGAGCCACCATCCTCGGCCTTAGCCCCCACGCTTTGCCAAACATTCTGCGGCCTGCACAAAGTGCGGCCAGTGCCTTTTGCGCTGAGCATTAGCTTGGTTACAACGGAGAATGCGGCCATCTGGGCCGTTTGTCAAAGCTATTCTCGCCCCATATAGGTAAGTGAGCCAGCACCCGATACAACCCCAATTATGATGAAACTACCTGAACCGACGGCCTTTGGTCCTCAACAAAAGGAAAACAAGTAACAAATCAGCAAAACAGTAACGAATCAGGCGATGATTTATTTAAATTAAATAAATTCAAAATTTTTGAAAGCAATAAAGTTCTCCCGATCGTAGGAATCGTAATCCGACCCCGTGGATGTTGAAAATACCTAAAACCCCAGAACATTTCCGAAATCGGCGAGCAATAAAATTGCCTCCCTCTCACAGACCTCACACACTGAAAACACGAACCCTATGTCTAAGAGTCCTCCCGATCATAGGAAATTTAGTGTCTATTGAAATTCGGATCACGAAGAAGGCAACAGTGGAAACGCCGTTTCAATCGTTAACAAAGAAGTTGGAAATAATTGCTCTCGAAGGGCCTATCGGACGTAAAATTTACTCGGGAATCCGAACCCGACCAAACATTTTGGGGTTCCCATTTGAAATAAGAAATTCGGGCGCAAATGCGCTAATTTGCGCGCATTTAGGAAGGATTTCAACCCCATTAAGAGGGGAAACGGCAGAAAACAACGGCGTAATTTTTGGGCTAAGGAGAAGGCTTGTGACACACTCAGCCAGATAGATAGCCAGCCACAGAGACGATGAGAATTAGTGGTATAGATTTTCAGAAGGACATTGGGAGACCAAATTAATTAATTCATGTTACGGTCTACGGCTACAAAGAAAAATATAATGATGCCTGTCGAGAGAAGTTTCACTGGACCAAATTAACTAGAACCTCATCCTACTTGGAGAATTTATACGACAGACGAATGCCCTTAAATAGTGGTATTCACGGTCGAACCAATCTCGACGTTTTAACGTTTAAAATGTATTAGAATGGTGAAAATTATGATCTCCAACTGATCAATCGTGCTACCTGTGCTTACCATAGCGTAGATTGAGGTGGGGTAACTTTCGACAATAACCGCACTGTCATAATATGATTTTGCCATTTTGTTTTGGTATATTATACCAAAACAAAATGGCCTTCACCTGCTTTTCTATGACTGTTTTGTTTCGACATCGTCCTTTGATTTTTTGTTTGTTCGTTAGGAAAAGGCTAAGGAATGTAAAAAGTGTAAAAAAAATGGAGTGAACGTGTAAAATTGTTTGGAATTGTCTGGAAATGAGGAGTAGGATTAACTGGGTCATGGCAGAGCAGAGTCAATAATTGCAATTATTGTAATCAGTTAAATTGTACAAATCTGTGCAAAAACTATTCACTCATTTGGTCCTTCTTCTATTTCTTCCTGCTTTTTCGCGATAACGCGTTAAACATACGACATGGTTAGCTCGCCCGTGAAGACCCCTTATTATTCTAACAGCATTCCTCCGTCGTAAATTTCCACCGTGAACGTATTACACAAACAGCGCAGGTGCAGCACTAAATCACCTAATTTGTGGATCATTTTAGAGCTGGTGAAAAACACGACACTTATCGCCTTCGATACCACCTTTCCAAATCCAAGCGATAGCTACACAGAAATCAATACCAATTTGATGAACATGGAATTTTTAGGTTACCTATAAGGAATGTTATGTTGTAAGTATAATGTCTACGTGCCTCATACGCGCAATTTTCATAAAAATCCGTTAAATAAAATATCCGCTTTTACGTCTGGAATGTCAATATACAGGAATGGACAGTTGGTGTCTTTCAGGCTTTTCACAAAGCTAACAGATACATTTGCTCATCAATGTAATTTCAAAGTGCGGGGCGGGGAGGCGTAGTCAATCAGGTATGGATGGCAAATTTAGTTAATTAAGGAAGTTCTCGAAGAATCGAAGTGTTTTTAATATGTACATGGGTTAAAATTGTTTCATTTCATCAAACAATTGTCTCATGGAAGACCGTCATCTCGATAGGCCGTAGACTCTCGGAAATAATCCAACAGAAAGCGACAACCAGAAGGTAACAACACCGACGTTAAGTAGACGCGGGAATTAAACAAAAATAATACTGGAGAGCGTGAAGGAAATAAAATATCAAGCCGACAAGGGAAAAATAAATTCGATCACTTGCGGACAGGGCATCACAACGATGTAGTTTCAATTGCAGACAAAGCGGACTCAATGTCCAGCATTTCTTGTTTCTCCTTTTCGTGAATAGGGCGCAGCACGTCTCTTGGGGCAGTCGAGTGAGATCTTAGCGGTTCCGGTGTGAGGACCTCAGGTGTAGACGATTCGGAAGAGCTTTTACTGCGCCCTGTGAACCGTTCAAGTTCAACGCTAGACAATGCCATTTTCTTCCTACTCACACAAGCCTCAACTGAGTACTTACACCCAGTGTTTAAATTTTCCATCAATAAAAAATGACGAGATTGTCAAATCGGGTTGTTTTCAACAATCCAAAGCAACATAATTACTCACCACCAAAATTATTGATGTCATTTTCGATCTCATTCGGAATCGGCACACTGCTCATCAAATTGTTAGCCAGACATTCCAACCACACTTCCATGGTTTCGAAAGGAGGCCTGAAATTCAAATTACAAAATCAGTACCACCACTAGTTGACTTCTATTTCGAGGCTCACGACCTGCAAGTTGTATCCCCCTCCTCAACAAAATTGTGCCAAATGAGAAAACGTCGCACCTGTTATCAGGATTGAGATCACAGCAAAGGAAGGCCATATTGAAAAATAGCTCTGGACAAGACTGGCAAAACTTCTCTTTGAATACTGTTCGATTCAGCCCAAAATCAGACGATCGTGGCAGTATGTCGGGATCGGCACTCACTCTCCCGATTATCTAGAAAAGGTAAAATAGAAAATATAGGTAATCAAAATAAATAAATATGGGTAACAAAATCAATTCCCATAATGTACTAGGGAACCGCATTTCGACTAATATTTTATTCTGCTTGAACTTCATAATTCAAAGCAGTAGCAGTGAGTTTTGGGCTGTAATTCAAATTTCCAGGACACTGCCGAAACTTTCAATTTTGAATGGGCCAAGGAACTAGTTCAGAGAAATGGGAAAATTAAGCCAAACATAGTTGAACTAGTAATGAACAAAGTACTCAGTACAGTTAGCACTGAGAAATTAGGTGTCTGAGCAGAGGAAATCACTAGTTAATATTTGGCGCTTTGAATTTTCCCGCGGTGGCACTTTTACCAATCCGCCAGAGTGCGCTAGCATAAGAGGGGACCGACGGGAATCTGCCGGAGGTGACGGCGGAAATGGCGGCCGTGTAGCAGCCAATGAGAGAGTAGCGCCACTTTTCCCTCCAGATTCAAAGTTGAAATTTTCGACAGTGCCCTGGAAATTTGTATTACACCGTAGGAGCCCAAAAATCACTGCTATGCCTTCAAATTATGAAGTTCTTTCAGAAAAAAGTATTAGTCGACGTTCGGTTCCCGGGCCCATTAGAGAGGGGGAATTGGTATCTCAGGACGGGCTTTCTCATTGGCCGTTCATCGTTAATTTCACAGCCACCAACATAAGACCGAATTTCTCAATTTCTTTGACATTGTTCCCCAACCCATTCCTCAAAATTAGGAATTATCAAAATCAATTAAGAGCAAAAATAAGGAAGTAAAGGGCACGTAAATAATACGTGGACAGGGGACCGAATTGGGTGAAGGGTTTCTGCGACGTAAAACGCGAGCAGGAATGTCGGGTGATACGCGTCTCCTCTCTGATAGAATCCCCGACGTTTGATCGCCCTACTTCTCTCAAATATGTGTTGATGCTATAATGACGGCCTCACTCCTCTCAAATTTGAATTTTATAGGCAACAGCCTGGCAGGAGCCATTCTCAGTATCAGAGTTGGTTTCAGGCAATTTTCTGGAGAGACCATAGATAACCATTAGGAAGTGGGTCGACGAAACAGCATCTGACGATTTGGCCATGATAGGATATTTCTAGAGCTCTACGTTCTGCTGATATTTTGCCTTGAGTTAGGATCATGACTAGAAATGTGCCTTGGCCTTCTTTTTCTCGTTCCTTCCGAAGTCGAAGATTGCTTTTGCTTACCTATTGAATTGTTGCATTTTTGCATTTTGTAGGCCAATGTGATCAAAGCCAAGGTGCACATGCCCGCTTGAGCAGCATTTGCAAATTTGCACATTATTAGATAATTTTGACGGATACTTATGTCACATCAGAATCTAAATTATTCCCAGCAGTTTGACCCGTTCAATCAAGTTGTGCGAATCACTTCATTCCTATTTAGCCAAGTCAAGTTGAATTGGTGCTTTTTTCCAAGCCGTTCCGTTCCTAAGAAGAAACTGTTACAAAGTAACTAAGAGGAGTCATGCCTATGTAAATTTTAGGTCTTCGAAGAACGGAGAGGAGTCGGGCTATGCCCTAACCCACCTAATGATGGAGGGGTTTGATTGGAGAGGGGACGGGAATCCCCCATAATTTTGATTTCAGAAGGAAAACCATTTATCGGCTACTAACAGTTTCTACGTCATTTATGAACAAAACTTGAATTGAATTCTGTTGGCAGAAACTCAATTCCATAGTACATATACATAGTGTCATCTGTAAATACCTCGCAAAGGATTATCCCAAACGAGAAAATGTCGACTTGGCAATTATAACGACAGCCGCGCATCATTTCCGGAGCCATCCAATACGGGTTGCCAACTACCGTGTAGCGTTTTTTTCTTTGGTATCTCCTCGACTCCATGTGAGGTTTTTTGTACTTTCGCCCGGTCACTTTTGAGCTCGTCCTTTCGTAACTTTCGGGTACGACTCGGGCCAAACCAAAGTCAGCGACAACGACGGATTTGTCCTTGAAAAGTAAATCATGCAGGTTAGCAATGTAATATGTGATATAATTTTGAAGAGATGAAATTAGGGTTGCCAGATTCACTTTGATCGGTGCATTCTTAACCAGAAATCAGGATAAGCAAGTTTTATGGCCCTTCAGACTGGTTCTGTAACTCCTTAACCAGTCCTATATCACTTCAAACTGGTTTTATAGCTCTGCAGCCGGTTCTACAGGACTTCAAACCAGTTTAAAGCCCTTCAGAGTGGGTTTGTACCTCGTCAGCAAGTAGTAGATAATTCTTGCTATAATAGTTGCTACATTAGTTAACGGCTGGTAACAAAAGCCGAATAGGAAACCCAAATAAAAAGTTGCAATAATAAAGCCATTGTGGGCCAAAACGCCTGTCAAAAAACGCTGCAAATTTTACACAAGGGTTTATTATTCTTTGATATAGGTTATTTGTGCAGAAATTTAATTCTATGTCAATGGAAAAATATTTTTGAAAAAAAAAAAATAAATAAATAAATAAATTTTTTGGACAGATGTGGGACCTCGAAAATTGGATCTTCTTCTGTGGGTGCCATAGACGTGAACCATCCGTTGGCGACCAATCCTTCTTCTCCTACACAGCCCGTAGTGTCCTCTCAATCGCTCCAGTCTTCAGAGCGGCGAAGTTGTGGATTCCTGTCCATCTCCGGATGTCCCGAAGCCAATCCCACGTCTTCCCTCTATCTTCCCTTCCAGAACCAACCGCTGGAAAGCGTAACGATCTCCTCTGAAGACGTGGCTGAGGTATCCTCCCTTCCGCTCTTTCTCATCCTTGAAGAGCTGACGATCCTCAAGGCCAGCGCGGCGCAGAACCTCAGTGTTCCTTACCCTCTGGACCCACGAGATCCTAAACATCCTTCGGAGGCACCACATCTCAAAAGCCTCAAGCGATTCACAGAGGCAATCTTAATTGTCCACGTCTCAACGCCGTAGAGCAGGACCGATCAAATGTAGCACCGAAGCGTACGATAGCGAATGCTGCAGCTAAGATGCTTATCACATAAGAATGATTTCATCCGGATAAACGCCGCTCTGGCCTGCTCAATCCTGGCGCGAATTTCAACCTCGGGATTCCATTTCTCGTTCACGATAACTCGAAGATACTTGAAATTCTGAACGCGTTCCAATGACACGTCCCCAACTTTGATCTGCCCTGCACGGAACTCGTTGCCAACCACTATCCATTTGGTCTTAGAGATGTTGACCCTTAGGCCAATCAACAGGCTCTCCTCAGCCACTATGTTGACGAGCTGCTGCAGGCCATCTTGAGAGTCGGCTATAAGGATGGTGTCATCTGCATACCGTTGACGAACACACCATTTACCTTGATGCCAAGCTCCACCTCAGGGAGGGAAGCAAATGCTTGTTCCATGTAAATATTGTACAGCAACGGAGATAGGATGCAGACCTGTCGGACCCCTCTCTGAATGTCGAACTCATCCGTCGTTGAACCATCTGGGAGCTTCACCGCTGCCTAATACAAGGCCTCAATAATTCGGATGTCCTTCTCATCAACTCCGATCCGTTTGAGAGACTCGACCATTCTGCCGTGCTGGACACTATCGAAGGCCTTTTCATAGTCCAGAAAACACAGCCACACATCTTTACGGTAGTCCAGACAGTTTTGCGTGAGGACTGAAAACCGCCTCACGAGTACCAACACAAGATCTGAACCCGAATTGGGTCTCACCACAGTGGCCTTCACATCTCCGATACAGACGACAATGCAGTATACGCAAGAATATCTAAGAAAAGTGGATAATGCGTCAAAATTACTCGCAAATTATTTGACCTCCTTCAAAAATCCTCAAAAACCCAATGCACCCCCACGGTGAAATCTAATCTTTCTGGGACCCCCAATAATGAATTCTACTTCCAGTCCAAAAAACACTTCGAAAACTACACCTAACTCGACCCCAATGGCCAAACTCTTAAAGAAGCCCTCCCGTAGCCACTTTTTAGCCCCACAGAGGTTTGGGTGATCGAGCTGAAAACCTTGCGGGCACAACTTGATGGTAAACCGAGTATTTCGTCAAGTTATCAGATTAAAAAAAAAAAAAAGCCTACTGCCCAAAACGGCTCGGGCAGCGGATGGCGTACAGCGGACGGACAGTTCGTTTTCGGAATCTAGACACCTTGAAACGAATAACGTCAAGCTTTGAGGCGTATATGAATTTTCGACCTCCGTCACGATTACGTAGGTGGATTATTTCAAGAATAATAAACCAAAATCAGGACGTTTATCGGGACACTTACATTTTTGATCAAGACATGTCCTAGTAAAGCAGGATGTCCGACAACCCTAGATGAAGAACGATAATAAAACTAGTGTAAACTTACTTCTCTGACGAGACAGTTTTGGGAGTTGAGGTCTCGATGGATGATATTCATTGAATGCAAATAGTTCATGCCGGAGGCAATGTCTCTAGCCAATTTGGCCCGTTGTCCCCAGGATAGATCTTCCGACATATCTTGAATTACGTCTTTGAGTGTACCACCACTTATGTACTCTGTCACCAAATGTAGTTTTTTCTCTTTATACAGAACACCAATGAAACGTAATACGTTTGGGTGATTGAGGCTTCTCAATACAGCAACCTGAAAAAAAAAAAAGTCCTCGTGAGAGATTAAGATTCAAACGCAACCAACGTCAACAATTCTATTCATCGCCGTAGGTAAACCTCTTTGAGGAAGTTTTTCTGGGCTTCTTCGTCAACTCTGTGCAGCTCTTTGAGAACCATCACCTCCCCGCTATCTCTGTGCGTCACTTGGTAGACCCTTCCGAATGAGCCCTGCCCAAGAAGTTCCCCTTTGACCAAATCAGAAGCACGAAATATCCTCTGAGGAATAGATTCCACCCTGAACGAATGCGTCCTTGACAGGTCACACTGTCTTTGTTCAAGGGGGACTGGCCTGGAAACAATATGCAACAACTGTAAGAATCTTGTGAAAATGATCTTATTAAAAATGCACACGCACAGCATACTGTCAAATTACCCTTCCAGAAGTCTCGAAGCGGAAGAAGATCTTTCCTTGCCATTCGGGCGGGAACCTCTCCGCAGCTGCCTGGAGGACCTCGAGCCGCTCAAGTAACCTTCGTCTTTCTTCCTGTAGATTCTCTCTTTCTCTTTCGCAGGTTTGCAGTTTTTCTGAGATTCAATTGTCGATTTTTTCTGATTACTCGGATCATGCTCGATAGTAAGCTGTTGTCAAGTACAAGAACACCTGTTATCATACTTGTCACAAAGGCAACGCCCCCAATGTATTAGCCAATGTGGACTCACTTGTAAAACAGACTCGGGATTATTGAGCATGTTTTCAAGGTTTTCTGGATTGTGGTCTTTCACCGGCGACCCATTCACTTCCAAGATTTTGTCTCCATCGTTTATCGACATCAACTCTCCGCCCAAGTCTAACCTGAAAAAACGAGTTGGACATTTCTAATTTGATGTTCACATCAACATTTGTGTCAGCCGGGCGATGAGCAATGTCGATAAATGTGCTGCAATTCCATTACCACGGCAAATACTGTCCACAAGGTGACCATAATCGCAACTTCACCAGAATGTAGGAATAACATTCCCACTTTAGACTCGCTAGGAAAATGCCAGCCAAAACGTCTCCACGGAAAAAACTTTTCCATGTAAAAGTGTATGAAATAATCAACTCCTTAGGGAAATTCGTGCAAGCAGTTGGGGTCATTTGAAAGCCCGCACCCTTCAAGAGTTAAAGGCTTCGATTGAGACGGAAATTCGATCAATTCCAACCGACGTGCTTGAGCGAGCTATGCGAAATGTGAAGGGAGTGACTCCATGAATGCATTGCCCAAGAAGGAACATTTACTGGACATAATCTTTCATAATAATTATGAATTATTAACAAAATGAAGAATGTTATTTATTAACAAAATTGGCGTTCTTCGATAAATTTCAGTTCTTACTTAACAGTTTAAAATTTATTCTTCAAAATTGATGTTTTGGCGACTATTTGTGTTGGGCGACCACACAGCTTATCTGTGCCACCCTGTAAATGGCGATGAAGATGAAGAAGCACCAATGACACCAGAGACCAATTGATATAGTAGAATATTTTGTACGTTTGCACGAATTTTCCACAAAAAAAAGTTGGTTATTTTGTACACTAAAGTCTTTTACTAGGGAAAGTTTGTTCCGTGGTGACGTTTTGGCTGCAAAAGTATATTCCTAGCGAGTCTAAAATGGGAAAGATTTTTCAGCATACCACTTCATCGTATCATTCATGCAAAGTATAACTACAGAAGCGCGTAGTGTCACTTCACACTATAACAGCTAAGAAATTTCAAACACCGTCTGGACGAAAAGTCAAACACTTTGATTAGCTATTGTGGGGAACAATCGTCCACGATAGCTTTTATCAATATTTGAAGACCTAATCTAACTGGTGTCAAAATTACAAGGGACAAACTGATACGAAGAAATTAGTAAACCATCAGGAAGAACGAGACACAGAGAATTGACAAAACGATTGGGAAAAATACATACATTCGCCAACTCAAACTAACAACCACTATAGTGAATCACAACTAGAAACCCATGCAGCAATTACAGAAAGCAACAAAGATGAACAGTACTCTGGAAAAAGAAGGGGGGCCTCTTTAGAGAATTGTAGTATAAAATACAACAAAATTCTGAGGGGTCACTCTCGGGAAAAACACTTGATCAGAACGAGGTTCAATAATACATGGGGAAATCAACGGCATGAAACAGCAAGCGGTTAAAAGAGGACGAAGCAGAAACTCTGAAAGGTAAGACTAATGAACAAAAACTCAACCAGGAAAACCTCCCAATAAGTAATAATACAACCATAAAGATTCTTTACTTCCCATAATTGGAATGGGGTGCATCGGCTATTTTCAAAAATACATTTAGCAGGCACAATAGCCATGTGAAAGTTACTTGAATATAATCATTTCCTCGAAAAGTCACTCCATAGAGAATGTACTATAGATTCAGCAGTTAGTAATCGTGCAGTGTGACCAATCACAACACTCCAAATCAGGTCCTGCACGGGCCCAAATGCGTGACCAAGGATTTTACAGTGGACAGACAAAAAACATCACGAGAATGTCTTTCAAAACTTCATTTTTCCCACCTCTTATTATATATGGCGTAGAATGGTTATTGAAACCTCTTTCCGAATTTGAGCTTGAAAACGAACTAGATAGATTTCTTCAATGTACAGCTTGTATTAACAGTAGTAGAAGTGATTTTTGAAGTATTTCAAAATTGTTAATTCAAGTTCAACGGTGAGTCTGCTGTGCACGCCTTTATTGCTGATAGTGTTTTTATTTCTTCAAGTCTGGGATTCTGAAAGAAAACTCAAAACTTATCCTCATCGTGCCTGCAAGCTTTTTGATCATCCCCCCCCCCCCCCCCCCAAAAAAAAACTAAATTTGCAGCGGCGTTTTCAGAATTTTTCAAGACCCAACTCGTCGACAGTCGATTTTGTTGATCCGATTTTTCATCCCTCAAAGGCTAAAACTAAAAAAAAAAATAAGATGGGAGTTTTCCACTGGCAGACATAGGAAGAAAAGCAAAAAAAAAACGATGAAAAAAGAGAAAAAAGGACAAACGTCTAGAAATAATGAAACTCAAACAATTGCATAAATACATGCAGCCATGAAATCCAATCAGAACAACCACACAGAAAAGCCACCTCAACCCAAAAAGAGAAGAACAGAACAGAGAGAAAGTGTGCAGAACGTACAGACCCAAAATGGCAACAAGCTGAACAGATCGAATAGATCCTTGTTCCAAATGCATGCGTGCAATTAAATAATCGAATGTATGTACCTATAACGAGAAAGGAGGCAACAAAGTTTTATAGCTGCTTCTAATACAGACGTTGCCATTTTCAAAAGCTTCCCCATAACATTTATGATGAATCTGAAAATACACGAGTCCTGCGTCACAAATTGTTTTTCAATGATGCTGAAATTACAGATCTCATCTGTAGCCACACAATCAAACGATTAAGAACCCAAGTTCTGTACAGAATACAAAAAGTGTCATAGAAATGAATACAGACCATTCAAAGGCACACACTGAAATTTTACAAAGCGCGATGAAAGACGAGCAAGGAACTCACTTGGATATTGTCAAACTTGGAATGTATCGTTCGGTTTGGCCGACAGGAATCGGGTCGACGGACAATTTTATGTTTGAAGAGGTTCCTGCGGGGATTTCGACTAATCTGATAGAATGAGGCTTCTTCGAGGTGTTTTGAATGTGAGATTTGTAGCATATCCCGCTAGAAAGGCGTATGAACATAATAAAAAACGAAAGAAAGTAATTGGGGAAATTATTTTTCTACTAAGTCAATGCAAAAAAAAACTTTTTGATGAAAAGGCTTCACGCAAAGAAAAAATAACTGACTTACCAATACAATATAGATCGTTCTACTAGCGCATAAGACTCTCCATCTCCAATGAATGAGTTGCAGGATGCGCAACAAAAACATTCTGGGTGGAATTTGTGATCTCCAGCAACCATAATGGGGCCTGTGATTATCTGAAATCGTGAAGACGGTGAAGTGCAACATATTCACTACACAGATACTCGGTTTTTTTTCGAGAATATGGCACTCAAATATGTTCATTATTTGAATTCAGATGGTACAGAATCTGTACATCTGATGTACAGATCACGCATAAAAACGAGCTCACAGCAATCGCTTTGATTAGGTATGTCACAAATATTTGGTTCACCTTTTTGAACTTCTTCACTTTAATCAATTGCGCCAGTTAATTAACCAGTTTTGTCGATAAGTAAAAAGATTGATTACTATTAATCCCAAATTTTGGAAGAAAAAAAAATAAAAAAAAAAAATAATAATAATTGCATCCTTTTCTTCGATAGTAGAATCAATCAAGAATCAAGAATTTTTTTATTTGCCAAAGCCAAATAATGACAGAGCAAAAGTCAAAAGTTAGAACATACAGAATAAGCTGACTGGTTATAGGGCCGATTATATTGACTGTAATAATGGGAATGACAGAGAAAATAGCATCAACTCGACTGCAGATGTACAAAACAATGAATGGCCGTGCACAAGACAATGACAAGAAAATACATGACAAGACAATGAAGACTAATTCACCACAGGCCATTTGATCTTGAAAAATTCCTCTAGAGAATATAATTCTTCTTTTACCAGGTGGGACTTCACGTACTTATAGAAGGATTTAGCTGGTAAATCCCGAACATGGTGGGGTAGGGAGTTGAACAGACGGGAGCCCACCTGTATTGGGTCGTTCTGTTGGGCATTAGAGAGGCGGGTGAAAGGGATGATGACATCACCCCGGGAGCGAGTATTATGCTGGTGCGAGTCAGCAACCATGGGCAGACACGAAGAATTGGACTTTACATGGTTTAACACAACCAATACATAAGTGCTAGGAATAGTAAGAATTCCTAAACGAGTGAAAGAGCCCCTACAACTCTGACCCCATGATAGATTGGCCATTATTCTGATGACTCGCTTTTGAAGTTTAAATATGGTTAAAGCATGATTGGAATTTCCCCAAGCGATGATACAATAGGAGGCTCTACTGGCAAAGCAAGCATGATAAACCGAAAGCAGGACCTGGTCGGACACTATTCCTTTCAATCTCCTAACCATGTAAATAACGGATGATAGCTTAGGCGACAATACCTCAACATGTGAAAGCCACGAGAGACGATTATCCACCATCAAGCCCAGGAAATTTACCGATTGGTCCAGGCGCCTGTTTAGACCCAATTCCAGAGTCTGGGTTTTACTTTTGTTTAAAATTAATTCATTGGCCGAGCACCAACTTTCGATAATCTTTGATCTGTTTAAAGAATCATGCCTAAGCTCAGTACATGAAGCTCCCCTCGCCAAGCTAGTTATATCATCAGCAAATAAGAATATTGTCTTCGAGTCTGGAAACTGATAAGCCAAGTCATTGATAAACATAAGAAAAAAAAACATGGACCTAGGATACTACCTTGTTTGACACCACAGGGTATAGCTACTTCCTGGGAAACACAACCGTTGAAGTAAACCACCTGCGACCACCCTTCAAGAAAGCTCTTGATGAACAAAACTGATTTATAAGTAAAACCATAGTGGTCGAGTTTTTTGAGAAGCAGGTCATGCGGCACAAGATCAAAAGCCTTCGACAAATCGAAGAGGCTGAGCGAGGTGTGTTGTTTACTCTCTAATGCGGAGTATAACTGAGAGATCAATGAGATCACAGCTGTGGAAGTACTACGGCCTTTTCGAAAGCCAAACTGCTGAGGATGGAGCACATCATGGTCAACCAAATGCCCTAAAATTCTCCGCAACATGACCCCCTCCATAACCTTCACCAAAGTGGGCAACTTAGAGACCGGTCGAAAACCCTCGTACTCATTGGAACTCCCTTTCTTAGGGATGGGAGATATAACAGTCTTCTTCAAGCAGTGGGGGAACCTACTACAGATGAAGCAGTTATTAATAAGAAATGTCAGCGGCTCAATGATGAGACTCGCCACTGACTTAAGCGCGCGCGAGTTTATGCCCAAGAAGTCCGTAGCGTTACTGTTTCTGAGAGCCATAACGGACGCGAAGACTTCCTCCACCGATGCTGGATGAAAAGCAAATTCAACAGGCACACTGGGAGCACGACTTAGAAACTCATCAAACTCCTGAGCCGACGACGGGGAAGGACGCTGCTGGAAAACGCTAGCAAAAGAGTCACTGAAGCCTGAGCTATTCAGATTAGAATTCTGATAAGTTTTTCTAGATTTGTAATTCAGTACCTCATTTATCACCTCCCAGCAAACCTTGTGTTTATTTGAAGCTGAACTTATACGACTATCATTGGACTCGCGGGAAGCTCTGATCAATACGCTCCTAAACTTATTTCGACTCTCATTCGCTAATAATTTGAAGTCGGGATTTCCAGAGGAACGAGCTATGTCCCTAAAATGGTGGTAACGGTCCCGTAATTCCATGGATTCCCGAGTAAAGTGGTGGTATATCGGCTGCCTCTTCTTTGAGGCCGGTTTAACCCGATGAGAAACCCAAGGACAGGCCACATCGAGGGCCGACAATAGAATCCTCAGAAACTCCTCTGTAGACGCCTCTACGTCATTGGCCTCATAAACTGGGAACCAAGAAACCAATGACAACTGATGGTACAGAGAGAGGATGTTTTCAGGTCTCATACGTCTGAAAAGATTAATGACGGGTTTCTGAGTAGGGATACGCTTGAATAAACGAAATTCAACTCCTTGGTGGTCACTCAACCTCACATTGCTTACTGCGGCTCTGTACCAGCCGACACCAAAATTGGTTATAATCACATCCAGGCACGATGGCTCTCCAGACTGGCCCGCGTGGGGACGACGAGTGAACTCCCTCAGAGTAACCTGAAGGCCGAAACTCCCGAGGAGGTCCTCGAATACAACGCGATTTCTGACAAGAGCAGAGTTCGCACATGAGGACTCGAAATGAATATTGAAGTCTCCCATTAGGAGCAGCAAACGGTTAGGGGAACATAGTATCTCAAGGACAGCCCCCATGGAAGAGATGAAATTGTCAAAGTTACTTTGGTAGGGAGGGCGGTACACACAACAAATCGAAAGGTTGAGGGGGGCCACATGCACAGCAGATACCTCACAGCAGTCTTCAATTGACAAACCCTCAATATTATTGAGGACAGAAAACCCTACTTCTTGTCTCATCAGAATTGCAGAACCACCACCCCTTCTTGATTTCCTAGAGAAGGAAGATGCCAAAACATACCCTGTGGGGGTGTAGTATCCAATCTCCTCAGGCCTGCACCAATGCTCCGTCACTCCCATACAGAAAATATCGTGGCGCTGCTCTAGTAAAAAATTCATTTCATTAATTTTTGAGCGAATACCTTGGGTGTTGAACAAAATAACTGTTATACCGTCCTCAGTGGCGGCAGAAGCCACGTCGTTCCTACACGGTAGTTGTCAAATAGGTTGAGAAACGCCAGATGGGCCAACTGAGAAGATACCAGACAAATTCTGTTCGTACTGTAAAATTGAATACTTGATTCTTTTCCCAATGATGTCTCTCGCTACATAATTATAAAAGGGGTTGGAAGCTTTCGAGAGAATCATACTTTTATCAATAAGGCTCAAGTCTACCATGCTAACAAACGAAAACTTAGTAGCTAGCCCCGATAAAAATGTATTGAGGCGACCAATCTCCACATTAACTGATGACCAAACTGGGAGATTGTAGTTGAATGGAGCTTTAAGCAAAATTAACTTGGTTTTCGAGTTGCCTAAAGAAATACATGTACGCAGCAACGTGCGTTTAAATTTTGCTAATTCATTGTATTCGACGTCTACCGAGCCAGCAGACAAAATCATGTAGTCAGGAGGGGCATTTTGATTGAAGGAGGAATCCAGCAAAACCGGCAATGGAGCATCATTCTTCCGCATAGAGAAAACCGTGAAACCATGAGGAAGAACCGAACTAACCTCGCTACACAAATCTTTTGCAAAAGAATCACCCAACAAAAGGACACGCTTCGGCCTTACACCCGCCTCTAAAAGCCCACCAGAATCCCCCCGAGGGAGTCCAGGGGGGGAGAAAGGGGGAGCAGGCCGCCGCCGATCGGATGCTGACGCCAAGCCGCTCCCAGTCCTTTCAAGAGAAGCGGCGGGACTCTTCGGACCTGAAGACTCGGTGGCCTCCTCCTCTACCGGTGTGATGGAGACTTCTGCGAAGGACGTCTCCAACTCTGCCACCGCCCACGTTCCGGGAAGTTTGCTCCTCTTAGAACGCCGATTTCGACGAGCACGTTGACGTTTTCCTAACCCCTCACTCAATACCCCAGACTTTGGAGAGGAGTCCACACATACAATGGCGTCATTGTCGTCATTCGCGCAATTTGCAACCCCCGAAGAGAGAGGGTCCCGCGTCCTATTTAGAGACTGCTGAGCAGTACGCTCCTCCATGACATATTCCAAAATTCGAGCAATGTCACTCTCCATTCTATCCATCCGAGGGCCTGCAGCAGTGGAATCCAACGGCGTAGAGGTTTGAACTTCGGAGGATGCCTGGTCAAACCAAGATATTGAGGTTTGGCATTCAGTCTCAGCCACTGAGTTGGAAGCGAAACGTGACACTAGTCTGCTCTCCAGAATCCGTGATTTCTTTTTCCATTGCGTCAATTCCTCTAACAAAGCCCCATATTTATCCTGCCATGCGTCCTCGTTCTTCAAATTTTCGTTGAACAGTTCACCCTGGACGTCTCTGGATGCCTGGTAGGCGGACTCAAGCGTTGATATGTCCCTCTTAGTTTCGCTGAGCTCATCCAACCTTTCTCCCATCACCAGAATGAGTCTCCTGAATATCCTCTGGAACTGAGATACCCTTATGTCCTCCACCCCATGACAAACCTCCTCTATAAGAGGAACCAAATCGTCGACGATCTCAGCCAACTCAGAATCAGCAATGGACGTAGGGTACCCGGATGACAGGGAAGAAGACGCCTCTACTGTATCATAAAGGTTCAGCGACATGATGGGGAAAAGAAAATCTGACCTGCGTAGGAAACGTCGAATCGAAGTCGAAGGGTGTTTCAAGTGCAAAATCGGTCGAGCCAACGATCCAGAATGAACATCTTTGACTATCTCTCCAGGTTGTCGCGAGAGATGAGCCCGCGATCTCTAACGAGAGGCACGTTAACTTAGCACTCCGGGGGAACAGTACGTCATTCAACCTTGAAGTCATCCGGCCCGGAACACAACGTGGGCATGCAAGGACAGAAGATGAGACGGAACGATGATACGGCGATAAGAGACGTAAATTCGCCACCCGTCGAAATAGGCAAGCTGGCGTAAAATCCTCCTCCTGAACAAGTAGCCTCAACACATCGACACCGGGTCACGCGGAGAAATCAACCGTCACACGTCGTAAAAAGCCGTAAAAAAAGGACAATTCACGTATAACCTCGCTAGGATGTTGGAATTTTCCGAGCTGATTTCCAAATTATCATCGACAGCCGCGCCAAAAACGATGACACTCGCGAAATTTGCGTGCTAAGCTACTGCGTGTAAACATGAAACAGCACGTAAAAAGGTCTCTATTTACACATATTTACAATTATACGAGGAGCCGACGTGCTCACTACGCCATGGTGACTCGAACCGTAGGTTGGGTCTTATTAAAAAGGTGAGTGAGCCTCAAGAGATGCACTGCTTGGCCACTAGATCGCACTATATGATGTCTATAAATGTGATCAGGTAGTATAGCACATTTTGCCACCTGTCGCTATACATAATAGGGAGTTCCTAGTGGATACGATCGAGATACCACCACTTGGAATACGGATGCCGTATATAGGGAAACCAAGCGCGATGCTAACCAAAATTGATTGAGATACCATTTAGCATTTTTAGGTGGTATCTCCGAGTAGGATCTTGGAGTAACGGGTCACGTTACTATTAAAACAAGTTCATTAACATCAGGCGGTAATACCGCCGTGGTATTCAGCTTTCGAAGTGGAGTTGTTTTTGGGGTTTGTTGTCGAAAGTGCCTCCTTAGGAAACTTATTAGATTTATTAAACTTCATAACCATTTTGATCTGATCAGTTGCAAGGATGTACGGAGTTTTTCGTGATTTCTGGAAATTGCGATTGAGTGGAACGAGCGAGAGTTTTGAAGCTCAGCTCCTCAAATCAATAATAATTACTGAGTTACAACGATTGTAACATTTAACTCATCTGGATTAGTGGCCGAGCAGTTTCACTGTAATTCAGTGGTTAAACCGCACATTTCCGAGTAGCACTCCCTGTCTTCCAGGTCGGCTGTCTGCATTGCTGCTTCCAATAGTGTTATGTTTCATTGCTCCTCCAAATTATTTCAACAACGAACGAACTGGTGTGAAATAAACCGCGGTGATTCGTGAAATCGGCACCTAAACAACACCTAACAAACTCAGGACAACACAGAGGAAAGTACTGGCAGCACTGAGCTGCCAGCTGTGTTGCTCGCGGTTTTCGTTGTTGTTGTCGACGATTCGTATGTTTTCTTGGAAGCTGTTTATCAATTAGGCAGGTTACTTTGCAATAAGGATTCACTAGATACCATCTTCCGTATCGCCCTGTGGTATCGTATTTTCCGTAAACATACCACCGACGGATCGCAGATACGATACCATCGGCGATCGCGCATGCGCAATGATGGAGTAGGATACGGATGGAATCGAGATACAACGACGTATCTCACCACTAGGAACTCCCTAATATGTCGCCATGAGTGTGTATAGCACGCTGTTATGCCATACTTACCTCACTGCAGCCCTGACAGTTGCCTCCAAATTTCAAAACAAAATCCCGTCTGCAGTAGAGTAGCCCGCTTTTGCCGAAATACCAGTCTTCAAGTATACAATCGCAAGCTGAGCACCTGAAAGTGGGATGTGGACGAATACAATTTAATGTAGCATCAATTCACAGCTAAAGTTTCCCTGAGCAAGTGTCGCTTAGCTCTGAGCACACTAGACAGAGATACGCACAATAACAAGTGCTATGTTGTCGAGCATCAAGTTCAATTACCTGAAACAGTCGATATGCCATTGCTGACCAAGTGCCAAAACTGATTCGTCATCTCTGGTCGTATTGAGACAGCCAGCACAGACGGGCTGATTGGAAGAAGTGCTGCACGCGGCTCTCTCGACTTTATGTCCTGCAATGAAAATAACGTTATAAATTGAAATTTTAAAAATCAGACATTTTAAATCTGACAAAAATACTCGTTTTCTCACCATGTATAGGTGACATCTACAATTAAGTTACAGAAACTGATGGAGATTCATAACAGTTGGGTCGGAAGTCGGATTTGCAATCCCGGGATCCCGGACGATTTTTGACAATTTGAAAGCCCGGGATTCAATAATTAGTTGCACCTCGTACGTAAATTGCTCAAGTCTTGTTGCAAACAATTATTTAATAGCGGAAAATAGTTCGAAGGCTAAGTGCTCTAAGATGAAAATTGTGAATTCCCCTGAATGAAGAATTCGGAAATCGATGAGCCAGCCGGTGCCAGTGGTGAAAATGCGGAAAGATTACATTTGTTCCTGGAGCGTGAGTGTAAGTTGAGTGTGAATGCGAGCGTGAGGGATGTCAAAAATTAACTCAAATAAACAAAATTTGTGCGCTTGACACTTTTGAAGTCAGGATAATATCATATATATTATAAGCCTGGAGATCTGGCCAAATTACACAAGGTTATTAAGAGAGTTGTAGAGAGGGTAACTCACACTCACATGCTCACAGGCAAGTGTGAGCATCTTACATCGCCTCACACTCAGGCTCCTGGGACAGCAAATTCGATCCTCACACTTCCTCACATGTCACTCCTGGAACTGTGAGTTGGTGGGCGTGGCCAACGAAACGTAGCACTGCGCAAGCGTAATCTCCTCACATCGCCTGACACTTACACACCGAAAACGAACCTATTACCGAGAATAATTAAAAACGAGCCTGTTCGAAAATGGAGGCAGCAGATGGCACAATTTGGTTGGTGAAATCGGATGGTTCCGGGACCCCCAAAAATACTTCGAAAACGACACCAAACTCGATCCCATAGCCAAAAGCCTTTTAAAAAAAAACCTCCCGTAGCCTCATTTTAGCCCCACAGCGCCCCACGGGTTTGGGCGATCGGGCTGAAAACCTCGCGGTCACAACTAGATGGTAAACCAAGTATTTTGTCAAAATTTCAGATTAAAAAAAAATTCCTACTGCCCAAAACGGCCCGGACGGCGGACGGACATTTCGGTTTTGGAATCTAGACCTCTTGAAACGGATAATGTCAAATTTTGAGGCCGATCGGAGTCGTCGACCTCCGTCGCGATTACATAGGTGTATTGTTCCAAGAATAATAAACCAAAACTCAGTCTTGTGTGTGAGACTTGACCTGAATAATATGTTATTTTACGAGAAGTACAATTAATTTTTTAATTTTTTTTTTTCCTTGGCTCGTACGAACAAACAATAAATAAACGGACACATTTTTAACAAAAAGGTACCTACCTAAGTGGATTTCTGGGTGCTGACGTTTCGCTTCTCTCAAAATGAATCTGGCAACTCTAAATGCCCTCTGTTTTGAGCAATAACATTAATTTAATGTCAATTTTAGAGAGAGGAACCTCATCAGCAAATCCGCTGCTCTTACAATAATCGAGAAGAAGAATTGTTATAGAATTATTCTATAAATAATTGATACTCTACTAAACTTCCAATTTTGCTACAATTTCTTCCTATTTAGTAGAAACGAGACTTCCTTAGCCTCTACCGTATATGACTCGTAACGTTATCAATAATGAGTAACGTTACCTACTCCTACACAATATTCGAATTGAGAGACCAAGGATGTTTGTCCCAATTCAGGTAAAACGCAGTGGTGAACTGCTCCAGGAGAGGATTTATCACGAACACTTAGCCTGATCTGGTGTATAAACAACTAAAGAAACAACCTGATTATTGTACGAGACGTTGTGAATCACAACCTGTGATATTCGTATCAACTTGGGGGAGCATAAAACAGAACGAGCGTCAGCGATAGTCCACGTATTGAAGTTTCTACTCACTTGATTCATCGAAATCCATATTAGCCAAAATCCATTTTCAAAATTCGAAAGGGTATTTCCAGATAGCTGTCCAATGTTCGACTTTACTTACAATAATCCCACTAACTTGTTGTTAATAACAACATCGCCTGTCACTCGTCTCTAGCACGGTAGCCTTGGAGAAACCTTCAGGTCTCTTCTTCTTCTACTTTTACTGGTGTGGTAGCCTTTCATTTTGTTTTAATTTTCTGGCTGAGAATGATGAATATTAGTTTATTATTTTTTCGCGGGATTTTATTGATAAAACATTAAGTGCAGAAATTTTGGTACTCATTCCCTTAGATGTGTGTAAGAATAGATAGAATAGATAGAATTAATAGATAGTATAGATAGATAGAATATCGAGAACTATAGGTTTGGGCTCGGTTGTACAATCGCCGAAAAATATCGATACCACGGTCGGTATATCGAAATAAAAACTGCAAATTTTACACGAGGATTGTACAGCAATTTTCTGAAAAAAAAAGCTGTACATTGTTCGAACAGATGTGAGACCTCCAAAATTTGGACGTATAATCCATATTTAATATGGATTATACGTCCAAAATTAGGAACTCGGAAAATGTTTGACCTTAAAAAATCCCATTTGTAGCCCCATGAAAGCCCCATAGATCCCCACAGTGAAATCGGATCGTTCTACGACCCCAAAAAATGGATTCTACGTCCAAAAATACTTCGAAAACGACATCTAACCCGACCCCGTAGCCGAAACCTAAAAAAGAAAACCTCCCGTAGTCCCATTTTAGCCCCACGGGTTTGAGCGATCGGGCTGAAAACCTTGCGGGCATAACTAGATGGTAAACCAACTATTTTGTCCAAATTTCAGATTTAAAAAAAAAAAAAAAAAAAATCCTACTGCCCGGACGGCAGACGGCGTACGGTGTACAGCGGCACATTTTGTTATTGGAATCTAGACCTTGAAATGGATAGGTAATCAAATTTTGAGACCGTTCAGAATTTTCGACCTCCTTCGCGATTACATAAGTGTATTATTCCAAGAAAAATAAACCTAAATTTAATATTGTCATTGTACAACATGAAAATTATTTTCTTTTAAATTAAAATATTTTAGCATTAAATGCTACAAACTTGGTTACACTTGGGTTTAACGTTCGATTATTGTTAATAATCGAAGATCTTCTTGTCCCTTGGAAACCCTCAGAGCCCCGTAGTACCCTATATTGAGGTCGAACAGTTATGAGAGCTCCTTCAATCTGACGTCCAGAATAACTCTGAAAACGACACCTCGCTCGAACTTCAAGCCGAAATCTTTCTAAAACCCTCACGTAGGTAGGTAACCAATTTGTAGCCCTAGGTAGCCCCAATAAATGGGGCTTGTTGAAGCTGATTCACGACTTTAGGATGACTTTAGGTTACACATGATGAAACACACAACAAATTTCAAGGCCGATCAAAATTTTTAACTTTATGAAAATAGTTTCCATTCACATTCAATCGAGCTACTTTCTAAGATTTTTTAGGTACAATAAAATAATATTGTAATATTTAATTAAATTAAACTTTGTATTCAATTACCCACTGGAAATCCGGATTTTCACTCTTTAAAGGAAGACGCTCTATTTCGTGGCTTCCCTTTAACGGAAGAAAATACTATTCCTCACATCAACCAACTATACTATTATAGTTTATACTATTATATATATACTACTCAAAATTGGAGATGTTGGTTTAATGGTTGGTTTAATTTACCAATTAATGGTTTAAAACGCATTGGTTTCTAGAATTCTACTGGTTTTAATTATATTTAAATTTTCTCAGGATAATATCCATTATAATACGATAATCATAGGTAATATTATTAGGTATGATGGATTCGATATAAAAAATTTGTACATAATTCGATATCTTCAAACGTCTGATACAATCGGGGTTTTCGATTATCGATATTACTGCATCGCCATCGCTTTGCCTTATCACAAGTTGTCAGATACACAATGTTTAGATAAGTGATATGTGGACCACAGGGTGATATTGATAATGAATTGATGCTATTCAAGACTTCAAACTTCTTTGCTTCTTTAAATCGTATAAAAGCTAATTAATTACCGATCGCGTTCAATCGAATTTTCGGCCTTTTTTTTCGTTCAACGGCCTTTCCTCTGTTGGGAATTTTGGGAGTTCTTTGGGGATACTTCCCTTCGTCACGAAAGTGGAAATTTTCTTTCCTCGAGTCAGTTTGAGTTACAAAAACGCGAATAATAATTATGGGGAAAACAGCTAAAGTTGTGATTATTGGAAAGAAAGGGGTAGGGAAAACTGCCATACTGGAGCAAGCTATTTATGGGAAACTGACCAAGTCCACAGTAAGTTACTTCACCTGCCTGCATTGTCAGTTAAATAACTAGGTACCTACCGCATAATTCGTTCGATTTTGTGAGGCGGGCGTCTCCATGGGACTATTAGTTGACACCCATATGGCTTAGATCTCATGTGGTTTGTTGGGTTTGAAATTATATCAGTACAAGTTCGTGTATTGTTCACTCGCCGCCGTACATTAGTAGGCCTTACACCTGCCGGGTTTTTGGTTTATTATTCTTGGAATAATACACCTATGTTTTCGCGACGCGGGTCGACGACTCCGATCGGGCTCAAAATTTGACATTATCCGTTTCAAGTGGTCTACATTCAAAATCCGAAATGTCCGTCCGCCGTACGCCGTACGCCGTCCGCCGTCCAGGCCGTTTTGGGCAGTAGGAATTTTTTTAAAAATCTGAAATTTTGACAAAATACTCGGTTTACCATCTAGTTGTGCCCGCAAGGTTTTCAGCCCGATCGCCCAAACCCGTGGGGCGCTCTGGGGCTAAAATGGGGCTACAGAAGGTGGTTTTTGAAGGCTTTTGGCTATGGGATCGAGTCAGGTGTCGTTTTCGAAGTATTTTTGGACGTAGAATCCATTTTTTGGGGTCCCGGAACGATCCGATTTCACTGTGGCGATCTATAGGGCTTTCATGGAGCTAAAAATCGGATTTTTGATGGATCCCAAGATGTTAAATATCTTTCGAGTAAAAATTAAAGAATTTTTGAAAAAACACATTTTTGAAAAAAAATCGCCTCAAAAAATTTTTTTTGAAATATAAAAATCAAAAAAAAATTTTTTTAAATTTTTTTTATTGACAGAATTAAATTTCTGTACAAGTAACCTATATCAAAGAATAATAAACCCTTGTGTAAAATTTGCAGCGTTTTTCGCTTTAAGAAAGGGAGTTCGTCACGTGCCGGGCGCCAGCTGAAGTGGACGAAATAACAACGGGAACGGAAAATTCGAGCGATTCTTACCCGGACAAGGTCGCCAAGGAAGAGTCTGTAGTGGGAGAAGAAAGAGGCTCGACGAAGAAGGAAATATATACGACGAGCAATAGGCACGGGATGAGAATGACGGTCTGCTTGATGTCAAGGGGGACGAAGAAGTGGAGTTGGGTGGCCCCAAAGAACTCGAAGATGAAGACGAAGATCTGTTTCAGGATGTGGGACCCATGCCAGGGACGTTGAGTTCAACGCTGAGGAAGCAGTCGAGTCAGAGACGGTCGAGCGAGAAGAAGAAATGAAGGAAGAGACTAAACCGCTACAATTGGAGACAGAAGTTGAAAAGCCAAATTCCGTCAAGAAACCACCAGTGAAGACGATATCGGCGCTCGTGCCAGAGGAAAATGTTGACGCTCCTGTGAAGAAGGTGGAGGAAACCTATACCGCCAAAAGCGGACTTCGTCGGGATCAAGAGACACCGTCCGCCTCATCGACCTTCGACGAGAGAACGCTGAGGGAAAATCGTCCAATGACACTGAGCAGCTCGTCCGAAGAGCCGACCCCCAAGTTGACGAAGAGTAGAAGAACAATCAACGTATCTAAAGGCAGCGTCCCCTGCAGCCCGTCACTGTCCATCGTGTCCAACGACGACGACTGCAAGGGGGCCGGTTCGGACGATTTTGGCGACGACCTTCTGAGCGAACCTCAGGAGTTGGAACATGACGATGGCGATAACCACGCCGAAGAGAAAGCTGAGTTCGGTCGACGATATGTAGTAGGAAGCTCGTCGATTGTGAAGAAGCTGAGGCCTCCATCAAACGATGGTGGCGGTACAGGAGGCTGAAGGAGTAAAGGAGGACCCCCAGGTCGCTCTTCTTTTGAGGAGGGACGAGTGTAAGGCGGGAGCCTCCAATGGACTATTATTTGCCATCCATATGGCATAATATGCCATATATATCTATGTATCTCATGTGGATGGTTAGGTTTTGAAATTATACGAGTACAAGTTCGGATCTGGTTGTGGAACCTGTATATTTGTCACTCGCCGCCTTACAGTGGTGTCAGAAGTGTGAGAACTCCGGTTCCACAACCAGATCCGAACTTGTACTCGTATAATTTCAGAACCCAACCATCCACATTTAAATACCCATATAACAACTAAGCAAAGGCAACTAGTAGTCAGTATATTCAAGGCTCCCGCCTAACACTCGTCCTTCCTCAAAAGAAGACGGACCCACAACTCGTTGAGCCTCCTATGCCGCCACCAACGGAGTTTGGTGATGGGGGCCTCAGCTTATAGAACCTCGACGAGCTTCCCCTCACCTTCGACTGATCTCAGCCGTCTCTTCTCCCCATTGGTCCGGCTTCTTCCTCGAGCCGTTACTTCGGCGACGGTACGAGCCTTTGTATGACACCCGCTCCCCATGACTTTCGGCTAGGTTTACACCTTTGGCTGCGCCAGCAGTTCCCTCGGACACCTGTGCCAAATGACCGATAATGATGGTATGCACCAAAGGTATGTAGTGGCTACCCAAACCAACAAGCCTTCGTGAGCTCAGGTTTTAAACTAGCCGTAGGAAAATGAGCTCAGTCAAGCACAACCAACGATGGCCCGTCATAGAGCGCTAATGCGCCCAATTTATGGATGCGATCTCTGTGTGGTATTATTGGTTCTTGTATTATACCCTCTGTACTTAGATCTCTCTCTCATCCCGGTCCAATGTTTCTGAGGTGAGGAATCGTTTGGATTCTTTAAAAAAAAAAAAGAGGTGAGCAGCCTTCTCTATTATGGTGTTAGTGTGTTATGCTTTCTTTGCCACATCTCTTCCACCAGGAAGGAAGTCCCTAGACAAGTTTTTGATTCCATTAGGTCCCTGCGAGAACCTTATTTGGTATATTTGCCTGCCATCTAAGAATAATATTGCAGTGACTATGGGGTAAATAAGAAGGCTCTGACTTCTGGTGATGAACTTTGTATAATTGTGGGCTCCTTGGCCTCTTTTATAGTAAAGTGGATACAGAGATTGGATAGGTGTTACTACGGTAGTGGGGACACATTCCCACTACGCCTTATCTGCCTGGAGGCCCACTACACCACCCCCTCCAGATTTTATTTTATATCAAAATGGAATTTGTCAGTTTCGTGCGTATCCATGGCGACGGTGTTCCCTGGATGGGGGTGGCGGGTTGGATGTTGTAGGAGCCGGGAGTCGGAGAGATGGTGTCTCAGCGTCGGGAGTCAGAGACGATGGTGTCTCGGTGACTTTTGTTGGACGCGATGGAGTATCAGTAAGTAGTCAAATTTTCCGCGTCACAAGCTGCCTGAGCTGGATCTGAAAAAAGATGAAGAGAAAATTTCGAAGGAGAGACAAATTTTCGTGAGGAAGGAGCGAAAACGTAAAAAACTGGCTGGCGGAAGTTCGGCAGTGTCCAATGGAGGCGGCGGCGCCTGATGGTGGCGGAAGTATGGCGGGGTTCGATGGAGTCAGTAGAATGGCGGCGCCAGACAGAGGCGGAAGTTCGGCGATGGCTGATGAGGTAGAAAGCACGTCGGGTTCACCAGTGTAGTGACTGAAGGGTAAATAAGAAGGCTCTGTCTTCTGGTGATGAACTGTGTATAATTGTGGGCCCCTGGCCGGTTTTATAGTATCATGGTTACAGAGATTGGATAGGCGTAGTGGGGACACATTCCCACTACGCCTTATCTGCCTGGAGGTCCAAGGGGCACTACAAATATTATGTCAGGTTTATCGGCAGTCCAGAGATAGTTTTGAGTTGATGGTTGCACGTGGGAGTTTTCTTAGGCTCAGTCAGCCATCCTGTTGCTCTCAGCCATTCGTCCCTAGTCCAGAGGCAGAACCAGGATCCAACGAAAATCTTTCCTCTAATACGCCTATTTCTCTTTACAGTTTCTGCAGTCAACAATTGAAGATGTCTACGTGGCAAATGTTGAAACGGATCGAGGAGTCAAAGAAAAGTTGAGATTTTACGATACTGGGAGTGACTATTCGATCAACATGAACCTGCAGCTGGCTGACGGGTTCATACTTGTATTCGATCCCTCAAAAAGTGACACTCTCGATTTCATCATGGCAGCAAAAAAAGACATTGAACGAAATAAGGAACGCAAAGAAGTTAGTAAAATTACACTAAGGCTTGTAAACGAGGTCGTGATTATTGTTTGTGCTCACCTTTTATTCGTGTTCCAGGCCGTCATACTTGTCATCGCCAATCATTCGTCAAAGAGTGACCAAATGATTGTGACAAAAGCTCAAAGTTGGGCTACCCGGGAGAAGTTGAAGTACTACGACGCGTCGGCAATGGACAGAGCATCATTATACGAGGCGTTCAGCCACCTTGCCTCCCGGCTCAACCAACAAGTTGCCAAATCTAGTTTTAGCCAGCTTGGTATGAGGAAAAGAGACTGACAAACTACCTTCTACGTGACGTTTGCGGAAAACTAGCCAACGTCAGGTGGGTCCAGTAGTGTTTTACGTTCACTTATTCAGTGAACATAACTGTGCGAAGTAACCCGGTTATAACCGACATATAATATATTATGTCTGTATGTTTGTGTGGCGATTGGGTTGGTTTACCTACATAGTTTTAGCCTCCTTTGATGCATGTTCTGAGTTATTGCCACATGAGAGATTTTTGCTCTGTCATTTTGGTTTATTATTCTTGGAATAATAAGTACCTACACCTATGTAATCGCGACGGAGGTCGACGACTCGGATCGGCCTCAAAATTTGACATTATCCGTTTCAAGAGGTCTAGATTCCAAAGCCGAAATGTCCGTCCCCCGTTTGTTTTTAATCTGAAATTTTGACAAAATACTTGGTTTACCATCTAGTTGTGCCCGCAAGGTTTTCAGCCCGATCGCCCAAACTCGTGGGGTGCTATGGGGCTACGGGAGGGTTTTTTTTCAAAGGCTTTTGGCTATGGAATCGAGTTAGGTATCGTTTTAAAAGTATTTTTGGACGTAGAATCCATTTTTGGGGGTCCCGGAACGATCCGATTTCACTGCGGGGATCTATAGGGCTTTCAGGGGGCTACAAATGGAATTTTTGAAGGATCCCAGGAGGTCAAGCCCTCCCGTCCTTAGCCCCCAAGAGATCACAGTTAGCGTAGCTAGCTTAACGTTCTCAGCAAACGAAGACCAATGTTTTTTAACCGGTCCACCAGAAAATTTTTATCCCGGTTCGAGGTCCCAAGAGAGGTTGTTTACGATGTAAACTTTGTCCTCAGATCTTGTGTGTTGAAGACGGATGTCTTGGCTGCCTTCGCCACGGGAGCCTCTGCTAGGATTCACATAAACGTTCCAAAGTTCAGAGGTGAATTGTCAACCGACAAGACAGGTATTACAACACATAATTGACTTTTGGTCAAACATTGGTGTTCTTCCCTGGATTCGAACCAGGCTGATCAGCGCTCCGACTGATTGTAAACAGACGTCTCGCTGACGCCTTAGTCCACGGGGCTACCCTGTCCCCAATGGAAGTGCTAACTCCATAGGAAGTTCCAAGGCCCTGAATGGGGGGCAGGTCCCAGGGTTTTCGACCCACCCAGTTTCTCTTTCTTTCCTGAAAAGTAGCGACGTCCATTGCCACAGTTATTGTACCATCTGTATGATAAAAGTTTTATCATGTAGGTAATATAGTTATAAAAATGTATGGGCGGTAGTACAGCACATTATTGTACAACATTTGACAACAGTGCAGGTTTTGCATGGGTTGATAATGTTTATCAACCCATGCAAACCCAACGTTATTATTATGTTGGATAAAGCACGGTTCTGAGGGCTACGAGAGGGGCTATTTGAGTGGTTTACCATCTAGTTGTGCCCGCAAGGGTTTCAGCCCGATCGCCCAAACCCGTGGGGCGCTATGGGCCTAAAATGGGGCTACGGGAGGCGTTTTTGGTTATGGGATCGAGTTAGGTGTCGTTTTCTAAAGTATTTTTGGACGTAGAATCCATTTTTGGGGGTCCCGGAACGATCAGATTTCACTGTGGTGAATTATATGGCGTTCATGGAGCTAAAAATGGGATTTTTGAAGGATCCCAGGAGGTCAAATATTTTCCGAGTATAAACCGTTTATTTTTCAACTTAATATAGAAATAAAAATAAAAATAAACCTTTGTGTAAAATTTGCAGCGTTTTTCTTTCATACAATTTATACAAAAAGAAAAAGTTAACCCTTGTGTAAAATTAGCAGCGTTTTTTCTTTTTTATTTGGCCACCTGATTACGAAAATGATCAGCATCCTAACTCTTCTGTTTCAGGTTTGCACATCTCACAGACTTGTTCAAAGCGCCTCACGTTTCTGCCAATTCCAGAACTGGATCATCCGGATCAGCGAATGTATGGTTTGGAAGTGTATGTATGTATCTATATTTAAATCGGGTTTCTCAATATCTGCGCTTTTCAGGAAGCATGGTAATGGTGTCCTTTTTTTTTTTCTATTTTTGAGTAATGAACTCTACATATTGATGGTCTGCTTCTAAACTCTCGTAAATCAAAATTCAAAGATAATCATTCTCTCGAATTCATCAGCTAATTTTTTTCATGTTATAAAACCTTATCCATGCTATGGAACTTGTTCTTTTTATATCCAAATAGTCAAAAGAACGCATATCATTATTTTTTTTTGGGTCGAGGTTTTAGAAGTAAACCATCAAAATGGAGGATCTTCTTAATTGCAATACATCATTGCTAAGTGTGGATAATGTTGACTGAAATCCTCTCTTCATATTTGAAAGTGCCATTCTGGAAGAGATGTCCGCCTTATTACAGGTCAACCACAAGAATATTGCGCTCCGACCCTGAACTCTGCTGGCGGAAATCGAACTACTGTTTGCTCGAAATTTCCCTTTTCCCTCACGTTTTTCCCTTTGTAGTGGCAGCACTTCTCTTTTTCTCCCTTCAAATGGTTTCATTAAATGAACAATTTTGAATATCACGTGATTGAATGGAATCTAACGACGTTCATTTTAGTTTTGTTGTTGTGCAGTTATCAGGAAGAATTAGTAATACCTCCAATTTAAAAAAAAGCTTCGCTTCAAAAAGCAGTATTGTAAAATTACCGTAAAACAAGTGAAATTTCATCATTTTATTTCTACTATTCTGATTATTACATACATAATTTTCGTCAGTCGTAATCTCTGTCTTCTTCATCTCAGCTGGAATCACCAACCCCATCATCAACAGTAAGTCTTACTGCTGAAAATCTGGGCAACGTTGTACACAATTTCTCTTACTTGATTCCGCAGTGGCTTCCCTCAAGAAATTCTACTTTTATTTCATCCATCGTTGAAAATATTGTCACAAACTATCAACGCGACCGGGAGATGGAATTTAAACTACGGCGAGCAAGCTGAGATAATGTTGCCAACAGAAAAAACTGAAAATCCCTTCGCTTGACCTCTGCTCAGGATGCCACATCGGTGTTTCCTTTCGCGGCCACCAGACTTCAGGGTCGGAGCGCAATATTCTTGTGGAAGACCTATAGATAGGTCCCAAGATCCCCCATCATCCTACAACCACTGTCACGGATTCAGTGTCTTCACATCATGTACAGAATGGAGTTGAAATGAAAAGATTTATTTGTAAAAGTTTGCCACTGGGTGGTCTAAATAGTTTATTAACAATAAGGAGGAACTGTGTGGACCAGTGCTCCCTCGGGGGTTTAACCTGGGCGTTAACGCTAAACGCTTGGTATCTCGGGTGGTGAAAGTGGGCCTAATTTATACATTTGATTGGTAGCTCTAATTAAACTCGTGAAAAAGTAATTTTGTCGACTTCATCCATTTTAAATGGCTAATGTGAAATTCATCCACCACCACTTTTTTGCTTGTTTTGTACTTGGATTTACCTATCAAATGTTCAAGTTCCTTTCAAAATAGTTCCACTTGGTAATTTTGTTTTTGACAGAAAACACTGCTAATGTTAATGCTCTCTATATACTGTAGTGGACGCAATGGTCGTCGGTTCTCAATAGACTGAGCTGCCACGTACCTGCCACTTGGTGTCGAACATCGCAACACTAAAACGGTTGTTTAGGCCATGGGGATCCCTCTTTCCTGGCAGGCCACACCGGTTGGTATTGTGACTCCCACGTTATCTCGATCCTCATTCAATCAGAGTGTGCACCTACAATGTTTGATAATAAATTTTGCTCTCGTGGACGTGAGGAGCCTGAATAATTTGATTTTGGGGACTCAGTCCTGGCCCAGGATTCTGGGAAACCTTCGCCATTTCTGGCGTTTGCCGGCATAGACATTGGGCACCCAGGTCCTCACCACAACATCATTGGAACCCATGGCAGCTCTTGTGTTCATGGGAATCACTGATTCCATCTCCGAGGAGCTTGAATGTAGTACCTACTCTAGTGCCTTCGGAGGAACTCCCCAGAAAGGAGGACCCAGGAAGTCACTTGGACTTTTCCGGCACGACCTGGGAAACCTCTCCTGGATTTCTATGTCGTTAGATCATCCCCAACAAACGTCGGTGAAAACCTGGACACACTGGGAGCCCCCGCACTTTTGCACCAAACCACGAACACTAATACACTTTCATTGAATCACTAGGATCATAATCTAATAATACTATTAGTAATTAATAATAATAAAATTACTGCATAGGATAGTAATGAATATTACCTCATAGTACTATTCTTGTTTGGCTAGTAGACTTACCAGTTCAAAACTGGTCCCCTTATAGATTCAATGTCATTAAACAATTTAGACCACACAGCAAAGGAGTCACCACTCACCCTAATCTCCCTTCAACTTCAACGAACACTTATTTCAGATGTATTATTGGTATCACATTCCTCAGAGAGTCGAGTTGATTTGAGCCTCCTGCACTCAAGGGACGTTTATAAATCGATCCGCTATTTTAGTACTAATGAGTTTTGGTCACCAAACAGGCCAGTCCGAACATATTTTGGCCGAGTAAAGGGAATCTCGAAACCTGAGATCCCGAGCGGAATCGATATTCCTGGTTCTGTGACATGAATGATTATTTTCGATGGTAGTCTATAGTGTTTTCTATTGTACAGGGTTTTCTACTCGGCGGAAGGCCATCTCTTAAGGGCGACAATAACCAGCCCCGTAGAGAGGGGGGGGCATTGGACCCGTTGCCCCCGGGCCCGGCCTTCGTAGGGGGGCCCGGATTTTCTTGAGAATTTTTTTTTTGTTGTTGTAAAAAAAGGGGGTAGGAGAGGCAAAATGGGAAAAGGGACAGGATATAGGAAAAATTTTCATACTTTTTTTTTTAAGGGGGCCCGATGAATTTTCATACCTTTTTTTTTTTTTTTTTTTAAGGGCCCGATGAATTTTGCCCCCGGACCCGGATTTTCTCTCCACGGCCCTGACAATAGCTATGGTTGTCCTCTTGTAAATTTTCAGGTGGTACTCAAGTGGAGCTCAAGTTTTCACCTAATCACATTTTTTGTTTCAGCGCCGGCTTCAATCGACCAACCAACTCACGAAGCACATCGCCCTGGCGGCTGAAGGCAGCGATTGAAAATTGGGCAGACAGGCGTTTTGGCTAGATTTAGGTTTCAGCACATCTTTTAGGATACGATTCGGCACCGGCCATTGCATATTTTATAGACCGCCCAAAAATGTTCAGTAGTCAGGAGCTCTTGACATGCTCCAACAGCATCTTAACTGACTGACTCAACATTGAACGAAAATTGAACGACCAAAAATGAAATAGGAGGTGAGTGAGTACTTACCATCGATTTGCGACGTAGTAGAAGATTTTGAATGGTTAACCAAACCTTGGATGCTGCAAATCTGTAATAGAATGAATTTTCCCACATGCAGGCGCCTCATCGTGAATGTTATTTTTTATATGAGTCGCCTAGCTCTAAACCTCGGTTCTTAAGGCGTATCCACACCATCCCGATCGGTATGATTCGGATTAAACCAAGCGGCAAAGCCGAGGACGCGTTATTCGGCCAAGCTGCCAAGAGCCGAACTGAATCGTGCCAAAATCAAGTATGGGCGTCATTTTAAACCAAGTTTCTTGACAACGTTTTGCCGGATGAATACCCAATGATATTATTACCTACCAAACAGGTTGCATTTTATAGTGGAAACCCCAAAATTTCTGCCATTGCATTAGGTATTTAGAATTTCCGAAATGGTTGAAATTTGCCCTTCATACTGCTACACTTGACTAACAGGGGGGGGGGGGGGGGGGAGTTGCTCTCCTTCCCACAGATTGACTTTGTCAAGACGAAGACCTTACTAGATAGGAACTTTAAAGTTATCATGTCGGGTTGGGAGGATTGGAGGAAGGGTCTATGGACGTAGAATGGTATATACATAGGCGGCTGCCGGATAGGTAACAGGGCCGGTTCGAGGACGCACAGCCTGCAGCTCAAGTGGGAGTGCGCCTACATACACCTTGATGACTGGGCTAGACAGTAAAGAACGGACATATGTCTCCATTTACGGCAGGCACAACTAAGATTCATCGTGTGCTTATACACAGGACATGGGAACTTCAGGAAACTAGTGAACAGGATTGGATTAAGTTATAAAGAACCACATCCTTTGGGTATGCGGAGACCAGGAGGAGACAGCAGTTCACCTCATTTTTGAGTGTGAGGCCTTTGAGCGCAAACGGTGTCTAACTCTGGGATCAGTGGACCAGGGAGAGATACTGGTGTAACAGGACCTTTTTAAAGGCACAGACCTCCTACTACAGAGAAAGAATTGATTGCTCTTCATTCGAGAGGTATTTTAGCCCTTGTTCCTTCTGTTTTAAATCAAATTTAAAAATCATCTCATTTGAATTTCATACCCCCATTGTTGGAATCAGTGAAAACTTTGAATGAAATTGCATTTGATATCATAATAAATAATTGGTATATTTGAACTAACTCGGAACAAATCCTGCTAAGTGATGAGACATTTCTTGCTGATTACATACATGACCTTGTATTGGACTGATTCTACCCAACTCTAAACAGCTCATAACATTAAACGTTATTCAAATTTTGAAGCAAATGTTTTTCAAGCGGCTCTGTATACACATGCATATGCAACATTGATCCTCAATATCTTTATCAATGTCTTGGTAGGTACACAACTACTTTGTTGTTAACTTAATTAAAATGATGAAATATCAAAACTGAGCAGTGAAAATTCAAATGGCACTGTTTTCATGATTGTTTATGTTCATATTCATCATGGTCGACGCTTAAATTCGTGTATAAGATCATTCTTGTCTGAATCGTCAGTTCCTTTCCCCTGGCATCCCATAATTGATTTTACTGAAATGTATACTAGTAGGACTAGATTGGATAACCGGCGCAAGTCCGTTCTTTTTTACACCCTCCCGAAGGTACCTATGACTTTGAATTGGTCTTGTGAGAAATCCTCCCTGGTCGTTTCAGAACATTTTATCATTCTTGTTCTTCTTTAGTATAGATTGGGTCTAATGGATGGTGTCCATTGAGTTATGCGTCATCTCCTTCATTTCTACGGAGATTTTTGTAAATTGGAAATGACTGGAAATATATTTTTTCAATTGATGAAATGTTTTCATTCAATACACCTTACAAGACACATTTCATGCGGTAATTCGCTGGATAAGGAATTTTCTTGTGAGCGAACAGTAACTGCACAATCATGCAGAATTTCAAAAATGTCTCCACGCCGAAAGCCAACTCACCTCGTATTTTTCAAAACTGGAGGAGGGTTCCTGGCCAACCAAAATAAGTCTGTATTAAAACGAGTAACATGCAAAAACATAAACAAGGAACAAGACCGCCTGCGTTCGTTTGCCCTTCAGCCCGGCGTCTTATGTCCTTCTGGGCGCTGTCGTACTCCGTGGTGACTCTGCGCGTACTCAGCAGCCGATGGTCTACAGTCGTCGTTTACCTAGTGTTCCTCTACAACACCGGCCCCATCTTCCGTACCGTGTGACCGTAGCCGCCGTCGCGGAGTCGGAGGTTCACTGCATTTACTATGCGGGCGTCAAAAAACGCCGGTCTCTCATTCTCCCAGACCCCCTGGACTTGTTGTCGGCAACTAAGGCTGGGGAGGTTCCATCTGCCTCTTGTAAGATAGGCTCTATGGAAACCTCTCTCCAAGCCTGTTCAGCCAGTTTTGCACAAGCGTCACGCAGGTTGTCATGGCCTCTTTTAATAAGCCCACCCTTCATGCAGTTCAGGGCGTGGGTTACGCCAAAAGGCTCTTCCCCACAACCGTCACATCGTTTCGGTAGGTTTCTGGGCGTACGAACGTAGCGTAGAGTCACTCCGTCACGGAACTCACTTGGTGAGAGGTCATCAGCCGCGGTTGCAACCACTGGGATGCTCCCATCACCCGCTCCAGGATTCTCATCTTGGTAGTGGGAAGTGTGGTGATGTGCTCCTTTTCCGCTCTGATGCCAGCGCCGAAACTGCTTTTTCCCGGTGTTCCACAAAATTCAGCGAAGACCCTTGGCATACTGCCGAGTCGCTTCTATTGAGGCCCGCAAAGCTGAGTCCCCATCCCACATGGGATGCTGTATACCAAGGCCTCCTAGTCGAGCTGGCAGGGCAAAAAAATCTGCTTCATCGGACGACACGTCCTCCCACCCAACTAGAGTTGGCACGAACTCTCTCCGTATGGCTTATTTATTTATTTATTTATTTATTGAATAATACGGGTCGAGCCCAATAACAAGAAATATAATGAGTAATATAATTACAATTTACACTGCGACTGGTGATGAGCAAAAGAAGATAAAATATGAAGAAAAAAAGCAATACGGTGGTGGTGAGGGGGAGGTCAAAGCTGGAGGCGGTGATGCAAAAGAAGGTCGTGTCGGCTGGACTTGACAGAATGAAGTGGTTGGTGAAACAGGTCAATTGACGGGAAACTCGACGCGAGGAAATTCGCCATACGGGGCAAACGAGAGAGAGGACGGTGCTGTAGGTAATTAGTGGCCGAGAAAGGTACGGCAAACGGCTCGACACAGCGGGAACCCAGACGAGGCGGGCGCAGACCAATGCAGCGCAGGAGATGGGGAGCATACAGACGGCCCGCCAGGAGACCGTGGAGAAAAGAGACGTCCGCAACGAAGCGTCGATCCGAAGGCCGCAGGAGCCCAAGCCGAGTGCCCAGCCCAGCATAGTCAAGCTCCCCCAACGGGATATGGAGTTTGAATGCCATGAACCGCAGGAAAGCACGGTGTACACGCTCCAGGTGGTCGACATGACACTGGTAGAAGGGGCTCCACACCACTGACGAGTACTCCATCACGGGAAGCACAAGGGCCTTATAAAGGGTCACCAAGGCAGAGACACAGTCAAACTCTCGAGCGCGGCGCTTCAGAAATCCAAGAGCCCGGAATGCCCGGGCGCCCACCTCAGCCACATGGTCACCGAAGGTGAGCCGCGAATCCAGCAGAATACCGAGGTCGCGGACACTCGCCGACCCAGCCAGCCACACCCCCCCCCCCCCCCCCCCCCGATGTGGTAACGATGAACATGGGGCGACATTGTGCGAGCAAATGTTACCGTTGAGCACTTTGACGGATTCACCTCAAGACCACTTATAGCACACCAAGCCGATAAACCATCAAGACTCTCCTGAAGGAGTTGACAATCAGACGGGGATTCAATACGACGATACAGCTTGAGGTCATCGGCGAAGATGAGAAAGTCAACTCGCGAGAGAACTGAAGTGACATCGTTCATCACAAGTAGGAATAGTAGGGGGCCAAGATGAGAGCCCTGGGGAACACCGGATGAGGCAGTGAAAGGCTCAGAGATGAACTCCTGCACTCGTACACGAAGTGCGCGGCTCTTCAAGTAGTCGCGCACCCACTCCAGGAAACTTCCAAACACCCCCAAAGACTCGAGCACAGACAAGATGACGCAGTGGGGCAGTCTGTCGAATGCTTTGGCAAAGTCAGTGGCAATCATGTCAACCTGGGCACCCGCCTCAAAAGCTCGAAGGGTGTACTCCTGGAATGAAAGCAGGTTCGTCACGGTTGATCGTCCCCGTACAAAGCCATGCTGCTCCACAGCAAGGTGGGAAGAGAAGAGTGGCGTTATACGCTCGACGATTAGCATCTCAAAAATCTTAGGGATGGTTGATAAAGAGCAAATTGGTCTGTAGTTGCTAATGTCGGCCTTGTCGCCCTTCTTAAAGATGGGAGTAATAAATGAGCACTTCCAGCAACCGGGGAACCGACCAAGAGACAGGGATGAGTTGTAGAGCGCAGTAAGTGGCACAGCAAGAGAAGAAGCGCAGGAGCGAAGAAGAATCGGTGGCACTCCATCGGGGCCCATTCCCTTGGAAGTGTCCAGCCTGGACAAAGCGCGAGAAACCGCATCCATCGACAGTACGAGAGAGCCCAGGGAGACAACATCAATGGGTGGCCGATTCGCGGGCAGCCCAGAATCGGGCACATACACAGACGCGAAATGCTCGGCAAACAAATTGGCGACAGATTGCGGGCTATCCGCACCACGGCCATGGAGTGTCATGGACGCAGGTAGGCCGGCACGACCATCTCGATAATTAATGAAGTTCCAGGAGCTCTTGATGTCATCAGGTATTGAGCGCTGCACTGAGGTCAGGTAGTTGGAGTAAGCAGATCTGGATACGATCCTACAGCGAGCCCGGAGTGCTGAGAAAGCCTCGTAATCAGAGTTCAGCCCGGTCAATTTGAAGCGAGAGTGAGCGGAGTTTTTTTGACGGACAAGATGCTTGAGCTCGTTTGAAAACCACTTAGGAAAGCTGTAATTTATAGCCACCGTCCTGGGAACAAATCTCTCAATAGCATCGCCAATGACAGCATAGAACTCGCGGACTGCATCCTCGAGTGGTAGTGAGAGGCATCGGGTCCAGTCAAATGACTGGAAGTAATTATCCATGGCATCGTAATTCCCACGGTTGAAGTTGAAGCTGAAACGCCTGGTAGGATGGAAAGACGGCCCCAATGTGGAAGATGGGATCGAGAAATGGAAGGCCGGGTGGGCAATATCCAGGGCAACCAACGGGTCACACTCCCTCACGTCAATCGCCCCAAAATCGGAGAGAAGAAGGTCCAAGACATTACCAGCATGGTTAGTCAACGGGTTGTGCTGACGCAGGCCGAGCAGCTGGAGAGAGTCGAAGACATAGCAAGCTCGGGGGTTTGAGGGGTTCACAAAGGTTTCGAGGTTCCAGGAAGACCACTCGATTCCCGGAAGGTTGTAGTCGCCAGCAAGGACGAGGTGAAAGCCAGGGTAGGAAGCAGAGAGGGCCTCGAGCTCCTCGAAATGCGAGGCAAAGGCAGAGAGAGAAGAGTAGCTGGGTAGGTAGATGGAGCCGATGATGATCTTCAAATCCGGCAGAATGGCAAACACCTGCTCGAGTGAATTTGAGAACTTGTATTCGAAAGAGCGAAATTTATTTGAGACTGCGATAAGGACGCCGCCTCCAGTAGCTTTATGGAGGTTATTTGAAGGAGAGCGATCCACCCGAAAAATGTTGAAATTTATTAACCGGAGCTCAGAGTTCGCTACTGCAGGGTGGAGCCACGTCTGGGTAAGAATAATAACGTCAAAAGAAATATGTGGAGCCTGATGGTGGATGGTGGGTAACCCGCGAACATTTTGATAGAAGAAGGTAATGGGAATATTGGGCTCGATGACTAGTTTTTTGGAGGTGAAGATGAGGAGATGAGATGAGGCTTCCCTGCTAAGAAAGCTTGATATCCCTGGTGATGAGATTCAACAAGTTGTGGACATTCTTAGCCGAATTGGAGCTCCTGACTTTCACGAATACGTTCGCAAACCCCCCTTGACCACCATTCTGTTGAAATTTTATGAGCAAGCAGGGGAGCTTGAGAACAGAGGACCTACTGCTAAATTGTGACTCCAGTATTTCAATATGGTGACGATTCTGAAAAGATTCATCCAAGCTGAAAGAAGTGGCGATTTCCCGGCACACATACAATGTGTTCAACAAAATTGGTTGAAAACATTTAATGTTACCATACTTCCATGCAGCTGGACACTTCCTTTACGCCAAATCTGCCTACCTGTATGTACAGAATATGTTGGGCCTGAAATCTAAACTTCCACCTGATGAATTTGATCGATTCATGAATCAAGGCTTCTTCACCACAGAGGACTGGCAAGTTCCGGTCAGGCGTATGGACCGACATGACCATAGAGCAAGTAGTGATGAGAGCTAGTAAGAGCACTGGTGGGATATCTGGCCGTGGCGTTACTGATGCTGTCCTCACCAAATGGGTAGCTTCCATGCCTGCAATTATGGAAGTGTTCCTTCAGCTTGAAGAGTTTTGCGGAATTTCTTTCAGTACATCAGAGCAGCACATAGATGCTAGGTTGTCCAGGATTGCAAGGGATGAAACGGATGTTGCAAAAATGGAGGAATGGCTTGCATCACACGACCCATTTCCGAGTACACAATCGGTAATGTCGATTAGTACAAGAGTTGTCGGGAACAGCACTATAAACTGCCATAAGGCATTGGAAAGAGGGAAAAGAAGTCTGTCACGAATAATCGGAGGAAACTTTGGAGAAGTGAAATTCAAACGCAGCGAAAGAGTGTTGCCTCTGAAGGGTTTCACTTCTCGTGTTCATAAGCATCAGGTCCCGGTGAACCCAGAAACGATTTTCAAAAGAATAACATTCCTAAAGAAGACGGACTCCATGTCCATATTGAAGGAACTGTTCACGTATGAATTGGCGCCATAGGTATCCTTTATCCATTTTTGATGAAAAGGGATTGCGGAAAACCCGAAAGTCCGTTTTTTACGATCTGTTCAGTCCCATAAAAACAGATGAAATTGACTTGGAAGCCGCTACCGTAAAGTGGGGTGAATAGGCTCAGTGTGGTGAATAGGCTCACTTTTTGCGAAAAACGTGTAATTTGAAAAATACGCCGAACTAATAACGATAAAATAAAAAATAAAACGGGAATCGATAGGGGAAGATTCAATGTATCGATTTATAACTCAATCGTTATTTATTTCGACGTCCATTGGCGTTTTTAGTGTTGGTAACTATGGCTACCCGGAACAGCGTTTTTGGTTAGGGGTCCTAACTTTGCCCGCACAGCAACAATGGTTGCTGATATGAAGTTTATAACCGGCTTATCTGATCTGTAAACATTCTGGGATGATACTGTCAAAATTTCGATTCCGTGCGACAGTGCTGTTGGAGGCTGCTGCCGATTTTGTAATTGAACTCACGCTCGATTCGTAAAGTGGGGTGAATCGGCTCACCATGCCGAGGGACTATAAACCGACCCCTGGCGTCAAAATCGCTGGAAGAAATCAAGCGGGCGGTTGTTGGCGTAAAACAAGGTTTGAGCCTTCGGGAGGCTGCGCAAAAGTATGGTTAGTCTAGGCAATAAATGATTCTAGGTGGAAAATTTCCCCCTAGAATGAAGAAATCGCTTCTGAACATGAAAATTTAATGTTAAGAGCAGAAGCGATTTTTTTTCACCGATGTGTTTAGACCCATGGGAGGATAAAATACGACCCTACAAGCGAGCGGGGGTGGGGGAGGCCGAAGAAGGTCGGTTATTTCGTATTTTCGCTCCTAACTCGAAAACGTCCTACAGTAGGACGGTCCTACAGAAATATCATCTATATGAAAAATGAACCTCACAACATTTGCTACACAAGTGTCCCTATTCGTTTTTCGCTTACCTATAATAGTTTTGGAGATATTCAAGCTTAAAAGTGAGTAATATTAAATATTACTGAAATTTTCAAAAACCCACTTGTTCTCACAAAGAAAAAAAAAAAAAAAAAAACCTTGGTGTCGCCCAACTGTCTTTGTCCTCAAACCACTGAGCCCATTGGTCCACTGGTTGGTAGAATCGAGAAAAATATTTTTTTCCATGTAAAAACATTGAGTGAGCCTATTCACCCCACCTGGTGGACCAATCGGCTCAGTGCATAAAAAACGTGTTTACGTTTTTCCCTTAGAGGGATGACTCTTGAACAGATGAGGAATCGAAAATTGACGCCAAGACACATGAAATGCCGTTGGAACGGTTTCTCTATGTTGATTGGTTCAGATTTTACAGCTTCTCAAACTCAAAAACGCTGCAAATTTTACACAAGGGTTTATTATTCTTTGATATAGGTTACTTGTACAGAAATTAAATTCTGTCAATGAAAAAATTTAAAAAAAAAATTTTTTTTTGGATTTTTATTCCAAAAAAAATTTTTTTTTTGGATTTTCTTGTTCAAAAATGTGTTTTTTCAAAAATTCTGTATTTTTTACTCAAAAAATATTTAACATCCTGGTTTCCTTCAAAAATCCCATTTTTAGCCCCATGAAAGCCCTAAAGATCGCCCCAGTGAAATCGGATCGTTCCGGGACCCCAAAAAATGGATTCTACGTCCAAAAATACTTCGAAAACGACACCTAACTCGATCCCATAGCTAAAAGCCTTCAAAAACCCCTCCCGTAGCCCCATTATAGCCCCAGAGCGCCCCACGGGTTTGGGCGATCGGACTGAAAACCTTGCGGGCACAACTAGATGGTAAACCAAGTATTTTGTCAAAATTTCAGATTTTAAAAAAAATTCCTACTGCCCAAAACGGCCCGGACGGCGGACGGCGGACGGACATTTCGGATTTTGAATGTAAACCTCTTGAAACGGATAATGTCAAATTTTGAGGCCGATCGGAGTCGTCGACCCGCGTCGCGAAAACATAGGTGTATTATTCCAAGAATAATAAACCAAAAGTGAGCCTATTCACCCCACTTTACGGTACGTTTGTAGTTGTTGTTACTAAAACAACATTTCTGCTTAATCTGTGCTTATGCAGACCCAATGACATTAGTATGAACTGAAAAGAACATTGTTAGGTACATTTCATTATGTCAATCGGTACCTACATGAGATATTCATCAAATAAGAATTGACCGACTCTTCAGCCTTGGTAAAAAATGTTGTTGAGGTTCCTGGCCAGCGGACCCACGTTGGTTTTGATGACTAATGGCTCAAAACATGGTTTACAATGCGTTTGTGTACTTATCGAGTAAGGGTGAATTGAAATGGCCAGATGGTCAATTTTGTAATTTTTGAAATTGGGTTCCTGGTCAGCGGGCCCAAATTTAAAATGCTCTAAATTACGTCAGTTGACATAAAAATATGATAACTAGGTGATTTGTTATGATTTGGGCGTTGAAAGTGGCTTATAACTCACTTTTAACCCATTTTGGAACTGGATTGCGTCGACAGGGTACTCATTCGACGCAGAATTTTATCCTCTTTAAATAAGGGAAGAAAAGTTTTGGTCAGACGCTTTCTTCTATGTGCAAATGACAAAAAACCAAAAAAAGTGGAAACAAATCGCGGTTTTGGGGCTCACCTCCCACGATGGTCTTAAACTCAGATTCCTCACATTTGGGTCCTCTCGGAGCGATAAAAATCGTTTCCAGCTTTCCACCAATTATTTCCGTTTTTTCCCCATTTTACTGGACTAAGGGGTATTATACCTACATGTCATGTATTCGGACTTGACTCTACTGCCTTGCCCACCGTCTTGATGTCTTGAGCCCACTTTTCAACTTTCTGCTGGACGTAGCTTTTTTTGCTTATTTTAATCACATGACCCTGAGTTTCGAAGGTTGCAAATTATGCCGAAAAAACAAATAATCAACATTTTATAGCCTACTAGGTATATTTTTCTTTCAAATGCCATCTTTTATCTACCTAATTTAATTTTTATGAAAATGCTATATTTTTTACGGTCTTGGCCAAAATATGGCAAAAAAATCTGGCAACCCTAGTTGTGCTGGATCAACTTCATCGGAAGAGTTGGCGTTTTGCATTGGATGATGTTGGTTTAATTAGTGTCTATTATAGATTTCCATTATGATTTATCATTATAATGGTTTTCAATTTTGTAACCATAATTGATTTTAATTTGGGTACCTACTTGAAAAGTCGATGTGCGATAACGTCATCAGTTGATCGAAATCGACCCGATTATAATAATCAAAATCAATGGGTAGTTTTTTTTGCAACTTCATCGGTTGCGGATTTGAACTCGTTAGCTGCACGTTAGTCAACGAACAAAAAAATATCGGCCCTCAAAAATGTTAGTATTTCAGTGACAGTTTGCGAATCACAATAAGAACAAAAATTTAATGAAATAGGTACCTACTATTTGTCACAAAAATGATCTACTTCTAAGTTTTCAATTTCTAACGACACGGAAAAAGGAAGATTTCAGATGTTAGTCCAGTCTCTGCAGCGGACTGGTGGCGAACCACGTGGAGGTCATCAGCTGATGGATAAAATTGCACAGCTTACGAATCTTGGTTTTACGTGTAGGTATACGAATCTTGGTTTGTAAACCAAGATGTATATATATGTATATGTCGCAGGCACATAGGTAAATCAGGCATTTACGTAAATGCCTAGGCAGATAGATAAATGTTTTGGCGAACTCAATGTTTTCTTATCTGCCTAGGCATTTACCGAAGTGCCTGGTGGGGTTCAGGCAGATAGATAACTCATAAGTTGAATCTATCAGGTAGGTAGGTATATTTGTCGATCACTCAAAATTACAGTTTAAAAAAAAACCTCGTCAAACCTACAAGTACATAGTACGCTACTTGTTGGAGCATGTGGTTGATGCGTGACACTTCGATGAACATTTAAGTTTTTTCTTAAAGCAGACGCATTTGGCCGTTTCACATTTTTTGGAGAGGCTCTTGCAATTACACTTGCTGTAGGCCTACCCCTGGCCATCATACATTGAAAAAAATGAAACTGCTTCCCTAATCGAGATTGTTTTTGAAAGCGGCACATCTCCATCCGTTAACTGACCACTTACTGTGGTTATTTGGTCTCTACCGCACCAATTTTTCAAGACACCTGCAGCTGTACCGACTTTGAACGAGCTGTCCTTAACATCAAGCACGACTCCTCGAACAGTACGTCCGTCCAAAGGTCCTCTGTCTATCTTGGGTACGGAAACTACAATATTTGCACCAATTTCAATGGTTTCGTGGAGTCTGGAAGAATTTGCAATCATCTTGGAAGCCGCACATTTCTGCTTCTCGTGGCAATCAGCTTGAATCGAAGCTATGTTTCTCTCTCGATCGCAGTGTTCGCAGATAAGCTCTGTTTCAGTACAGTTTCCTTGAATTTCCAGAACGCATAATGAGCAGGAAAATTCAGAAGAAATTCCGACTCTGGGTTCACACCCATAAACTGCTTGATAAGGACTGCGACCTGCAAGGAAATATTATTCTACTACTGATTGATTTACCTACTATGTACTTGTAGGTTTGACGAGGTTTTTTTTAAACTGTAATTTTGAGTGATCGACAAAATTTGTCCTAAATTACTTAAATGAATTCATAATTAGAATTTAAATTTCAATTTCAGTATGAATTTAATTTAGTTTAATAACTCCTCCCTTCCCCAAATCTATCAGGTAGGTAGGTAATAGTTTTTTTTTTTTTAACTGTAATTTTGAGTGATCGACAAATATACCTACCTACCTGATAGATTCAACTTATGAGTTATCTATCTGCCTGAACCCCACCAGGCACTTCGGTTAATGCCTAGGCATTTACCGAAGTGCCTAGGCAGATAAGAAAACATTGAGTTCGCCAAAACATTTATCTATCTGCCTAGGCATTTACGTAAATGCCTGATTTACCGAAGTGCCTGCGACATATATATACATATGAAATCAACCTACTTCATATTCGTTTTGGTTTATTATCCTTGGAATAATCAAGTTATTTTTTCATCATCGGCCTCAAAATTTGTCCTTATTACAAAAGGACTCAATCAAAAAATAATGTGAGGATTCCGTTTGAAACGCCGGCCCGCTGTCCAACTTCTGAGAAATATAAATTATGAAAGTCACATATACAGGAAAGTTGATAATAGCCCAGTACTTTTTCGACAAAAAAAAAAAAAAAAGAAAAAAAAAAGACTTAAGACTTTCTTTAGATTGCTCAAAATGTAGTAATTTTGGTTTGAGATTAAGATTGTTCTATACCTAGGCGTTTCGTTCTTCGACTGAGCTTCCAGAAAATCTAATATAATGTCCAACCATATTTTTTTCCACACTGCAGGAACTCCCCTGAACACAATCTTTCACATTTCGCTTGCCGGTTTTGGTGAAATGGAGGAAATTATAACTTTTCCGTCTTTTTTTGGAGGAACTTTTTCATTCTTTTTTTGTTTGTATTTTTTCCACTTTCGGTTTATTATTGTTGAAATAATCCACCGAGGTATGTAATCGCGACGGAGATCGGCTCAAAATTTGACATTATCCGTTTCAAGAGGTCTAGATTCCAAAACCGAAATGGCAGTCCGGGCCGTTTTGAGCAGTAGGAATTGTTTTAAAAATCTGAAACTGCTGCTGAACAGTTTTTTCGCCGTGGCGAGCCCCAAATATGACAAAGACGAAGACATTACCAATATTCTCTTCATTAAATTGCCCTTCTTCGACTTTACAGATCAAAAATACTGAAAAAAATCAGGAAATCGAAAAAAAAGTCGCGATGTTCACACGTAGTTTTTTCTTGCAGTGTGTTCAGTAAGGATCCCAGAACGTCCGCAAATTTGCGCATTAAAAACGTAAAAATAAGGAAAAAATGATTTCATTTTTTTTTGTTAAAAAAAATGATAAACAGGCAAACATTTTAATTTTTCATTTTTTATGGTAAATCCATCTCTATCAATCAGTCTGTCACCTTGAATAATTTCCGCCACCTTTTACAAAAGTGGTGTTAAGTTTGCTCCTCTGTTATAAATCTGCACATAAAGCATTGAAACATGCATTTCCGCAAATTTTATTTTATTTTAGGCCTGTCATACCTACAACCATTTTGAATATCGATGAAGCTGTAACCACATTACAAGCTCAATTACTTTTTATAATGAAGTCGCTAATTAAACATTTTTCCTTCGTCCGCGGAACAATAACAACCCCTTGTGTTAGTCTTGACTGTTAAATTAAGTTAATGACAATTAATGTTGAAACATCATTACGTCCTTACCTTAGGCTGTCGTGAAGGCGAATGAAAGCATAACGAAGCTTTAACTCCGAAAAGACGAATGATCTCGCTGCAATGGGGGGTTTGCATGTTTTTTTTTTCTATTTTTTTTTTTATTTATTTATTTTTTTTCTGAAAATACTCCCTGAGAATGTAGGGGAAACAGTAGTCAGCCGCCTGAAATCTTTTCCAGAAAATTTAAATAATTTAACGAAAATTACGGCGTTTGAAAAACACGGGGGGGGGGGGACACGGCCATGGAGGGAGCATGACGTCACTACCTATTTTAGAGCTGAAGAGCGTCGTCGATAGTGTTATCTTCCGCCCAGGGTTGCTACTCCACTACTCATCACAGAATAAAATTCAATTGAGCCGTGAATCCTTCTGATAAGGCTTTAAACTTCACATATTGTGTATTATAATTAAAAGTTAATTATGTTTTCCATCTATCAAGTTATAATTGCTATAAATTTATCATATAAGCTGACGACACTAGCGCTCCTGGTGAGAGATTCACTGGAACTGTGACGTCACTACCTAAAGAACGACTGGTGGGAAACCCCTGCCGATTCAAACTGTGCGTTTCGTTTTTTCGTTATATCTCCTACAATGATTTTTTTTCGTTGGTATTGGAGGCTGTGCAAGTTACATTATAGCCATATTATTGAGTGGTAGGGAAGCATTCCAAATCTAAAATCAATGCAAACCCCCCCATTGGCCTCCCGATTGATATAAATATATACACAATTCACGTAGGTATTATTGACATGGAACCCAACAAAGGTGAAGCCGTTCTTGTGTATTATAATAATATTATTACGGATCGATGACGATGTTGTCTCCCAGGGGATCCCATAATTTTACGGCATCAAAAGTTATGATTAAGGATGGTACTTACAAGAAAGTGTTAGAGAAAATATCGTCCATCCAACTTACAGCACGTTTGGTCCTGATTTTGCGATCGCCTTTTAGGCCCAAATTCAAACTGCTGCCAATTTTGATTCCAGCGGCTTTAGAATGGCAGACAAAGCCATTTTCACACAGAATGGACGATATTTTAATGTACCTAATTATATGAATTATATGAAACGTTTTCCTCCCCGAAAGGGGAGGCAATCGCCGAACTTCGGCTCAGTGACCGGCAGCAATCGGCGTCTCCTTCGGGCCGCTAGGTCCAACTTTACATTTCACAATAGCCTTAAAGCATTTTTTGAGGTAGGTACGTATCATTTGCATCGCTTTTTGGTAAATTGTTACGAATCCTAGTAGTATGTACTTATAAATAAGAACAAATAAAAATGAAATAATGTCTGTACGTACATACAAACGCGTTCTGAATTAACGGAATATTCCACTAATATTAGACCGGGCTCGGTTTGTTATATGTACCATCATCAGTAAGATGCAGAATGGAAATAGTCTGTATCGTCGAAAATCGTCTTTCGTACGAGCTTTTTGGCTAATTGGAGTATTTTTAGACATTTTGGGGGGTCCCAGAACCATCCGATTTCACCGCGAGGACCTGTGAGGCATTCGTTGGGCTACTGTTTAACCCTCCGTCCCCCACGTGGGGTCTGGGAGAACCCCAGGCGCACGTTTGTGCATGCACAGAGCCCCTCCCCATGATCTAAGACTTAGGGCGACAACACTTAGTGTTGTCGCCTCGAGTACCTTCCCACTGAGTAGTGCTTCAGACGTGGACAAGGTCGCACCATCCTTTCAGGTAAGCCAACCGTCCGTTTTCGATTTTTTCTTGTAGAAAAGCATGATCGGGGTACGATCGGACCCCACGTGGGTGACTTTGTCACAAAAATTTTCAAACTTTATTCTCATTTTTTTCAAATTTCCGAGGATTTTGATAAATAATTTAATGATTCCTTCCAGAATAATGTCTTCAGGGGAGTAATGGATACGTTTAGAGTTGGAGTGACTTGAAAGAGAGGACCCAAGGGAACAGTGGAACCTGGATGAAAATGATAGTGAAGGGGACATTTTGTTATTTATTTCAAAAATATATTTTTCATGGACCTTTTCAAGGACTGACTATTTCCCCAGATTTGATACATCGTTATGGCGAAGTTGTTGAGTACTTGCCAATTTTAAGCTTTTAGGATGACCCAAGCAATGAGAACGAGGAGGTTCTGAGCGATAAGCCGTTATTTCGCGCCCCGTGACTTCCTTATCATCTACTGAAATTCATTCCATATAGAAATTCGTCTTATATAGCCTCACATATGTTCTGGGAACATTGGAAGCTGCAATGATGGGGTTTAGCGGCGCGAACAGCGCAAAAATGGGTGGGGTCCGAAAATACCCCACGTGGGGAACGATTAAACTCTGCTCCACGTGGGAGACGAAGGGTTAACAAATGGAACTTTTGAAGGTTGTCAAATGGATGAGGACAAATGAGGTGTCATTTTTCCGAACAATTGAAGAGTTTACTTTCAAAAGGGGCATGTATCCATGTTGGGGAAAATTTTGGAATTTTAGTGTTTTCCTGATCTCATGGAAGGGCTGGAAAATTGAGTTTGCCACGAAAAAGGCATAATATGGGATATATTATATGCCACCCACAGTAACACACAGTGAAATCGTTTCCACCAAGAAGGTACATATCCTGCAAGTTGTAAGGATTGATTTTTTTTTTTTTTTTTTTGTCAACTTCCGGATAACTCCCGAGCTAAACAGGTGGCGACACACAGGGGCTCTTGTGCACGTTTTTGGTTGTGCGCCATGATCCTGGGCCTGGTACTGTTCTCAACACAATTTTTATGATAATAGGGTTAAGCATCACTAAACCACTAAGCACAACTGAACCGTGTCTCGAGATTATCGGTTGTTGGGTATAGGGATAAATAGATGATTAATAGATTTTTGGACTCAATTTTAAATCTGAGTTCAAAAATAAATTCTCAAAGAATCGGTTTACCAAAGGAGTGCTGATCCTTAGAAAACTGTTCTCTGTCGCCTGTGTAAATTTAGTCTTAAGTCAGAGTCAACTAACCCCACCAATGTAATGATAGTTTTTGGTTGAACGCCGTTTTTTCCTCCAAATAGGCATTTATCCAAGTTTCTCACCGAATGGGAACTTATCCATATTTAAAATGTTGAAATCATTCCATAGAAAATATTAGAAAACTCCCTACTTCTATATTTTCATCACTCGAACCAAAACTTAAGCATTTCAGTAATTTGGGAAAACCATTAAATTTTATTAGGACCACTAAACTTTTTTTCAGTTTCTCAACAACTCCTCATTTTTTTAAACGTATACGGTAGGTTTAGACCTATACGGTATATCCCATTTTTCGGGGTCCCAAATCTGTCTTAACATTGTACGGTAAAATTATTCATGATTTATTTATGTTTTAATAATTTTTTTATTGACATGAAATTAATTTTTGGAAAATTTACAGGTACAAAGTAATAATAAACCCTTGCATAATAAAACAGCGTTTTTCCTATATCGATGTTGTATAAAATTAACTGTCTTGGCGAAATTCAACGAAAAAGATCGACTTTCAAGTATGAAGGGCAAAAATTACTTGCTTGACATTTCGGTGATGTTTCAAGTTTTCGCAGTCGAAGTGCAGGAAAGAAATCGTTTTAGGATGTGAATCTGAAAAATTGTATTCAGCGAAATAACGGATGATGTCGGAAACATCGTTGGTATCGGATCATCGGATTCGGATGAAAAATATCAACACGGCGATATATTTCAAGTATCGTAAACCCTGGGATTCATCCCTTTCTTGTGGGAATAATCCTCCTTCCTTCGTCAACAATAGAATTGGACAAGTTCGACTGTTGTGAGGTGTGAAAATGATGAAATAAGTTCAAAAATATGTATTTAATAACCTATATACCTATCACAAAATATGAGCTCACTAAAATGACTAGGTGGGTACTTATAATATACCTAAGTTATACATTCAGTACTAGTTATACAATGTATAGTTACATACAAGTCAAGTACATATACATTTTGAAACTGAGCTGTGAAATTGATAAATCGGTTTGAAAAAATTCCTTCAAAACAAGACAAAATGAAAAACGTTATGGGCGAATCGAATACATGTTTCATAATAAGCTTCTACTTGCAGATTCTCATCAAGTTCATGACGTACCTAACTTTTGCAATCAATTTTCATTACTTACGTTCATACCCTTTTCACGTTAAAAAATTTTTAATGTCCATCATATCAATCAGCATTCCAACTTTGTTTATTACCCGTAGAACAATAGTTTCATAGTAAATGAACTTTTTTTTCGATGTATCTTCGTAGCACAAGACCGTGGAGGAGGCCACCTTCGTCAGGAGACTAGAGACTTATTGTTGGGCACATTAAAACAACAAAATCACTAGTCTTCCAAACTATAGGCGCCAGTGAGGCCACTTCCATCCAAAAGTCTTCGGGAACGAGTTGGCTGCTGGAACAGATCGGGTTCATTTTTCACTTTCCAAACAGCAGGAAAGTTCAAAATACGAATACAAATTCATACGCAAGTACGAAACAATACGCATCAATGTACGCACAAGTACGAAACAATACGAATCGCCCAAAGAATTGAAAACTTGGAGGGTCCAACAACAACCCCACAGACTGTCATTTAACCAACTTTTCAGAACAAAAGAGTGGTTTTCAATGAATATCAAAACAAATATTGAATTAATTGAATACTAAGTCTTGTTCACAAAAAATCATTGGCTAAATGTCTGTTTGTAACCACAATCATAGAAAGACCAGTTAGAAGGTTTTTCGTTGACGGTCGCTAAATGACAAAAACATGCCAAAAACAAGAAAGCAATCAACTTGCAATATTCAATGTCAACATTCAGAATTGATTTGATTAGCACATTAATGTTTTCAAGAATGTTTGTTTTTCGGTTGCATTGATTACGATTTACCTTCTATTTGTTTTGTCAATATTTCAACTGTTGTCACGCTCCGTGGGGGGAATCGTAAATGTAGAACGACCCCACATTGAATTTCTAAACAGGGATTGAACGTCCGATTTTCGAATGCATCCACTAGGACTCAGGTCAAATTGTATGGCTTCAGTTCTTCCGTTCCTCCCGACGTTTTACACCAAGTCGAGAATTAAAGAACCTAAACTTGGCCCTAAACATGTCTGTTTACCCGCAAGGCCGAAACAATGTTTCATGAGGAACGTGTGACCTCGTATGTAGATTAATTTGAAGAATTTGATAAATTATTTTAACCTAATGAATAATAAAATTAATTGAAACGACTCTCATCAATAACTTGATTAGATGACTTATTTGGGTACATGGTGATATTAAAATAAACAGTACAGCAACATTTTCCGCACTGATAAAATTTCCTTCTAAAGTAGTCGGCTTCTTGTAACTTTTTCTCTGGTTCTACTCGAGTTATCGCCTTGATTTTTTGTCAAGGAGATTGTGCTTGAAAGTTTTTGCCAAGGAAACTCTGTTACTTACTTGACTTAAATCCTTGTTACTCCGCAGGGGAGCATAGGGCCTCAAGGAAACTCTGTTAAGACAAATAATATTCATACAAAAATAGCAAGGATCTTTCAAAAAATGTTGATTTTTGCTGAAAAAATTTGGAAAGTGAGTCAACCTGCTTGATGCTGTGAGTAAAATTTTTGAAAATCCTTAGCACAGCGCGTTAAGTATATGTTTATGCACAATAAAATTAAAAAAAGGTACGAAAGTGAAGAAATATGTGATTTTTCAGGAAATGCGAGGAAGAGGCGGACGCATACGGCGTCTCCGCCGCCATCTTCGTGAATTTGTTTCCCGTGGTTAGTTTTTCGTCATTTTTTTTTTTTTAAATCCAGAAGATAATGAATAAACAAACATTTTTACACTAATTTTTACAAAAAGTCAATTTTCAAAAGTCAAATATTCAAACTACCATTAATCGTTGAATTTCATATAATTTCAAAATTATACAACTAGAGTAATTAAATTACTCTCTTTAAAATTTAAATAGATTTAAAATTTACTCCATTTAAATTTTAAATAGATGTTTTCAAAGTAGAATCATGAAATTTCAATAAATCAACAATCAAATTAAAATCAAATTGAGAAAATGAAAAAAAAAAAAAAAGTGTTTTCCTATTTCTTCCTAAATAATAATACAAGCGTATAGTATTTATACCACTCGCGTATAGTTTATAAACCACTTGCGAGTTCAAAACACCCTTTAAAACTTATAGACTTGATTACGCATTGTCTGCACAATTGAGGGGCTAGCTGGGAAAAGGGCCCACCTGCAAGAATTGCGTTTTGAGATATTGCCCTTGAAAGTTTTCAATTGATTGCCATTTCAATTAGTTTTATGTTTTTTCCTGATGGAATGAGTGCAAACTTTCGTTCAGGTCTTTCGTTGAACGAAGTGATACTCAAAATATAACAGTACGGTCGATGAGAACTTGACAATCGAGTTTGCAAAAACCAATATTTTAGCGCTTTTTCCAGCTGATGACTTGTCATCCTAATATTGAGGGATTCGTCATATTTTCAAGGCATTAAAAGCCGCGAAATAGAAGGCACCTGGAATTAATTAATGATAATTATTAAATTATTGTGACGATAATAATAAGGTAACAATAAGGTAAGTGCACCAAATAAGGTCATCCCCTTGTATTTTATACTCAATACTGAAGTTTCAAACTTGAAACTTGATTTTGATTTTTTTTTTTTTTTTTTTTTAATTGGTGATTTATTCTGAATTTACTTGATTCCTGGTCCCTTTTTAGGGGGAGCCATATTAGGAACACCGGGTGGCCTAATTGGGGTCCATGATTTGGGAGTGCCTTATTGTTTTCGAAATTTTTGTATAAAATCACTCAAAATATTTCAAAAAATCAGAAAACACTTTTTTTTTGGGCAATTTAATATGGTGTCCAACTGTACGTCAGGTTCCAAGTTGATAGGCCCAGTAGTTTGGGTGGTATACGGGCCTCAAAGCATAAAGTGGCCATATTTGGTGCAACTACCTTACCTACTCGGTTCTCCACCCAGTTGCGCCTTCTCGCGCCTCTTCTGCATGATCGCACCAAACGTAGGGCTCAGTGGGGCTAAAAAGAGGCTTCTGGAGGGTGTGTTGAAGGGTTTGAAAGAGCTATGGGATCGAGTGGGGTGTCGTTTGCGAAGTATTTTGGGAACTGTGGTCCATTTTTTGGGATCTCATTGATGAGAACCTAATCACTGTGTATATTCAAGGAGAAAAGTTCGAGATCTCTTCAGTACAACGTCGATATCTCGATGAGTTTTGGAGATATTGATCTGAAATTTTGTATGCATACTTTTGACAGAAACGCAGTTTTAAAGCGTACAATTAGAATTTGATAGGTTGCGTTTTGACGAGAAAGGGCTGGAAGGTTCGGCGCAGTTCGTCTCACAGACAAAAAGAAAAAAAAAAAAAAGGTTTCCAGAAAATGTATTGCTGATAAAATGTGTGAAACTCAAATTGAACAGAATTGATAGGTAGGTACAACAGTTGTACCTTTTGTTTTACTATTTACTAGTGTTTCAATAGTTACTATTGTTTTACAGGTTTTTGGCAAATAGCAAAAAAGTGGCCTTTTTTCAGGGCGCTGTAGAGTCCTTACAATAATTGTTCCCATCTTCACCTGTACTATATGCATTTTGCTGGAAATTGTGTCTACTTTAATTTTGGTACCGGAGCGTTTCCACGAAAAACGCTTAGTTTTCGAGATGTAAGCGGGAAAAAAGTAGACAAAATTGAGGTTATTTCGATTTTCGACCTTGATTATTGTGCCCGACTGGTCCTGTATCGTATAGACTCGCATAGGCATAGCTTGAAGGAGATGTCTCCCCGGTGTCGACCTTCCAGGCTCCTTCCAGATGGGGACATACGTTGGACTTCCTGGTCGGTAAAAAGGAATCGTTGGACTCCCGAAATGAAACAAGCGGGCCTTGACGTTGTACTCCCGGGGATTAAGACAGCGTCCCTAGAGCCCAGAGCCTAGAGAGTTAGTGTGTGTGTAAAATTGAGGTAATCATGGACCGTGAACAGTTGCACGAAGAACTAGTAGCAGTTGGTAATTGTGCCGTCCATGTACACATTGCCAGTTATGGCCAAGTTATGCCTGAAAGTTATGAAAACCTAAGTCAAGGAAAAAACGCTGCAAATTTTACCCAAGGGTTTATTATTCTTTGATATACGTTACTTGTGCAGAAATTTAATTCTGTCAATGAAAAAATTAAAAAAAAAATTTTTTTTTGGTTTTTTCTCAAAAAAAAAAATTTTTTTTTGGATTTTTTGTTCAAAAATGTGTTTTTCAAAAACTCTGTATTTTTTACTCGAAAAATATTTAACATCCTGGGATCCTTCAAAAATCCCATTTTTAGCCCCACGAATGCCCTAAACATCGCCCCAGTGAAATCGGATCGTTCCGGGACCCCACAAAATGGATTCTACGTCCAAAAATACTTCGAAAACGACACCTAACTCGATCCCATAGCTAAAAGCCTTCAAAAACCCCCTTCTGTAGCCCCATTATAGCCCCAGAGCGCCCCACGGGTTTGGGCGATCGGACTGAAAACCTTGCGGGCACAACTAGATGGTAAACCAAGTATTTTGTCAAAATTTCAGATTTTTTTAAAAATTCCTACTGCCCAAAACGGCCCGGACGGCGTACGGCGGACGGCGGACGGACATTTCGGATTTTGAATGTAGACCTCTTGAAACGGATAATGTCAAATTTTGAGGCCGATCGGAGTCGTCGACCCGCGTCGCGAAAACATAGGTGTATTATTCCAAGAATAATAAACCAAAAGCTGCAAATTTTACAAAAGAGTTTATTATTCTTTGTATTATCCCAAAATCAGTTTAAAAAAAGGTTACCCAAAAAAATGGATTTACTGGAAATGGAATTACTCGAAAAAAGACAACCACCTCTCCATTCTTCTCAGAATGCGTTATGCTGCTTTAGAGCATAACTGTGGACGCAAGACTGCAATAACTACAATTAGATTACACGAAGTTAGAACTACACTTAGTGGTCCACAAAGCTATACCTATTATAGTAACGAGAATGAGGGGGAAGATCCTATTAAATTGCTATTATAGCGATCAGCCCTGCTTCTTCCAACAACATACTATGTGTGACAGACATCGTTCTATCAAGACTGTCCGGAAAGTGAAGACAGTGTCCAGAGGTTTCATTGGTATGCGGAAAAAACTTTCCCATTTGAGACTCTATAGGAAAATTCTTTCCCACTCGAAATGGCAGTACGAAAAAAAAACTTTCCGAAACGAAAAAAAGATAAAATAAAAATTAAAAATTAGTATGAATGAATATTTGATAGGTAATTGGCAGACAAAAAAATTAATTAAAAAATGGAAACTAGTAACTGGCGTAAATTATGAATTAACATTAAAACTAAATAACATTAAAATTATTAGCATAAAAAACTAAAAAATATATAAAAAATAAAATTAAAATTAAAAATTAGTCTGAATGAATGTTTGATTGGTAATTGGCAGAAAAATTAATTAAAACGCTGCAAATTTTACACAAGGGTTTATTATTATTTGATATACGTTACTTGTGCAAAAATTTAATTCTGTCAATAAAAAAAATTATTATTATTACTATAAAAATAAAATAAAATTTGCCATATGAATTATATATCCAGTCGCATTGCACCATTTCTACAGGGAAACTTTTTGCACGAATTTCCATAAAGTTTTTTCCGTGGTGACGTTTTGGCTGGGAAAGTTTTCCCCGGCCAAATATTCGAAAATATACCTTTGCACGCCTTGAACCAGCGATTTTGGTTTATTATAATAGTAATTTATTAGAATAATTATTCTTGGAATAATACACCTGTTTTCGCGACAGAGGTCGACGACTCGGATTGGCCTCAAAGTTCGACATTATCCGTTTCAAGAGGTCTACATTCTAAATCCGAAATGCCCGTTCGCCGTCTGGGCCGTTTTGGTCAGTAGGAATTTTTTTTTTTTAAATCTGAAGCTTTGACAAAATACTCGGTTCACCATCTAGTTGTGCCCGCAAGGTTTTCAGTCCGATCGCCCTAACCCGTGGGACGCTATGGGGCTAAAATTGAGCTATGGGAGGTTTTTTAAGGCTTTTAGCTATGGGATCGAGTTAGGTGTCGTTTTCGTAGTATTTTTGGACGTAGAATCCATTTTTTGGGGTCTCGGAACGATCCGATTTTAATGTTGCGATCTATGGGGCTGGCATGGGGCTACAAATGGAATTTTTAAGGATCCCAGGAGGTCAAATATTTTTCAAATTTTTGAAGAAAAAAAAATCCCCCCAAAATTTTTTTCCTAAACTTTTTTTCATTAACACAGAATTAAATTTTTGCACAAGTAGTCTATATCAAAGAATAATAAACCCTTGTGTAAAATGTGCAGCGTTTTTATTTTTTGTCCATTGATCAAAGTACTGAGCAGTGGTCTCAGGGAATGGCTTTGGACTCATCCTAAACGAAGGTCTTTAGGAAGGGCGTGAGACCAATCCAAGACAGTGGTCCTCTTTTTCTCGCTTTTATACGGTTTTGTAATGGTATAAAGCGGTGAAGATTTGATAATTCCCCGAGAAAAAGGAGATTCAGTAAATAATGTGCCAAGGGATACAATAATTGCAATTAAATTATTCAATTATGAAAGCAAATATCTCAGCGCAGATTAAGTGGACTGTTCCTTGACTCTGACAGGTTTATTAATTCGGGATTATTAAACGAGCTCAAATAAATCCGCCGGGATCCCAACAAAATGAGTATTTGACGAATTTTTGACGGCACATTGAGTACACTCGACGCGCACCTTTTTTTCTCCTTTCAGGGATTGATCCACTTGACAAGAGCACTTTTCATCGTCCGAGAAATATAATCCGGCCAGGGGGAAAATATTACTTGTAGCGGCATGTGTGGGAAATACCTCAGGGAAATGGGCACTCGCGTGACAGGCAGTGACGGCCAATCAGGTAATGGTGGTGGAGTAGCCAATGCCTAAGGGGCCTGGGGGGCTGTCCAGGAGACATGACTAGTACACATTAGCTGGAAAATAGTTGTTGACTCACCTGGGAATAAGATCGACTGACGAGAACGCGTAAAGTGAAGAGTGTGGGCAGTTAGCCAGTACGCGAACTGCTTCACCCAATTTGGTTTATTGTTATTTTGGAGCTAAACGGTTGTAGAGTGGTTGAACAGGTTTCGGCCCACTTAAATCGATTCTAAATTATCCAAAATTACACCGAAAACCACTCCAAAAAGTGATATTTCCCAATAAATTGAAACTGGATCCCAGGCGGTATTTCCAGGATAAAATTGGCAGCACCAAGGAGGCCCCTGATTACTCTTGGCTGCTCCCACCTGCTCAGTAACTCTTGCCATCTGCTCAACGCTCAGTAGTTAGGCGTTATTTCAACATTTTTAGGTTTTCCCTTTTACCGCATTACGGATGTTAAACATGGTGGTAAACTCGTCATCAAGATTTTCATCTTCAAATTAATATTTTTGTGAGTCTGTTTTTCTGCAAATTGGCTACATGCATAACATTTACAAAATAATTTATACCCTTTACAAAAATAATTCAACCGTTTGCAAATCCATTTAAACTATTTACAAAAATATTCGAACCGTTTGCAAATCTATTTAAACAATTAATTATTCAAGTTTTAAATAGCAAAAGGTTCAAATATTTTTGTAAATAGTTTAAATGGATTTGCAAACGGTTGAATAATTTTTATAAAGGAATTAAATTATTTTATAAGGAGTTGAAATAAATTTGTAAATGCTATATCTGGAAGAAGCTTCTAAAAGCTTGACCATCTAGTTTTTAAAAAAAAAGGAAAAAAAATCATTTTGTTAAAAAATTAATATCACGTCTATCACAAATCAGAGAAAGTAGAAATTTAAAAAATCTAATAATATACTATCTAGATATAATCTATATACTGTTAGGACAAATAAGGGACCCCAAAAAATGGATTTTACCTCCAAACGACACCTTATTCGACCAACCGGCGAAAGCCATTAAATCCACTTTTCTGGCAGAATACCAATAAATACGGAAGAGTACCGATAATACCAATAAAAACCAAAAAGTACGGAAGAACACCCACGGACGTATTATTGTCTCGTTATGGGGGATCCTCTCATTAATGTGGAGCCCAGTGGGGATGGCGAATACATGGACAATAAGCCAGAAGGGACTATTTATTAAGTGTACCTGCCTTCACATTGTTGCACACACTCGAATGGGAACCCGCCCAGATGGGCGCCCCGGTCAATTAGGGTTCTAATGGGATCTGAACCCGAGCAGGGTCCATGACAAGTACATTGCTCTATGATGTCCCTGCTAGAACCCCACTTGGAAATATACTATGTGGAGATAAGGAGGAAATAGCAGCCCACCCTCATCTATCAGACCCTGGAGGAAAAGGATCTGGTTGGAGGAACACTCGAGGCCTAAGTGCAGTTGGTTGGGGCCGTAATTAGTGAAACCTGGTCATCATGAACTTTCTGGTAACCTACGGGTAACCTACATGGCACCTTCTAATCTTGAACCGTACCATGATGACATCGCGAGCCACCAAGTACCATAGCCTAGATACATCAATGTACCTAGTCGCCAGCGATTGGTCAGTGGAGTGGTCAGACGCCACGTCTACCTGAGCCCCGTCTCTTACACAGAAACTGCATCAAAATTTTGGCACTAACTGTTGCAGCTGCGAGTGGTGCCACAGTGAGTAAATGCAAGTACCACCTCGGCCGAGACTGGAAGAATCACATCAACATCATCATCATCTTGGATCTTCACATTTTATAATCAGACCCAGTTTACAAAAGACATGAACTATTTTGTCGCAATTCTTACACTCAGCCAAAAGGACGTGAAGGCACGCATAGCCGTAATTATCCCCAATCCTCTTCGCACATAATATTAATAATATTAATCATATTATGATTCATCCAAATATGCTTTTGCAGCTCTGCCTAAATTTCACCACCTCGGGGGGGGATTCACTTCATACCCTAGTGGGCCTGCCTAAAAGGAGCCAGCTTTTCCGTCCTTCCGTCCTGAACCAACTAACTTCTAAACACCCAGTGGGTCTGCTGACCAGCATTATCTTCCAGTAACCAACCCTATTCAGCCTCCTTCCTAGGAAGATGGAGCTCCATCTATAACCCTACTGAGCCTGCTGACCAGGAGACATTTCCCCGCTCCTGTAACACTAGTGAGCCTGCTGGCCAGGAGCCATCTGCCCCTTCCTGTAACACTAGTGAGCCTGCTGGCCAGGAGCCATCTCCCCTCTCCTATAACCCTACTGAGCCTGCTGACCTGGAACCACCCCATCCTCCTACAACTTTAGTGAGTCCTTTGACCAGGAGCAGCTTTTCTCTCCCAACGGGCCAGGTGGAGCCTTTACCTGTCCGGTTTTTGCATATTCCTAAAATCGCAACCCTCACAAGTTCAACAAGATAATTACAATCCACCATAAACGTCATAAATATTCTACACAGCCGCCTGTCAATCAACCGAAAGCCTTGAAATGTTCAAAAGAACCTGACGGGGTCTGTTTCACCGGTTGGAAGTAAATAGCGTCCCCAAGGTAATGCGGAATCAATGCATTTAGGATTGGCGGCTAACGATATTGACGTATTGATCAACGAACGATCGTATCGCAATCAGACCGCCTCGCAACTAAAAACTGGACGAAATGGCGACCTGAACTCGTCCTGTACGAACGACACGCAACCTTTCATGTTTCTCCATGTGGTTTTTCGTTGTTGTAATTTTCAGTACGTCCGTTTCACAGGAATTTCCCAAACCGATGAGTCATCCAAAACTGCATTGAGCTACGCAGATGAAAATTCACGTTGGGAAATTATTAATTATATTAATCGAGTGGTCGGACAGTTCTGGGACTCCCAACGATACTTTCGACATTACATCGAAAACGACTCCCCACTCGACACTTGAGGTCGAAATCCTTCAAAAGCCTCACATCTTTGCCCCTTAAGAACCCTCAGAAGACACCCAAAATGGGGGACGATCGGTGTGAAACCCTTGCAAGACCGACGGTCGTTTTTTCAACTTTTCAGATAGCCTGGACGATGGATTTTCATCTTAAAATCCGAAAATTTCATAATTCGATGAGTGAAATGAAAAAAAAAAAGTTGAAAAAATATGTTAGTTTGTTATTATTTGTAAATTTTCCCTAATTTTTTTAAATTGTCTGCAAAAATTGAAATTCGGAACATATTTTGAAAACCGAGTGATTTACAGCTATTTTGTGGAGAAAATTTAGCACGCTCCCGAATGGCGAGCACACAGAGAAAATTCGAAGATAACTCAACTTCTATTTTGAACCTTCACATCAGTTCAGTTCTAGAATTGGAGTTCAGGTTCAACGGAACCACGTCACGCGATGCGTCGCCCTCCCCATTCACTATTCACACTTCACTATTCACCGTTTTGAGAAAAGACGTTCGATAACCACACACTGCCAATCGGTTTGTATTATATCCTATAATAGGGTGTCGTTTGAGCGATTTCGAAGAAGCGAAATGGCACTTTTTCGGCACGACGCCGGCTTTGGCTCCACCACTTTTGTTTCAACCGATTTTGATGAAATTCGACAGGGTGTAAACGTCAATTTAGAACTGAATGAGCAATTTTTACAAAAGTTGGAACGCATTTTACCTACCAGTGGTCCTTCAAAGGTATGCAGTGTGATATGTCAGAAGAGTATACCCGTGGGTCAGTTGTATACATACAACTCAAAATCTTATCACTTGGCCTGCAAGGGCTGTTTGTTTGGTTCGTCTGATTTTGCTGTAACTTACGATTTTACGAGCGGTAACGCTTTTGCATTGATTTTAGAATGATAAATTTTACAGTCAATTAAAAAAACATTACATGCACCTTGATCAACTTGGAGTTGATTGTGATTTGTAGATTTTTGTTTTTAGTAGTAAATTTTTTAACACTATGTGCCAAATTTGGCGGTCAAATTTGAAAGGAGTTAAATCGTGTACCTGAGGTGGTGATCGGCTGGGTGCAGCACAAATTTTACAGCACTCGACGATTTCGGCGAACTTGACATTTAAAGCGAGGAAAACTCGATTTTGGCGTCTTAACGGGCGGAATTTCCCGCAAGAGGAAAAATAAAGTGTTGAAGACGGGAAAAAAATATCGTACACGGCGTGTTATGAAGTACTTGGAAGTTTTGTACGTGGAAGGTTAGGGGGAGGGGAACCAACTGGCGCCTTATCCCCACCGCCAGCCCCTCGGTGGGTCCCCCGGTATTGATCTGGCCTCCCCAACCCCCACCCCCAACTGCCTATCCATTTTCACCACCCCTTCGGTCAACCAACATAACTACATATCACTACACCGCCGAATTATTATGAACCTCGCCAATCCCGTTTTGCTCTGAAATCTTCAACTTGAGTTTGGTTGTTTCGTTCCCCATTTCGAGGGTTGATGACGTTTCGTCACGAAAGACATCAATGGAAAAAATTTACGTAAAATTGGCGCTTTGCCTCGCTAATAGTATACGACGGTTACCTTTTGATCAAATCAAAATTTGCCTCGGTAATTAGGGCATTGCCACGGGGGGATACGTCACTGTCCTGAAGTGTCCTACTGCCTGCGGCGCCTCCCGATACGAGCGTACTACGCGGCACTGACGTACTCGCGGTGTCTGTCGCTCTGGGGCGCGGCCCGCGGCGACGGGTCGCGGCCGGCGTAACGGTGCGACGTCAGGTGGTCCCGCGAACAGCTGACATCGATTGTCCCACGGAAAACTCCACCTGCCTCTCGTTCCGGTCGTTGTGGGGCATCCCCCCTCCCACAAAGGGTTTTTTTTCGGAGCGCGATCCAGTGAGGGGTTGATTGCTTCCCGCGTCCCCCCTCGACAAACCCCCCTACTTATTTTACTCGTTACTCCTTCACTCACGCGGTTACTCGTTATAATACGCGGTTACACTTTCCGTGAGGTTGGGTTGAAGGTTGGAACTGCAACCCCTCCAGCTCGGCCTCCCTCGTGCTCCGTCGGCCATCCCTCCCTCCAATAATTTTCTTTGATTCACACCGGCCGGTATAACTTGAACAATAAGTTCAAACTCGACAACATAAATCACGAGGCAAATCCCTCTGAAAAGTGTTCCAATCGATTCCGTGAGTCTATTCTCAAACGTTGAACACGACGCCAAACAAGGTAAACTTTGGCGCCAAAGTTGTGGTTATCACGAGGCACCATTTGGCACTGACATGTGTTTCGAACGTTATGGAGCGGTTTTGCGGTAAACCACAACCAGTTGGAGGGGGCGTGTCATATTTTGAATATTTCATCACATTAGAGGAAATGAGAATCGACAGCGCCAGTTGTACGTTTTTTCGCCCCTCCCACGTACACCGATTAAGTTCATAAGACTGTGGGGGGGGGGGGGGGGGGGTCCAGGTGCATCGAGATAAGCACCGCTCAGCGTGTGAGTGAGACACAGCGTGCCGAGTCCTGCACGACCCAGGCGATAATTATACCGGTGCCCTTCCCCTCCCTCCGCCGCGTAAGGGACACTATAGTTACCCCCCCCCCCCCCTTAATTTCATCATCACACGCACAATACAGTCTCCGTGTGATCCTGTACGACCTCCCCGCAGACGTTCCCACCTGCTCTTATTCTTTCCTCACCCTATCGAATTATGAGTGTCAAGATGATTGTTGACGACTTCGAGCGACATAATCAACGCGTACGCGGCTGATAGTCCAACGTCGCGAAGTTCCTCAAAGGCTCAATTCCTACAATTCTAGGATTCTATGATATTGAAGACTAAAACCCAATTCCGCATTCCCCTCTCTTGAAAGGGTTGAATGTAAAGGGGCGCGGAATACGAGGAGGGCCGACGTTTTCACGCAGTCAGAATTCTATGGTTCCTCAACCTAGAAGACTGGCAAAACTCAATTCCGCCTTCCCCACTTTATTTCAGAACCTCGTGAAAATTCTATATTCTACAATCCCGACAGCTAGAATCCAGAACTTGACTCTCTATTACCTTAAATTAGACCTTTCCCTTGTAGAAGAACCGCGAACTAAATCTACATTCTACGATTTGATACATCTAGAATTTAGAACGTACAACTGAAACATTTGACCCGTTTCCTGGTTGAACATTTTCATTAGAATGCGGAGCGCTTACAGTGCTCCGCGCGGGCTCCTCGCTTCCATCAGTTCGCCAATCTTTTGAAATCAAAAACCGTCATCAGCGCTAATAGAACGTCCGCTGACGGGGTGTCCCACGCTGAATTTGACAAATCCGAGGACGCCGAAATGTTAAAATTTAACATTTTAATATTACTATTACCTACTATGAAATGTGAAACCAAAATGATCTTCGACAAAAAAAAGCGGTCAGCGTGCTTACGAGTGCGTGATAATTCGTGAAGTCATTTTCGTACGTGAGGAAAACCGCACTTCATCGACTGGTATAAAATCGAAGTGCTATTGTTCGAGTCTCTCAAGTGCAAAATCAATTTGGTGGACTATTCAAGGCGGCAAAGCGTGAACGAGAGAGATCTTAGAATAAAATAAAAAAATAATTTGATGCAAAAACAGAAAAGAAAAAAATCAAGTGAAAAGTTACATATCTGCAAACTACTTTTCACTCTGTATGAAAAGCCACCAATAAAAAAAATGAAGACTTTCCAAAATAAAAAAAATAAAAAATAACAGTGTCGCAGTGTTGACATGGTTACCACGTGATATGAATGATTTTTTTTAACGAGAATTTCGAGAAATTGAAAAAACAGAAACAATAGAAATGTGTGATGAAATTTGAAAATGTCATATAATGACTATTGCGAGTAAACGGAAGCCAAGAAGGTGCAGAAACGGTCTCATTCGAGGAAGTGACATTGATACGGAAAGCGAGGCGGCGTGACGGATCACGTGCTTCAAACGAGGTGGAAGGTGCTCACGGGGGTGCCACAAAAGGGGGGCGGCTTCATCCCTGGCGATGTCTCTGGGGCTCGATCTCTGGGGGGGCTTTGGTCCCTCCTTCCGAAGGGTTGTGAGCTCCAAGGGGTTGAACTGTGACTGTGATGCTTGGCCCAACTGTCCCAAGAACTATACCTCGGCAGAGTTGCCATTGGCCCCACCACAAGCCCCTCCGGCCCCATCGCCAAGGATACGCCGCCCTCACAACAAAACCCCTCAACCCCCCCCCCCCCCCCCAATCAAACGATCAACCGCCTTAACATTTTATTATTTTAACCGTTTCCCCCCTCATTTTTTGCATCTGACGTAATCGAAGTCTACATTTCAATCATTTTTTCTAATTCTCTTAAAATTTTTATTTTATTTTTGGTTTAAATTTGTAATCAACTAAATTGAAGAATTTTGCGGGACGCCAAAAAGTTGAAATAGTGCCACAGACGTGAGGGGTCCTGAATGAAATCTCCTAGTCAGCGGGCCCACAAGGGTTTAGGCATGTGGCGGGTCCAAACTGAACGATGGAAGTTAGATTTCGAAACGCAGGACCGGAACGTCGCGAGGGTTAGTCTATCTACGTCTACGTCTATCTAATCTAGCTGTGATTACAAGCATCAGAACTACAAGCATTTGTCGAGTCAATATTTGAACAGATCATAGGCTGTCTCCAGTACAAGGAACGTGAAATGAGATCGATTTTCCTGTTGGCCCTCTAAAGGGAAGGAGTTTTAGCACTTTTCATCTTCATTATAGAAACCCCAAGATAAGGAGATTAACATAAAATGAAACAAATCCAACAGTCACAAGAATGAAATAAACTGAAAATACCAACTAAGCAGTTCATGTTCATCACCCGTTTCTCAATCGGTAATCTTTTGGCACTTCCAAAACAGCGGCTCGGAACTTTTTCTCCTACCAAGGAAATTTGGAATTAAATACTTTCCCAGCGAAATTGAGGGCATTTTTGATTGTGAATTTCAATATAGTCCACTTTCAAACATTGCAACTGAAGGTTGAGTGCATGTTACAAGAGATTCCATCTTCCATTTACTGTGAACAATAAAAAATGAAAAGAATGGCTGAAGCTCTGGCAGAAAAATGGTCGAAGCCATGTTGGGTCAGAGTGGAGACACTGTTAGCGGTGGTCAGGGCGGTGTCAATGCGGCTTCGTGGCTGTCGCCGACGGGTCCGTTGCCAGAGGACGGGGCCATTATGCCTCTTATGTGTGCCTTAACAGTGATTATTGTCGGCCAGAGTAAGACGGCGCCCAGAATGTCATAAGACGCCAGGCAGCAGAGCAGAAACGCAGTGGTTCAAACGCGGGCCGTCGCACAGTGCGTCAGTTGTATGGTCGCATTGGACAAAATTCTGATTTCCGCGGATTCCTTAGGAAATTTCTCGCTGATCACGAATATACCCCACATTAGGGGTCGCAGACCTGAACTTGACCAATTTTTTGGTTTATTATTCTTGGAATAATACACCTATGTTTTCGCGACGGGGGTCGACGACTCCGATCGGGCTCAAAATTTGACAGTATCCGTTTCAGGAGGTCGTAGTAGTATAAGAGTTTTATTCTCATCTTCAGCAAGTTACCTAGGCACGATTACCGTTGTTATTCAATAATTATTAGGTATTCTTTTTTTTTCCTGAAACGTTTTCCTGAAAATAAAATTTTAGCTTTTCGATTTTATTTTCTGCGTATTTGTATTTTTTTCTTGAAACATTAGGTAACCCACGGTCTCATTTTATACAAAAACAAAAAATCATTGGTAGATTGGGCAGTAGACATTCTCATAACGATTTCTCAGTTTTGTAGATAAAAGGAGGTATTTTCCAAAGCTTAGGCTTGGCGTCATAAGCGTGGTCACAACATTTTGAAACATGCGTGGACTCCCACGATTGAATCAGTAAAAATTACTCAATTTTTAATGATTCAATCCGACCTAACGTAAAGAAATCCTTCGTTATAACTAACAGAGCAGAAGAGTCTTATGGACGTAACAGGAAATTTAGAGAATGACCTGCAATGACAAAAGGATCTGCTTTATAAGCGCCATGCGCATGACTACAACTTCCATGGCAAGTTGGAAACAAAGTAATGGCACTGAGAAACGAGCATTTTCGGTTTATCTTGTCGACTCGCTCATTTATCATTCACTCTTGAACTTTCAAACGTGAATATCTCAAAACTTCATTTTTGCAGATACGTCCCTTTGTCATTTTGCCGACGACTATATTATATTATATCAAATTAAGATTCAAATTTGGGCGATTGGACTGAAAACCTTGTGGACAAAAATTGATAGAAAATCGAGGATATTTTCAAAATTTCCGATTAAAAAAAAAAATTCTTTTTGGAATCTACACATCATGAAAAGGGGACAAAAGGACAAATTTTGACGCTGATCAAAATTTGTAATCCCAGTTGTGAAAACATAAATTGATTATTCCAAGAATGATGAACCAAAATTGGCTACTCACCTCGTGACGTAACTGAAGGCGCTTGCAATCAGCGTAACGGGTCGATTTTAATTCCACCGGTCTTCAATTCAGTGTCTTTTTGTTCGGACCCACGGTTTTGACGAAAGCTGAACACTTCTTCGGTTGACACGAACGTGAGCAATGGACCAGTGGAATAAATATACGAAGGGTAAACACCGATTGGTCTCATCGGTGGAATGTGAACCTCATTAGTCACTGAGCAAATCAGGTGGAATCCAATGCTGCCCTGAAATAGGCCTGACATGACGGGGCACCAAATTTTTTTAAATTTTCACTTTCACCCAGCTGCACTTTTATTCCCGAAAATTCCATGGTCTTATCGGTAATCGAACCCACGGCCTCATCAGAACGCAGCGAACAGAAACAAGAGCCCAGAACCACAACGCTAATCCGGACGCCATTTCATTTGAATGGATTCTACGTATTCCAAAAACAACATCTGATCACCAGTCTAATGAGGGGTCGTTTTCGTCAAAGTAATTTTGGAAGTAGAATCCATTCTTGGGCGTCCTTCATCTCACCTTTAAAAAAATTAAATAATATAAATTTATAGATGCTAAACAGCTGAAAACTTTACATAAGATTCTAATATTCTTTGAAAAAACGCTGCAAATTTTACACAAGGGTTTATTATTCTTTGATATAGGTTACTTGTGCAGAAATTTAATTCTGTCAATAAAAAAAAGTAAAAAAATTTTTTGAATTTTTTTTTTTTCAAAAAAGATTTTTTTGATTTTGTGTTTTCAAAAAATATTTTTTTCATATTTTGTTTTGTTGTTTACTTGAAAAATATTTGACCTCCTGGGATCCTTCAAATATCCCAGTTTTAGCCCCATGAAAGCCCTATAGATCGCCACAGTGAAATCGGATCGTTCCGGGACCCCCAAAAATGGATTCTACGTCCAAAAATACTTCGAAAACGACACCTAACTCGATCCCATAGCTGAAAGCCTTCAAAAAACCCCTCGCATAGGCCCATTTTAGCCCCATAGCGCCCCACGGGTTTGGGCGATCGGACTGAAAACCTTGCGGGCACAACTAGATGGTAAACCAAGTATTTTGTAAAAATTTCAGATTTAAAAAAAAATTCCTACTGCGTAAAACGTCCCGGACGGCGGACGGCGTACGGCGTACGGACATCTCGGATTTTGAATGTAGACCTCTTGAAACGGATAGTCTCAAATTTTGAGGCCGATCGGAGTCGTCTACCCCCGTCGCGGAAACATAGGTGTATTATTCCAAGAATAATAAACCAAAATTGTGTAAAAATTAATTTTGTCAATAAAACTTATTAAAAAAATAATAATAAAATTCCTGTGCAGTGTTTGGTCAGATGTGGGACCCAGAAAAATTGGTTATCCTTCAAAAATTATACGGAAACGATACCTCATTTAACCTTCTGACATCTTCCAAAAGCTCCGTTTGTAGCCCCACGAAAGCCCCATAGTTCCCCACGGTGAAATGGGATCGTTCTGGGACCCCCGAAAATGTGTTTCTACGTACCTACCCCAAAAACGTGTTCTATAGAATTCGGTGTGGGATATTGTTGACCGTCAAATAGATAGTTATAAAGGTTGTTGAGGGTCGGTCAATGAAGTGGATGTAACTGATTCGCCAACGTTTCCGACAATTTATTTGTCCATCATCAGGGCACTATGGGTACAAAGAAAAACCAACCACAAATCAGACTTAGGGCCCACGTAACTTAATATGGAGTGTGCAATTTTTTAATTATTGCTAGAAGATAATTAATAATAATAATTGTAAAGACTTACATATTGGCTGGAGCAAATTGAGGTCCAGAAGGCTGTATGCCGACAAATGGAACCAAATTGTTTTGAGAATGTGAACGTTAGGGTGTCAAAACCCTTTGGTTCCATTTGTCGGCATACAGCCTTCTGGACCTCAATTTGCTCCAGCCAATATGTAAGTCTTTACAATTATTATTATTAATTATCTTCTAGCAATAATTAAAAAATTGCACACTCCATATTAAGTTACGTGGGCCCTAAGTCTGATTTGTGGTTGGTTTTTCTTTGTACCCATAGTGCCCTGATGATGGACAAATAAATTGTCGGAAACGTTGGCGAATCAGTTACATCCACTTCATTGACCGACCCTCAACAACCCTTGTAACTAACGTTCTATAGAATTTGGGTATACCCAAAAATATGTTCTTTGAGCAAAAGTACTTCGAAAACGACAACTAACTCGACCCCAAAGCCTCGACACCTAACTCAACTCAACGCCAAGAAAGCCAAAGCCTAGACACCAAGACACAATGCCAATAAGACATAAAGGCACAAAGTCACAGAGCCAAAGACACCAAACCCCCTAAAATTGTGTTCTGTGTTCGAAAGTACATCGAAAACGACACCGTACTCTACTCCAAAGCCAAGATAGCTAACTCGACACAAAAACCCAAGACACAGAGACACAAAGCCAAGACAAACCCTAATAACAAAGACACGAAGCAAACAAGCCATCAATTGAATTGAATAGATGAGCGCAACCTTTCTGTTACTACGAAATATTACCGCGTCTTTATTGAAACCAAAGCCGTAACTAAGAATTCGTTGACGATTCGTCATCTTCTCGGGATCGGACGAATCGTCGACGACGGAGGTGATTTTGATAGCCTATGACCACCCCCAGAACTCGCTGATCGCAATGAGCCCACCCTCATGAAAATCTGTTCAGCCGCTCGAGCGTGATGCTGTGATACACAAAAACACACACACACAAACACACAAAAAAAAAACGTCGAACGAGCGGACCTTTCTATTTTTTAAGGAAAGGTTGCGCTAAAAAATACCCAAATACGCAAAGCCAAAAAGATACTAAGACACGAAGCCAAAGACACAAAAAACCCCAAATATGTGTTCTACGTTCGAAAGACTTTCGAACGTAGAACACATTTTTGGGTACTTAGTACTTCAACGGGTGTTGTTTAATGGGACTAAAAAGGGGCTTTGGCGTTTTGAAGGATTTAGACGGTAGTGGGTTGGAGATGGTGAGATGCGGCCTGCCAGTTTGAGGGGGATACTCTATACCACTATAATCCATGAAATCAGCCCTTCAGCATGAGCCAGGAGACAACACAAGTAAGTTGGCTGTATCCGGCCTCCCAATTTTTTTTTTTTTTCTTGTCCCCGCAACGAGACTTGTCAAAAATCGTCAAAATATATTTTATAGTGTATACACTGCCAAGGCAATGGCACATGAGCTTCCTCGTGCCAAGTTCAAAATGAACGTAACAACTGTAACAAGAAAATTACGTTCGCGCATGCGCAGGGAGTAGGGGAGAGTAGGGTATAGTGGGGTTGCGTATGAAGTGGGGTACTCTCTTGTATTATACAAGAGAGTACCCCACTTCATACGCAACCCCATAGATCAGGTGATTACGGCTCAAATACGTCCAAATTGGTACACAGTTTAGATCACCTGTTAGCCTAACTACCATAAAAAGTCTGATGCAATTGAAGCATAATCACGGACTTTCTGTGGCCCATACCAACGGGTACCCCACTTCATACGCAACCCCACTATACCCTACTCTCCCCTACCACTGATTCAATCGTGATGAAACTGATAGGGAACCATCTAGGGCTATACCCACACAATTCCTGAAAATTTGATTGAAATCCGATCAAAATTGTAGGAGTTATGGCTGTGGCAAGGAAATTACGTTCGCGCATGCGCTGAGCGTACCGCTGATTCAATCGTGATGAAACTGACAGGGTACCATCTAGAGCTATACGCACACCATTCCTGAAAATTTGATTGAAATCCGATCAAAATTGAGAAAGTTATGCCTGTTTCGAGAATTTCACGTTAGCGCATACGCAGAGCGTACCTACCGCTGATTCAATTGTGATGAAATTCGTATGGGACCTCAAGGAGCCTTATCCGCATAATCCCTCAAAATTTGAGCTAAATTCATTCAAAATTGTGGAAATTATGGCTGTAACAAGGAAATGCGGACAGACCGACAGACCGACAGACCCACAGACTGACAGACTCACAGACCGACAGACACGGAACCAAATTTGTTCAGTAGGCTATGAAACGCAAAATGCGAGAGGAAATTTTGAATTCGGACAACAAAATTTTTTTTTCTCCCGAAAGTGAGCACAAGGCTTCCGCTGCTTCGCAGACTCGGAAGCAATATAAGTCGTCAAAAATGTTGTGTGTACACTTTTTGTACACAAACTTGTCAAAAAATGTGAAAAAAAGAAAAGTCTTTTTGGACATGAAACATCCGTAAAACAATCGAGGACAAAAAAGGCAACCAGAAAAAAATAAACTAAGTTATAAAATGAAAAACCAACGTAAACGCAGTTATATCAGAAACAAGTTAGTAGAAGTTTGTAGAAGAATACCCAAGATGAATGTGAGGTCATATACCGCCGGGCAATAGCTGAACATGCATTCGCACTAGAAATGTTGAAGATTATTCAAGATGGGATCTAGTAAACATAATACCTATACGGCGGATATTGATCATAATTTGATGTTATGATGATCGACCCAAAGTGTAGAATGTAGTCAACGGGATCAGGGTGAGGGTCAAACGAAAAATTCCACTCCTTCGCCGAGCTTTCGGAAAATATATTTCCTTCTTCAGGGCCTAAACACAACATTTACAGTCACATTTATCCGATGCCGCAATGTGACTGTAAATGTTGTGTTTAGGCCCTGAAGAAGGAAATATATTTTCCGAAAGCTCGGCGAAGGAGTGGAATTTTTCGTTTGACCCTCACCCTGATCCCGTTGACTACATTGATCATAAGTATTTAAATTTCATATAATAAGTATTTTTACGTTGAAATTGCCAGAACCTGCGTTCGCAGAGTAATTAAAAAAATAATTATTCTGAACTGTTCGGAGCATGCGCAGTATGGCCTTTCGCAAGGGCTGAGGGTGGGGGTACATCGGCTTCCAGGAATTAAACACTCAAGTTTTGATGCTCTGCGAACGCAGAATCGTTAGGAAGTGATTCTGGCAGTTCTGATTTTGGTTTATTATTCTTGGAATAATACAGCTATGTTTTCGCGACGGAGGTCGACGACTCCGATCGGGCTCAAAATTTGACATTATCCGTTTCAAGAGGTCTACATTCTAAATCCGATATGTCCGTCCGCCGTACGCCGTCCAGGCCGTTTTGGGCAGTAGGAATTTTTTAAAAAATCTGAAATTTCGAAAAAATACTTGGTTTACCATCTAGTTGTGCCCGGAAGGTTTTCAGCCCGATCGCCCAAACCCGTGGGGCGCTCTGGGGCTATAATGGGGCTACGGGAGGGTTTTTTTGAAGGCTTTTAGCTATGGGAGCGAGTTAGGTGTCGTTTTCGAAGTATTTTTGGACGTAGAATCCATTTTTTGGGGTCCCGGAACGATCCGATTTCACTGGGGCGATGTTTAGGGCATTCGTGGGGCTAAAAATGGGATTTTTGAAGGATCCCAGGATGTTAAATATTTTTCGAGTAAAAAATACAGAATTTGTGAAAAAAAACACATTTTTGAACAAGAAAATCCAAAAAAAAATTTTTTTGAGATAAAAATCCAAAAAAAAAATTTTTTTTTTTAATTTTTTCATTGACAGAATTAAATGTCTGCATAAGTAACGTATATCAAAGAATAATAAACCCTTGTGTAAAATTTGCAGCGTTTTGGTTTATTATTCTTGGAATAATACACCTATGTTTTCGCGATGCGGGTCGACGACTCCGATCGGCCTCAAAATTTGACATTATCCGTTTCAAGAGGTCTACATTCAAAATCCGAAATGTCCGTCCGCCGTACGCCGTCCGCCGTCCGGGCCGTTTTGGGCAGTAGGAATTTTTTAAAAAATCTGAAATTTTGGCAAAATACTTGGTTTACCATCTAGTTGTGCCCGCAAGGTTTTCAGTCCGATCGCCCAAACCCGTGGGGCGCTATGGGGCTAAAATGGGATTTTTGAAGGATCCCACGAAGTTAAATATTTAAATAGTTAAAAATTAAAGAATTTTTGAAAAAACACATTTTTGAAAAAAAAATCCCCCCCCCCAAAATTTTTTTTTAAATATAAAAATCCAAAAAAAAATTTTTTAATTTTTTTTTTATTGACAGAATTAAATGTCTGTACAAGTAACCTATATCACAGAATAATAAACCCTTGTGTAAAATTTGCAGCGTTTATGTTTTCAGAACTTCCCGAACTGATTCCGACTGCCTCCTCGATTGTGGAAAGTCACCCACGCGCGATTCATTTCCTTCTGTGATCTCGTGGAGTTAACTTCGTAGGGACCACTTTTTCGTTGGCGGAGGATCGAAGTTCTGTCCGTTTTAATTCCTGGAAGCGTTCGAGTTCTCATTCGATTCCAAACGGCCAGAACTTACTCTGCGAACCCAGCAAGAAACGATTTCGACACCGGCGTTTTGGAGCACTATGCAAGTTAGGGAAACGAGAAATAACCTCACTGTTCGATTATACCCAAGGCTGACCGAATCTACTGTCATTATGATAATAATGAGAGATAAATAATATAATTAAACACAGTAGTAAAGGGTATAAACCGACGAAACAGTCAAAACTCCCTTTGTTTGCAAATGGCCGCCACAGCTCGCGCGTGCGCCTCTTCCTTTTTCCAAAATGAAAAGGTCTATTAAATAGATCTTTGAAAATCTATTTAATTATTAAAATAGGATAAATGTTATCCTCATTATCCGAGTTAAGTTTAAGTCAAGACAAAACTGATCTAAAGGCGAAAAGGTAAAGTAGGCCTACTTCTATCGAGTACTGCCTTTGGATAACAACATTGTCCTAAGGGCTGAACTTTCACGGAGGTAGAGGGGGCCGCATCTCACCATTACTATCCGCACATCTAAATCATCATCATCATTAAAAACGAAAATTTTTCGCTGCACCTCACCATCGTCCTTGTTTTCCAAGTATTTATGGACGTATAACTCATTTTCAGCGTCGTTAACGAACGTTTACGTCATCACATCCCTGTTAAGTCTATGGTATATAGATATACCATTAGATTAGATCTAATCTAACGTCCTAATCTACACAACTGGGGATATGCAGACCTGAATCTCGCTGTCACGAAGCAGGTTAGTATAAGAGGGTTCGGTAGGAGTTCTCTTTCCCCTCCTTGTCCAGGACAAGAACCTCCTAGAAAAGTATGATTCTAACATGCTGATCAACTTCCCCCATCAAAATTTGATGATTCCTCACAAATTTCAGAGTTCCTCTTGATACTCCTGAACATTAGAAATATTTTACAACTAACAATAGCGGAAGAGCGTTTAATTTTTTTTCCAATGATTGCACCAACTTCGTCATTTCGCTTGTAACGTGTTGGGTGAATATTTCATTAACATCCTGATCAATAGGACCAAGTCGCCTCCCACTAAATAATTTAATCTTTCCTGTGCCGTGCAGAAGATGTTCGGGTGATGAAATGCCATAGAAAATTCATCTCACACAACCAGTTTATATGACTGAAAGAAAGCGGTCGAGAAACAATAATGGCCTTATAAATCCCAAACTCTGCCAGGGTGTTGCAACGAACGAGAACTATTTCATGAAGACATACTTATAGTCAAAATCAATCACTTCGTAAATCCATTAAAATAACTCGAAAGCCAACAACATTTCTCTTTTCTGAGAAAGAATAAAATTAAAATTCGTTCAGCAGGTTTCCCAACAGAAGTCTTGTAATGCATCCCTCTGAAGCAACATCAGAGATGGGACATCAGGAATTCCGCACAAGAAATAAACACCAAGGCTACCATTGAAGCTGAGAAAAGAAAGAATGAATTTTACGAGCACGAAAATCCCAAAATTTTGGTAGGAAATCAGAATTTGAAATGAAAACGCTACAAATTTTACACGAAAATTTATTATTCTTCGCATACATTATGCAAAAACTCATGAAATGCCAATAAAAAACGCTGCAAATGTTACACAAGGGTTTATTATTCTTTGATATAGGTTACTTGTGCAGAAATTTATTTCTGTGTCAATGAAAAAAAAATTAAAAATTTTTTTTTTTGATTTTTGCAATTTTCAGAAAAAGTTTTTGGATTTTTTTAAAATGTTTTTTCAAATTTTTGTGTTTTACTTGAAAAATATTTGACCTCCTGGGATCCATCAAAAATCTCATTTGTAGCACCATGAAAGCCTTATAGATCGCAACAGTGAAATCGGATCGTTCCGGGACCCCAAAAATGGATTCACGTCCAAAAATACTTCGAAAACGACACCTAACTCGATCCCATACCTAAAAGCCTTCAAAAACCCCCCTATCATAGCCCCATTTTAGCCCCATAGCGCTCCAAGGGTTTGGGCGATCGGACTGAAAACCTTGCGGGCACAACTAGATGGTAAACCAAGTATTTTGCCTAAATTTCTGATTTAAACAAAAATTCCTACTGTCCAAAACGGCTCGGACGGCGGACGGACATTTCGGATTTTGAATCTGACGAGCCTGTGATCGCCGAAATCCTAATACTTCATGAGCACGATTGCCCTCGAAATTGGCCATTTTCAGCAAAGGGCATACACACACGAATACATTATATACTTGGCCCACATGCATGTACAGATGTTAGTATAAGTTCTGGGTCCGATTTCACTGAGGCGTTCTACAGGGCTGTCATGGGGCTAAAGATGGGATTTTTGAAGGATCCCAGGAGGTTAAATATTTTTCGAGTAAAAAATAAAGAATTTTTGAAAAAACATTTAAAAAATAGGTGGGGATCAATTTCTATAATCACCTCCCTGCTGCCTGGCGTGATCTTCCTTTCGAAATTCTCACATAATGTCCTCGAGGTTTTCAAAAAGGAGCCCTTTTACAAAATTGAGGAGTTTTATGATACTGTGTTCGTTTGACCTGTTTTTACTGTAATTTGACTAAATGTAATCACTATTAGGGTTACTTTTGTACTAATGACACATTAAATATTGACATGATTCATCATTTATAACGATGTTTTGAAAATTAGTTGTAGTAGTTACTGACAATTGCAATGTCTGTACAAAGAGATAACTGCAAATAAAGAGAATTGAATTGAAATGATGAAATTCGTGCTACTAGTTTTAAGCTGTAGTAATAATGATAATAATAACCATAATTGTTATAATTATTGAACACCACATTTCTTTTTTTTCCTAAATTTGTGTTATTCATAATATAAATTTTTTTAAATAATATTATTGTATGTAATAAATATCTAAAATAATATATTATTCCCTTCTTTGGCATATGTTTGACACTCAAGTCTCGCTTCGAAATGTACCGCTATTACCAATAGCGCAATGACCTTCTGGGCTACACTTATTTTTGGCCAAAACCCTTCAAAAATTCCTAAGTTTTCCTTCGACGCTGTGTTCCCGTAGAAGAACTTGCACCCCTAATAAATAGAACTCGAGAATATATTCCAGATCTGGAATACTATTTACAATTATTGTAAATAGTATTCCAGATCTGGAATATATTCTCGAGTTCATCTTCGTGGAGCTCATATGGTTCTCATATTTGTTCATGAATAGATTCGGCGTGAACACTCATCAGGAAAACCCGAATATTTCTCGTACCTACTTCTAAATTATTCAAAATTCGCCGGATCGAATGTCAATTATCTACGAAACGGTGAATTATGATCGCACGGTTGGCTTTGTGGAGGAACTTGAGATGCCCCTGATTTGAACGTAGGTAACCGTGATGGCACGCCACTGCATAGATATCGAGCATTTCCTATCGGTCCGACCAGTTGTCATTCTAAATTTTGGATAGCTATTGATTGACCCCCTCGGTTTTACGCTTTTGATGTAAAATGTATCGTAATGAGACGAGGGGTGGTTCGCTTGGAAGCGCTCTCACCGTATATGGTCACTTCGATTCTTCCATTTCCAGTTCATATTAATAGGAGAGAACGCCCGTACACAGCTTATCTAATTATTATCATATGCACGTTGAAGTTTAAAGAGAATTTGAAATGGCACGTAGCTTCCTCGCGTTCAAGACTACCCCGATTTTCACCCAAATTAGATTATTAGGTCACTGAATGTTGGTGGGTTTTACATTCGCGCATGAGCAGAGTCCACACCTTATGAAACGATATTTAAATTCACATGGGACTTCCAACTCCCTCATGCAAATGAACCCTGAAAATGTGAACGAAATCGGAAGGAAAGTGTGTTCATTTCATTTACTGAGTTCCACGTTAGCGCATGCGCTGAGTCTGCCACAAATTTAATCATAATGAAATTCAAATGGGAATTGAAGAAACCTTGCCCACATTTCAAACATTTGAGCGAATTTGAATCAAAACTGTTTATCTTATGCTACTTTGAAGAATACGCAATTTCGCATGAGTTGAGCGTACCACTGATTCAGTCATGATGAAATTCGTACGGGAGCTCCTAACCGCATGATCCCCGAAAATTTGAATGAAATCGGATCAACGTTGTGGAAGTTACGGCTGTAACAAGGAAATCCAGACAGACAGACGGACACGGAACCAAATTCGCTCAGGAGGTACTGACACCAAAAACGCGAGTGGAATGATTGATTTCGGAGGACTAACATTTTCTCGACTCTGAAAGTTGACTCAAAGCTTCCGCTACCTAGGTACCTTCGGTAGGTTCGGAAGTAAAACAGAAACGCTGAAAATTTTACACTAGGGTTTATTATTATTTTATATAGATTACTCGTTCAAAAATTTAATTCTGTGTCAATGAAAACAATTTTCGGAAAAGTAAATTTTTTTTTAATCTATTTTTTTCAAAAATTTATCGTTTTTTACTTGAAAAATACTTGACCTCCTGGGATCCTTCAAAAATCCCATTTTTAGCCCCATGAAAGCCCTATAGATCGCAACAGTGAAATCGGACCGTCCAGGGACCCCCAAAAATGGATTCTACGGCCAAAAATACTTCGAAAACGACACCTAACTCGATCCCATAGCTAAAAGCCTTCAAAAACCCCCTCGCATAGCCCCATTTTAGCCCCATAGCGCCCCACGGGTTTGGGCGATCGGGCTGAACACCTTGCGGGCACAACTAGATGGTAAACCAAGTACCAAACTTTTGTCAAAGTTTCAGATTTAAAAAAAAATCCTACTGTCCAAAACGAACCCGGACGGCGGTCGGCGTACGGCGAACGGATATTTCGGATTTAGAATCTAGACCTTTTGAAACGGATAATGTCAAATTTTGAGGCCGATCCGAGTCGTCGACCTCCGTCGCGATCACATAGGTGTATTATTCCAAGAATAATAAACCAAAACGCAGCAAATTTTACACAAGGGTTTATTATTCTTTGATATAGGTTACTTGTACGAAATTTAAACCGTTAATAAATCTGTTAATAAAAACCCGGAATCTGTTAATAAAAAAATTTTGAGAAAACTTTTTTTTTTTCAATTTTTTTTTTTCACTCCGAAAATATTTGACTTCCTGGGATCCTTCAAAGATCCCATTTGTAGCCCCATGAAAGCCCTATAGATCCCCACAGTGGAATCGGATCGTTCCGGGACCCCGAAAAATGGATACTACGTCCAACAATACTTCGAAAACGACACCTAACTCGACCCCATAGCCGAAAACATTTAAAAAAACCCTCCCGTAGTCCCATTTTAGCCCCATAGCGCCCCACGGGTTTGGGCGATCCAATTTTGACTCTTTATCTGTCGTAAAAGTACAGTTTTTCTAAATTTTCAATTAAAAATAATTAATTGGTGTTGACCTAGTATTAATAATACCAAATCGGTTATTTTTTTAATTGAAAATTTAGAAAACTGTACTTTTAAGACAGATAAGGAGTTGCTCAACCTTAATTATTATGGTTGAACAATTTATACGAAATAATAATAATAATTTATCATTTATCATTAATGACCCCTAACGTAAAATTTGTATTCTTAACACTACAATTCCTGCAACGCTGAAAGAAACGTTTTGACGTCAATCGAAGTTGTCGCATTTTTTCGCTCCAACCCTCACACGTGAAAATAAAATTAGCACACTTGTAGGTAATTTTCGATTGCAAAAGTTCTCGAGGCACCAGGAAAGTGGACTTGAATTGCGACGATTGATGTACAACAAACATCCTGTCCAAGAGTTGTCTACTATTACGTTCATAGTTGAGTTCCTAAGTGTAGCAGGATGAAGGTAAATATCGTCGTTATACAACGTCGTTACAGATAGGCAATATTAGGTACTGGTTGCCGGTCATTTTCAGCATTAGCCAGGATGGTCCTTCCCCGCGAAGCAAAACAGTTGAGGAAGGTAAAGTGGAGCCCAAGGAACGAAGGGAGGGGAAGAGAAAAGACATATATAATTCCCGTGTCTCAGAACTACAGGCGACGTCCACCTCTGTCAATAACAACTGGGCTTATTCGAAACATTCGATATCAATTTATGCCTGCATCTTTTATAAAGCACATGCCCTATTAAATATGTACAAGAGAAAATGTTGGCCTAGCATCGGCGATGGGAAAGGGGCGGAGGGTTTCGGATGTAGCCAAGGAAACGGAACCAAACTAACTCAGGCTATCACGCGAACATGCTATCAAAACTACCTGCCAACCCATACCATTTACACGTCTGATAATTTACGCTCCTTTCAACATCTTACTTTTGATTCCGTAACCGCCTTTGAAGGGGCTCCAAAAGATAGGGCAGAAGCGGAAACACCAAATCCTCCTTTCATCGTCCTAACTGCAAAAAAATAAAATAAATAATTAAATAATAATAATAACTAAATAAATAAAATTGTTATTTTATATTTGGGGCATTCCACGTCAAAGGTTGAACTCAAAAAAATAAAGTTCTTCGAAATCAACCATTTTTGGGTATGTTGTACCCCTAGGTGAGAAAAAATTTCCCAGAAATTTGGAGACCGATTCGTCGCATTTTCGTCGCTCCACAGGCAGTCAAAGTTAGCAAAATAGGCAGGTGTGGGTTAACTTCGCCGGCTGCTACCGCCCTTATTCCGCCACCAAAAAAATAACATCGCCAGTGCTTTGGAAAGAGAAAAACCTCCTCTTTTCTGTGGTGTAATCGTTTTTTCAATCAAAATTTTACTTCACCTTTAAAATCGAGTTTGAAAACTTAAAAATAAGTTTTCTCCAATTTGGGCATTTTTAATTTTTTTAATTTTTGGCTTAATTTCAAGGTATACACCTGTAGAACATCCAGTTAAAAGGGAATCATGGGATGCAAAGTCGTTAAGTGTCAGCAAACAAAAGATATCACTAATATATGAGGAAAAACGCGTTTTTCTCCTTGTTACCGGGTTTTCCGCGGTTGCATTGCCTCGCATCCTTTCTCTACGAGAACACAGACTATAATGGACTTCATCTGCTACTCATAAGCTTTCCCAGTAGGTTTCAATATTTTTTTATTTCAAAAACTGTTTCAACTCTTACAATTCAAATTGTCCCAATTTGTAGGCAGTTTAACACTTTCTATTCGATCCACATTCCTTTAGTTACCTACTATATTTGGGGGAGATGGTGAGAACACATGAAAACAGATGTATTCGATTTACTACCTACACGTTTATTTTACAAAATACTTTGCGATACACGTCTCAAACTCGCACACCGTGTCTGATGGGGCTCATTAAATGGATTAAGACAACGAGAACGAATAGAAGACATGGTGCACTGTTATAGTAGCTCGGAAGTACGCGAACTGGCAAACAAAAATCAAACAATCAAAATTTGATTTGGAGTATTAAAGACTTGATGAATTTAGCGATAGGATGGATGATGTGTTACAGCATCAGTACCTTACGGCCGCGGTTACGTGACTGAATCCCATGACTTCAATTTTTCTCTCACCCAATCACCTTATCTGCGTCCGGAATGAAAGTAGAGTTCACAAGATGAAAGAAAGACAACATTAATGGTGCAAGCTCAGACAAGTAGATAAGGAGATAAGGCCCTACATTCAAGTGCAAAGAGCAATCAAATGAGTGGACACGCAAATAAAAATGTTGAAACCTACTGGGAAAGCTTATGAGTGGCAGATGAAGTCCATTATAGTCTGTGTTCTCGTAGAGAAAGGATGCGAGGCAATGCAACCGCGGAAAACCCGGTAAAAAGGAGAAAAACGCGTTTTTCCTCATATATTAGTGATATCTTTTGTTTGCTGACACTTAACGACTTTGCATCCCATGATTCCCTTTTAACTGGATGTTCTACTGGTGTATACCTTGAAATTAAGCCAAAAATAAAAAAAATTAAAAATGCCCAAATTGGAGAAAACTTATTTTTAAGTTTTCAAACTCGATTTTAAAGGTGAAGTAAAATTTTGATTGAAAAAACGATTACACCACAGAAAAGAGGAGGTTTTTCTCTTTCCAAAGCACTGGCGATGTTATTTTTTTGGTGGCGGAATAAGGGCGGTAGCAGCCGGCGAAGTGAACCCATACCTGCCTATTTTGCTAACTTTGACTGCCTGTGGAGCGACGAAAATGCGACGAATCGGTCTCCAAATTTCTGGGAAATTTTTTCTCACCTAGGGGTACAACATACCCAAAAATGGTTGATTTCGAAGAACTTTATTTTTTTGAGTTCAACCTTTGACGTGGAATGCCCCATTTATCTTATTATAAATGTATCTTATAAATGTACTGCATCTTATAAATGTTGTAAATATAAATCTATAATAAATATAAATCTATAATGTGTAAATATATAATCTTTATAATCTATAGATTATAGATTTACACATTATAATAGAATCTTATTATATAATATTATCTTAATAATATAATATTATTATAATCTATAATCATCTATCTAAAATCTATAATGTGTAAATCTATAATGTGCAAATGTTATAAATATAAATCTATAATAAATATAAATCTAATGTAAATTATAAAAATGTTATAAATATAAATCTAATAAATACAAATCGAATATAAATATAAATATCTTATAAAAGTTATAAATATAAATCTTACATATACTGTATCTTATAAATGTATCTTATTATAAATGTATAAAATTTACCCCGAAAAATGTATTCTACGTTCAAATTACTCGGAAAACGAGACCTTATTCGACTTCCTGCCAACAGACCAAATCCCTGAGAAAGTCCCGTAGATCCCCACGGTGGAGTCGGATAATTTTGGAGCCCCTAAAAATGGGGTTTACGTTCGAAAATACTTTGAAAGCAACACCGAACGTGACCCCGTATCCGAAAACTTTCAGAAACCCCTCCCATAGCCCTTTTTTTAGGTTTGAGGGATCGGGCTGAAAACCTTGCGGGCACCACTCGATGGAGAACGGAGTAGGTAGGTACTTTATCAAAATTTCAGAAGAAAAAAAAAACCATCGCAAAACACAACTGATATTCTTGATTCTGATCGGTGATTGGAGTTGAAAAACAAATCGCTGTAATTGCAATCTCCTGAAAAATTTCATGCATGTGGGTGCTATTCAATAGTTTCAAACCAATAGGGTTTTTATACAAGACCTTTAAAATGTTGAAAGAAGTATACTGTAACTTGTTTTTAATTTAAAAAATTGCATAGACAAAATTCCATCACCCTCACTCGTCCCCAACCATGAGTTGGCTTTTTCGCTCATATGAGAACGATACTAACAAAAATGATTATGTTAAGATACAATTAGTGTTAGTATCGTTCTCAGATGAGTGAAGAATTATTATTTTTAGAATCGGCGCAAGTCTTACCCTCGGGTTTACCATTCTTCTGTACAAACAATGCAAACGTTTCTAAATATCTCCAAAAACAATGCATAAGTTCTAAAAATTTTACTGGCCTATTTCGTTCTAATTAGGGGGCCAATAGTTACCAAGAGTTTAGTGTTAATGTCCTGGTTAAATACCCGAAAGAGGACGGTTAACCACGCAGAGCTCGGTCCAATACTCCCAGTGTAACGGTACGATAAACTCTCGGTAACTCGGATGGTGAAAGTGGCCCTAAGACTATCGTCGAGTGCCCAAAGTGCCAAAATGGGCACTAACTTCTTCATTTTACTAGCGAAGTCCCACTTTTGGTTTATTATTCTTGGAATAATACACCTATGTTTTCGCGACGGGGGTCGACGACTCCGATCGGGCTCAAAATTTGACATTATCCGTTTCAAGAGGTCTACATTCTAAATCCGAAATGTCCGTCCGCCGTCCGCCGTACGCCGTCCAGGCCGTTTTGAGCAGTAGGAATTTTTTTAAAAATCTGAAATTTCGGCAAAATACTTGGTTTACCATCTAGTTGTGCCCGCAAGGTTTTCAGTCCGATCGCCTAAACCCGTGGGGCGCTATGGGGCTATAATGGGGCTACGGGAGGGGTTAATTGAAGGCTTTTAGCTATGGGATCGAGTTAGGTATCGTTTTCGAAGTATTTTTGGACGTAGAATCCATTTTTGGGGTCCCGGAACGATCCGATTTCACTGGGGCGATCTTTAGGGCATTCGTGGGGCTAAAAATGGGATTTTTGAAGGATCCCAGGATGTTAAATATTTTTCGAGTAAAAAATACAGAGTTTTTGAAAAAACACATTTTTGAACAAAAAAATCCAAAAAAAAAAATTTTTTTGAGATAAAAATCCAAAAAAAAATTTTTTTTTTTTAATTTTTTTATTGACAGAATTAAATTTCTGCCCAAGTAACGTATATCAAAGAATAATAAACCCTTGTGTAAAATTTGCAGCGTTTTAAAATTTAAACCCTGAACCCCTTGAACCCCCCCTTTTGGTTTATTATTCTTTGAATAATACACCTATGTTTTCGCGAAGGGGGTCGACGACTCCGATCGGGCTCAAAATTTGACATTATCCGTTTCAAGAGGTCTACATTCTAAATCCGATATGTCCGTCCGCCGTACGCCGTCCAGGCCGTTATGGGCAGTAGGAATTTTTTTTAAAATCTGAAATTTCGGCAAAATACTTGGTTTACCATCTAGTTGTGCCCGCAAGGTTTTCAGTCCGATCGCCCAAACCCGTGGGGCACTATGGGGCTATAATGGGGCTACGGGAGGGGTTTTTTGAAGGCTTTTAGCTATGGGATCGAGTTAGGTGTCGTTTTCGAAGTATTTTTGGACGTAAAATCCATTTTTTGGGGTCCCGGAACGATCCGATTTCACTGGGGCGATCTTTAGGGCATTCGTGGGGCTAAAAATGGGATTTTTGAAGGATCCCAGGATGTTAAATATTTTTCGAGTAAAAATTACAGCATTTTTGAAAAAGAAACATTTTTAAACAAAAAATCCAAAAAAAAATTTTTTTTTGAGATAAAAATCCAAAAAAAATTTTTATTTCTTTATTTTTTCATTGACAGAATTAAATTTCTGCACAAGTAACGTATATAAAAGAATAAATTTGCAGCGTTTTTATTTCAAATTCGGATTCTTCGCAAACTTTCATTCGAAAGTGAACCCTTTAGGCGACCTACAACAAATTATTCAGAAACAAAAATGAATAAAAAATGTAGGGTAAAGCCCCGTACCTCGCCCATGCTCCTACCTCGCCCCACCAGTGATATTACCTAGGTAGAGAAAGGATATAACAACTTTGAGCCACTGATTCGGTAGCTCTCTGAAAATGGTTGAATTGGCTGTGTACTTTTTTGTGATATCTAGTACTGTTATCTTAGGAGAAGGTTAAAACGTTTTTGAGGTGCCAATTTGGGATCGTGGAAATTGTACATTTGATCGTCCCAGGGCTGAGTTAAGTCGAATTTTCGTACAATTGTTTGTTTAACGTGTTGTCCAATATGTCTGTTAAGCACTGAAAAAAAAGTTTTTGAAAAAAATAGGATCTGTGGGTGTCATGACCGTTTTTCAAAATTGGTATGTATGCACGTACCTTGCCCCACCTAGTTGTGCGTACCTCGCCCCTAGGATTTTGTGATACCGTTGTGGTTACCAACCAATTCCTAGCCATATTTTTCTAATAATTATAATTATTATAATTTTTTTGTTCACTATGAACTTCAGTCAATTTTAAATTTTACAACTTTAAGCTTAACAAGAAAAGTATTCGTCCTTGACAATAATTCTAGGATTTTGTGATACATTGTGGTAACCAACCAATTCCTAGCCATGTTTTTCTAACTATAATTTTTTAATGCATTAAAGTTTTATATTCAATATAAAATAAACGTATTTTATTCATTTCCATACTTCTGAGCGCTCAATTTCGAGAAATAGGGTAGGTGGCGCAAGGTACGACCCTATCCGGGGCGAGGTAGGTACTATGTTCGTACCTGGCCCCACTTTGGAGGGTTTTAGAAATTTAGCTCTAGAAAACTCGAAAACTTGAAATAACCCATTTCAACACCTGGATCTTGTAGACAACTTATTTCCCTAGCGATCTGTAAAAAAAAACGATTCGATCAGAGCCCTAGGGGTCCCCCAAGAGAGGAAAATCTGAAAAGTGGGGCGAGGTACGGGGCTTTACCCTATAGGTAAAGTAGGTAGGTTGATATTTTTAGAATCATGTACAGTGTCGATAATTATTCAATAACTACAATAATGGGTCAATAATAATTATTGTTACTGTTAGCCGATATTTACTTGCACATGTACTTATACCGTAGAATCATTACTATACATGTACTTATACACGAACTTGAACATGTCATCACGTACATAAACCTACAATAATTACCTCTACATGTGTTAGTAAATTACTTTTAATAACATACTTGTACATTGTTATACAATACATAATTGCCATAATAGGTAATTAGCTGATAAATACAGTGCTCACTGTAATGGTCTTGTACAATGTTAGAACTGATGAGGTGGTTAGGGAGAGAGAATGACTCCTCTGCTGTTGTGAATACTAAATTGTTTATTCACACCAGCAGAGGACTCATTCTCTCTCCCTAACCACCTCATTGGATTAGACCTCTGCACCATCGGCAAACAACCACTTTGCAATCTTAGAAGTGATAACGTGCTCCCCAAAACGACATTTACGATCAAAATTCTCTTCAAATCGTTCAAATTAAACTCGCTGTCTAAATTCGCTCATCATCGGAAGTCGTTTTTTCGGGATTTCGTATTAAAATTCGGATCTCTAGGTAGGATAAGGAGAAAACGCCAAGTCAATCGGACGATTAACAACGAAGAATTAGAAAGAAATTAGTTTCACGAACTCGCGTGCGCCAAAAAATTCGCGCAACGCGCTTATCGGACGTAGAATTTAACGTAGAATCGGAATCCGCGATAAAAATGGGGGTTAGAGACGACCCAAATACGGGGTGCGCGCGTCGTGAGGGGTTTTTATATAGCCTATATTGTGGCGGCAAGCCCACCAGATCGTTAGAAAAAAAAAAAACCGTGGAAATCCGTTCAGCCGTTTAGGCGCCTATAAGACACGACAGGCAGACAGACACACAGAAACCCGCTTTTATGAAGTATAGATATATCTATAGATAGATAGATAGATTAGCACGTTATCAGTTCTAAGACTGTATATCGAAGACCACAGTTCCTGGTAGCAAAAGCCTTTCAAAGCCGCATTAGAAGCTCCATAGATCCCCACGATGTAGTCGGATGGCTTTGAGACACACATACATGGATTCTACGTTCTTAAGTACTTCGAAAACGACACCAAACTCGATCCACTACCCTAAATCTTTCAAAACCTCCTCCTAAAACCCATTTCTAGACCCATAGAGCCTTTGATACATCGTCACTAGCTTTGCCCAAGAAGGAATTTACATCCTTGCGCGTTAATCGTGCGAAAAGCTAGGCGATTGCCTCTTCAATTCCGAAAATATTAAAGGAGGCGGCAAGTGAAGGCCAAATGTATGTGCAAATGTGTTGGATAGCCGAATACACTCGCGGGACCCGTCGGAAGTTGGCCCCTCTTACTCCGAGGGACCCACCAGCATGGCCATGATTAGAATAATTGAAGCCAGCGTCGGACAAATAAGGGGTCCCCTAAAAATTGATTCAAGGTCCAAAATTGCTAAAAAAACGACACCTTATTTGCCACCTTCTGACCAAAACCCTTAAAAAAGCGCCATTAGTAGCCTAATAGAAATCCCAAAGAACCCCATGGTGGGATCGTATGAAAGTTTCAGGAAGGATTTTTAACAAAAATGAAATTAGCTTCCAACCAAATATGCAAAATATGGTTCCTTCCTAAAATTATGGTAAAAAATTGATCCCTCCATTATACTTAATTCAACAATAACTAGATGAATATTTCTGCATGCACCAATTTCATGTCCGGTGCTGAACGGTCGGATGTCATTCAAACTGAGTGTATTTACAATCTCAGGTCACCGAGCATCTCATGACAATTTTTTTTGGTGGATCGTTTCCCAATAAATGATTCAGCTAGCCGTTTCGTCAACGAGGGAGAGAAAACGGTTTGTAAGTACAAAACAAGATCTATAATTTCCACGGAGCCGCTTCATAATGTTTTCATTAGACTTAGTATTCATTCTAAATTATGGGCGGGAGGGAGTTGAATCGTTAATTATATAAGTGCTATGTACCGTCTTTATTTCCTTCCGCGTTTCCCAGGCACTGGCAAAGGAAGGCACAACACACCCGTTGACCACATGGCATCGATACCGGTGAATTTTTTAAAAGTCAGTTTCATCATGCAACGTCGATACGCCGTTTGCAATCCTTCAAAACTTAAGCACCTGGTAACGCTACTCGACGGCGTAGCGATAACAACAACGCTTCCCAACACCGCAGGAAATCTCCTTTCAAATATTTATGTTTTTCACTTCTCAGAAACTGATTGGGTCACCTCACAAATAACGGAACCAAAAAATGCACAATTTTTCAGGGAAGACTAATAAGGAACTGAACATTTTGCAGCGTATGTTACTGCTCGTCGTTCCACGATCAGAACCAAGACTTAGGGTAGGTGGGGGTAAAAACTCGCAGTTTGGGGTTTTTGCTATGTATCGAGCCTCAGTGAAGAGATATTGTCGCTGTAAAGCTTGCAAAATGTAGATTGGGAACCTAGTTACAGTTTCCCGAAGAGAGAGCGTTGTCGGATGACCAGCCATTTCACAATTTAAAATTTACTAAAACCCCAATTTGAGAGTTTTTGCCCCACCGAGTGGGGTAAAAACTCTCACTGAAATTTGGTGCGAGTTTTTACCCCAATGCCCAAAAATTAAAATAATATGAAAGAAAAACCAGTTCTTCCGTAAAAATAACATTTTATTGGTCATGAAGAAATGGTATCAACTTTATAAAATCTATAAACTGATTTAATAAGCGTGAAATCTTCTCTTACAAACGAAATTTATGTCTTTTCTCTAAAATGAGCAGAACATTAGGAATAAAAAGAAATGGAGAAGAAAGTTCTTGAAAATAAACATGATTTAGTCTTAAGATTAAGTCTTTGAATTAATAATGATTATATTATGAAACCTTGCAATGTGAAGGTTTTGTTCTTTCTGATACTTCTAATGACCGTTATACATTTGAGGCCTAAACGTTATACATTTGAGATTTTTTGTTTTATAAGTACCAAGGAAAATCAATATGGTAATTAACCTATCGCGGCTGCAGCTCCACGACGGACAGCCTTTCTTCGAGAAGGCTACGAGCCTGTTCGAGGAGTGCTGGACTGATGTGCTTGAAATTGGTTTTCCTTTTGTAATTCCTGTAAACCAAAAGTAGGAATTACAACAAAATTGAATACGGTATAACGAGAAACCCCAACCAACCCTATTTTTTAAAATGTTATTATACCTACCTATTTTTCGTAAAAATATTATGCCTGATTCTTCTCATTTTTTAGAATGACTAATCAGTTTGTGAAAAAAAAAAAAAAAAAAGATGGGGCAAAAACTCGCAGTAAGTAGTGAGAGTTTTTTCCCCACTTGGCGTGAGAGTTTTTACCCCAAAACGTGGTCCATGACCAACATGTGATTCACATTTCTGGGAGTGAGATTTCTTCAAAAGAAAGGTGGTAATTTAACAATCCATTTGATGCTTCAATGACAGGAAAAAACAATCCCACGAAAATCATGCTCACAGATTTACAATGCACATTTGATTATACGAAAATATTACATCAAAACGTGTAAAAACAAACTTACCGCATTGTCTTCCCGAGGGATGTATCCAGACTGGCGAGATATCAACAGGTGACTGATGATACGTTGTCTGAAGCGCAGCCTATCGAGAATTACGGAAAATAACTGTGGGATGGAAAATATGGCCGTGAGAGTTTTTGCCCCACGCGAGTTTTTACCCCCACATACCCTAGGGGTTGCAATCCCGAAAGTTTTTCTGAATCCCGGGATCGAGGTTTATTTTTTAAATGAAAAAAAAAAAAAATACAACAATAATTACAAATAAAACAATTATTGATGAAAAACAACGAAAAACTGGTTTATTTACAATTGAATCGCCTTTTTTTAAAGGGGTTATGTCACAATTCCCCAACTTTTGGAAAAACACAAAAAACTTCCCCAATTGCTGTAAAAGTTTGGAATTTCAATTTTTTTAATATAATATATAAAATAATATATTATATGTATATACCAGAATATATTATATTCTGGTAGAGCTAGGTAAGACACTGTGCAGCAGCATCGTTTCAGGTTTTTTCAAATTTTTCATGTGTCCCAAAATTGCAATTTAAAATCGTGCACATAACCCCTTTCAAAAGAAAATGGCTTTTTGCGGTCAAAACAGGACGTGATTGGGTTCGAATTAATCCAAATTAGCAGGTAATAACGTCAAAAATTTATCAGTCTACAACTGTCAGGCAATTACAAAAATTACGTGTTCTTCACTTTTGGTTTATTATTCTTGGAATAATACACCTATGTTTTCGCGACGCGGGTCGACGACTCCGATCGGACTCAAAATTTGACATTATCCGTTTCAAGAGGTCTACATTCAAAATCCGAAATGTCCGTCCGCCGTACGCCGTCCGCCGTCCGGGCCGTTTTGGGCAGTAGGAATTTTTTTAAAAATCTGAAATTTTGGCAAAATACTTGGTTTACCATCTAGTTGTGCCCGCAAGGTTTTCAGTCCGATCGCCCAAACCCGTGGGGCGCTATGGGGCTAAAATGGGGCTACAGGAGGGGTGTTTTGAAGGCTTTTAGCTATGGGATCGAGTTAGGTGTCGTTTTCGAAGTATTTGACTTCTAACTTGGCACGGTATGATTTAACCCGAAATTCGGGTGCACGTTCATTCCTAAATTAGTCCTCTTCGCGTCAGAGCCTGACAGTATGGAAGCCGGTGACGACAGGGCACCAGCGTTGCCAACCCTACCACGGCTACCGCTTTTCAATCTCATCTACCACTCTACCGCTTTGGCACTCAAATCTACCACTTTTTGACATTTTTCTCAAATCGCACTGTTTCATACCGATTTTGGTTTATTATTCTTGGAATAATACACCTATGTAATCGCGACGGAGGTCGACGACTCCGATCGGCCTCAAAATGTGACAGATTCCAAAACCGAAATGTCAATCGGCCGTACGCCGTCCGAGACGTTTTGGGCAGTAGGAATTTTTTTAAATCTGAAATTTTGACAGAATACTCGGTTTACCATCTAGTTGTGCCCGCAAGGTTTTCAGCCCGATCGCCCCAACCCGCGGGGCGCCATGGGGCTAAAATGGGTCTACGGGAGGTGATTTTTGAAGGCTTTTGGCTATGGGATCGAGTTAGGTGTCGTTTTTGCATTATTTTTGGACGTAGAATTCATTTTTGGGGGTCTCTGAACGGATCGATTTCACTGCGGGAATCTATAGGGCTTTCATGGGGCTTTCAAAAATGGGATTTTTGAAGGATCCCAGAAAGTCAAATATTGTCCAAGTACCTAAAACAACAAAAAAAATTAAAAAATTAAAAACTAAAAAAAAATTGAAAAAAAAACCTCTTAATTTTTTTTTTTTCATTGACACAATTAATTTTTGCACAAGTAACTTATATCAAAGAATAATAAACCCTTTTGTAAAATTTGCAGCGTTTTTTCTTGTACAGAATCTGACAGATATCTGATAAATGATAATATTATGGTATGCCTATACCTACATCTACCGCTTTCTACCGCTTTTTGCAACTTTTCTCCCGCTTTTTGATCCAAACTGGTTGGCAACACTGCAGGGCACCTCAGCGCTTCCTTGCGGCAAAACCAGAAATGAAATTTATTTAAAACAAAGAGGCTGAATGTTAATGATTTATTAATGTCAATATCGTGTTACGTTAGTGATCATTGTAATGATTGTTTGAAGTCTTCTACGTAGTGTTTGGCATTTTCACCTCATTATTCGCAGCTGTTCCTAAAAGCAAAATGTAATTCCAATTTATCGCTATCGAATCTAGGTATAATCGTTAAATTGACAAATTTTGTCAACAACCTTCAAATTCTTATGCGACGTTCTCAAATTCTAGTCAGTCAAGGAATTCACTTAGCGATTTTTATAGTTTTTGGAGACGTGAAATGATGTGAGCAGGGTTGCTGTGTCGTGGGGTTTAATAAAAACGTCACTGCGCGCTCTGTCGGCACGATGCGTGACCTAATTCTTTCCCCTTTCTGTTCAAAATTTCACAAATTTCTACGGCAGGGTTGTACGTAACTAAACGAGTTTTCAAATTGAAAATTGGCGTAAGGGGTAAAAAGTGGAATTTGGAATAAATACATTTTTGGATAAGTTTATCGTGGAAATTGATTGCTTCGCCTCAATTCGACTTTTTACTAGATGAATTCCCACTATCTAGCCGCATCCACCATACATTACTGTAACGGGGTTTTAAAGGGCGCTGAATCCGAATAATATTCGTATTATGATGTTAGAAATTTCATATTTATACGAAATTCCGACGTTTTCAAGGGACCCATTGTTTTTATTGAATGACTAGCGTCTGGATAGGGGGGGGGGGGGGGGGGGCTTGGCAACCAATGGGGAGTTCGCATTGATTTTAGATTTGGGAATCTTCCCTAACATTCAATAATATGGCTAAAAAGTAACGTGCACAGACTCCAATACCAAAGAAAAAAAATCATTGTAGGAGATATAACGAAAAAACGAAACACTCGGTTTGAATCAACTCATCACTGTTTGAGGACCTGACGTCACAGTTCCAGTGAATCTCTCACCATCAGCGCTAGTGTCGTCAGCTTATATGATAAATTTATAGCAATTATAACTTGATATTACGGAAAACATAATTAACTTTTAATTATAATACATGATACTTGAAGTTTAAAGCCTTATCAGAAGGATTTACGGCTCAATTGAATTTTATTCTGTGATGAGCAGTGGAATAGCAACACTGGGCGGAACAATCCCCTCACCTGTCAAGAACAAAACACTATCGACGACGCTCTTCAGCTGTAATGAGGAAGTGACGTCACGCTCCCTCCATGGCCCCGGTTTTTCAAACGCCGTAATTTTCGTTAAATTATTTAAATTTTCTGGAAACGATTTCAGGCGGCTGACTACTGTTTTCCCTACATTCTCAGGGAGTACTTTCAGAAAAAAAAAATAGAAAAAAAACGACGAAAGAATAGAATTGGACGACGCACAGTTTGCTGATCCGAACTCGTTAGGTACCACGAAAATATTGTGCACCTTACCAAAATAACCGTCCTACAAGACGAGTCCTACAATAGTCAGGTTGGAAAAAAGACAAAAAAATTCAAAAACGGCCCCAAAATAGGTGTGGGACAAAATCGCCTCTTTCCTGAAGCCCTCTCTCCCCCCGTCCCGCGCTGTGCGTTAGTGTAAAACGCTGTAAATTTTACACAAGGGTTAATTATTATTTGATTTAGGAAAATTGTGCAAAAATAATAATAAACCAAAAGTTCACAGCACACTTTAGCGTCCTACCCACTACCCAATAGCTCGATGCCCAGCGAGGCCCAATGTGGGACGTCATCGTCCTCAGCTTTCAGTTCAAAATCTCAAAAATTTCTGTATCTCTTTCCAGAGTCCAATCTCTCTCTAATATCGGGCGACCCCCCCCCCCCCCCCCCCCCCAAATAGGAAAGAAAAGGAATGACGATAAAATACAACTCAATAGTAACAACATCCTTGTATTTCAAGAGGGTTGGAAGGTAATTAACACATGCTATCAAATAAATCTGGTCATTTGTACTTAATTAATGGAAGATCATGTCAATTGTACCTTCGATATTCACCATCCTTGTGCAACAAACGGGCCAGACTGCCATTTCAATAGGCACCACATCATTTACAAAATATCTCAGAAACATTTTCAATCAGGTCCCTAAAATTCGACAGTTTCCAAAAATATAGGCAGTATATACACACTGATAAACGTATAAAAATATTTATGGCAAATCCTGTTCAGTATGTTCGAGCGCGAAAATGTGAAGGCAAGGTCGGTAATTCGCAGTAGGTTTTATCAAAGCCAATGGTGACAACGAACCTGAGTTTTCAGTGGTGGTTCCAATCCTCCAAAACATCTAGTGCTACTGGTAAATTTATACAAAACGTACCACCTACAATGTATTGTCAAACAATCTGAAATGCACTTCGACGAAGCAGAAAAAAAAGTTTGAATATTACAAGGTGCGTGAAAAATATCAATTTAAGAAGACACGAATAGAGAACCTCACAATTGAACTCGGTGACAAATTCAACATTCTTGAGCACAATGAAATAACAGTAGTCACTCACTGGTATCAACAACTACTGGTATGTCTCATGGCTACCTAGTAGGCGCAGTATGCGAGAAACCACGAGTAAAATAATTAAATGAAAGCAGTAAAACGTGGCCAATTTTGAAAGTAAGCCCATGCCGTCAAAATGCTAACACAATCGGACTAGCCAATTCGTAAAGGTAACATAGTCGAGGTTTACATGTGCACACCAGCTAGTTGTATAAGTCTTAATAGCGTTGACGTGTATTTTAACAATGACGAGGATGCAACTGCAGATAACTTAACCTTGGCTTTGGTAGGCATTCAAAACTCGCCATTTTGTTTGATGCATCAAGTTGGTAGCAGTTGGGTCCTACGAGCCCAAGCGGGAGGCCACCTGATGCTAACCTTTCAGCTTAGTACGTCAGAAAAATACCAGATTTTAAATCGTAAATAAGAAATAAGGACTGCAACAAATTCACTGGTATAAGAAGATGAATTTCATCCGTGGGAAGAGTTTTCATGAAATACTAACCCAATTCGGTTGAAATGTACCAAATGCAGGTACTGTAAAAAATAAAATCGATGTCAAGTTCATGGCAAGGCATTTACTTCACGTAAAACAACACGTGAAGCACTTACTACACGTAAAATGCAAAGATTGATGTCACATCACCGTGGTAACCAAGGTAGAAAAGTATTCATTTTTCTCATCACTTGACTTTCACCAACACAGGTGTAGGAAACAATCAAATCGAAATCAATTATTTAATACCTAATTCCTTGGATTTAGATATTTAAAAAAATCATATTGATCATAATTGATAATTATTATCAATAGGATGGTTTTGTGTGGAGAGCTCAGAGCTATAATAGCTCTGAGCTCTCCACACAAAACCATCTTATTTAGAAATTTTCATGATTCGGGGAAACTACTTGATAGTTTGGTGAAGGAGCAATCATTACGATTTGTAATGTATTTTTCATTCACCTCAACAAGGAAGTACATGAAATTTAAAAATCAACTAAAACAATTAATAAAATCAACTACCAAAAAACTAATAAAACTCGTTTTGGTAAATTAGTAAGTAGGGCAGAAACGTTTCATTCCGTTTTTTTAAGGAAATTACTTCAACACTAGCAATAAAAGATCTCAACTTTTTCTATTCAGACACCCTTTGGTTCTCAAGCGGGTGTTAGCAGAACGCTGTTACCAGTACAAATTGTGACGGTAGATAAAGTTGAAAACAGAGTATTCTCTAAATCCTAAAAAAATGGACTCTAAAATTAAAGCTTGAAAAATGAAAAATGAGATTCATCAAGTTCAAAAGCTAAATCGAAGACAGTCTAACAATAACATCTCAATGGATCAACTCAAGCGAAAAAATTCGAGTGAAAACGATCTTTCCCCAGAATAAGTTATTTCTTGGGGAAAAAAATAATACAACCAGGGGGGATGGGCCAATTAGACATGAGCATTTTAAAATATTCCGAAAAGCCGTATTTTCTCGAAAACCCGAGGTCACCAGAGATCTTATCTAAAGTTTGAGTGGGTTGGGGGGATCCACAGACAATTTACGTGGCAACACTGGGCAACCTACAAAATCCCTTCCTTTCAACTAAAGGTTATAAGCGTCTGGCAAACAAGGAGGCTTTTTGATCCTGTAAAGTTTTTCCAGACATTTCTGATGTGATTCAGTTTAATATTCATTTTGGGTATTTTTGTGCGACATCTACTTCATAATTTATTGTGATATTTCTTATTTCTCCCAGCTGGGGTAATTGTGGATAGTCTGTCTCTTTTTTGTTGAAAAAATGAAGGTTTTTATGCTGCTTTCTGTTTGTCTGTAGTGTCCTACGATGATGAACTTTTTTCTCGTTTCAATCAAATCTCCTTGGCTTTCCTGAGTTTTGGCTGACATTTTTTTGAGAAAATTTTGAAAATTCGAAACTGTTTTGGTATGAACCCGGAAGAAGGAAACTTTCAGGGTATTAAGACACACGGGGAATAAGAGTCAGTGACTATACGTGAAAATCCAATGATTTTTGTCTCCTACCTGGATGACGGCGTGGGCCTCCAAAAAGTTTTGGTGTTACGATTTTTTATAGGCTTCACACAAAAGAATTTTCGACGGCGAAAAGTAATTTGTCTGGAAAAAAAATTTTACTCATAACCCCCTCCTGTCTCTAATTACCCCCATCCTCCTCCATATGAATAAAGCCTGATGTGGTTGTGCATAAATGTTACAGGTATATCCAGTATAGGTCAATAGTATTGGGACAACGCAACAGTCGCGACAAGGTAAAGGACGGTATTTCACAGTTTAAGGACGGAACTATGAGACATTATGTAGGGTGGAGTAGGGTTATGTGGAAATGGGGTAAATGCACAAATGGTTTTGAAAATGGCGACATTTGATCGCCTTGCCTTGGAAACTTTCTCAATGTGTACTCGGTTAAGTTGGTAACCCTTACCTATCGGAAAAGGTGGGCTACCTCCAGTCAACTGCTTTGTTTAAAAACCTTCTCCTGACTCAGTAGTGATTAGCTTTTGAAACACAGTTGTGCGCATTTACCCCATTAGTGCAACTGGAGGTTTTAACGGGTTTCCCTCGCTTTTCCCACATTTGCTCTGTTTGGTGGGGCAAATGAGGAAGTTGGTCAGAATGAAAAGTAACCTTTTGAATAACTTAAAAGAGTGCATCGTAATCTAAGTAAAACAAGCAACTCATTAAAAAAAGTAAGTCCAAATAGCGTTTTTCAAAGGAAAGCTACGGAGGATCAAAGTTGAACTGTTGAAATTTTGGGTCGCAATGCCCCCACTCCACCCCATTCAGTAAAGCTTTGTTGCATAAATAAATCTATAGTACCTTGAAAACTCGTAATTTAAACTTCTCTGTGGTATGTGCACTTTTCAGGGGGGGGGGGGGGGGGGGGAGGCGGAAAGAATGGCACAGGAAAAAATGGCACAGTTTAATTGTATTAATAGTACCTATACCTTTGCATTGATGTTGAGAAACATCTAGTCGTAGTCCGAAGCATTAAGTTATCCAAAAAATCTTATTCTTAATCCAAAAAATGGATTCTACGTCCAAAAATACTTCGAAAACGACATATAACTCGATTCCATAGCCAAAAGCCTTAAAAAAAACCCTCCTGTAGCCCCATAGCGACCCACGGATTCGGGCGATCGGGCTGAAAAACCTTGCGGGCACAACTAGATGGTAAACCAAGTATTTTTGACAAAATTTCCGATTAAAAAAAAAAAAAAAAAAAAAAAAAAACAGTGCCCAAAAAGGCCTGGACGGCGTACGTCGGACCGACATTTCGGATTTAGAATCTAGACCTCTTGAAACGGATAATGGCAAATTTTGAGGCCGATCACATTATGTATTATTAATAAAGAATAATAAACCAAAAGTGTGCCATTATTTCCGTATGCCATTTTTTCCGGGATTCCTTTTCAGGACTTGAAACGTCCAAATTGACTGTCGCTGTTTTTTTTTTGTTTTTTTTTTTTTTTACATGAAAGTTGTAACAATAACCCTAGTAAGTTTCTAATGAGCGATTTTCAGACTGGCGTGACGCTAAATAGTCGAACTGTCAATCCGCAAATAGCAACGAAGATAAATCTGCAGTAGGAACAAGAGCTCATTAAATATTTTCCGTTGAAGAAGCGACAAGTAGCATAACAAATTAGAAATGAAGACAAAAGGGAATTGCGAAAACCCACAATGTTGTCTATTAAAACAGACGGAATATCTCAAAGAAAACAACCTGGAAGAAACTCTGCTTTAAATTCCGAGTTCCGATGGGTTCGAATTTGACCCAAAAATATCCATCACCGCGAAACAAGCATGGAACAAATCGAAAAATATTGGATCATCAAGGTGGATTCATAACGCAAGCGCGTTTTACACTCCAATGAGCTCGGCATGAAAATTAAATACATACTAGGCAATTTATAAAAGTGAAACTTAATATTAAAAATAAGAAATTTGATCAAATATACAAAGTAGCCAACCCTTCTTGAGCATAACAAAATCACACCGGAAAAAAGAGGTTTCTGCAGATACAAAGCTGATAATATGAATTGCGTTCAGCTTCAGGAATACACAACGAACGATAGTTGAAAGTATCTAGTAGAAATCACAGAAGTTTTTCATAATTTTACAAGTACGCTTCGTATTACATGTTTACATGTTCGGTCAAGTCTGATTCGGAAGAGTCAGGTTGATAGTCCGTCAAGATAACAATCATATTGCTATCGCTAACGTGGGCCTAAATGACTGAAACTAAAACCTCTCCACAGAATATTTCGATTAATAATAATATCTGGAGGGACAATCAAAAGTGAAGAGCGAGGGCCTACGAAGAAGCGCAGTCGGTCCAACCTTGAGGTAGCTTCGTGATACGCACCTAATGCGTGAATGCGTTTAGTGACGATTCCCACAAATTTCAAATCAAGTTGGCAATAAAAAGTGGGCTCCGTTGTGAATGTTGAATTTTACGAATCATAAGAAACTCAAAGGATGTGTTGACGTTTTCAATTAACCGATGTATCAATGAAGGGCACGTAAGGTTGTAGATAGACGAACAAAATTTATGTGAGGAACTGACTGAAAACTTAAAAAGAAACAACACAAAACGCGCCAGATGTCCAAACGGAATTCCAAGTATGGACAATTAAATGGTTGGAATATAAGAAAAGAATAAGAACGAGGACCAACTTTAGAGTGAACTCAATACATGTAAAAATTGGGTTGGCAATGCAGTAAGAGCATATTCATCACCAAGCATCAACACATAACAAACACATTTTGATTCCGTGGAAGACACTAACAAGTCTCAATAAATTCAATAAACAACAGAAAATCAATCTTCTCTAAGAAAAGTTGATACTTCTTAAACACGTCCCTTATCTAAAAATCGTTGTAGAAAAAACTGCCTCTCATGATTGAGACATTTAAATTGCGATTAAGAAAACCCACGCACCGATCGTGTTTCATCATGACGAATGCCATCACTGGACTTGAAGAGTCCACTTGAAGGTACATGCCAAAGAATAATACGCAATTATTGCGAATAAGCAAATTTCATAGCTGTAGCTTGTGAGTTTTTGAACATTTACTTGGTGGTTTCTAAAATCAATTCAATCTCTTCATCGACCCATTACAATTAATTTGAACACATTAAAGAGGGATACAAATTAATGAGCTGGAATCACGTAAAATAAATCAGAAACAGTCTACAGCAATTCTAAAGCAAAAAAAGAAAAAAAATACAAACTTGGACAATAGTAATGCTACGCTGACTAAGATGAAGTGAAGTTGGTGCTACGCTCCTGTCTCAAGTTCTCTCTGGCGGACGACCATCGCCGCCTCAACGAGTACCTGAAGGTACTTGAACGGATCATCATTGTCGCGGGTACTTTGCGGAGATGATCCCGAAGTATCGTAGCCTGAGGTTGCCCTGAGATCCGAAATGAAGAAAAAGTTATTGATCCGGCATTATGTGAATGATTCAAATTCAATGAGGTGGTTAGGGTGAAAAATGACTCCTCTGCTGAGTACTAAATTGTTTATTGGAATAAACAATTGTAGCGTGGGGACCGGTTTCGAGCAACTAAGCTCATCTACAGCCCTGACAAGAAAACCATTTGTCATTAGCATCAGAGGAAAAACCATAAAATTATATTAACAATGTAAGCTCGAAATTATATTATACTGAAGGTATATGAACAAACACAAATGGTGAAAAATTATAACTGACGAAAACGGTCCAGAATGGTGGTACATAACTTGACAATAGTAAATTCGGAATATGGACCCACTGTTAAAATTGGCTCCATGACTGATGGCCAGTGAACCATTTGAAAACCAGTTATGGTATACTACAGGTACTCAGCAGTACTAGGTACTCAGCAGTACCTTTAGTACTCAGCAGAGGAGTCATTTTTCACCCTAACCACCTCATTGGATTAGACCTCTGCACCGTCGGCAAACACCACACTGTGATTCAAATTCAGTTTAATTCCGTGAGGGTAAGTGTGCAAATTGAAACGGTAAACTTAACTTGCAGGTAAAAAGTAAAGGATACGTCAAGTAAAAAGTAAAGATACAGTAAACTTAACTTGCAGGTAAAAAGTAAAGGATACGTCAAGCTACTTGAACGTAAAAATATTTTTTTAACGTGTGATTTTAGCGAAAATGGCATTGGATCATCAAATGTGAAAACGCTGATCACCCCTTGGAATGTTAGTGCCCCAATTTGTGGTGGTATAGGTCTGGGACCCCAATAAATTGATTCTTTGACCAAAATTACCTTCAAAACGACACCTCACTACAACTCCTCGCCAAAAACCGTCGAAAACTCCATCTGTAGCTACTTCAAAGCCCAACTGCCTGGACCACCAGATCTGGGACTCCTACGTATCAATCCATAGGTTCTATGAAAACGACACCTCACTCGACTACTTGGCCAAACCCCAAAAAACCTTTAAAATTCCTCAACTGTAGCCCCAAGACCCACGCTGTTTGGTGCAAATCGAGCTCAAACCTTGCAGGGCCAACTGATACTGAGTGTTTTGTCAAAATTTCAGATCGGTAAAAAATCGTAACCCCAAAAACGATTGCACTTCGGTTTACTATGCTTCGAATTAAATTAATTAAATTTTTAGAAAAAAGATTTTTTTGTTGTAATATTTTGTTTTTTACTTGAAAAATATTTGACCTCTTGGGATCCGTCAAAAATTCCATTTGTAGCCCCACGAAAGCCCTATAGATCGCAACAGTGAAATCGGATCAGCCCGGGACCCCCAAAAATGGATTGTACGTCCAAAAATACTTCGAAAACGACACCTAACTCGACCCCATAGCCAAAAGCCTTCAAAAAACCCTCCCGCAGCCCCATTTTAGCCCCATAGCGCCCCACGGGTTTGGGCGATCGGGCTGAAAACCTTGCGGGCACAACTAGATGGTAAACCAAGTATTCTGTCAAAATTTCAGATTTTTAAAAAACTTCCTACTGCCCAAAACGGCCCGGACGGCGGACGGACATTTCGGTTGTGGAATCTAGACCTTTTGAAACGGATAATGTCACATTTTGAGGCCGATCGGAGTCGTCGACCTCCGTCGCGATTACATTGGTATATAATTCCAAGAATAATAAACCAAAAATTGTAAAAAAAAAAAAAAAAAAAAAAATCATTCAAGGAGCTCATTATCAAGTTGATGAAATTGTTGCCCCATGAAAAAACAGGCTACAGGTGGGGGTTTTGGAGGAGTTACGGGGTAATTTAGGGAGTATAGGTAATCAATTTATGGGAGTCCCAGACCCGTCCCACCCACCAAAAACGTCTTACTAAAAACTGCATTGATCTACATTTAGACAACTGATGAAATGAGTTACTATCATCAACCTACAATGATGTAAATTCGCGAAAACCTTAGTAAATACGTTAACATCGTGACTCACTCCATGGAAGCGTCATCACAGCACTCGTGCTCTTTCGTGAAACCAGATGGAGACATAGCCTCTTGAGATTTGTCTTCCTCGTCATGACCAAAACTGTCATACATGTTGGGGTCATTTTGCGAGTATGCTGTGGCCGGTTGGTTCCGGATGCTCCGACGTCCTTTCCTTGAAATCATGAAGTGTTGCGGGTCTTGTCCATCGTCCCGTATCATTTGTGGCAGTATTCGCCTTCTTGCGTTGATGAACCAATTGCAGACCTTTCAATCAAAAGTGGTGCATTAGGATTAGGAAAAAAATTGTTTATGGTGGTAATTTAGAAAATGCACCTTTACAACATTTACCTGGAGTACAGTGAGATTTGCGTCATCAGCCAAGACGTGTTTTTCAGCGTCACTTGGGTACGCATTATATCTGTGTTCAAACAACCAATTTTTGAGTATTTTGACTGATTCGTTGGGTAAGTTGCCTCTCTTTTTCTTGACACTGCTGGAGAGATGGTGTTTACTATTTGAAGATGAATAATTGTCGTATTCCAAATCTGAGCAAGAGTCGCTCCCACCGTTATAGTCTGATGTAAATTCAGGTTTGCTGTTTCGAAGATAACTGGAATTGCAGTCTGAAAAAGAACAAAATGGTAAAAGAAAAAGCAGGTAACACTAAACAACAGGTAGGATGGGTTTATTACTTTAATGAATTGATGAATCGAACTACCTCGCATGGTCGGATAAGTAGATTTCTTTAGAGGGGGATCGAAAATGAACATCTCCACTCTACTGGGACAAGACGATTCTTTCTGCTACTCTAGCAGATTCTTTCTTCTAACGCGGCTCCGTTTTCGTAATGATGGAATGAGACTGGTTCAATGGGTTACCGTCTTGATCTTCATGGGACATGAGGACAGAGTACGACACTGATCAGATGGTCTAGATCGGAATCCGATCATCGGATGTGACTTACTGAACGCCATTTTTGACAAAATGGTGTTCGATTGTGGTAGGTAGCACAACTCACGCTGGTTGCGGTCGGTATAGGAGGCTCCTATTAGGAGCAGATCAGTAACAGTTACTGCTAGAAGCCACAACAGTTGTAATAATAATGTAACTCTCATTAGTTACTAATGAGAGTACAGAGAGCGGCTAGACAGTGATGCCAAATGACTTCAACCAAAACCCCCTGCATCGCTGAAAACCCCCTGAAGATGTGTGTGAAAAGTAATGGGTATACGTAATTTTTACCCCCAAACATGGATTCCACGTCCAAAAATACTTCGAAAACGACAACTAACTCAACCCCATAGCCAAAAACCTCTCCCGCAGCCCCATAGCGCCAAGGGTTAGGGCGATCGGGCTGAAAACCTTGCGGGCACAACTATATGGTAAATCGAGTGTGTATTTTGTCAAAATTTCAGACCTCTTGTAATATAATGATAATTTTGAGGCTGATCAGAATTTTCGACCTCCGTGAATAATAAACCAAAACACTGCAAATTTTACATTAGGGTTTATTATTCTTTGATATAGGTTAATCGTGCAGAAATTTAATTCTGGCATAGAAAATAATTTTTTTTTTTTTTTCAAAAATGTTTCGAGTTTTACTTGAAAAATATTTGACCTCCTGGGATCCTTCAAAAATCCCATTTGTAGCCCCATGAAAGCCCTATAGGTAGATCGCAACAGTGAAATCGGATCGTTCCGGGACCCCAAAAAATGGATTCTACGCCCAAATATACTTCGAAAACGACACCTAACGCGATCCCATAGCCAAAAGCCTTCAAAAAACCACTCCCGTAGCCCCATTTTAGCCCCATAGCGCCCCACGGGTTTGGGCGATCGGGCTGAAAACCTTGCGGGCACAACTAGATGGTAAACCGAGTATTTTGTCAAAATCCAAATCCGCCGATCGGAGTCCGACACCACAGGTTCAATCTCACGCTTTTTTTTAACACCCCTGTTGGGCCTGCAAGGTAGGGTTTCAACATCGAGAGCGAAACATCGATACGGACATCAATGTTTACATCGGACGCTCAACATCGATGAGAGGAAAAATATCGATATAACATCGATGTTTGATAAATTTCATCGTGCATTTTTCAGGTTTCTTAAAATTTACTAATTATATTATAATTATTTAAATAGCCAGAATTATTTTTATAGTATTGATTCTTATTGTTTACAATGGGGACCACCTAAGGCTGAAAAAATTGTAGGGGTTTTTAAATTCCTGAATCCTGATTCATGAACCAGTCTCAGACACACTGAGCTCATCAACGAAATTTGTAAATTATTTTGGCCTCGTAAAATGACAGATTGTTCCTCTATCAAGGGCTGATCCAGCTCGGTCGTTCTCGCCTCAGGGTTCCGAAATACCATTGAGTCGAGTAAGGTGACATTTTCGATGAAGACGTGGACGTAGAATCGATCTGAGGGGATCCAAGACTACGTCTTATCCGACCACTCCACAAATACGCAGTTACAATAATTCTATAATAAACCTAAGTTAAATTTGCCACCTTTTATTCTAAATTCCTAATAATTTTTTAAGAAAAAAAAGGTGGCAAATTGTATTAGGCGGCTTTAAATTCGGGTAGCAGCGGGCTCCTTGGAAAGGTCAGAATTTCACATTCATCACCCTTGAAACCCGCAATTTTCAGTTCGAAAAACCTTACAGTTACCTACAAAGCTGTTGTCGAAATGTATCGAACCGCCAGAGCGTAGTTGTATTAAACACCCTAACGTTTTGAGTATTTCTGTGACCCTGTTCACGTCACTCCTAGAATTGCGGATCGGTTATGTGAGTTCTTCGTATTGACTGAAGAAAATTTGAGAACGTTCCGTAAGAATTTGAAGGATGTTGACAAGAGGTCAGCTTGACGCGAAGCGGTTGGCTAACGAGCATCTCTCGGACCAACCCAAAAAACGGGTGAAAATTAGAACGTAGCAAAAAACATCCAAGAAAAAAAATTTAAAATGCGTCAGAAAGGAGCCCATTGTGCAGAATGGAAAGTTGAGAGGGGAGTGCGGCAGTTAGAATACCGACACGCTTAACATAATATGTTTCTAATTGAATAGAGCCGTCGTTGAGATGAACCATTCGTTGGAACAGCGAGATTTCTTTTGTAGCGCTGTCTGCACAAATAGTATGGCAAATACGAGTAATTTCTTTCAGGTAGTGACCAAATTGTCATTTGTGGCACATCATAAAATGACAGTAGGTAGAGGGAGTTGTTTTCATATCAAGTCTCTAACCTGGGTGGACTTCGAATGTTGAGTAGAAATAGGAACGATTGGGGATCAGGTTTACGGGAAGAGGATGCGTGAGGTGGATGACGCAGGGAAGGTGACGCTTCATGGGGCTATATTTATCCAAGTATAGGCGAGTCTATATTAAGACAGAGCAAATGTCATGCAACAATATAGGTCAACAGCCAGCCGTCAACTCGAAAGTTTGCCAGTAAAACTTACCCATTTGGTCGTTCCGGTATGTGAACTGGGGTACGGGCCGGACGGCTGTCCGATTTTCCAGCATACCTTCCGGGCGAAGTTGCCGGAGTCCGAAGTGACGGCTTCCGGGGGATCAAAGTCGTTACGTCAAGTTTCGGAAAGCTTCGAACACAGTCGATGAAAATATTGTTGTAGAACCTGATGAAAAGCGAGAAAAATAACGTCAGGAGGGAGGTAAAGTTCCCGGTGATAAGGACCGATAGGAGCCGGCTTGAAAATCATAAGTTTTACGGTAGGTATCACCTAAAAACCCTCAAATGTTGATAAATTAACTAAAGAAGTCATCACGAAGAATTCGTCAAATAACCCGACACTCTTGGCGGGAGCATGAATGACGAATCGGTCGTAAGAATGAAAGCGTGCATGATAACGTAAGTCACAACAGACGCTCATGAACACCCTCCAAAACGTAATTTCGTTAAATAAGCGTATATAACGAAATAATATCACCCACCATGCGGTAAAGAGACAAATAATTACGGTTAAGAAAGCTATAAATAATATACAGTGGGGTTAAGTTGTAACTTACAAACAAAGGGTCGTCGTTATTCTTGTCCCTGGAAAGCGCCGTTATCAGAACAGATCCTCCGCAACTTGAGCCGTATTCTCCACTGACCGTCGGCGAAGAAATACAATAAACAAAGCAGAATGGAAGAACTTAAGTCTGAATATGAAATCAACGGAACTCCGAGAGAGAACGAGGGAATTATTTTGACAGATATCAGAAAACACGTGCAAAGACTGCCGGTAGGGAGCGGGAGCCCGAACAAAAACTTCCTGCAAACCTCCAGTTCTGTCACATGTCATGACAGCCCACGAGGGAGGGAAGTTACGTCATTTCAAACTGTCAAGTCAAAAAATTTTTTAACGTGTGATAAAAGTGAATGTATCTAGATGATTACGAGGATTTATCAAAAATATCACGATGAAAATTTTGGGAAATTCGTTATTTACTGCGATTCTTAAAAAAACTAAAAAAGTTCTAAAAGCAGCATTGTGACGTAACCATTGAAGTTGCTCCGCTCTCAGAGCGCGGGATCGAAGAATTTTTAGTTGACTCGATCAACTATGCTCTCTGTTACTCTGTGGACTCGATTCCCTCTGGAATAGACGAAATAGATAATTGAATTTTTAATTAAAAAAATATAGGGTTGATCAATTTAATAAACGAGGAGGTGTAATCTTTCGTGGCATGAAAAAAACACAAATAGTAGCTGGAATGAAGAAATAATCAGCAACAGCAAGGATTTCTACAAAGACTTAGTAGGGAGTAGAGGAAGCAAGAGGGATGTTCCGCGTTTTGCACAACCTGTTCCGTTATCGTTTCAACTGCCCGGCCCACCTGTTCCTCATACAATTAACCCGAGGTGGGGATGAGTATCGATACATCGGAAGTATCGATATTTCCACAAACTACACTTATCGTCCATCGATATTTTTTATCTTGATACACCCGCCTTCTTTCTGGTGAACAATATTAAATATTGTTTGAATATTGAACAACAATATTATAACATGTTGTTAATGTTGAACAACAACATTAAATTTTAATATAGCCGCAAATGATTGTTTCAGCATGATAATGAATCATTCATGAACAATAATTACTGCTGGGGAACAATCCCAGTGCCCCGGAATATATTAATTTCATAACATTAAAGAACAAACCTGGAAAATTCTTAACGCATTTATTTACAATGTGGAGCGCGATATGTTTGTAAATGTATTTACAAGATCATCACGATGGAATGGCTAGTTGAAATTTTCTACTCGTCTGTAATTGATAAAATCGTTATAACGATCATAAATGGGAGCTTGAGTAAGTACTCTATAATATTAAAGATAATATTATTATCTTTAATGTAATGCCAGTCAAATTTCGCACTACCTGTAGTTTATGTCTGGTTTATAACGAACATTGAATGAATGAGTTATTACACATAACAGGTCCATTTATTCTTCGACGATATTGATGTACTGACGAAATGCTCCTTCTGACGACGATTCACACGTATTTGAGAATGATTCCACTGTAAGTGTCCATAATTATAATAAGGATCTTGTTAGTTAGGTGTTGGGTTATGCCTAACCCGTAACCCCTTATTTGTGATTGTTCCCATGTCCCCCCCCCCCCCTGATGATGAAAGCTACCATGTTTTTGAAACGTCGGGAAATGAGTAAACAGAGTTACAAGCAGTTCGGCCTTATTGAACTAAACCCAGTACAAGCTACTATCTATCAGAAAAACTATTATAATTATAAAGACGTTTGTAGGTATATACTTAAGCGAGTTTAAATTATTCAGCGAAAAAAGGACTGCACAACATCTCTATTTGTAGTAACTTATAGTAACAACTCCAAAAATGGATCAGAGACTCTGATTCAGAGTCCCTTGTTTGGAATTGCCGCCTCGTTATATTGTATTCTGTTGACACCACTGAGTTAAAGTCTTCAATAGAATCTGTTTACAGTTAAAGTCTTTAACAGATTCTGTTGACACCACTGAGTTAAAGAGCAACGTACCAAAATGGCAATTCTAGAAAATAATGGATGGGAGATTAACTGGGAGTGCCATATTGGTAGGTTTCATCGGTTTTTATGCCTACAACTAGCTGTAATACCATAATAATATTATTATGGTTAAAATTGTTTTGTAATCCCGACCCAATGAGCTTTGAAAATAATCAAATATCGAAATATTGAATCGATACTATCGATATGACGATCTATCGATACCTTATCGCTCATTTCTATATTGCCAAATAGCATCTCTAGTTTAGCGTGAAATTAAATTTGTATTATTTTTAAGTCAGAAACTTGTGAAAATTATTTACCTAATGAGGCGGGAAAATTGCGAATTAGAAATTATACAATTCTTAACCCAGAAAATCCCTGCCACCGTAGATGCAGCATTGGCAATTAGCCAGCTATTTACTTAGCTGGCTGGTTACTTTTTGGAACAGGGTCAGGAAACTGGATAAAACATGGAACAAAACACCTTTCCTTGCTCTCTGTTACTCTGTGGCCTTATCCCTGGCAGGTGTAGCCGATTTCTCCCATCTCATTATTTAAGGCCTAATTACAGAGAAGGCGTACTCAGGGAATTTTGGGGAGTAGGGGTTTTTTTTTTTTTTACTGGAACGGATACGGTTGTTATTTACTGTGAGTGTTCGACGAAATCTTTCTATCAGCCGGCGTTATGAGTACCACTCCATGCCATTTCGTTTGACTCATCAAATCGGTCGGATTTTATTCCAAGCGATGTAAAAGCATCATCGAGTACCTGAGTCGTTAATAGTCTACAAGAAGAGACAGTTGCATGAAGAAGTTGTCAACACCCTATGGCTATTCCCAGTTCACAGATGGATAACAAAAGTAGGCAGTTACTTCGTAAAGTAATCACCGACTTCGTTGTCTTGTCTGCAGGTAAGCTCCATCAACTATTTGATATACTATGGATATTACACGTATTATGCATCAAATGGGCTTTCTCCAGATCATAGGGATGTTTGGGGGAAGTAAAATTTAATTGTGATGGTTCTGGATAAAACTACTGCAATAATATGAAACTATTTGTTCTCTAACACTATGCATTGTAGGCCTTGAAGCTGTATCACCGTTTGTTTCCATGCCCTTGTGTTGTTTGATGATCCTGCATAATATGTTGGCACCATATTCCTTGTAGTCTCTGCACGATACCCCTGCGAATCTTCCACCGTGGACCAAAACAAATAGGAAGTGAGAGGTCCTGAGCGAGTCCAGTGATGGTGTGGGTGTGAGAGTAAAGTAGTTGGGATCTCTTAAATGAAAGCTTGAGCAAGAAGGTAGAAATTTAGCGAGTAAAAACGCTAGCTTAATCCTTCTAATCCGGGACTCTGAGATTATCATGTGTAAATACAGGTCCAAGGTGTCTCTTTGATACAGATTCCGCAGACCTGTGAGCAGTAAGATGAGGAGGTCAGGTTAGCCAGTATCGAGCCGATAGTCAATATGTCGGTAAGATACCACCGCTGTAATGAAATTGTTGTGCGTGAGGAGTTCTTACCTGAAACTACGTATTTTGGCCTGCGGAGTGCATTTTTAATGAGAGGATCAAACTAATTTGATCCGCCTTGGAGCGCCTTGAGTGCCTACATCGTAGCTCCTTCAAGAGGAACAAATCAAGGAACTTGACTTTGACGTGCTTAAGAAGGTGAATCGTTGAGTTTAGGGGATTGTACTCATGCGATACAGACTTTAACCGGGTTTTAATACCCCTATACGCCGCAAAGTGGGGCCGATGACGCTAAAAGGTAGCGGAATTAAAATAGGTACAAATTCACCTCATCGGCCAATTTCTTCACGAGGTTGCAACTAACCTATTTCCAGATTATGCCTTCACTCTGTTTTGCTGCTGATGAAAGTCTCAGGGCTGTCTGGAGGGAAATGCTCTCATCTTATGTCTTCCTACCGCCTAAATCGATATGCATGATCACTTTCCCTCTGTACCGCTCAAGAAGTGTGATTGGTGGTCAAAATAAAAGATCGAGTTTCACATCACAGGTGTACGACTTTTTACGTTTTTAAGCTGCCTAAGTACCTCAATTGCAGAATTTAAGGTAGACCGGGGTAAGCATTAACAAGGGGTAAGTGGAAACCATGGCGGCATTGGCGCTCCTGTTATTGGGGATTTAAACTAACTCTGCCTGAGCTTGTTGAATACAACCCAAATTGTGATACATTCGTGTTGGGAACCCTATCAGTTCAATACAAAGCGGGAAGCCAATCCCGTCTTCATTCACCTGATTTCCTCTCTGGAGGAATCGACGCAATTTTGGTGGTGAGTCTCTCTTTTATAGTTGCTTGATGTGGTGTATAAGTTTGGTAAGAATACGATGTGGTTGTTTGCCGACGGTGCAGAAGTCTAATCCAATGGGGCGTTTAGGGAGAGGAAACGACTCCTCTGCTGATGTGAGTACTAAATTGTTTATAAACAATTCCAATAAATTGAAATAAAAAATTGCAGCGTGTGGACCGGTTTCGAGCAACTGAGCTCATCTACAGCCCTAACAAGAAACATTAATCATTAACATCACAGGGTACAACCATAACAGAATATTATACTGAAAGTATAGGAACGAGTAATTGTGTAAAGTAAAACTGATGAAACCAGTGCAGAATGACCCATTTAAATTGACCAACACCCACCCGAGTTCAGTTCCGACATTGATACATTTCACATCCAAAATCAGCGTCGACCATGGAGAACCGTCCTTTATACTCATTTAAATCATCGCAATACTCATTCATGTTCATTTGGTTTCCAGTTGCCCTACCGATTCTGTTTTTTCGGCTCTTTGGAGTTCCACCGATGAGAGGCTTCTTCTGCAATGACGAATCCATACGATACCCGTTCAAGGAATCCACTGTGCCTAACATCGCTCTGTATATAGTTGGTCTCGGGCTTCCCATTTCAGTTGTAAGTTCTTCTGTTGATATCACAAGTGTTGCTCAAATGACGTTAGTCAAGCTTCTCGCACAATTACTTGTATTCTGTGTTCGTTTCAGATGGTTACTATCGAGGTGCTGATGGCTAGGAAGAATGCGAATAGCATGGCTCCTATTGTACTATTTGGGATGAGGATCCCTCTCTGGGTGCTCAAATGTTACGAAACTGTTGGGGTATTTTGCTTTGGAGCTGCATGTTCTCAATTGATCACGGATGTTGGAAAATACTCTATTGGTCGACTGCGGCCGCATTTCATGGACGTCTGCAATCCCAATACGGACTGCACAGTAGCAAGTAACCAGTACGTGTACATCACTGACTACCGTTGCAGAGGCTCATCATCAAAACGACTGAGGGAGGCCCGGTAAATATAATTGTTGTATTAAATTTTAATCTTGATGATGGCGTTGACCGGTTGAATGAATGTGTGGAACATACAACTCTAATTAAATACTCAGGCCAACAATTTTGAAAAGGTGCCAGCGAAAAAAGACAATATATTGTCTACGTTTTTCAGGGTGCTGATACCAAAAGTTCCACCCGTTTTGGTTGATTACAGGGCTCGAAAAATCGTTCCGTTCAGTTCCCTCAAACCGTTCCGATCCCGAAAAGAGCGAAAAATTAGAATTTTTAGGATAAAAATCCGAATGAGAACGAAATTATTAAGTTTGAAAAACACTGTCCCAGTAGGAACAAAATCTGAAGGAACAATATTTTATCGTTCGGGCGAAGAACGTTCTTCTTGAATGTTATTTTTTCGTTCTGAAAAGAAACATTCTTACTCCAAACGATAAAATATTGTTCCTTCTGATTTCGTTCCACTTATTTTTTTTATGATCGTAATTGTATGTCCAAATTGCATATATATATATATATATATGATATTATCGTACATTCATGGTATTTTAGGCCCAAACGGAGATGGGAACGAAAAACCTAATGAACGAAATTGTCCTTAGAACAACTAATTTCGTTCCCATCAGGAACGGATCTGATGGAGAACGGAAAAGTTCGTTCTCAGCCAGAAATCTCTCGAATGCCCAACAGAATGACCCAATACAGGTGGGCTCCCGTCTGTTCAACTCCCTACCCCACCATGTTCGGGATTTACCAGCTAAATCCTTCTATAAGTACGTGAAGTCCCACCTGGTAAAAGAAGAATTATATTTCTTGTCATTTATTGTCTTGTGCACGGCCATTCATTGTTTTGTATATCTGCAGTCGAGTTAATGCCATTTTCTCTGTCATTCCCATTATTACAGTCAATATAATAAATAATCGGCTCTATAACCAGTCAGCTTATTCTGTATGTTCTAACTTTTGACTTTTGCTCTGTCATTATTTGGCTTTGGCAAATAAAAATTCTTGATTCTTGATTCTTGAACGGTTCCCGCCAAGAACGAAAAATTAAATTATGGCCTAAACCTTACTTTTTGGAAGCAGAATTCACTGGGAGTTGATGAAGTTCCCATCTTGAACGTTCATTTAGGGAGTTTTTATTTTTCAGGAACTTTATTTCGAGCCCTGGTTTATTATTACACAGGTTTACAATAAAAAAGGTGATGAGCCAATGTCGGGGGAAAAACCACTGAACCCCATGTATTTCGGTGCGCTGAATCCGAATATGGCCACCGTTTTCCCCGGTCACATCGGTTTTGCTCGGAAAAACGCGTTTTTTGTTTTTCACGCTTTTTTGGCTTTTAGTACTTCCTGTTCTCTCAACTTACCACCGATTCCACTAAGAACCGTGTCATTATATGGTTTTTGGGTCGCTGAACAAGAATATGAAGTCAAATCGTACGAATTTTCTAACATTTAGACGAAAAATCGCCTTCAAACTTGCAAAATCCAAAAAAAAAGACTTTGTGTGCATTTAACGTGATTTTTCTCAATGAAGGCTCTCGCTTTAAAACAAATCTGACTTCATATTCGTGTTCAGCGGGGGAAATGCTATAGGATAGTGCCCTGGCCCGCAGGAACAACCAACCAAACACGACGTGGCAGGTAAATAAGTTGAACAAGGAAAACACTCAGGTAGCAGTTCCGGCGCGTCCCAGCTTGCAAGACTTACATAGGAACTCTGGAGTGAACTTTGATTAGGTACATTGTATCTAGATTGGTCTGTCGACGTTGTGGCCCAGTATCATCCGACTCGTCAACGAGCCAATACTGCTACCTCAGTGTTTTCCTTGTTCAACTTATTTACCTGCCACGTCGTGTTTGGTTGGTTATTCCTGCGGGTCAGGGCACTATCCTATAGCATTTCCCCCGCTGAACACGAATATGAAGGCAGATTTTTTTTTAAGCGAGAGCCTTCATTGAGAAAAAAGCTTGAAAAACGAAAAACGCGTTTTTCCGAGCAAAACCGTTGTGACCGGGGAATATGGTGGCCATATTCGGATTCAGCGCACCGAAATACATGGGGTTCAGTGGTTTTTCCCCCGACATTCGCTCATCACCTTTTTTTTTTTGTAAACCAGTGTTATTCTCATGGACGCTGGCATCGAATGTACAGATTTTATGTCCGCGAAGGTTGGCTAATCTGAACCTCCCTTCAAGATGGCTGGTTGTTTATGTTAGGGATGTCCTTCACCGATACAGTCGGTTTCTAAGGATATTTGGAGAACTGTAGTCAGGCCTGCTTTCGGGTTTGGGACGGTAAATGACGTCATTTACCGTCCTTTCGGTTTCAATCCTTCCTACTTCCTTAAGGTCCTGAAGGATAAATTGGGACTTTTTTTGCGGTATCAGGGCGTTATTATTCATTACATGGAACTAGCTTTCAATTACAATAAACAGATAAAAATGCTTATATAGCTCTTTATAGGTCATGAAATAACGCACCATTTCATTTTAAAAATTGTTTTCAAAAATTCTGTGGTACATCCTTTTGTCGACTAGTTGACAAAGTGACTTATTTCTGGTATCCTTTCAGCCTCTCATTTCCCTCTGGACATTCTTCGTTTTCGGCCTACACCATGCTATATCTCGCAGTAAGTTAATCAGTTCACTTTTTAGTCCCTTCTTTCGTGTTTTTTAATTAATAAGAAAGCTGAATAATTGTCACAGAACACAACACATTCCTTATTCATAGTCGCTTCTTTTTTTGCGTGTGGACGTGTCTGTCCGATTTTCCACTTTTAAATTTGATTATGTTCTTTGAGGCTACAGAGCATGAACCCGTCAATCTACAAGCCATACACAACTTTTTTTTTTATCTTGTCAAATGCTACCTTATAATTTCCTCAGTTTAGCCTTCGATACATCTAGCTTCGTTTCATTCACAGTTTTACATTCAAAGCCGGGTTAATTGGAAGGGATCTTACCTTCTGAAACATGCAGCACAACTATGTTGTGTTTTGATTAGCTGGGCGACGGCGCTTTCCCGAATCAACGACAACAAACATCATTGGAGTGACGTCACCATTGGTCTCATTATCGGTACAACCGTAGCCATCATCACGGTATGCTATACACAATATTTCACCGAATTTGAGTGTTTGTTGAAATTCCGTTTCTTTTCCTTTCTAACATGCACGCATTGCTTGTTCACTAACGGTTGTCTCCTCTATATTATGGTGTGGCGTGGCTGTTGGACAATGTTACATTTTGTTTTGTAACATTGCTGCTCTTCTGGTTTTCGTTGGGCCAAATTTTCCTACGACTTACATAAGCACTGTCTGGTATGAATTTCACATATCCTGACCTCAACAAACTATGTCTCTGGGCAGTTGCTTGAAAGCTAGGATCAGCTCTAGATTAAAATGAAATGGTTTCTAACGCCATTGTCGTGGTGGGAACGCGTTCCAAAGAGAATGGAAAAACGGGTAGTAAAAGAAATTATAACAAAGCTATAAACTGGTCAAAGATCCCCCTTAAATCTTTTCTTCGAACAAAATCACTTCGGAAATGTTCGTTCATTAATGTTTGGTCAAAATCCCAGAAAACCAAATTTTTACCAATTATTGAAATGGCCTTGAGTAAGTCATTTTCGGATTCAGCACCCTTGAAAATTTCCCTGATTCAAAATCAGCTTGGGAATCTGCCTAGCGAAACACGTCCCAGCTGCTATAGATTGTCTCTCACTCACCTTGTCCGAGTGGAAATCCGAGCGTCCCTTATGGATCGAATGGAGCTCATGTCCTTTACTCAAGTAGTTTTGATTAATATGAAGGTACAATTAAAAGAACCAAAATCATTAGCTTTGCGATCCACTTGGTCATTTTGGTTGTGAAGGGATTTTTTTACCTACTACATTGCCCCTAAAGAATGAATGCCTAGGTCGTGTCTGCTTTTGTCTATTTATTTATTTATTTTAATTTTAACGAATTCCATTCTTTTGGTCACTTTGCTTTCCAGTTCCGATTGTCTGTAGAAGGTGAAATGTTGGGAATTAGCTCAGGTTGTTCGGATGAGAACGTGTTTCTGCTCGACAAAAGGCAGCGGCCTGAGCGTGTCAATTATGGTTTGAGAAGGTCTGTGAGAAGCAGAGGAAATCGTGAGCTGTTATCTACATCTGAAATGTGGGCATGAGGAAGTTAGTATGTTTTGTAACCAAGATGCCTTTTTTTTGTAATCGTTGAGCCCAATGTATGTACCCATATACCACGATATGGGTTTGTAGTAGTTCATTTCACCCTCGTAACGAATGAATGAAATTGGAGGTGGTCACTAAAATGTTTGGTGACGGATTTCCTGTACAGTATGATTTTCCTCAATCAAGTTGTTGGGTGTCTTGCTCTTGGGGTCTTCGGGATAGTCTCAAGATGTTCTAATAAAACGTATATGCGTCCAGTCATTAGGTAGTTTGGAATGGAAAAAGTACCTGAAGAATTTTTCTCGACGGATCTATAATTATATGATCATAGATTATTTGATAACATTAATATGATATAAGTTTTTGGGGGTGCTGAATCCGAAAATAATATTATCTACTAGGTTCGCATATGGTTTCACCATGAAAATGGCGAGTAACAATAAAATTTCGGCACTTTGTTTGGGTTTTCGCCTATTACTCGGAAACCATGCCTCCTAGCGACATAACTGCTCTATACGGAATTAAAGCTGATTAAGTTTCCTAAAAAATGAGAAGTCGAACGCCTCACTAGCTTCTTCCGTTTGGCCGCTAGAGGGCGATGAAGTTTGACCATTTTTTCTAAGCCAAACTCTTCTTATTCCTGACTTCTGAACCCTATTATACCGTATAATTTATACGCCACAATCGGTCCCCTGAACCCTACATAAGGTACTCTGACGATGAGGAATTTATTCAGCTTTCACAACAACAACAAAAAAAAAGAAATTTGGAATTCGGCCAATAGTTTGCAAGCTACAGCCGAAAGCGTACTGAAAAACGTGGTTTTCCGCTTACCGAGCGGTGTCAGATTGGGCGTTTCGTGGTTTATAGACCTGACAGCGTACTCGTGAGAGGTGAATTGGGGGGGGGGGGGGGGGGTGTCAGGGTACCTAATGTTGGGGTTCGGGGGACCGATTGTGGCGTATAATAATAAGCTTCGGAAGTCAGGAATACAAAGATTTTGGCTTAGAAAAAATGGTCAAACTTCAGTACGCTTTAGCGACCAAACGGAAGAATCTAACGAGGCGTTCTTGGTCTCATTTGTTAGAAAATTTAATCAGCTTTTATTTCGTACAAGTACGTACATGTTTATGTCGCTAGCAGGCATGGTTTCCGAGTTACAGGCGAAATACCAAACAAAGTGCCAAAATGTTATGGTTTTTCGCCATTATCATGGTCCAGCCATTTCCGAATCTATTATATCCCAAAATTTTAGTATTCAGCACCCCCAAAGATCCGTCGAGTAAAATTCATCAGGTTTTTTTTTTTTTCTCTGGACTACATATTTATCAATCTAGCATCTACATTTTGTTAACACTGATGAGAACATACCTTACAGTTGTCTTGACCCGTGTCTTATCTCCTTTCCGAGGTATATGATACCTTACGTATGCTCATCAAGCAATTCGTTGACCACACTACACAAATGGGCTCCTTGAATTCGGGGAATAGCACCTTCTTGGCCACTCAAGCAGTTTTTTCACCTATTGTCCCTCCTAAGCCCAGTCAAATTAGACAAATCGGGTGAACTAATTTCCGGTGAAGGTTTTATAGGTTTAATCGCTTCCTTTCCACTTCAGGATGATGGGAAAACAAAGTCCTGGTGTGTGGGGGGGAGGCTCGGGGGAGGGGGAAGGTCTAAAGGTCACTTTTTTCAGTTTTTCGTCTATATCTCGGGAACCGTAATTCAAATTGAAAAATTGTATGCATAAAACTTGTAGCTGACTAAATTGTCTACAAAATTGGTCCTGTGTGTTTTTTCTATAGGACTAACCGTTACTGAGGTACAGAGCAATGAAAGTAACCAATTGCCGAAAATTGAGCTTTATTCGCCAAATCGATTAATAGAAGTGAGTTTTCTTTTTGTTGAGTAAATGGAACTTGTTTATTTTCATGAATTGTAAACTTAACCTCACACAAGTTCGTCCAAGGGGTCCGGAAGCTCTTCATTGTCGCCATCCATCAAGTCTTCGTCAGCAGGAGGGCTATTTGTGCAGGAACCATTGCAATCCCCACACACTATTGAGCAGAAGATCCCTGCCTTCCGACAGCCACACCGTGTTCCACAGCCGGTCTTGCTGGAACAGAATATCGATGAGAGGATTTCAGGTGGAGCAGGAGAGTCCAGGGTCTTTAAGGGGTGCAAATGCCATTGTGCGTCCTATCCTCACGTTTGGTGCTTTCATCTGGTGGAACAAAACCAACACACAGCGCAGAAACTGCTTTGCAAAGTGCAAAGACTGGCATGTGTTGGTATTACTGGGTGCATCCGGAATTGCCCTAATGCTGCGCTGGAGGTCCTACTGGGCCTATCACCCATCCACATCCATGTGCAGAGGCTGGCATACCTGCAGGCAATGAGGATGAGGAGCATGGACCATTTGCGTAAAGGTCAAAGACGAGCACTTCACGGCATTCTGGATAGAATACTAGTGAATGAGGCAGCGTCAGCTGTCTCTGATGCCATGACAGAGAAGTTGAACTTCAACCTTCCCTTCAGGGTCCTCATCCATGAGAGGTCGAAGTGGTGGGAGGGGAGACCCCAGTTCGAACATGGGGCTATGGTCTTCTACACCGATGGATCTGTCATGGATGGTAGAGCCGGCTCAGGTGTCTTCGGACCAAGGACCCGGGTATCGGAGCCACCATGGATGCATCTTTCAGGCGGAAGTCAACGCCATTGGCACGTGTGTGCACCGGCTGCGATGTCGGCGCATTAAAGGGGCCAAAGTCTATATACTGTCAGACAGTCAGGCTGCACTGAAGGCCTTGGCCTCGTTTTCTATTACATCGAGGCTGGTCTGGGACTGTCTGAACAAACTCAAGCTCCTCGCAAGGGGCAATAGAGTGACCCTCGCATGGTGTCCTGGCCACCAGGGCATTGAGGTGTGGGGTAAAATCAAATATACCGCCGAGGAGCCAGGAAGGAGGGCCCCACGACGGGCACCCCTGCTGCATCAGCGAATTCCGCCTGGGAACGTCATCACCGGCTACAGCCAGCCTCCCCCTGAGCCCCTCATTCGTGTCGACCCGTAGGATCGGTGTGGTTGTGTCCGTGGAATATTTATAATATTACCGAATTAAATAAGTGTATTGCACAAGTTTATAAAGCGAGTGTTTATTCACCCTCTCAAGGCCAGGGGAATAAACGATCATTACAGAGGGTAACGAGGCTGCTGACATCCTTGCAAAGGAGGGCTCAGCATGTCTCCCAATAGGTCCCGAGCCATTTCTCGGGACAACAAAGAGTTTTCTGTTGAATGGAAACTCTAAGTGGGAGACAAAGGAAAGAGCGCTGCACTGGCAAAGACTCCCTGGTCAGAAACAAGCGAGGTTGTTCATTGGATTCTCCAGGTCTAAGAGCAAGGGAGATGCTTCACCTGGAGAGAGGTGATGTGCGGATACTTGTGGGCCTATTTACAGGCCACTGCAGGCTCCGGTACCATCTCCATAAGTTAGGATTATCTGACACTGAGGTATGTCGGTTCTGTGATGCCGAACCAGAGTCTGCGGAGCATGTACTGTGCACATGCAGTGCGCTTGCACGGCTCCGTTTCCTGTCCCTGAGGTGCGTTACTTGTTATCCTGGGGACATATTTAAAACAAGGTTGGTAGATCTCCTAGGTTTCATAATGTCCTGGTGGAGGCTGGTGGATGGACCAACGTAGAAATAGAAGCTAAGTTTTAGGTAGGTAGAGGAAAGGGCTGAAGTTCGATCCTCATAAATAGCTAATGGTGCGGATGGAAATCCACACCGAGTCACGGATCTCTGGGTAGGGCGTGTGTCCTACTTGGAGAGCCTGAAGGGACGGGCGAAGTGTCCAAACCCTAAACACTAACAGGACCAGATAGAGGGGCTCTTGTCCCATCCAAGGGTTCCTTCGGGAGCCCAACTTACTGGATGTTAAATCCACTTTTGATCAACCAGCAGCTGCTGGTGCCTGCGTAAGCAGGGAGGCAGCCTAGCAGGCGGGGGCGTGTGTCGCTGCCTGCCGCCACAATCAGACCCATCAGGGACTGCAGTGGCGTCTATTGCCTGCAAATACCCATCCTGGCAATGCTGCAAATACCCATCCGATTTCCGCACCCAACCCCAATCTGTTGGTGGTAGTGGGTTTCCCAACCCCCTTACCTGGCACCACTGGTAGTAGGTACCTATCTCGCCCCTTGGCCGCACGAGGGTGGAAATGGGCTCCCTAGTACCTAGTGAAGTTCAGCTAATTACCTCATCAAGCTCCTTCCTCTTTGTTTCTCCCGTCGAATGCCGCTCCATCAACATCACATCATTCCAAACCTTTCCATTTCCTTTTTGCCTTCATCAAATCGTCTCAAAAACAGGTATTTTTGCATTTATGAGCGTGAAGAACACCACTTCAGGCAAATTTTAAAAATGTTGGAACTTAAAACACTCATAGCTCGTCAACGGTTAGTCCTACCGAAAAAACACACAGGACCAATTTTGTAGACAATTTAGTCAGCAACAAATTTTATGTGTACAATTTTTTATTTTGAATAACGGTTCCCGAGATATACCCGAAAAACTGAAAAAGTGACCTTTAGAGCTTCCCCCTCCCTCGAGCCTCCCCACCACCCACCAGGACTTTGTTTTCCCATCATCCTGAAGTGGAAAGGAAGCGGTTAAACCAATAAAACCTTCACCGGAAATTTGTTCTGCTGAACAGCGGTTTTTTTGTCTAATTTGATTAGGCTATTATTATTGGATCAATTGTCGACAAATGGAACGGTTTTCATCTACATAATGGTTTCAGTGTTCCAGTAACTAATATTGATCCTCCAGTGACGTCTTTTGCCAACAACTGTTGTTGTCAATATTAGGATTTTCGCCAAAATTCTTCAATAAATACGTGCAAAAATAAATCAACCTTCAAGTCAATTCAATGAACTAATAAGGATGAATCGTCTTTATGAATCGTAAAAAGCTTAATAAGCTTGGTACTCTTTTTGCAATAACCAGTGTAATCATTCATAGTATGAATGATTACACTGGTCTACAAAAAAGTTACCTGCGAGTTGCCGGCTTCTTTTCACTCTTTCTAGGGGTTTTTGAGGGTGCTGAATCCGAAAATGATAGCCGTTTTTTTAGTTGGTTCGAATAAAGCCTTGTTTTTTTTTTGTTTTTTTGGACCTTCATTGGGTGCCGTTCATAAGCGCCAAGTCGGTTTAATCCCTATTTAATGACCGTTCACAAGCGCCAGTTGTGCTCAGGACACTCATTTGCGGACCGTTCATAAGCGCCAAGTCCTGGTCCGAGGCACATTTTGGCTGAGTTACATAAGCGCCAGTTGGAGGGAATGTGGGAAAAAAGCAGGGAGAAAAGGAAAACAGTGAACGAGAGGGCAAAGATGATCAAACATAATATGTATTATGTAAGCAAGAAGAGCTGTTAGCCGACGGCACATTCTGTTTGAACGAAGTTATGCCACCTTCTGGGAATTCCTAGTAAGTTCATGTGCACACGCAGCGCGAATCAGAAGACAAGGTATACCTTACGACAAGGTATATAATATATACCTTGTTCGAATATTATACGAACTTTGGGCCCAATATTCGAATCATACCTACTACGTCGCGACTACAATACTTAAGGCGGGTAGGTATGCTGAAACAAGCAGTTGACACTACCAAGTAAAATATCATGGTGTGGCGAGGGGAAAAACCGTAGGCAGTCTATGGTGATAATTGCATTTAATAAAGTATGCAATTACAGGGTTCTCAAGGCGCATACTTGCATACTTTATTAAATGCAATTATCACCATAGACTGCCTACGGTTTTTCCCCTCGCCACACCATGATAAGTAATATGGAAACCGACCAAACCACGCAGAATTCCAAGAAAAATACTAAATAATGAAATTTTTAGTGCGGGACGTGACGTGTTGTGCCACAACGAAAATAATAATAATTATTGACAGTGAACAGCAGGGCACTGCAGGGATACTACACTACAGAGAGTAACCTATTGTCTTCTACCATGGATGTTCAGTTGAGTCCTGCAAGCATCGCTTTTCCCTTTTTTCCCTCTTTTTGCCCATGTGGCGCTTACGAATCGTACAGAGGCTTATAAACACATGGCGCTTTCGTAAGGTGTGGTGATTAGGGTCTGGAGAAGGAATTGGCGCTTATGATCGGTCCTCGGATTAGAAATTTTTGGGAGGGTGGCGCTTTCGTATGGTTTTCGACCCCCTCTGGCGCTTTTGTATGGCACCGCCTTCATTTACAAAGAATTTTCCAGTAATCACCGACTTCACTCAAACTTCTTCAAAAGACACTCATCTTATAGCAAATTTACTGAATATTCCGAATATATACTTACATTTAGTATAAACCCTTTTTAAATCATCAAAAACCTCAAAACACTGCAGACGAATGAGCAAAAATCACGTTTTTCACGGAATCAAGTTCCCTATTTTTAGTTGCCAAACTTTGAAAAATTGTAGCTCCCATAGTTTAAATTTTTGAGAGTCGCGGTTGGTCCCATTCTGTTCAGAAAGGTCTAAGCTTCCAAAACGGTACCACCGATTTTTTTTTCCCAGGACTTTTTTGAGCGAGTAGAGAGAGGAATATAAGAAAAATGCTGAGAAAAATGTTTGGAAAAATGGTTTTTGGTGATTTAAAAAGGGTTTAGACTAAATGTAAGTATATAGGTTTGTTCCAGGTTTGACGGATTGTTAACAGAAATCGCCGGAGACATGCACAGTTTAGAAACTGCTGTTCCAGGTCGATCGTACGTTGACAGCAGTTGGACGGAAACCGACAGCTCGAGTATGTGCGGTCGGGTTCCGTCGACAGCTGTCCAACTTCTGTCGACAGACGCAGTCAGACCTAGATCAAACCTCGTATTCGGAATCTACAGTAAATTTACTATAAGAGGTTTGTTCCAGGTCTGACTGCGTCTGTTGACAAAAGTTGACAGCTGTCCCAATGCCTTCTGGATCGCTGTTGAGTTCAGTCGAACAGCCCACCTACTGACCTGGAACGCGATCTGTCGACAAAATCTGTTGAACCAAGTCACGTGAATCACCGTGAAGTAATGCTACCACAATTTAATTACTTCACGGTGATTCACGTGACAGTAAATTTCATATGGAAAAATCCAAGTGATAAACTCGGATACTTTTGGTTTATTGTGTTCAGAATAATCAACCATTTTCGAGAGAGGAGTATCATAAGGGCGAGAATGAGTCATTTAATGTGTTTGAGGGTATCTACGAGGACTTCGGGAGGACGCGAGTACAACTTGACGCGCCCAGCACCAAAATAAAGTGAGAAGGTTATGAGAGAGGTTTCAAATGGGTAGGGTTATCAAAGTCGACAGCACCCAACCGAACTCATTCGAGCTGTCGGGTTCCGTCCGACTGCAGTTGAACTGTTGTCGACCTACAAATCGACCTGGAACAGCCTGTTACAGGAACTTTTCGCCAACCCAGCGACCTGGAACAGCAGTTTTCTCAACAGACGGAACGAACCTAAGATGACTGTTTTTTGAAGAAGTTTGATTGAAGTCGGTGATTACTGGAAAATTCTTTGCAAATGAAGGTCCAAAAAAAAAAAAAAAAAAAAAAAACGGCCTTATTCGAACCAACTCAAAAAAACCGGGACCGCTTTCGAGCAGTTACACTCATCTACAGCCCTAAAAAGAAAAAAATTAGTCATTAACATCACAGAGAACAAACATAACGGTATAATATACCGGTATAATATTATTATACTGAAGGTATACGAACGAGTAATTGAGTAAAGTAAAAATGATGAAACCGGCGCAGAATGTCGGTGGGGAATTTGACAATAGTAATTTTTGGAATATGGACCCACTTTTAAAATAATAATTTTAGAAGCCAATTATTGGCATCATGACTGATGGCAAGTGAAACGACTGAAAAAAACAATTTGGCAATACTGTATTACTGAAATGAGATTCTTCTTAGGGCAGTAGACGAGTATAGCTGCTCGAAACCGGTCCCCACGCTACAATTGTTTATTTAAACAAACAATTTAGTACTCATCAGAGGAGTCGTTTTCTATCCCTAACCACCTCACTACGAGTGTTCGTTTATGTAAATTGTGCCAATCCTACGCATATAAAACGCTGCCTACAAGGTTTGATTGTTCTTTGATATATCGGTTAGTTGTGCAAAAATTAATTCTGTCATTTTTTTAACATATCCACCAAAAATGGATTCTACGTCCAAAAATTCTTGGAAAACGATGCCTAACTCGACCCCTTAGATGAAAACCGTCAAAAACCTCTCCCGTAGTCCTTTTTTAGCCCCACGGGTTTGGACTATCGGGCTGAAAACCTTGCGGGCGCAACTAGATGGAAACACGATTATCTTGCCAAAATTTCAGGTTAAAAAAAAATCCTACTTCCTAAAACGGCTTGGACGGCGGGCGAACATTTCGGTTTTGGAATCTACACATCTTGAAACGTTTATTGTCAAATTTTCAACCCCCGTCGCGAATACATAGGAGCATTATTCCGAGAATAATAAACCAATGGGGATCTCAGCACGCTCTGTTGGGAGATACAGCTGATCGGGGCTTCGCTGATTCCCCGTCTCTTTTCAAGCACAGCGTTTTGCTCGTATATGATTTTCGAACTGAAAATTGGTACCGGGAAGTTCCGAAGGGTGCTGAATCCGTTTACGATGTCAAAAATGTTAAATTTCGGCCTTTTCAAGGAGCCCATTGGTGAAAATTTGGGAGTCAGAGTGTTCGAACTGTAATTGCCAATCATCATTCGTATTGAGTTTCTATGGTTTTTAACAGCGAATTCCTATGCTCGTCATTAAATAGATTCTTATTTTTCAGGCCTATTGCTTCTCGAATCTGTTCCAAACCATCAAGTCCTCGTCAACCCGCGCCTCATTGGCGTCTAGAACCGACGAAAACGGCCGTCCTTCAATCGAAATATGAAGTGCCTGATTTTAACCGAAAATTCGACCCACCGGACAGTGTCCGATCAGGTACACTTCGACTTCTACATTGTGTTATTGCTGCCGTGTAAAATCCACTCACATTTACATGCTGCTTACGCCGACTTGAAATACATTCCAGGAACAATGAATGGTTATCATTGCCAGAAGCTTTAAAAAACTTTAAACTGGATTAGAATGACTGCATTTACTTCTGTATTTAATCACTTCCATCCATAGGACTGTAATGTTGAAATTAGCTTTATATTTTGGAGATTACCACATTCCAGAGTTCTATTTCTTGTTCACAGATTGCTTCGGTGTAGGATTGCTCCCATTTCAAAGAATACAGTTAATTAAATACATCTTCAGTACCACAACGAATTGGCTTGTTTGGCCAGCTGGTGTATGGGTTAAAGTGTACTTTGTTTGTCGTAGCCCATTGTACTATTTTTACCGGTGGTTCACAGTCATCGCCAAGACATTTTTATGTTATAACTTGGAGAAAATGGTTCCTATAGTAAATGATGCGAGTACTCTGTTCTTCCTATTTCTATGACTTCAATGTTAATATTGAATATTAATTTTGTTAGCTAGTGTGAGCTTCAGTTCTAACTTGTATTTTTTACGTTTGATCATAATTAACTGTTTACGCTTGCTTAGACTTTTCTTGTGTGCCGTCTAATTTCCTTCCTATTTTAAAGTGCTAACGCCTCAGATGTATTTTATTTTCAAGTTATTAAAAATTTAAAAATTTAAGTTTTTTATCCAGTTTTTCCTCTTTTTACGTTTTTTAAACGGTGTGTTTTGACTCATTAAAAAGTGTGAAGGAGTGATTTCCGTTTGTGTTGTTTTTGTTTGATTAAGTTCAAATTTATTTTCCAAGGGTTTTAGTTCTCACGCTCAATTTTCTTTTGAGGAATGGACGTTCCTCAAGTATGTTTTTTTCTAATTGGTAGAAGGGTTGCTAATAAATCGAAAAACGAAGTCCCGACTCTGATTACATATAAACTTGGACTGTTAATGGAAGACTAGACATTAAATGTAAATTTTATATGTGCGGCAGGAGCAAGGGCTCAACTCTCTTGGTTGACGACACATAAAATCCCCGCTTCCCATTGGTTGGTGATTCGAGGTGTAACGTGGATAATATCTGTTATGTTTTGGTTTATTGTTCTCATAATGAGGATTAATCGGCCTCTAAATTTGTCCTTATGTGTTTTATGGTGTGTGTATCCTCTGTTCACACTGTTTCGTGCAGTATTTTTTTTTTTTTTTTTTTTTTTTTTTTTTTTTTTTCAATACAAAATTTTGACAATATACCTGTCTGTACTTGCATTACGAAAGTTACCACATCTCGGTGTATTCTATGTTGAGCTCACATACTTAGCTGATAACGGAGAATGGACTCACGCACATCGTTAAAATTTAAAACGTTAACGCGCTGAGAACATCCCGCCTCAGGGTTTTGAATTAAAATAGACAAATAGAGCAGGTGGGTGGTTCTCAGATATCTGGCCATTTTAGCGTCCAGTATGGATAACTCCATTTGTAGGGCAAAGATCAATTTTTGGCCATGAGTTGCAAGGTAGGATGTCGTTTTGTAAGGGAACACGTTAAAATGATCGAAATTCCTATAAATTATGACGTATTTGGAAGGTTAAAGATTTCAAGATTTTTTTGATTTTTTTTTAATTCTGTGTTCCTGTCCCTCTCTGGTCTAAAAACAACCTGAATACATGAAGCCTCGAATTTCAACTCCGTAACCGAAATCCTGTCTTAAACCTAGCAATTTGTTAGTGTTACGGTAATGACGTTTATGGAACGTTAATGATCTGAGTAGTTAAAAATCATTATTTGGAAGATTAATTTAATACAAATTGGAGGGTGATGTTGAAATTGAAGGGGTTTTATGATCTATATGAATTTGGCAGGAGACTGATTATTAAATAAATCTTAATTTTAGTGCCTCTGATTTTGAATCAAATATATACCAATACAACCGTTATTCGACACTATACCTATGAGTATTATTTGACGGAGAAATTGAATTCCCATTGAAAACCCACCTTATTGATTCCTTTTTTTTTCTGAATCCGACAAACTCAAAATGGCCAGTTATCTTAGAAATACCCAGGTACGCTGACCGCGTGCCTAATTTGATCCCTACCTGAAAAATAATCCGTGATTTATTGTTTTGCCAAGAATTTGAGAACTTTGTTTTTGCCACCTCGCCGCGAACGCGCCCAAATCATCAAAGAATGGGAAACCGCAATTTTAAATTTTTATTTTATTAATTCTATAAATGCACATGAACATTTAATCTGGGTATTGACTTCACGTTTAGCGTTATTTGAAAGCCTTCTATCGATTAAAAAAGTATCAAGGAACGTCCATTTCTTATTATAATTTTTTTTTAATCTTTTTTTTTCCTATTACACTTTTTTCATGCATGAAAAAATTATAATTTATATTAATATAATTAATATTATAATTATATCTTTACCTTATAAGGCAAAGATATAATTGTAATAAAAGCATTAAATGAATAACATGAACAGGCTAAAATGAATAAATAACGCAATAATAAATTCTGGATTCGGCAAAAAGATTAATAAAAGCATAAAATCCAAAATTTATTATTCCGTTATTTATTAATTTTAGTCTGTTCAGACACATTTAACTATGTAGTAAGTTTACATTGCTCAGGACCATATAGTTCCTATATTCTAGGATGATTTGCGCATAAATGACCAAGCCACTCCAATGAAATTAATACCCATTCATTCGTTTGGAATGCTCATATTCAGTTTTGTCCTATTCAACTAGAATAAATGCAACAAAGAAGACATCAAAATTTCCTATTATGTTGACAGCTTGGTTCTAAAGCCCCCAAGGGGAAATTTTTAAAGAACTAAAATCTTCAGTCAAGTTGACATAGGATTGAGACTTATTTAAAACTAAACAATTTATTCTGCATGCTGTAAAGTTATGAAAAAGTTCAAACTGTTCTTGTTGTCCTTGGCTGGGTCTACTATTCGAGGAAATTACTGTCCTTTCTATTCCAATAAAATTTTAAACTTAGACTGAATGTAGATTCATATCCTTGCTTGCATGCTTCGCCCTGCAGTTAGGGTTTCAGAGTTTGTCGGGTAGATTTTCAGTCGCATCAAGAAGTTGGAAATTTACGATGGTTACCTAATATTTATCTAATAAATCCGAACACACACAGGGAAAATTTAGCAGTGCATAGACTAGGAATGCAGGTGTATGAAGTATTCCCGCTTGTCACTTGTGTAAATTTCTTGCTTAAAACAATCTCGCGACCGATAGTGATATAGTAGTGATGTAGTAGGGTAGTTGGATTCATTTATAAACAAAAGACATTTTATTGTATTTCAGGTAGGTGTCGTAGTAAATACGGCTTCTTGGGCCGAATCGCTTCACTATATGTCTCACATAGCTTTGTCTCGACTTTGTGGGCCTTCCCAATCGTTATGTTGAATATCTAAAAGTCCTGACTCAACCCAATTTTGGTCCAAATGTAGGGTAATTTGAGGCAATCATGAGAGCCGCTAAAACGTCTATTTTCTGTATAATGCAGCAATTTTTTTAGGGACCAAGGACTATTCCAGCACTACCAATTTTTGTGTTCTTGTTGATAATCAGGAGTGCGAAATAGATATGTAGGTGTAAGGTGTTGATTGGGATTGAGGATTCAATTTGAAAAAAAAAAAAAAAAAAACGAAGACAGAAAAGGTTTGCTCAACAAGGGAAAGAGGAATTATATAATTATATATTTAGTCTGATCAAATGAATCATAGTGATGTTATTAATTTAAAAGTCTGAAAGTTTGGGAATATCTCAGATCTCCATCTCGTTGTGTAGCAAAATTTTCAGATTACAAGATGTGTCGATCATAAAAAGGAAACTTAACCCAAAAAAGTTTGGAAAGGGGCTATTCATCAAGAGAATATGGGGAGATAAAACTTTCGGTTGTTGCTCGGTGAGGGGACGTTAGTACCTACCTAACGAGAGCACCCGAAGTAAAAAAAAAGGCGATTTTGCCTTGGAAAAGTGGATCTGTCAATGGTTCTACGGTTTCTTTTAAATCTGTGTTCAAGTTCGCGTTCATTGAAACAACCCAAAACTGTCGATTTCGTGGCATGAGCGCAAATACCAAACCGACTGATTGGTTATTTAAAATTTGAAGAACGTATCTTTGTTGTCTTGTTAGTTCCAGAGCCAGTGGATTGGAGGTTGAATGAGAGGAGCTCTTTTTCGGGGTAAGCGCAACCATGGGGCAAAGTGCGACCACCTTTGATTCCTGCCCTCTATTGGGAGGGGTTTGAACTATAAATGCTTGAAATCTTTCATAGGGCCGTAAACTACCATTCTAGTGAGTTGGAATTCCTGAAATGAAAAGTTAGCTTGGTGGAGGAGGCTTCAAACTGTCATCCTTTTTTCAACTTTGATTGCGAATTGGTGTACCCCTCAATTTAAGGGCCGACAATCGATCCCAATACTTGGTAACCCAGCCAATCCCCCCCCCCCCCCCCCCCCCCCCCGTGGAATGAGTGAGGGGCAAGTGCAACCCAAAAAACTGTGGATCTGCTGGAGGCTCAAAGTCAAATTTGTTAAAAACTAGGTCGCACTTACCCCGCTGTACCTTAATTTTAGACGTGGCATCCTCTCTCCAGGATCTCCTGCCTGGTGGTGGCACCAGTCTCATACACTTCAAGAGAAAAATCGCGGTTTTTGCTCATAGGAACCAGATCGTACACTTGAAGTAGGGGAAGACCTCCTCCCTTCGTCAGGTGACCAACCTCACCCCCCCCCCCCCCCTCCCGGGCAAGTTGATAGTTTGGGTGGTGTACCTACACGAGGGAAATATTTTGTCCTTAATGTAAGTCACGGCAATACTGCGTCAGTGTTTTTCTGCTTTTCTAACCCTGATAAGCTTTATTTGGTTATCAAACTTTTCGAGGCGTTGTGATGTCGACTTTGACACCATAGTTTTCGACAGCTGACGAAGAAAGTACGTAAATTTCGGTTAATGTTTTTGGTTTATCGTTAACTCCTAGTTTCGATGTATGAAATGCACGGATAATTTCGCAAGTTCATGTCGAATTAATTATTCTGGAGACAGTTGAAGATTTTTGGGAGTTGACCCTACCTTGGTCAGGCAAGTCGTTCCTACCTTGGTCTTCTGTCAGACAGGTGACCAAGGGAGGAGCACGGTTCCTACCTTGGTCAGTTCGGAAGGGTTTGGAAAAACGATCTCCAAAATTAATTAGTAATACCTGATGAATGATTACCAATGATTACTTATTCGTCCATTCAACAGCCGAATAGTGTTGCTATCCAGATCCATACATCAGAGGTCCAAAAAACCATCCTAGGTATGATTTGTTGGCGGTTGAAAAAAAAAAAGTGACCAAGGTAGGAGGTCTTCCCCTATATTTCGAATTTTTACGGTCAGAATCAGAATACCAATACCAAAACCCTATTTCCCCTATAGGTTATGGACCAGAGCCATTCCCTGCTGTATGACACTGGCCAACCTGTAAAAATGCCAAATGAAGCTCATGCTGTGAGTAAACCCTATTTGAAATAGAAGCAAAAACACAAAAAGTCTTTGGGGGGGGGGGGGGGGGGGGGATTCACAGTGTCTTTCAGGGGATACATAATATGATCCCCTGATGAGTACTTGAAAACTGCAGATCCCCAGTGTCATAAATCTACTCTAGCTACGTTAAAATTATTTGTTTTAGGCAAACTAACGACTAAAATGATTTCTATGGGTAGAAATACATGGAAAATGTAAACCAATGGATGGTATAAAGATAAATAAGAGCTACAGGGTGCGCCAGAATCACTTACTTATTTGAAAAAATCTCTGAGTGGCGAGTAGGGGTCGTAGAAGGGTGAGAGAGGGCTCATTCGAAGGGGTGGTCCCCAATTTTTGCTTCCCCTACCGTTAGTCGCTATCATGCTTTGGACGAAGGAGGAAAGGGCGTTCTCCGTCGAGGTCTTCTTTTCAAATGGTCGCTCACTCGTCGCTACCCAACGAGCCTTCCGCGCGCGCTTCGAAATCCCTGCTAACGGACCGGAATTCCATTCTTTCGTGGGTTGACACAGTTCGGGAGAGTGGAACTGTCGTAAAATCCAGAAATGGACGCCCTCGGACCTCCAGAACGCTGGATAATGTTGAAAGAGTACCTAAGGCTTTCGTTTTTGCGCTACCCCATGTCGCTCAGCTCGCAAACATGCAGCTGCTTTAGGGATTCTCCATAATGATTTTCATCCCTCCCAATTGGCTGTAGTGCAAGAGCTGATTTGTTGAGAGAACACTTCCCCGACTGCCTCATCTCGCTCAGGGGTGATCTCCCTTGGCCGGGGCGCTCCCCGGATTTGGCTCCCAGCGACTTTTTCTGATGGGGATATTTGAAATCCCTCGTTTATGTCGATCGCCCACGAACCCTGGCCCAACTCACGGACAAAATTCGTCACGCCATCGCGAACATACCGGTCGATATGCTGCTCCGAGTTGAGAGAATCTTCAAAAATCTACTAAATGAGTGCGTTAACAATGGGGACATCATTTGATGGATGTCATTTTCAAAACCATTTGAATAAAAAAATTGGGATGTTATACTTTACAATAAAAAATAATTGCAAGGATAACTGCACTACTTTTTTGACATTTTACGTCTTTGCTATGGCACATAAACAGTTCATGTGCCATAGCAAAGACGTAAAATGTCATAAAAGTAGTTTTTTTAGTTACTTACTAAAAAAAAAAGTCACGAATATTGCTCACGGAAACGTACAACCAAGCCGTTGCTAGGAAAGCTGAGTGGCTCTTAATGTTAATTTCTATGCTTTACACTCTAGGAAGGTGTAATTTCGTATGTAGCCTCTTTAGGACATTTACTTGACGATGCCCAGGGTCCGGATCAGGGGACAGGATGGCCCTGTGGACTAAGGCATCAGCGAGACACCTGTTTACAATCAGTTGGAGCGCTGATCAGCCTGGTTCGAATCCGGGGACGAACACCAATGTTTGACCAAAAGTCAATTATGTGTTGTAATACCTGTCTTGTCGGTTGACAATTCACCTCTGAACTTTTGAACGTTTATGTGAATCCTAGCAGAGGCTCCCGTGGCGAAGGCGGCCAATACATCTGTCTTCAACACACAAGATCTGAGGAACAAAGTTTACACTGTAAACTACCTCTCTTGGGACCTCGAACCGGGATAAACATTTTCTGGTGGCTCAGTATAAACATTGTCTTCGTTTGCTGAGAACGTTAAACTAGCTACGCAATCTAGATTGCGTAGCTACGAGCCCTTGGGGGCTACGGACGAGAGGGGGGAAGTGTCGGTTCACCCCAACCCCCGCCAATCACCCTGTTCGGGGCGGTGGGACTGGGATCACTACCCCCCAAGAAGACGCAGGGATAAGACGTATATTAGGAATTAGGTAATTAGGAATTGGTCCTCAACCGCCCAGGAGGCAAATAGAGTCAAAAACGTACACTCGGGAGTACCTACAGGGGGTAGCCAGAAGGCTTCCATACTGGGGATTTCCCCAAGGTAGGTATTGCCCGCAGTGTTCCGATCTCCCGACAAATTTACAATTTACAGGCTCCGGATCAGCTGAGTGGCTCTTAAAGCTGATTTCTATGCTTTACACTCTAGGAAGCTGTAATTTCGCATGTAGCCTCTTTAAGACATTTACTTGACAATGCCCAGGGTCCGGATCAGCTGAGTGGCTCTTAAAGTTAATTTCTATGAATTACAATTGAGTACAGAAGTGGGAAAGGGGAGAGTAGGAGAAAGGGTAGGAAATGGGTGGGGGGGGGGGGGACTAAAGACATAAAATGTCCCAATGTGTTGCAGACTCGTATGCAAGCGTTTCTTGCTCAAATAATCGCTTAGTCCATCAGGAATTTCATTAAGTAGGAGTTTGATGAAGGGAGGAGTCTAATGAAATTCCTCGCTTATAAGCAAGAAGGATGGTGATGAATTTAACACCCGTTCCCATACGAACCTTCCGCATTTGAAAAGACGCTCAAGTGAACACCAACGCTGCGCACAGCTGATGCGGTATTCTTCGAAGATTCTTTTTCTTCGCATTAAGGCAGCTCTTGGCAACTCAGAATCCACACGGGTGTTTCGCTAAAGTGAAAAACTGACCAGTGCCCAACGGGGAGGTGGCTGCCTGTCAATCCCACCCTAATTTAGCCAAAAGTAACAAAATAGAGCATTTCTCCCCGGTCAACCAGTTAACCAGGGGGTTTTTTGGTACACACCAGGGTTCAACTTACGAGTGGCCCTTTTCTTTTTATTGACCTTTCAAATAAGTACCTAAGTACGTTATTCTGGCGCACCCTGTTCATAGTACACTCAAAACCAACTCTCCAGTTAGCTCTTACTCTTAGTAACCGACGTTCAATTCTAAAAGTAACCGAAGTACAAACTTCTGTTGTTCTTCTTCCTCTGGCTGGAACCCCCACAACGACCTCAGGAACATGTCGGTAGGCTGCGTAGAACTCTTATTATTTGAATTTTAAGTCGAAAGTGTATGACTGGTGTCGCCATCCAGTAAAGAAATAGGCACTTTTTTTTACCGAATCAAAGTTTTGCACAATTTATACAAAAGAATTATAAACCCTTGCGTTAAATTTGCAGCGTTTTTTTATTTCGTTAGGTACTGTTCCTGGTCCATGGTGCTCCTCGGCCTAGAATCCCACTCCACCTCTCAGTTTGTCCTCTTGAAGCAAAAGCTTGTACTATTGGGACAGCTAGAAACAACCTCTGTTCATCTGATTCACTTCAAAACTATTCGAGTTCAAATGGACAAACAGCAACCTGAGAATCGGGGCTACTATAGATCTATATATCTATATGTCTATATTGGTGTAATACCAATGAGTAATTAAATTTGAAGCAGTTTCATGGGCAAATCACTGGTAGATTTTCTACGGTGTCGATTTTTTTTGTTTTTTCGGATCGAAATACTTTCATGCTGAGTTAATATACTACATTACGCAGTACTAATCATGACCATTTTCAAGTGCTCACGCGAATTTATTGTACCTATTTAATAATGACTAGCTTTAAAGAATAAAATTTGTAGGACGTAGAATACGTCTGCTGGATGTAGACCGTAAAATACATGCAAACAGACGTGGTAGAAGAGAAAGCATGAGCTCTTTCTGGGAATTATGTCTAACCCTCCGATCGTCAAATCATTTTAACCGGTTTGAATTTTTGTCTAGATTAGAAGTCATTCAAGCTCAACTCCTTGTATAGTACAAGAGGCACAGCTGTCCCGTTTCTTTCGGATCTTGGACAGCTAGAGCAATTTCAATATATTTGTTATATATTTATTCTAGTATCGCTGTACTGTGAATCTGAGAGCTTTTAGACATTGCTGATGGATTAGATTCTGCAATGACTTGCTTTAACCGTTTGAAATGAATTTTTGGTTTCATATTTATTTATAAGATTCAGAAATCAACAACAACTAAAAAGTAGCAAATTCATTGAAAAAAATTCAACTTCATTTAAAAAGAAAACAACTCTGGTACCTATCGACCGATTTTGGTTTATGGCTTCTAAAAGCGACTTACTCCACAGCAGCTGCATTTAGGGCCTGAACCTAGTTCTTAAACTTACCTAGTCAAAATTGAATCGAACAACGTCATGCCTCAGCAATTGACTACGCACACATCATTCCGAATCACGTTTCAAATCGACAAGCTCAATTTTCAATTAGGTACAATTAATGAAAAGGAAGAAGTGCAAACCCCCGCACTTCACGGAGACTATTTTCTGGTTTGTAGAAATCAATTTCCCATTCGGATTTGTTCATGTGTGGAACGATTACGGGTAGCCGTGGGGTTTGAAGGATTCATAAGATGGATAATTCATGGGTTGATAAGACGGATGGAATTATGGAGAATAATTCAAAAATTCGTAAGAAGGATGGGACTTAAAAACAACTCGTCTCGTGGAGGCAGACGGGTACCAAAACACCATCGACAAACCTGCTTACACATTTTCTACCTGTGCATGAACAAGCTTGAACTAATGTTGATACAAAACTATATGTACTTAGGTTGCACTGCACGTTCAATTCTGCGTGTTGCCTGTTTTTTGTCTTTACGCCCTAACCGAATATCGTAGAGCTCATATTGCTCAAGTACCTACGTATTTTGCACCCACATATGAATAAATACAAATTAAATCTCTCTAAGACGTTTACTATTTCTTGACGTCAATTGTAGCATCGAACCTATTCTCTTAGTAAAACAGACCTGGACTACATTTTGTAATTATTTACCCTGTAAAATGAAAATGTGATAATTATCTCATCTTATGCATTAAAGCAAGTAGAAGTTTATCATTTCAAACATGGAAACTACTTGTAAAACATTTTTTTACAATTAAAAAACTTAACAGAAAATTCAAATGCGTTTGTCAGCTCCTTCTTTCCTTTCTCTGCAACATTTAGATCTCACTATTTTGAATTATCATCAGTATCACACGACTCTGTCTCACCTCATGTCACTTGCAAGTAAGATTGCACACTAGACTGTCACGGACGCTTTTCCTGCTTCGACGGCTGGCTAGGAGTGTGTCTCAGGAGGACTTCTCATTGCATACCATGGAGTGTTCGCTTCGGTGATGACGTCCGGACTCATTCTGTGGGGTGGAACTGCTTGAGTCGGGTCCATTTTCACTCTCCAGATAAAGGCAGTTCGAATAATTCGAATTGTAACAATTATTGTTGCAGGCGCCGGATGCACAGATCATGCACGCCCTCTTTTCAATAGACTCGGGACTGCTCACTATCCATGGCATCTATCATTCATGGCGTATCTGAGCTCCTAAAGGGGGGAAAACGGGAAATTAAACTTTTTCTAAAAAATTCAGAAAAAATACCAAAAATCCGTTTTGGCGAGTTGATGACGAGAAAAATATGAAAACCACCAAAAAGTTGCTCCACGTGGCGCATCTAAGCTCCAAAAGTGGAGCAAAAATCAAAAACTGTGGATTTTCTAAGAAAAACCTGCAAAATATGGGAAAAGGAGTTGTTGGGTCTGAGGTCAGGCGGGATACGGTCGGGGGTTGGCTGGCGTAGCCAGCAGGGAGTGGCCCCCTAGCGCATTTTTATTAATTCAGCATACTCTCAAATCTCGGCGGCATTCAACGAATTGGAGATGTTCACCAACACGAAAGCCGGTCACTTTCCAACCTCAGTATCCCACGTGCAAGACTGACCAGCACACAACGCAGGCACAATTACCCAGGACTGGAATAATTCATACAATTACCCATAACTGGCATACTTGTACAATAATTATTATTGTACAACCACCTTCCATCAACAATTCGAGCGACCAACTCACGTGCAATCATCACCTACCTATTATAATTATGAAGAGCTAAACAAAAATTTTTTATTCCAAAGTAAGGGCATATATATATTTCATCAGAATGTCCGTAGTATTAAGAAAAATTTTAACCAGTTAGTTATTGAGTTGTCACTCTTGAATATTAGACCGGATTTAATTATTTTAAGTGAATGCTGGCTTCAAATTGAAGACAGTACTGAGTTCAGTCTAGAGGGATACGTGTATCGCAGTACTAAACAAAATTTTAATCAAAATAGTGGCAGTGCATGCTTTGTGCGAGACGATGTTGAACTGATAGAGGTTTGTGAAAAAGAAGTTTATGGTTCCAGTGCAATCAAGTTGAGAGTGAAAATTCAGAGTAAAGATATCTCTTTATTAGCAATTTATAGATCACATCTGCGCAGTAACTATGAATTGGATAAATTTTTGAATGATTTTGAAAGCTGCGTCGTAAACGAGCGACCGGAAATCATAGTTGGTGATTTGAATTTCGACATATTAAGTTTAACGCCAGACATGTATACTGAAAAGTATCTTAATATATTGGCTATGAACGGTTTCATTTCGTATGTAAATGATGTCACTAGGCCAAGGAATGCACTGACTCCGCAGGGATCTTGTTTGGACCACATTTTTTCGTCTATACGGTGTAAAGCTGCCATAGTTCATTCACAAACCAGCGAACATAGGGCTACTATCGCGATGATACCTTGCGAAACAATTACAACTAAATTGCCCCAAGGCCGAGTTTCCCGAATTGACTTCAGTAAACTCAAAGTAGCACTTGAGGAGGAGAATTGGGAACCCGTAATTAAATTAGCTGATGTTGATCTAAGTACTGAAACTTTTATAAATGTATTAAAGCAGCACATTACAAATTCCACTGTTCACTCAGAAATTCCTAAAAAATACCTTCCCATCAAGCCTTGGATTACGAGTTCTCTCGTGAAGTGTATTAGGAAAAAAGAAAAGCTCTACGCTGCTTCTCGTAGACAGCCCTTTAATTCGCGTTTGAATAATTACTTCCGAAACTATCAAAAAAAACTTAAAGAACTAATTAATACTGCCCATGACAACTACTATGGTGATAAGCTAAATAAAACAACAGGAAATGCCAAAAAGTCATGGGACGCAATAAATGAAATAATATACAATAAAAATAGAAAGAATACCATAATAAGAAAGTTAACAATAGATAATACAGTAATAGACGGACTTCAAAATCCAAAGCAATGTGCAAATGAATTTAACAGTTATTTTTCAAATGTTGGGAAATCACTAGCTGAAAAAATTCCTAATCGAAGGCAGAAGGTGATCCCTGGAGAGCGTAAAGACGGGAGTTTGTTATCTCGTTTTAAAGAAGTCACTGAAACTCAAGTCAAAAATTGTATTGATTCACTAAAAGGTGGATCCAGTCCTGGTTTTGATGGAGTTACAGCAGGAATCTTGAAATTTGGCAAAGACTCAGTCAGTAAGCCTTTACATATTCTTATTAACCGAAGTCTAAACTCTGGAAAATTTCCTGAAATCTTGAAGCTAGCTATTGTTTCGCCCATTCATAAATCAGGCCCTGAAGATAAATGTAACAACTATCGCCCCATCAGCCTGGTCTCTTGTATTGCAAAGCTTTTTGAAAAGTGTGTCAAAGAACAGCTAGTTCTGTTCTTGGAAACAAACCATTTGCTCACAGAAGCACAATTTGGATTCAGAAATAATCGTAGTACGCAAGATGCTGCTTGTAATTTGTATAATTCCATTATGGAAGACTTGGACGCAGGGCGTAAACCCTTAGCAGTTTTCTTAGATCAGGCTAAAGCTTTTGATACAATTTCGCATGACATTCTTTTCCAAAAAATGTACAAATTGGGCATTGTTGACACTGCACTACAATGGTTCAGAAGTTATTTGAAAGACAGAAGGCAAATTGTCCAGGTGAATGGTGTGAGAAGCGAAGAAGTCTCACTGGGGCCTTACTCGGTGCCGCAAGGTACTGTCCTTGGACCTATCGCGTTTATTATTTATATTAATGATATATCTGAGCTTGATTTACCGGGAAAGGTCCTGCTATTTGCGGACGATACTGTTTTCTACTGTTCAGCTGGCTCATGGAGTGAAACACGGAAAAAGGCGGATAATGCTATAAACACTCTATTTAACTGGATGTCCTGTAATAAGCTGACACTGAACGAAGACAAAACTACCTTCGTGCCTTTTTGTATTGATCCGCGGAATCTTCCTGAGCTGGAGGACATTCATATTCACTCGCTTGAATGCGATGGTTCGACCTGCGAGGCGTGCTGCCCTGTTAGGCAAAGCTATTCCGCCAAATACCTTGGAATTAACTTTGATACACAAATGAAATTTACGGTCCACATCCATAAAATTAACGCAAAATTAAGAAAATTACTATATATATTTTATAAATTGTCCCGAATCTTAAATAAGTATCTCCTAAAGAAAGTATATTTTGCTCTTGTTGAATCAGTGCTAACATACTGCTTGCCTATCTGGAGCAGCACGTACTTTTCGCACCTAGAACCAGTAATTAAGACTCAAAAAGCCATTATCCGAACAATTTGCAAGAGAGGGCGATACGAACATACCTCTCCCCTCTTCTCTGAATTGGGGGTTCTTCCTTTTCTGAAGCTTGTTCGGCTGAATGGCATTATACAAATAATGAAAACGAAACATTATACTTTACCTGTTCATAGCCAAAACACCAGATTTAAAAATGACAGTCGCATTGAATACCCTTTTTATCGAACCTCTTTTGCCCAAAATTCTTATATATATCAAGGTATAAAATGCTTTAATGCTCTACCCTCAAAGCTACGAGAAAAGCTATTACATTCAAAATTCAACAAGTATTTAAGAAAAGCCATTGTCAGTTTTCTATTATCTAATGATTACTTTTTCTAAGTGCCTGCCATTATATTGCTGCTTTATTTTAGAATGTACCTAATATACATTTTATATCATAATATCTTTTATCTCTGATAATATTGTTGTGTATTCTGTATTCTTAAATTCTCTGTATTAATTATTAATATGACATACCTATCTATTGTATTGAGTGGGTCGACTGAGAACAAAAACTCATCCTCCAACACGAGCCTAGGCTCATATGGAGGATTAATTTTTCCAATAGCATTTAGGCACATAGGGGGGGCTGGAAAATGGGTACCCATTTCCTTGGTTCGTACTAGTTGATGTGCCCCGATGTATACAATAAACCTGTTCATGTTGGTGGGTAGTGTCAAACATTTACCCACCAAGTACTATTGAATGTATCTATGTTTTGTACTTGTAATGGAAATAAATAAATAAATAAATAAATCATTAATATAGTGAAAAATAAACTGATTAAGATGCCACTATATGAATTGAATGAGTTCTTCGAAATGGATTTTGGCAAATAAGATACTTTGTAGTTCACTTCCTATTGTTAAATTCTTTAAACATTTTCGTGTCACTTGTAATATCCACCTGGATGACTACAAATATACCCATTATTTATTTATTGATTGATTACAGCTTTACGGCGCACAGTAAAGCGCGCGGGTGCGGCGTTTACAGCGCTTTTTTCCAATTAAGTACGCAAAATTTTCGTAATTGGAAAAATTTAAATTTAATGCGTAACTACGCACCCTAATTTACAGCTTTTTACGATTTACAGCGCCTTTTTTTTCCTACCGTGAATCAGTCCCGAATGATGTGAACTACATAATATCTAGGAATATTATTCCTCACACTTCCAATCCCAGTAAGTAACCTCCAGCCCCCTCCTGACTCCAGAGCCCTGTGTTTCACATTTTCACCGTCGTGTAAATTTTCACCTTTCACCAGTGTTCCCAGATTGGGAGATATTTTATCTCTCTCTCACTGTTAGCGGGAAAAAGTGTCAGCTGACACAGCAACCTAGGTTGCTACTTATAGCAATTTGGGCTGTTAGAAGTGGCCTTTCCCCGCAAATATTTCCAATATTCCAATATTGGGCTACTTGGTGGTGAATAAGAATTATTCTTAGCATCCACTGTTACCCTCCCTCATTTCTCTAGCGACCCATAAACATCTCCCAGGTGATATTTTTCAAGGCTGGTTCAGCCTGGATAGCTTTGGATTTTCCCATAGTTGAATATACTTCATGCTAACTTTGTAGGTACTCCCTTCCGACCTGAGGGTGTTATTAATTTTCGTTTATCATTTCTAATAATAAGTCTTTGTGATCGTATAGAAAAAATTATTTTCTCTCAAATTTTGTCATTTTACGTTTCAAAGTGCGTAGAATCCAAATCTGCAATGTCCGTCGGCCGTCCCACAGTACTTTCACATGTGGATAAAAAATAAAAAATCGATAATTTTTTTCCCCAAGTCAAAAAGTCGCAAATCGTCACTAGATAGTTCCTGGTCAAGAAAAACGTTCAAATATCATAGATGCCTACGACAATATTAGCATGCTCCTTTCAGTAGTTAGTGATTTTTCCTTCTTCACGTGCGTATAAACCCAATCACTATGGCTGGAGTTTCAACAGGTAAGTAGACATACTTTGCAAATTTATTCTTTATTTTTGAGGCATGCACGAAAGAAATTGAGGTGAAGGAACATATGTCTTCATAAACAGTAAGATTACGATATTAGTCAACTTCAGAAGAGAATTTCTCAAAAAGACCAAAAAAGACCCCTATGGAATTTTTATATTTTGTTACCAAACTATCATTGAATAAAAAAAAATCACTGGCTCAAGGTGCGCAGAGGTGCGCAACGTTTTCAAGCGTCGTTTGTATGTTTTCAGGCACGACCGTTACGAACCGGGAATTATTTTGGATTTGGAATTCCGTATTTGCTCAATAAACTGCACGTGGATGACCCAGAAATGGAAAATTTAGACTCAGGTGCATTTTTTCTGCCTGAAAGTAGAAGATGGAAAGGAAGCGGCAGAAAAAGAAAAACTTTGAATCTCGGAACGAGGAGTGGTTTTCCAAGTTTTACTAGTTTTACTAGTTTTTTACTAGTTTTTTTTTTTTTTTTTTTTCAATAACTCATTGAGACTTCATTTGCCTCCCAACACATGGGGTATATCGACCGTATAGGTACCTGCAAAACCTCGTATGTTCCAAACTAAAAATTTTACAGGAGACACAAAAAACTCCATGGAAACGTCCAGACTGATGGAGTGCCAAAATCCTTGTAAGTCCCAAGAGCTCAGTTGAGTGACTTTTGGCGAATATTGTGACGATTTCTCACTTAAATAACTACTTCAGCACGTCAATTATTATGTGTAACGTATAACTACGTTACTGATGAAAAATGTACAAAACTTACCGATAAAAATAGAAAACATTGGAGAGGCGGCAGAGGCTGAGACTTACAAGTTCTTACAACGTTCTGGAGCCTTTCGGACTTTCAGGTTATTACAACCGAACACAGAGAAGACATTTCTCAGCGGATCAAAACCAAACTTCGTAGGAACATTCTAAAGCCTTACATTTACCCAGAAAGCTCAAATCCTTACTTTGGGGAAAAATCGGACTTACGAGGTTTTGCAGATATACGAATATTATTGCGTCAAATTTCCTATAAGAATCCTCACGGAATTTTTGTCCAAAATTTCCATATGCTCAAAGTACTGTGCGTCCGGGCCAGAAAAGGCCTTTAAAGTTGATGTAAAAAATCTGTTCTTTCGCACATGGACTAGCGAGGGGTCGAGTTGGACCTAATGACAAGCCAACCTGATTGGACCACATGCATAGATTTTCCTTTCTGTCCCAGTTTTACGACTTAACACATTTTTTACAGCTGTTAAACACGATTTAATGCACTCTTTACAGCAGTAAGAGTGCAGTAAATGTATGCCCAATTGCTCACTCTAGTATCATAATTTGACTCACTGGTCTTGGCAGCACTTCACTTTTGGTTTATTATTCTTGGAATAATTGTAATCGCGACGGAGGTCGACGACTCCGATCGGCCTCAAAATTTGACATTATCCGTTTCAACAGTTGTAGATTCCAAAATCCGTTTCAACAGGTGTAAATTCCAAAACCTAAATCTCCGTCCGCCGTCCGGGCCGATTTGGGCAGTAGGAATTTTATTTAAATCTGAAATTTAGGCAAATACTCGGTTCCCCATCTAGTTGTGCCCGCAAGGTTTTCAACCGATCGCCCAAACCCGTGGGGCGCTATGGGGCTACGGGAGGGTTTTTTAAGGCTTTTGGGAATGGGATCGAGCTAGGTGTCGTTTTAGACTTTTTTAGACGTAGAATCCATTTTTGGGGGTCTCGGAACGATCCGATTTCACTGTGGCGATCTATGGGGCTTTCATGGGGCTACAAATGGGATTTTTGAAGGATCCCAGGAGCTCCTAAGTCAAATATTTTCCGAGTAAAAAAAAAATGAAATGTTAGAAAAATCATTTTTTGACACAGAATTAATTTTCGGACAAGTAACCCTTGTGTAAAATTTGCAGCGTTTTTTAGTCGCAATCAAGTTGATGGGTGGATTGAAATGTTCATCAAGTAGGTACTATTTATTTTTATGTACATACACGATTATCGGTGAGGTATCATACCTCACATACTTTTTCATCCTTTTGCTTCACTTTGACGATCAAGGAAAAATTAGTGTGATGCCCTCCACTTCATTCGAGGCAGTTATATAATGTCGTCTGATAAGTTGTGTAACCCAAGTTGTTTATTTAAAAACAAAGTTAAAAAGTACATAAATACAATTCGTAGGACTTCTCGTACGTTTTAAAAGTGGTTGGTGCTTATTTTACATAAGTAATAAATAGTTTTATAAAGTAGACTCCTTCACATTTCACTTCCTTCGAAAGACTCGTTGTAGCGTCCTTTGGGTTTTTCTGATGATGGGACAGAGTCGACCAGACCAATAGGATCAATCTTCTGTAAGTAGTACAGGTACCTGTGAAAACATTAAGAATTTGGGTATAGTCATGTCTTACAGATTCAAGTCGTTTCATCTACAATTTCTGCGAGATGTACTACTGTAATAATATCTAGTACAATCTTCTAGTACAATAATAATTATTGTTGGAAAAAGGAAGAGGCTGGAACTATCATACACCGACTCCACCATTAAATTTTGTATCATTTCTCTTTAATGGACAAGTCAGGTAGGTACTCACAAGAAAATAAGGACAGATGGAATCGTCATAAAGGCGCCCACAATGAAGAACGCACCGGGGAAAGTAGCCAATGTTTTGTGGTACACAAAACTGTACAGTGGCTGGTATATTACTGGGACGATTGCTTCGCAAACTCCAAACAGGGAGTTTATTTTCCCTGTAAAATTATACAATAGTGATCAGAATGACGATGTGGATTCTCCATAAACATTGAAGCTTCTCTGGATGTTTCATATTTCTGAAATTATTAAACCAAGAGCTCAATTTTCTTGCATACCAAGTTCTTCTGACGGAACTAGTTTGGAGGCAATGGACCTCATGGCTATCATCCCAGTTCCTCCAATGATTTCAATCAGCGTCACTGAAATCCAATTGAGCTATATTAGACAAAAATTGTTCTTCAACTGGAAGTAGGGGTTTCAATCCGAACCTTTTCACAATCCGCGCAAGATTGGCTCCTTAGTTAGGTTATTCTGAACTAAATTGAAGGGACAAGTGATAATTAGTTAAAATTATGGAAAAAATGGAAAGCCAAACCCCGGAAATCTCAGCCATTTTTTAATGCATGGAAACGAGCCCTAAAAAGGCAAAGAGCGCTGAGCGTTTCATCTCCCATTCTGCCTCTTATTTTTGAACACATGTAACCTGCAGCCGAGAACGCCCTCTCAGCCTCGACGCTTGTTGAAGGACGATAGCAAGATATCCCAAAGTCAAATTTAACTTTCCAATCTCTCCTTCTGTTTCGAGTTAAATCATTTATTTTTTTCAAAATTTCCTCCAACTCTTGGGAACTCAAATTTGACTTGATTTTATGGATCGCGACGGTTGTAGAGGGTTGAGATTCTGCGGGAAATTTTTGTCTGAAGTTCTTCCTGCAGACTGAGAGGTTCGTGCAAATGAGAACTTGATGAGGGCTGGCTCGCAGACAAAAAATATTCCAACGTTTCCATTTCTGTCGGGTTCAGTCGATGTGCGGATCCGCGCAGGACGGGAGTTGAAAATCTTGCGCGGATCCGCAAGCCACAAAAAGCGCGGATCCCTGCAAGATCGCGGATGGCGGATTGTGAGATTGAAAACCCTAACTGGAAGGAATATATTCATCAAAATCAAAAATCAGAAGATATCTGTAATAAAAAATATAATTATCTCGCTGGATAATCCAACTTTTTGTTTAGAAAGCTGTTTAATTTATACCCTAATGAGAAATAGGCTCTTTAAAAGTACAGCTATTAGAACTTGTGACATCATATTCGAATTAAGCACTTTTCTAAACCCTCGAACCATTATCTCAATAGAGAGATTTTCATCAGAAGCGAAAAGGAGAGGAATAGGTCAATTCTTTAAAGAGTCGATAGTTTGTACCGGCAACGTTTAGACTTTGCCTAGACTTTGTATACAACACAATGTCATGTCGTTGTATACAAAACAATAAATGAATAGAGTGTAAAATAAATCTCATTTTATGGTAGGCATTGTACAGAAGGCCGGATCATGTTCTGGGCATTGTGAACATAGCCTTGCCAATGGTCAAAAGAGAGTTAAAAATGAAACAATTGATTTTTTGCCAAAGAAATGCTGTTTTTTTTTTAAATTCATTATTTTGTTTATTCTTAATGTGTTCTTTAATCGTGTGTGAACGATTAGATAAACGGATATTGTAGGCATTAGGTACATGCATACAATTGAAAATCAATGCTAGGTATTGTGTACAGCCAATGTGCCTAAAGTTAGTTAAAAATGAAGGAATTTCATAACAGTATGGCAGGAAATGCATACAACAACTTGGCATATTATGCTCCAGAGGATGGTGGATGTTCCCTTCTTTCCGTTGTGTGGATGGCGTGTGATGCTTTTTGGTGATACATGTATGTAGCTGCAGCTGATCATATGAAAGTTGAGTGAAGAATTCTTTATGTACCAAACTATTCAAATTTTGTGCTTTTCAATGTTAGGAGATAAATGGGCCGTTGGTCGAAGCCTTGGATTTAAATAATTCAACAACTTCTGTCCTCAACGCTCATGGAGAATTTCTTATGCTGACAACCCTCGGCAAGTTGGATAAATCAATTTCAAATTTGAAATTTGGGGAAATACTGACCAAACATACCAGTATATTTTACTCCAGTGTAAAGGTATTTTTGTGATAGTATATATATATACTATATACATACCTACTATACTATCGTACTAGGTATATTATTCTTATTAGTGTTGACTTCTTCCGCGAAATTCTAAATCCGGAAACCGGAGGACACATAAATAACTGGGCGTTTAGCTGTTCATTAAATGAAATGCAAATTTTACCATAACCTTTTCGTGCGGTGACCTCAATGTCCGATTTTAGGGGTTGACGCGGTGCTTGATAGGTCACATGACTGTTGGATATGCAATCCCGCCTTACATTACTTAATAATTAAGTAATTATTAGTATTAACCATTTTTTGCTACTCGTAGCTATATAATATATAGCTATATATTATATATATTATTTCTCCCACAACTCCGCTCAGGTCTGATGAAACCACCTGTTGTCTCTCGTGTGCTCTAATCCATGCAGTTACAATCCGATTCCGAATAAATCAAGTTGTCAGAATTCTCGACATTTGTTTAACTCTGTCAGCAATGACGGACCCGTCACAACAGGTGACCAATCATCATGATACCCAATACATGACGACCAATCTCAAAGAGGACGTCTATGGTGTCAACGCCCCTCTCAGACCCCCGATTCAAATACGCTTTTGTTGCCTAAGGCTCTATAAATAATGGAGACGGGGTTTCTAATACTGGTATGTGATTCCGCTTTTGTAATTTTTGAAAGATGGCCTTTCCAGAACGAAGTAAAAACAAAGTCTATTCAAGTCTGTTAAAAACAAGTCAATAGTTCATTGAACTCAACTTCCCCCTCCAAACAGATCCTTCCATCACTGCACCTACGACACTTTCTTGAAAAATTTCCCCTATTTGAATTATTTTCATGTAGAATTAAGAGGGCTTACCGATATAAAATGTAAAACTAGTGGACGAAAATGCGTAGAAAAAAGCCGCTATGACTTTGGAGCTGAACGCTATGGCTCCCAACATTGAATCTTCCATTTTCAACTTGTGAGTGAGCAGCGAAATTCCCAAAGCGGTTCCTGAAAATACGCGCAAATTACACATAATGAAATAATTACTTATAAATGTTGATATTGAATCACTCAATCGATTTGTGCTCTTCAATTGGTTGGAATTAAAATGAATCCAGGTCAAAAAGTTCCCGGACAAATGTTTCCCAAAGGTAGGTAGGACGAAATTTTAAAGTTCCCGAAGGTAGTAAATGGGAGAATTAAAACTAATCAGAGACAGAAAAATTTTCTTTAATCCTAAATCTGTTGATTTTCAGGTGTTTCAGAAATTCATTAATGAAACAAAATTTGGTTCATTAATGAATTACCACAACAAACATGAACATTTAATGTTTGCCACTCGTCTGGGAAAATGAGAAAACATTTTTTTTTTTTTCAAACAATAAGTTAATGTTATTATACTATAAGTACCTATTAGGCATTCACTTATTGTTTGAATTTTTTTTTAAATTGTTTTTTATTGTTTTTTCTCATTTTCCCAGACGAGTGTCCAACAATGGGATTCGAAACACCTGAAAATCAACTGATTTAGGATTCTCTGTCTCTGACTAGTTTTAATTCTCCCATTTACTACCTTCGGGAACTTGGGTTGGGGGGGGTCTAAAGTAAAGGGAAAATAGACTTAGATAAGAAGGTAGGTACATTTTTGACTAGATTATAAGAATAATCTAATTTCTACTTTCCGAAAGGGAAACGTCAAAGTCAAAAAGTGATTCTTCTTCTTTGGGCGCCCTACCCGCAAACGGGCGTTGGCGACTTCTCGCTACTAACTTCTGTTGAGCGTGTTAACCAGTTATTACATAAGACGTAGGGACCTACCTACTGGTTAACGCCAGTTCCGAACGGCAAATTTGAGAAGTTCTATAGTCAGAATATTTTCGATTGGTTGCCATTTCCTTCCAAAAGGTGATTAACAGTACAAGGAAGATGTACAGCGGCTGCAGGGATCGAACAAGCAACCTTTGACTGAGCAGCCCAACGCTCTAACCATTGGGCCAATCATAACCACAAAAAGTGACTACCTAGTAGGTAGTACCTACATTAATTTTCATCATCCATCTTCTTCTTCTTCGTCTTCGTCTTCTTAATAAGATATACCCCAAATGTCTCACCTGACTAGCAAACCTCTAGAGGAGGGCCTTCTTATTTGAAACAAATCACTTGAAACAAATTTCCCGAGGAGCTTCCATTTTTCGTTACCTACTGCTTATTATTTCCGACACCAGTCAAAAATAAAATATCGATTCCAAAAGTATCGGTATCGAAAGAAAAGTATCGATACCATATTGATATCGATCAGTAAAGTTCATCCCTAGTGCGCCTCCCTATTTTCTGAACTAGGGATAACAGATTCTTCAAAACGAATCGATTTAAATTGTATCGATCTTTTTGGATAGAATCGAAAAGAATCGTAGTTTTTTCAAATAAAAGCATCGATTCTTTTAAGAATCGATACTTTTCGGATTTTTAAATGAGTCATCGTGGAATGAGAAAATCGTATACCTATAATAGGTATTGATTTTTCATGGAAGTATAACTTTTATCTACGATTCGAATTAATTTATCGATTACTTTAAGAAGTGTCGACTTTTGAAAATCTGAAATCTGAAATCTGAAAACTTTTTTAAGAATCGATACTTCTTCTAATTCCAATAGGCGTCTGAGGGCATTTGCCAGCGCCTTCTGATGACAAATGACTTTACAAAAATGTACCAAAATTTGTACAATTTACGTAAAATGTAAGATGTAAAATGTTCGATTTAATTTATGTAATAGTATAGGTTCTTCCTTATATCAAACCAAGGTTATTAGTTGTCTTGATTGTCAAAATTTGGACATTCTGTGTCCTTCAAAATGAAAGAATCGGACCGATTCTCAGTTTTGAATCGATTCTCCGATACATCGGGAGAAAAAAAGAATCTTAAAGTATCGTTTCTTGCATGAATCGATACTTTTTCGACATCCCTATTCTAAAGTTTTGTAAACAAACTTGTTGTCATTAAAAGACTAAATTTTGGTTGTTGTGTTATGAAATTACACATAATATGTCATATTATGTCTTTTGGGTTGTTTTTATTTGGTTGCTAGGTACGTATTTTTGTTGTTTTTTGAGAATGAATTGCGTGCGCTATGAGATGTTTAGGTGGTCGTTCAGTTCGTGGAATTACGCTGAAAAAAAGTACGAACTCGTCAAAAACGGGCGATCGACACCTGAGTTGCCTGCTGTGAGAAAAGAACGAAATCGTGAGTACCTACCTACTAGTTGGTTCACTCGGCTTTCTCTAGCGGAAACTACCAGTACTAGTAGTAGGAAACTATTGAGTACGGATGGATTTTAGGGTGTAGGTCGACTTCACGTCTCTATTGTTTCTCTTAGGTAGGTACCTGCTGTTTCTTCGGAAAGGAATGCTTGCGCGACATAAGTACGATACTCTCCACTCCATAGCCACGCTACGCCGCTGGAATCGACCTCGCATTCCCAAGTTATAATTGGTAGGTAGGTACAGTGAGATTTGAATGATCAAAATGGTGATTCCAACGTTAACTTACCTATTAGGTTCACTATCGTGATGTATGTTGAGTAGAGGCTGAAGTCAACTTCATTCCATTCGAACCTTTTTATGGTGAACAGATAGCCGACAGCTTGCTCACCTGGAAAATAATCTTGTTTTAGGCAATTTCGTGTTTGTACGAAACAGAACCCAGAAGCTGTGTCGTCCGTGTAGTTTCACCTGTAGGTAATCTGTGTAGGATAGTGGGACACTTAGATGTCCCCTACCCACAAAACATTAAATTTTGATCAGAATTTCTCATATACATTTTTTTTTATATGCTGCGCCCAATGCTATCCACGTTGTCCATTTCTTTTTTGGGGATAATATCCATTCTTGAGCTGTTTTAACTAGATGAGGTGATTGCTTCTCTTGCATAGTGGTGAGAGGCCAAGTCAGTTTATCAGTCTTCCCTTCCCAAATTACTACCTATAATATAGTTTGATTATAATTTTGGTCACATCAGGGACATTTTTCCTGGGACCAAAACGGTTTTATGTGACCAAAATGACGGAAACTGCACATTCTGAGCTGTAGAACCTTTTAACGATCTTTAATGAATTAAAAATTTCAACCTATTGTTGTATCAAGTCGTGCGCTTGCATTCAAGATTATGGGAATTAAGATTAGATTGGTACCTACCTACTCAATTCTTGGGGGTTTGAAGAGTCTAGTGTGATTTTTGTAATCCCGATTGAACACCCAGAAAACGTCCTTGACATCACGGTGGACTATCCTTGTTTTTGGTACATATTGCTTCAGGAACTGGCGGAAAACTAGGTTTTAGTCACTTTAGTCACATATTGATTTCGGCGAAGATTTCAATAATACACATTATAAACAAATTGAATTTGACTCCATGATTCACAAACTTAGGCGCTATCACCAGCAGCAAGAACCTGGATTGAAACGAATTTTCCCAGGCCTGTGAGAGAGTTTGGAGAGACATCACTCAAGTTTGTGGTGCATTTTGAAAAATACAGTCAATAATTCAAAATTAGCATCAATCATTCTTGCATGGACCTGGGACAGCATTTCCTTCCGTACAACACAAGGAGAATTAATTTTCGGAAATTTAGAGGAGTTCAAAATGCTGTGAACAAAATGACCTAAAATTTTGGTTTTCAGCTATAAATGTGTCAAAATTGAATTCTTATCGCTGCTGTTCCATATTCTAACTCCCAAATACATTTAAATGGGTCAGGAAGGTCAAAATTCTTCATTGGAATAAATTGATTTTGAAAAAGTTCACCAGCCCAAAGTGTCCCACTATGTGAAACAGGGCCGTAGAGTTTCAACTGTTCAACTAGAGTTTCAACTTCAATTCTTGAAGTAGTCAAGAATGAAGAAGTAAAAAGTCAAATATCGGGTTATAGCCCAGGAAAGTTAGTGCTAAAAAGGGGCCTAGGTGAGAAGCAATAGTACACAGCTGGAAATAGTTTTAACCCCTTTTGGAGGTGCCAAATTGAGTTTGCGACGGTTTCTTGGCTGTGCTTCAGATGTGGGAGCATAAAAACCTCGAAATTTTCGCTCTTTTTTCAGTATTTCGCTTATAGCGCGAAAAGTACGCATTCTACTGAAACGTTAACTTTCCTTTTTTCAGGGGGATTAAATTTAGCGTCGAATGACGTTTGTTGCATCGAAATTGGTCCAGCCGTTCAACCGCAATCGCGCAGTCAAAGATTGGTGATTTTTGCAAACTTAGCTGAAAAGTTGACTACCCTCAACTTCTAACGCCTGTAGGTCCCATATGACTGCACCGATCGAAAAATGTCCAAGGAATATTTAATTGTGAATCGGATGCTTTTTTGTTTGTTTGAAATTTGCACACTCCCCTACCAATCTTTGACGAGCGATTGCGGCTGAACGGCTGGACCGATTTTGATGCAACAAACGCCATTTGACGCTAAATTTAATGTTCTTTATAAAAGTAATGAGTAAAATTTTCTGTAGGATGCGTACTTTTCGCGTTAGAAGCGAAGTATGGTCTGAAAAAAAGAGCGAAAAATTCCGAGGCTCCCACATCTGAAGCACAGCCTAGAAACCGTCGCAAACTCAGATGGGTCTTATTTGGGACTCACAAAAGGGGTTAAAACGGTTTCCAGCTGTGTTCTATTTTTTCTCACCTACAGCACTAATTTGCCGGGGCTATTATCAGAAGGAATGAAAATCTGATATTCTGAGTGCAATAAACTAAAATTCAAGTTTTGGGGGACAATTTTCATACCATCATCTTTTTGGTTTATTATTCTTGGAATAATACACAGGTGTATGAATTCGCGACGTCCAAACACTGCACAAAAAATTGTACATTTTTATTTATATTTTTCTGGGTGTAAGCCCCAACAAGCGTTCGCGTGAATAGAGGAGCAATTTTGGGCTTGAGATGAATATTTTTAGCTCAATGTTTTCCTCATTCCTGTCATGGAATCAGTCCGTCGCCGAGTTCTGATTTGTGATACCCACACATCTCGAAGCGCCATTTGTTTCGAATCATTCCACTCTGCCTCTAACTACGTAGTTCTCTGGCATCCAGGATATGCTCACTGCTCAATTAGCAATTATCAATCACTAAGCCCAAGGGTGTGGGATGGGTCAGTTCAGATTGAGGATTACCTACACCTGTACTACTCAACGCCAACCAAATCACAGCGATTGAATGCACGAATCGCATTTGATTATTCACATTATGCCGGATTAGATGAGTCATGGTGGGATGAAGGGATGCTGTGCGGTCGGAATTGTGGGATCTCAAGTGTGACAGCTGTTTCTTGGTGGTGGCGAATCATGATGATGAACGGTTGCCTAAGTCACTCTCGAGTGTGGTTGGACGTTCCAAGTTCAAGGTGGCCTTAATGGAAATACCATCTCGTGTGGATGTGGATGCGATGATTGCTATCCTGATGAGCTGAGCTACTCTACTCGACTTTACGGCTTCAGTTTATCCTTAAACCCATAGGCTCAGCGTTTCCGGAAGAAAATCTACGGATACCATAAACTTTTAAGCTAAAAGGTACAACGAAAAATTGTGTTTCAGATATTAAAAAATTACGAATTACATAAATTAAGAAATAAAATTTATTTCTTTGTATTTAACACAAAAGAAGCCACGTTGCAGAACGAAGTGGTGCTATACTTCATCTGTCTTAGAACAAAATTGGTTCAAACAGAACGGTAGACTCATGTTAGACTTTTTTTTAGACTAATAAATTGTTGGTTAAATTTCAATCATTCAATGAATGGGTTCATCAAAATTTAAAACCGTGTGCCAACACCCGGCTATTTAAACGAAGGCGAAGGCGTGAAATGGAGTTTCTTTTGGTCTGTGTAAGAAAGGGCTGTAGTAATAATAAACCTACATGACATAAGGTAAAATTGTTTCACGATTTGAAGAATCCAAAAATGGAATGTGCGCAAATGCCGTTTTGGGCTGCAGTCGTTTTTTTTTTTTTTTTTTTTTTCAATGTCGGTGGTCGGATCTCCATTTAATTGCGTCCACAAGGTTTTCAGCCCAATCATTCTACCCCGTGGCGCTTTTTAGGGCTAAAAAGGGGTTGCAGAAGGGGTTTTTGAAGGATTTAGGGTAGGGGGTCGAGTGGGATGTCGTTTTTGAGGTATTTTTGGACGTGAATCTCAGTGAATGGGGATAGCAAACCCTTCCGACTATGATGGACATAGGCCAGGGGGTCGAATGAGGTGTCTTTTTCGAGGTAGTATAATATACGAAATTATCGTATCAGACAGTTTTCACATAATATGTATGTGAAAACTGTCTGATACTAGTTCATATTATGAACTAGTACTGTTCAGTCCTTTTAAGATGCGTAGGTATAGGTGTCTTTTGGTCTGAAACCCATTTCAAATTTCCCGTGACAGTTTGTCGGTTCGGTGTTGAACATGCCCCCTCCCCCCACTCCAAAAAAGAAAAGATTTACATGTACATATGTATGGACTCGCAGTCCTTTTCACATGAAAATGCTACAAACTTTACACAAGGGTTTATTATTCTTTGATATAAGTTGTCCAACACTTATTTAATTATTAAGTCTCTGTCAATAACCAAATTATTTAAAAAGAAATTTCCTATCCAGCGTTTAGACGGATTACGGAACCCCCCTTTTATAATATGCGTGGATTAAATAATATTTAATCCACGTAAAATTTTTTTTTGGTGTGTAAAGTAGGTACACATCTACGTACGTTTAAGGACAAATGAAGGATGTCAAAAGCGTAAGGGCCCAAACATAGAAAAAGCAGAAAACCAGCCGTAAGCCAGCAGCAAACCAGCAGTAAAGGCTGCAAATTTTACTCAAGGGTTTATTATTCTTCGTTAGGTACTTGTGCAAAAATTTAATTCTGTCAACCAGAAAAAATTTTTTTTTAAATTTTTTGTTTTTACTCGAAAAATATTTGACCTCCTGGGATCCTTCAAAAATCCCATTCTTAGCCCCATGAAAGCCCCATAGATCGCCACAGTGAAATTGGATCGTTCCGGAACAACCAAAAATGGATTCTACGTCCAAAAATACTTCGAAAACGACTCCTAACTCGATCCCATAGCCAAAAGCCTTCAAAAAACCCTCCCATAGCCTCATTTTAGCCCCATAGCGCCCCACGGGTTTGGGCGATCAGGCTGAAAACCTTGCGGGCACAACTAGATGGTAAACCAAGTATTTTGTCAAAATTTCAGATTTATTAAAACTTCCTACTGCCCAAAACGGCCGTCCCACGACTGCCCAAAATGACCGTCCAGATACCTACTAATCTATACTTCTATAAACCTAAGGTTCAATTCACACAGAACGGGCGTCAGGCGGCGACGTGACCCGTGCAATGCACACAGAAGCGGTGGGTCACTGGCGAGAAAGGACGTCGGTAAGCTGGTTTTGTCATGTAAAACAAGAATTTTTCAAGCAGTGACGAAGATGAAGTGGCGCAGGATTTGCAAAATTTGGCTAATGAGCTATCGGATCGAGTCAGGTGTCGTTTTCGAAGTATTTTTGGACTTAGAATCCATTTTTTGGGATCCCGGAACGATCCGATTTCACTGTCGCGATCTTTAGGGCTTTCATGGGGCTACAAATGGGATTTTTGAAGGATCCCCGGAGCTCAAATACCTATTTTTCAAGAAAAAAAGAATACCTAATTGTTGAAAAAAAAAAAAAATGTTTTTGTAAGAAAAAATTTTTTTTCCCTAAACTTTTCTTCATTGACAGAATTAAATTTCTGCACAACTAACCCATATCAAAGAATAATAAACCCTAGTGTAAAATTTGCAGCGTTTTTATAAATTTCTTCTCAAAACTCAATATTAAATGCAAAAATTATTTAATAATCACGCACGATGATGATAATATGTCTCTTATATTATCATCATCGTGCGTGATTATTATTATCTCTTTGACACTGAACTTCAGTGACTGAAGTGGCGCGCCACTTCTTCTACGCCACGAGAGACGGCGAACGGACGTGACAAATGTCGGAGGGCGTCCGCCCGTGCCACGCCACCTCTGTTACAATGGTACAAATTTTGTTTACATGGGAAGACGCGAAAGGGACAAAATTTGTCCTTGGACATTTAATGTCCGCGCCTCGTCTCCGCCCGACGTCCGTTCTGTGTGAATTGGGCCTAAGAAGCTCAGAACAGCGGGACCAGGGGCGGATAGGCGGTTTTGACCGGCCCGGGCGATTTAATTTGACCGGCCCTACCCCGCCCCCTCCATCACACACACAGTTACTTATCCAAAGACCTTACTTTTAATACCTGGGTGAACCTAATACTTAGGTGAAAGAGAAAAATAACAGGGCCTATATTTTGAAAAAATAAAAGTGGCGCTGGTATGTGAATTAGTTAGTACCGTTTATGCAAACAAAATAGCGCTTCAAGGTAAGATGCATTTTGCACATTTCTTCAGTTAAGTACATAATCACAGCTTATCAACAATAAAAAGAAGGCTCGCAAGAGGAGCATCTGGCTGGAGCACTGATTCGAGAGGCTTTGGGCATTTCTGGCCCTCCTCACCTTCACCCCTCCACCCCTTCTAATGTATGTCCCCCGCTTCTTACGAATTCTAGGCTCAATCTCAGGCCCATGGTAGATTTGTTTTTTAACATTTTCATGTCTAGTGTTTGGACGGATGAAGGACCCCGTAAAATCAATTATCAAGGTTACTCGAAAAATGAGTCCTTATTCGACTTCCTGGCTTCCTTCAAAAGCCCCATGGATCCCAACGGTGAAGTCGGAAGCTTTTAGGAGTCCCGAAAATTGATTTTAAGTCCAAAAATAGTTCGAAGACGACACCTAACTCTTCCAAAACCCCTCCTGTAGCCCCTTTTTAGATCCCCTGAGCCCCCACCGGTTTGTGCGATCGGGTTGAACACCTTGCGAGTTCAACTAAAAGGAGACCCAAGTATTTTGTCACAAATTTCAGATTTTCAAATGAATTCCTTCTGCTCAAAACGTCGTGGGCGGCGGACGGACATTTCAGTTTCATCTTGAAACGTAGTATAGATTACAAATTTTGAGGACGATCAAAATTGTTCACCCCTGTTGCAAATACTAAAGTGTATTATTCCAAGAATATTTAACCAAAACGGGACACATAACGCTCGCACACAAAATAAATGCTGATGAGGGAGTAGGCACCAAGCAGAAGGCGATGGCAAGGAGGGCCGATAATGACCAAAGCCCCTTGGCTCAGTGCTCCGGCCAGACTCTCCTGCTTGCAAGCCATCAACGTAAGATCCTCCAGATTGTTATCACTCAGAGTTTGCCTCAGCCTTGATTCGATAATTTTAAATTTTGAAAAACTCCTCCAACATTCGACTTGGGTCGTGCAAAGCGTTACCAAAAGTTTGTTGAAAATAAAAAAAAGTCTTGCATGCGATGAGGCCATGAGGTTGTACTGTTTTAAAATCTTGTTGCACAAATTACGCATTTATTGAACTTGCAATCCACCATATGAGGAACAAAGCCAACCAGATTCTTCTATGTCTTGAGTTTTTCTTTTCTCGCTTAGTACTGTATGAAAACATTTTTCTCCAGCTTCGACCGGCCCCTCAGGACCGTCGGCCCTTCGGGCGACGCCCGATCGCCCGACCTGCCTATCCGCCCCTGAGCGGGACGGCGTACGGCGGACGGACATTTCGGTTTTGGAATCCTAGACCTTTTGAAACGGATAATGTCAAAGGCCGATCCGAGTCGTCGACCTCCGTCGCGATTAAATAGGTGTATTATTCCAAGAATAATAAACCAAAATGGTGCTTTGGCCCTTATGCATAGAGAACCCTTAAAATTTTGAGGCCGATCAAAATTGTTTACCCCCGTCGCGAAAGCGTTGGTTGATTATTCAAGGCAACACTTGAGCAGCAAATTTATGAACTAGGTATGTACCTCTACAAACGGTCTCCTCCTTTACCTAAATTTTTGATTTGTTGTTCGATAATACCGGTGAGGTACATTTTTGGGAAGGGGAAATTTCATTGAAAATTGCCCTTTTTAATAGAGAATGCTCAAAATCTTTTTTAACCCTCCCCCTCAAGGTCTTAATTCTTGAGGAAGTCTAAAAAAGATTTAATGGCAGGATTGTGAAGGTCGTGCCAAATCTAGTAGAGAGGTGGATCGTACACGGTTGGTTTCCCAATTATTGAGTTCATATTGCTACCACAACCTTGTCTTTGAGTTTGTCCTTTTTTTTATTGCATTATACACCGCTCCGTTGGCGTATTCGCTTTTCCTGTTTCAATGAAATACACACATCGCATAATTTATAAAATATTTATGTAATCGGATCCTGTCTAAGCCGTAAGAGGCAAAAGCCGGCTCATTACCGTTCTTTTATTGACTCCCTGATACGTCCGATAACCCACCTCGTCTCCAAACGAACTTGTTGAGAAATCCACTGCGGAAAGAGCAAATCCAGTCAGCAACTAGACCTTATTTAGCGCATGATGCCTGCGAACCTTGCTCCTCAAGTTATGCAGTGATCTAGTTTTTAATATGTATATAAGTCGAGGATACTTATCTCTCCCACCATACTTCTACCGTGCAGCTGCCAAATGGAATGAGATAGTTTTCGTTGTACCTACATCTGGTCATTTTTTTTAAATCGAAAAAATAAATTCCTTCGACCAGCTGAAATGGGAGGGAAAAATAACTTGTTAGAAGGGATTTCCAATAATTACGACGAACTTATACAACTTCGAGGGCTCCTAAGAACGTTCCAGGGTATTTTTAATTTTTGGCGCCAAACCCTGCTGCATTTGCAAAAAGCTTGTGGGAGCGACTGTACGGAGAGGGCCTAAGTAGGTCAACAGGGGAATGTGATTAATTTGGGGCCGGGACCCACCAAAAAAGCAGACAATCGTCCTTAAACCCACATGTTGATTAAATGACGCATCGAGTTCACATCCTCCATACGGGAATGTAAACATCGTCTGTTCGCCCTCCCATCAACTGAGAGACACTCATTTTTTAATTATATTTATTTAGGTACTTAAGATGAGAGAGAAAATTCGACGTGCTATACATGAAGAATTATTATCAGCAAGTTATGTGATATTATCCAGCTCAAAACGTCGACTTTTTCAATTTTATTCATTTAATTATTTCGAAAAGTGCTTGGAACCAGAACTCCTTCGTGTTTTGAGGGTAGCTGCAAGTCCTTAATTATGTTTTAATAAAAAGAGCTTAAAAATTAAGTTTTTTCTTGAATTTTTGATTTTTTTGTGTTCGTCAGATCCACGTTTTTCTAAAGATCTGAAATTTTTACAATATACTCGTTTCTCCATCAACTTGGGTCTGCAAGGTTTTGAGCCCTTATCGCCTTAACCTGTGGTGCTCTTTGGGCTAAAACTAGGACAACAGATGAGGTTTTTAAAGGATTTAGGGTGTCGAGAAGGTTGTCGTTTCCGAGGTATCTTTGGTCTTAGAATCCATTTATTGGAGTCATTTATCTGTACACAAGGTATTGATGTTTTTTTTTTAATTTCTACTTTTTTAAATGTAGATTTTTTATTTTTTATTTTTTTTTATTTTTTTTTAAATTATTAATTATTTATTTATTTTATTATAAATTTTTAAATTTATGCAAACGAATAATAAAACCTTGTGGAAAATAGGCCGTGTTTTCAAAAGGTTACGCTGCCAATTTAGAATTGTCGGTTCGTTTGGAAATAAAACGAAAAACGCTGCACATTTTACGCGTGGGTGTATTATTCCTATAAATTGTGCACAAATTGATTATGTCAATGATAAATGATTTCAAAAAATTGGAAGACCTGTAATCCTGTAAATTATTTTTATGCAGTGTTTGGACAGATGTGTGCCCCAAAAATTGGTTTATGCGATGAAAAGTAAACGGCACCTCATTCGACCTTCTGACATCCTCCATTTGTAGCTCCATTTGTAGCCCCCATGAAGGAATCCCCACGGTGAAATCGGATGGTTCTGGAACGGCCAAAAATGGATTCTACGTTGAAGAATACTTCGAAAACGACATCCCAATGTAGGGACCCTAAAACCTTAAAAATCGCTCACAAGGGTACCCATAGTCTACGAGTGTAAGACCAGCCGAGTATTTTGTCAAAATATCAGATAAAAAATCCCTACTGTCCGAATTGGCGGGGACGGAGGACGGACATTTAATTTATAGAATCTAGACTTCCGGACACATATCAGAACAAACTGTGCGGCCGATCAAAATGATTACCTACCCCCGTCGCGAAAATATAGACTTACAGAATAATAAACCAAAAGAGATCGTAATGATAAAATAGGTAGCAAAAATTAGCTTAACGCCGAATTCAGCGCGACTTGTCCTTCCGTGGGCACTCCATAAATTTACTCTGTATGTTACTCCTGTCATAATTTTTTCACAGTATTATGTATGACATGCGAAGTGCCAATAAATGAATAAATAAAACGCTGCAAATTTTACACTAGGTTTATTATTCTTTGATATAAGGTTACTTGTGCATAAATTTAATTCTGTCATTAAAAATTATTTTTTTAGATTTTTATTTTTCAACAAAAAATGTTTTTAAAAAAATTTTTTTTTACTTACTTGAAAAATATTTGACCTCCTGGGATCGTTCAAAAATCCCATTTGTAGGCCCATGAAGGGCCTATAGATCGCAACAGTGATATCGGATCGTTCCGGGACCCCAAAAAATTGATTCTACGTCCAAAAATACTTCGAAAACGACACTCCACTCGATCCTATAGCCAAAAGCCTTCAAAAACCCCCTTCTGTAGCCCCATTTTAGCCCCATAGCGTCCCACGGGTTTGGGCGATTGGGCTGAAAACTTTGCGGGCACAACTAGATGGTAAACCGAGTACCTATTTTGTCAAAATTTCAGATTAAAAAAAAAAAAAAAATCCTACTGCCCAAAACGGCCCGAACGGTTTTGGAATCTAGACCTCTTGAAACGGATAATGTCAAATTTTGTGGCCGATCGGAGTAGTTGACCTCCTTCGCGAAAACACGTGTGTTATTCCAAGAATAATAAACCAAAAAAGCAGATATTCAGGCTTCACAAATTCTTGAATAAATTTCAGGCACAATTCTATTTCGTACCATTTTAACCAAAATACTACATGGTACTTCATTACAAAATATTGCTTTTGAAAGCGGGGAAAAAATCATTGGTTTTGAACTGATGATTTTCTTTTACGTCTCTTTCGCATTTGGATTTAAAATAAGATCTAAGGGCCTTTTAAATTTTAATCCGGGTTCAATTCTTACCGTAAATTGGTCCAAAAATTGTAATGGAGAGAACCATGACGAGGAGGATTCTGGTCCGTAAATTTCCTTCTCTTCCTTTGAATGCTACATTGAACGTGTCCACCACATGTTTAGGGTCGAAAAACTCCTTCAAAACCGGCCCGTTTAGCTGAGTCGGAGGTCGTGCTTCTTTCAGCCGTAGAGCCCCATAGATGATTCCCAACACGTACATGACGGCGACCGTAGAGAAAACCCCGTAAAACCCGACTCCCTGGTAAAGAATCCCGCTGACGAGGGTCCCAGCCGGCAATGCCAGAGAGATGAACATGCTGACGACGCCGAGACGGACGGTTCTCATTTCAAGGGACGTCACGTCCCCCATGTAGCTAAACACGGCCATGAACATGGTCGACCAACTGCCAGTCAGGGCGGGGAATAAACCCTCTACCACTCCTGCTATTTCCATTGGCCATTCGTAGAAATAATAAGTGCATAAAATCAAGCCGACACTTGTCATGAGCTCTCCAGTCATCGGTAAAAGCATGAAAGGTTTTCTTCTTCCAGATCTGTCACTGAAAGAACCCAAAAATAAAATAAGCAGCGCAGGCAAACTACTTCGTAAAGTACTTTGCCAATAGTTCATGGTGACGACTAATCCCTGCACCGCTTCCATCTCTTTTTCTAAACCTGATACGTTTCTTATTGTTATTCTATCACATATTTCCCGGCTATAATTCAAATTCACTCGACAAGCCTTTTCCAAGTTCATGTTTTGCGTTGCCAAGCTGGCGATAACATTGGGGAGGATGTAACAGGCCAAAATCGGCTCCACCGTTATGTTGTCTACGAGATGGGACAACTTTTGTTTTATGGACATCCTTTTCCATTCTGCATGTCCGGCCATCGTCGGTCGTTTAGGTAGGACCGGATCACTGGTTAGGCAAAACTGAAACCGAAGAGCATGTTGCTCCTTTGACAGATTCGACGTGCGGAATAGCGGTGAAGATTCTGCGGAGAAAGTGCGGCAACCGCGAATTCCCGGCCCAGACTGAACGTCTCTCCGGGTGTCAGGGATCATAGTAAACTTTAGGCCTTGGCCCGAGTTGGGGGGCACAAGAACCTGAGAGAGGGATGAGGAACAAGTCCACGAATCCCTGTTAACCGGATCTTTGCCGCCGGAGCTTTCGCTGGTCTGCTCTCTGGACTTATGCGGTTCTCAACCTTTATCAATGCAGATTCTCTACCGGCAAACATACATCAGAGATTCTCCGCATGCATTCTCTCTCTAATGCAACCAACTGCAGCAATGTAAAATCCCGCTCGAAGGGATTGAAAATAATAAATTAGATTGAAAAACCGGAATTTTCTTTAAAAAAAAAAAACGCCGCAAATTTTACACAAGGGTTTATTATTCTTTAATACAGGTGCAGAAATTTAATTCTGTCAATGAAAAAAAAATTTAAAAATTTGTTTTTTGGGATTTTTTTACATTTAAAAATTTTGTTTGTTTTTTTCAAAAATTTTTTTTATTTGAAAAATATTTGACCACCTGGGATCCATCAAAAATCTCATTTCTAGCCCCATTTTAGCCCCATAGCGCCTCACGACTTTGGGCGATCGGGCTGAAGACCTTGCGGGCACAACTAGATGGTAAACCGAGTATTTTGACAAAATTTCAAATTTTTAAAAAACTTATATTGCCCAAAACGGCCCGGACGGCGTACGGCGGATGGACATTTCGGATTTAGAATGTATACCTCTTGAAACAGATAATGTCAAATTTTGAGGTCGATCGGAGTCGTCGACCTCCGTCGCGGAAACATAGGTGTATTATTCCAAGAATAATAAACCAAAATTCTGTCAATAAATTTTTTTTTCCAAAACATTTTTGAAAAAACTTAATTCTTTATTTTTTACTCGAAAAATATTTAACCTCCTGGGATCCTTCAAAAGTCCCATTTATAGCCCCATGAAAGCCCTATTATAGATCGCCGACCTACTACGACTATCCATTCGGGTGTGCATTAACTAGGTAATACGAGTAGGTATTAAATTTTGCTGTTGAACCCCCTCTAGCATGTCTTCTGCTTCCTTCCAGTCCCACATGATTGGACTGAACATTCCGCGGGATCAACTGGGAGAAGAAACGAGTATTTCTTCAAAATTTCTTCTTATTTTTATTCGATCGTTCTCAGACCCCCATAAGTGGATTCTACGTCCAAAAGTACTACGAAAAAAAAAAACAACAACAAAAAACACCTAACTCGATCCCATAGCCAAAAGCCTTCAAAAACCCCTTCCGTAGCCCCATTTTAGCCCCATAGCGCCCCACGGGTTTGGGCGACCGGGCTGAAAACGTTGCGGGCACAACTAGATGGTGAACCGAGTATTTTGTCAACATTTCAGATTTAAAAAAAATTCCCACTGCCCAAATCGGCCTGGACGGAGGACGGACATTTGTTTTTGAAATCTACGCACCTTGAAACGTATAATGACTAAATTTGAGGCCGATGAATATTTTCGACCTACGACACGTAGTATACCTACCCCTATTCTAAGAATAATAAGCCAAAAGGTGAACAGCCTACGAGTGTTACCCACAAGGTTTTCAGCCCGATGGTGCTTTTTGGGGGCATCAAGTTTTTGGAGGATTTTCGCGTAGAAACCGCTGAGTTTTTTAAATTTTTTAATTTTTAGTAATTCGAGAAAATGAATCATTTATGAAGGTTCCATACTGTGCAAATACTCCATGCATTTGTTTATATGCGTATTGTTCCTACAATTCCATTTGAATTCCGTAGGTTACGGCAATGGGTTCCCATCTGCGCACATCACGCAGTGCTGTTACCACAACCCAGTAATTTAGGAGCTCACTTGATTTAATACTCCGATTAGTGACCTGCCTGCTCACTAGAGGATACTGAATGCTTCTCAAGCCACTCGATAAAAGAGAAAAAAATCCTAAAAATGTGAAAACTTAACGACGCACGACCCACTGATCAAGAAAGTTATACTATTCTACTAGAATGTAGGTAACCTACATACGTAGTCCAACTTTTTCAACCCTCTCCGTTACGAGGCGGCCTTCGTTTTCAATGTTCTGGAGAAAATGTGAACGTCATTTGGGGATTTTGGGCAAGTCGAGCTGAACCGATGTCCTAGACCTGGGCCTTTATCGTTTAATCATGAGGACTAGGATGGTTCCCAAAAAATACGATCGATCATAAAAGGGCATCAAACGTCGGTACCCACAATCGAGCGTGTTATACCCGTGAAGTTCGTGAACTTCTCGTGAATAAGCAACACCTAGTGATAAATAGGATTTTTTTCAAAAGAGTAATCTAATTCGTGAGAACTCTAAATCACTTGAACGTGAATACATCAAGGATTCGTTATTAATGATGGAGAATCGCGATTGACGAGGACGAACAGTTGGTTTGTCCATTCGTGGAATGTGTAAAAATTATGTTGGCCAGTCTATACTTTTATTTGCTCGTGGATTGATGAATCATGCCACACAATTTATGGTAAACTATTCATTTGATGGTAAATAATTATAATCGGTAGGTACTCATCCTAGTTGAGGTTTTCAGACCAATCCGGTACGTACAACTCAACCTATAATGTTATACCTACAACCAGATTGATGTAGGTTTCATATAAATATTTTATACGAGTTGTACGAACTGAGTTTGGAGAAGTTAGTATAATTATTATACTAACTACTCCAAACTCAGTATTATTCCTTCCTATGACAGGGCAGTTCCGGTTCAAACCAGTTTTTAACCCTCCTACTGGTTATTGCCCCCACGTACCGGTTCTTAAAATCTTCAAACGGGTTAACTTTAAAGAAACCGGTCCCAATATCCCTTTTAAACTGGTTACTCACCTCCTCAACCCGTAAGTTTTTAACCCCCTAAATGGTTATTGCCCCTCGAAGCGAGTTATCTTCCTATCAGTATGTTTTTAACCCTTAAAAACCTGCCATTACCCCAAGGACCCTCCAACTCCGCCACAGGATTGGATACACGATGGACCCCCGGACTTTTATTACGGATTGATAGGAGTATGGTTGCATTTGCGGATGATATGGCTGTAATAATAAAGGGAATCCCGTGGTAGCCGGTCCACCTGGATGCTGGACGGGCTTTGGAAAGAATAACAGACTGGTTTGCGCTAAATAGTCTGACCATGAACGTTTCAAAAACTAAATACATTACATTTTCAATAAACATAGCAGGACAGCCGAATGAGTCATTTCTGTCTGTCCACAAGAAAACTGCCATGAACGACCCTATAAGTGTGAGAGAATAGATAGAGATGAGGAGATTAGATAGCTGGGCGTTTCTTTGGACCAACATCTAAAATGGAAGAGTCACATTAATGGAATTGTAGCTAGAGTAAGGAAAACATTTTAAGTACATCTTTATTATGCTGAGAAACTGGCTAGATAAAGAAATATGCAGACTCTCCACGCGATGTCAGAAACAAGTTGATCGCCCTCCAAGTATACTTCTACCAGAATGAGCTTAGGCTGAACACGAATAAAACGGTTATAATAATATTACGTTTAAGCATATATTATGTTTAAGCACATATATAATATAATATATATTATGTTTAAGCCCATCTGGTCGAATCCCTAACATGAGGCTCCCTTTCAACTACAAGGGCGAAACTATTCAGCTTACCAATTTTGCAAACTACCTCGGTCTGCAACTAAGCGGCTCTAAATTGTTCAGTAAAACTTGTCTGTCCCGAATCACAAAGGCACGGACAGCATCTGGATTTGCCATTGATGCTCTGGTTCGCAGCTCATGCTCATCCTGGGATTCAATTTGTAGGGTCTTCAAATCCTCGGTCCTTGGAACTCTTCTGTATAGCTCACCAATTTGGGCTAGATACACCAGAGAAGTTGAATGTATCCAAGTACAATTCTTCAAAAGAATGTTGTTTCGCTCACGCTGCACCACCAGTTATATGGTCAGACTTGAGGCAGGAGTACCTCCGCTGTCCTATGAAGTGCTCAAACGAGCACTCAATTTTCTTAGCTGAATCCTCAGGATGGAAGAGTCCCGACTGCCGAGGATCTGTCTCCCAGCTCTCATAGAATTGGATTAAAAAAAAAAAACAACGAAGAACAACCCGAGATTCAACTGGTTCACCCAGCTGAAAAATCTAGCTCGGGACTGCAGTGGTAAGGAAGTAATGATTCCAGAGGTCGCGTCTCTGACTGCCGCAATCCCAGGGATTCTTGGTCATCTGTCGTCATTTAATTCTATATAATATATAGAATATTATACGTCCTCACTAACCCAGAATTACATACCAATAGATCGGGGGGGGGGGGGGGGATGAGAATCACAGATTCCGTCCTAGCCAAGTGGATTGGTGGCTTGCCAGGAAGTTCTGCCATCTGTTCATCGTTGTAGGAGTTCGCTGGGGTGGTTTTTTTTTTCAGCGGAGAGCAGCACGTCGATTTCCGGGCATCACGGCAGCAGAGAGATGCACAAGACCGAGCAAAGATCAATGAATGGTTCAACGACCATCCTCCTTTTCCACAAATCATCAAATCATCGTCAAATCAAGTCGCTCGTGTCTCTATCTACAGGCCTTGCTGGCAACGAAAAAATCAATTGCCATTAAGCCCTCAACATTGGAACTGCGACCATGGAAAGATTCGTTGGTACCAAAGGGGAAATGAAGCAATCCAGGAAGAACACGGTGATGTCCCTGGCCAGTATGAGCTGCACCATCAAGATCGGGGGAGAAAAAGCTACCATAAACCCTCTGACCATTTTTCAAAGAAGAGCGATGAGGATGTTGAAAAGCTATTGGGATACGAACTCTCTCCATTCCCTCTATCCCTGTTCAATGAGGGTGGCATGAGGAAAGGAACCAAGTCCACCCTGTGTACCGTTCTACCAGAAGAGGAGAATCCAACTCTCGACGTGACGCAATTTGCGTCACGCAAACCACGAATGTTGTGGACGGTGGTTTCCTGCTCCATCGGGTCAAGTGGAGACCTCGCTCGACGATAGCTTCCATCTGCGAACAGAGCGCTGCCTACGTAATCAAACATTACGGCAACAGGTGTTTGATGGTTACGGAGACATCAACAGCACTAAAAGAGCCGAGCAGAAGCGGAGAGGCCTCCTGAAAACGTCCGCTGACATAAACTTCCAAGACGCGAACACCATCACCATCCAGCAGGAGCACTTCCTAGCTAACGAAAAAAAAAAAAAAAAAAAAAAAAAAAACAAGTCAAGGCTCATTGATTTCCTAACAAGGAGGATGTCAACATCCAAACAATGGTTGCCTCAGGAGATGCTGATACGGTCAGGTGTGGATTGGAACGAGCAGCTGAAAACGTGAGGGTAGCTGTGATTGGGGAGGATGTTGACCTCGTGGTGCTGCTTGTAGCCTTGACGCACCACAATCACAGTGGCCAAGTATTCTTCCTGGAGCCAGGCCGAGGGAACGTCCCCTCAAAGGTGTATTCCATCCACAAGCTACAGCAGCTGCCATTTGCGGACAACATCCTCCTCCTTCACAGATTCTCGGGCTGCGACACAACCTCAGCAATCTATGGGAAAAGCAAAGTGACAGCTGTCAAAAGTTTCACCGAGAACTCCACCATCATAGGTGAAGTTGCTGCATGTTTCTATCACCCCTCCTCTACACCACAAGAGATTGGGAGAGCTGGCGAGGTCCTCTTCCTCACTATTTTCAAGGCCCCTCCCCAACTCAAGACTTTGAATCTTCGACACCACGCCTTCCTGAAAGCCTCCGTCAGGCCAAACCCAGATTTGACTACCCTGCCACCAACCCAAGCATCAGCACTGCAGCACTCCCTCCGTGCTTATCTACAGCTACATAATTAACTGCATCTTACATACCAATAACTCACTTGCTTACTGGATTAATTGCTTTGCTAACAAATATCTTGGTATTTCTTTGCAGGTCCAACAGTGGCTGGGGAACAACTTACCACCAAGTAGCCTAGGATGGGACATGGGGGAGGATGGACTACTCTATCCAGGCCCCAGTAGCGCCTGAAGAAGTGCTGAACTCCATATTCTGTCGGTGCACAACCGGATGTGGCACTCGCTGCGGTTGTCGAAAAGCAGGCATTGCATGAGTGAGTCATTTGAGTAAAAATGACAAAAATTGGCAAACTTTTGAAATGGGCGTAATTGTTGATCGGTCAATGATAAATTGGCAATCAGCCACTTATTCTTCAAAGAAATTTGATGCTCTACAACTTTCTCTAAGAGAACGTTTTTCTCAGATCAACCGTTTGGACGCAAATCAACCAAGTTATCCGAAAAACGTGAGCTAAAAACCTAATTTTCATAATTTCTCCATTTTTCGATGCATATATCTTTGTAACGGTTCGGAATTTCGATATAACGTATATAATCAAAGTTGTAGAGAATTTAATCAGCTTTCATTTACTATAGGGCAAGGTTCATCGAAAAAGGCACAGTTTCCGAGATATTCACGAAAAACCTGAAAAAGGGACCTTTGGAGACCCCCCCCTAGAGTTCATACCCCACCCCCCAGGACTTTGAGTATGTTAATTAGGATACCCCCCCTACGTCTGTGCCAATTTTGGTTTGAAACCAGTACAATTCAGTCTTCACCCTTTCAAACTCTAATCCTTGTTGAGTGAATTAAGAAGCTATAAGAAGACCCGCCAACGCTATCGCATCTTGGCTGCCTGCACTTACAAATTGTCCTTCCCTGCCAACAAATTTATAAAGAAATCGAACGTTTTACCAATATTTTCGTATCCTAGAACATAAGTCCCTTGTCCATCACTGTGCAGTATTTTTAAAAGAGTTGTAGAGAAGGGTCTCTTCGCACACCTGTACAGCCTCGCCGGTTCTCCCCTTCCAGTTGTTTCTTGCCTCACTCACTACGCCGGTCCCCTCCAGCCGATATCGATAAGTCTCCCTCCTTGGCGCCTAGTCACCCCCAACGTCACATCTCGCGTGATACCACTGATACGACGGCTCCAGTATCAGTTGAACACTTCCAACGACCGACGACTCATCATCATGGCTAACTCTCTCGACCAACTGAAAAAATTGACGGTCGTCGTTGCAGATACCGGCGATTTTCAATGTAAGTCAAGCATCATCGACCTGTTTTGTGTTTTTCGCATACTCGCCTCCTCCGCTCTTAGCTTGTTGGAAAGTATCCGATAGGAAATTGTATCCTATTAAATTCTGTTGACCCTCGTACGACCTGTTGAATGCCGGCGTTACGATGCTGGAGTATGCATCCATGGTGATTTTTATTATTCTCCTATAGCTCCGAATTTAGGATGGAAACGTTCGTTTTTACAAACAAACAAAAAAAAACAAAAAACCTGAGCGGTATTGCCTCACGTAAACGTAAGTCCTTGATCTGGCCATTTCTTAGATAAGCCAAACCAAATTATGTGTTGTGCAACGATTGCAAACTCAAGAACTCCTGCGAGTTTGTTTCTCCAAATTCGCTCTTTTCTTACCTGTCGGATTGATTTTGTATTTTTTAAGGTATCTATGCGGTAAAAATTTTCAGATTCGCTTGGAAAATACTTTCCCAGCCGAGACGTCACCACGGAAAAAACTTTCCCAAGTAAAAGTGTATGAAATCCCTAATCAACTCTTTAGGGAAATTAGTGCTAACAGTTCACCTGTAAAAATGGTGCGTAGGGACTAGATGTAATGTAGGTACATTACATCTAAATGGCAGGTACATTTTTCGACAAAATATTCGACTAAATCTATTAGTCTCTGGTGTCATTGGTGTCGTGTTCGTCTGAAACAGAGGCATATTATATGTGTATAACAACTATAATAGGTGTATACATACACCTCAAAATCATATATGATTTTTTCTTTGGAGTACGTATACCTACTGATTCACCTACTGAGTGCCTTTATAATATGTTATGTTAAATTAATAAAAAACTGATTACTTAGTGAATAACTGTATTAGGTACCTAAAAGTAAGTTTCGGGAGACTCGAAGGGATTTTTTTCTTCGCATAGGAGAGATTTCTGGCGACACCAGTTAGATTACTGTAAATCAGTAGGTATAAGTACTAAAACAAAACAAAATACGTTGCAAATTTTACACTAGAGTTTATTATTCTTTGATATAGGTTGCTTGTGCAGAAATTGAATTCTGTGTCAATGGAAAAAATTGTAGAAAAAAAAATTCACTTATAAGTTTTTCGTCTGAGACATATTATGCCTCTGATCAGACGAAGAAGCCACCAGAGACCAATTCATTTAGTCGAATATTTTGACAAACAAAATTTGTACATTTAATGTACCTACCAATTACTTTATAATGTAATGAAGTCTAGTCATATTATCTAGTCGCTCTGCACCATTTTTATAGGTAAACTGCAAATATTTCCCTAAAGAGTTGGGAAAGTTTTTTTCCGTGGTGATGTTTTGGCTGGGATTTTCCTAGTTGTCTAAAATGGAAAAGTTTTACCGGGACAGTTTTTTTTTTTTTCATTTTTTAAACTTTTATAGAAATAAAAAATATACAATATTATTTACTTATAAAAAGGCTGCAAATTTTACACAAGGGTTTATTATTCTTTGATATAAGGTACTTGTGTGAAAATAAGTTCTGTGTCAATAAAAAAATGTTTTTTGCACAAAGTTTTGACACATTTTTTTTTTTTTGCAAACTTTTTTCAAAATACCTATGTTTTTACTTTAATATTCTTTATATAATAAATATATTATTCTTAATTAATATAAATTGCCCAAAACTTAATTCTATGTCAATTGAAAAATATTCTTTAAATTGCTGCAAAATTTTACTTGAAAAATATTTGACCTCCTGGGATCCTTGAAAAATCCCATTTGTAGCCCCATGAAAGCCCTATAGATCGCCACCGTGAAATCGTATCGTTCCGGGACCCCCAAAAATGGATTCTATGACCGAAAATGCTTCGAAAACGCCACCAAACTCGATCCCATAGCCAAAAGACTTCAAAAAACCCTCCCGTAACCCCATTTTAGCCCCACGGGTTTGGGCGATCGGGCTGAAAACCTTGCGGGCACAACTAGATGATAACCCAGTATTTTGTCAAAATTTCAGTTAAAAAAAAAAAAAAAAAAAAAAAAAAATTCCTAATGCCCAAAACGGCCCGGACGGCGTACGGACATTTCGGTTTTAGACCTCCTGAAACAGATAATGTCAAATTTTGAGGCCGATCGGAGTCGTCGACCTCCGTCGCGATCACATAGGTGTATTATTCCAAGAATAATAAACCCGAAATAAAAACGCTGCAAATTTTACACAAGGGTTTATTATTCTTTGATATAGGTTACTTGTACAGAAATTTAATTCTGTCAATAAAAAAAATTAAAAAAAAATTTTTTTTGGATTTTTATATTTCAAAAAAAATTTTTTTGAGGCGACTTTTTTTCAAAAATGTGTTTTTTCAAAAATTCTTTAATTTTTACTCGAAAGATATTTAACTTCTTGGGATCCATCAAAAATCCCATTTTTAGCTCCATGAAAGCCCTATAGATCGCCACAGTGAAATCGGATCGTTCCGGGACCCCAAAAAATGGATTCTACGTCCAAAAATACTTCGAAAACGACACCTGACTCGATCCCATAGCCAAAAGCCTTCAAAAACCACCTTCTGTAGCCCCATTTTAGCCCCAGAGCGCCCCACGGGTTTGGGCGATCGGGCTGAAAACCTTGCGGGCACAACTAGATGGTAAACCGAGTATTTTGTCAAAATTTCAGATTTTTTAAAAAATTCCTACTGCCCAAAACGGCCTGGACGGCGGACGGCGTACGGCGTACGGCGTACGGCGGACGGACATTTCGGATTTTGAATGTAGACCACTTGAAACGGATAATGTCAAATTTTGAGCCCGATCGGAGTCGTCGACCCGCGTCGCGAAAACATAGGTGTATTATTCCAAGAATAATAAACCAAAAAGTAGAAGATCTTTTCCATCGTTCCTCCTAATTAATTTACAAATAATCAAAGTGTGGTGTTTGCCGACGGTGCAGAGGTCTAATCCAATGAGGTGGTTAGGGTGAGAAATGACTCCTCTGCTGAGTACCCTTATTTACAAATAATAATGCCTCGTCTTGAAAAAAATATGAGAGTATGACGTTTGGACGCTACTCCCAAAATATCACAGACCGTTTGGGCGCACCAATGACAAAACTGAATTTGCTGAATCTCTGGCATGATGGGAACCCCCCCCCCCCCCTCCTAGCAACGCCACTGCTTTTTCACGATCTGTAATATTCTGATGAGGTGTATTGAAAATTTTATTGAGGTGTGTGCTATTCATCATTAGACTCAGTATTTACCTACTCTAGTTTTATGCCCCAGAGGTGTGAGGGACTTCGAAATCGTAGTGACAGTAATTTTTTCCAAAGTACATAAATGATTTGATAACAAGTCCTGCTTTTCACCTCATTTGATTTTTTTCTCTCTTTCACTCGTTAGCTATGAAGAAGTTCAATCCAACCGATGCGACGACAAATCCTTCTTTGATATTGTCTGCTGCTGGCCAACCCGAATATCAGCATTTGATCCAAAAAGCGGCGCAGTTTGGGAAAAATGCGGCAAGGTACGTTGTTTGAAATGTTTTCGTGATTTCCTAAATGGATTAGACCCTCAGGCGTAGAGAGAAAGTAGGGTGTGTAAGGTTGGGGGTTGCAGGTATTGAAATACCGCAAGCCCTATATTTGTTCGAAAGGTTGATGGATGGAAGGTTGTGAGAGGATTTTGAAAGAGCTTCGACAAGGTCGATACCTGCCAAGCCTGTCGAGACCGTTGACAAAGTGTCTGCATCGATCTCCATCGACCATAAAGCGGCAAGAGGGATGAGACAAAACAAGTGGAAGGAGCTGTCGAGCGTTCGGTTTGGGGAATTGCCCCAGCAGACACCAAATCGACATGTAGAGGCAAAAACACTACCCCCTAAAAGTAAACTGGCTGAGAAAAAAATCTTTCTTTAAATGACTAACGCTGATGTTTTGGTTTCAGCTCGATTGAGGCGCAAGTTGCTGCTGCTGTGGACGAATTGGTGGTGTTGTTTGGTTGTGAAATTCTGAAGATCATTCCAGGAAGGGTTTCCACCGAGGTTGATGCCAGGTAGTTAATGATGATTTGTTCCTATGTATTCCCACTGTTGGTAGCACTGAAATGAAGTATTGCTATTTCGACGTGGCGACAATTTGCTTACTGCTTTCTACTTAGGCCTATAGGACTTGATATTCTTTCATTTCTTTTTAAGTCAGCAAAGTTTTGTTTCAGGTTATCATTTGACAAGGAAGGAAGCGTCCAGAAAGCAATGAAATACATAAAGAGATACGAAGAACACGGTGTTGCAAAAGAACGAATCCTGATTAAACTGGCTTCAACCTGGGAAGGAATTCAAGCTGCCAGGTAAGCTGCATTTTTTGGCGGAACGTTCTTTCAGGGGTGACAAGTGTTTCCCCAGTGTGTGCAGCAGTCTCCCAGTGCCCTGGCTTGAGTCAGCGTTATCAAAATATGACAACAACATGAATGAATTCAAATAGGCTGGACACTACATGAATGAATTTAAATAGGCTGGAAAGCATTGCTGGCATCTGGGAAACCACTGTCGGTTTTAGGAACTGTGTTCCATCAGGGTGTTTTTATCGGAATAGCGGTTCCTCAGCTCGACAGCAAGGTATGGTAGGTGTGAGGTGCCATCACATAGCACCCTCAGGTAACATCCTTGGTGCCTAGTCCTTCAGGAAATAAACGGGTGGGTTCCACAGCCGCTTTGTAGGTACTCTGTCAGAGATACTAGGTGGATTTATATAATTATTTTACTCAATAAAATACAGTCATAGAATTTGAAGTCAGTATAATATACTGACATTTATATTATAAAATGCCACTTTTTTATACGGTAGATTTACCACTGATACTACCGTACCACCACCCCCCTCTACTATTCATTCTGTCTCTAAGGCAACGTTTCTTTTCATTTGTTCAACAGGTACCTTATTTCTTTTTCATTTAATATTTTAGGTTGTTGGAGGAGAAGCATGGAATCCATTGCAACCTGACACTTTTGTTCTCGCATTGCCAGGCTGTTGCGTGTGCTGAGGCCAAAGTCACTCTGATTTCCCCTTTCGTCGGACGCATCTTGGATTGGTTAGTATTGGAATAGGTTTCCTCATAAATTCCTTATACATTTGGTTCAAACATTTCTAATTGGTAGCCAGCCGTGAGTTCGCTGTTAAATCCTGTAATTGATAAGTAAATAGATGCTTAATTGCACCTACGTATTACTTCCGAGCCTACCATAGATAGACCTTTGTTTTCACTTTTGGGATCGAAAAAAGTTTGGTCCTCCAAAATTAATTTCTACTCGCATTTTAGAACCTCCTGAACGAATTTGGTTCCATGTCTGTCTATCCGCCTGTCCGCATTTCCTTGTTACACCACTACTTCCACAATGTTGATCCGATTTCGGTCAAATTTTCATGGATTACGCGGGAACGGCCCCTTGAAGTCCCATACGACATACATGCATCGTATCGTATACCCATACGGGGTATCGTGCCACGTCCAATAATATCTGCTACTTCCATAAATGAGGAGGTTTCTCGCAAAATGGGGTTTCTCACATTGTACTGACGATGGTCTAATCAACCGAAACGCGTCTAAAAGTTATATTTATATTTTTACCTTGGAAATAGACTACTTCGTACTTAAATCGTTTTTTTCTCTCACATTTTCTAAACTTTCAGAAAACCGCGAAAAACGTTTTTCTAAACTTGTAATTGTGATAAAACATGATTTTTGTTTTGTTGTGCCCAGTTTCCGGTCTATTTTTAGTTTAAATAAAAAATAAAAAATAAAATAAAAATAAATAAATTTTTTAGTAGGTAGTGAAAAACTAAAAATTAATATGGAGAAAACACCTTTTGACTGAAGTTTTTACAAAGTAACCTCAAATTTGGCTAAAATGTTTGTGTATCCTTGGATTTTGTGAGCAAGAAAGGTAAATAATAACAAATTGGTGAACGAGAGATCAAAACTGGTGACTTTTAATGAAAACTCTGAAGAAAAAAAAGTCAAATTTGTGACATTCTGGTTTAAAAAAAAAAAAACTGAACGACCAGCTTGGGCAATGTGATTGGCTATTTAATAGCCAGTTTTCTCCATGTAATAGCGGCTATTACATGGAGAAAACTGGTTTTCCTCGCAAGGTGACGAAGGAGAAAACCCCTTTTGCGTGCGACCTCCTCGAATGTAGTGTAATAGGTACCTACTGGGCTTAATGTTATTATGTTCATTCAGTAATTTAACTATGATATATAAGTCAGTCTTAGTCCTTTCGGGATTAATACACAATTTAAAGTGGCGTTGCGCAGTTACGTATGACGAAAAATAACAACAGATAGGTATCTCAAAACATTTGCGGCCATGTGCTAAATATTTGCGGCGATTTGGTTTTTAAATCAAGCCTATCAGCCTCAGGAAAGGGAGTTGATCATTCACCATGACGCATTTCAAGTGTTTCAACCTTATCCAGGTTTATTGCATCAAAATCTCCGTTTCTGACGAATTGCAGATTACGCCGTTGTTGAAGTTTCATAGCTACAACTCCGTGGGGCTATTCCTGGCCCCACATCTAAACACTTCGTGAATATGTACACTTTGTTCAATTTTTGTTGTTGAAAACTTCACATTTCAATTATTTAGAAATTTTTTACTAACGGAATCAATTTTTGCCCCACTACTACCAAAAATGTAAAATTTGCTGCGTTTTTTCTTAGTTCACTTGGTTTCAGGTACGTCCAGAAGACCGGCAATAAATACACCGCTGAGGAGGATCCTGGCGTGATATTTGTTACAAACACTTACAACTACTACAAAAAGTACGGCTACAAGACTCAAGTTATGGGTGCCTCCTTCAGAAACACAGGTTTGCAAGCTTTCTGGACACTGAATGAGCCATCATCGCCCGTCAAGTGCAAAAGCTCTAAATTGTATTACGTATAGCCCAGATGTTTGGATAATTCAATAATTGAATTACACCAATTATTGGTGTATTATTCTCTGAATAATCATCCTATGTTTTGGCGATGGAGGACAAAAATTTTGGTCGACCTCAACATTTTTTTTGATATCTCAAGATGTGTGGATTCCGAAAATGTAATGTTGGTTCGCCGTCCACGCATTTTTGGGCTGAATGAATTTAAAAAAGAAATTGTAAATCTACAAAATACTCGATTCTCCATCTGTTTGTGCCCGCAAGCTTTTCAGCCTAATCGCTCAAACCCGTGGGGCTCTGTGGGGCTATAAAAAAGAGGGGTTGCTGGAGGGTTTCTGCTGTAGGCTCGAGTGAGGCGTCATTTTCGAAGTATTTTTGTTCGTAGAATCCATTTTTGGGGGTCACACGTCGTCCAAGCGCTGTCCTACTCAAATAGATTTTTTTTTTTTTTTTTTCAAATTTTTCATCGACCTAGAATTAATTTTTGCGCAATTTATACCAATAAATACATAAAAAGTGTCTATTAATATTATGGCGTTTGTACTTGACTGATGTTGAATTAGTAACACTGTACTGTAATTTAAAATAATGAATATGAAAAATTAAGTCATTATAAGCTTTCATTTGTTTAAAGGTGAAATCAAGGCCCTAGCTGGGTGTGACTTGCTCACCATCAGCCCAAAACTCCTTGAGGAACTCGAAGGGGGAAAAGAGTCTGTCCCTAAGAAGCTATCTGTGGATTCAGGTTCGTAATTCAGCAGTTTCATACAAACCTACTTGGTATTGATATTCATTCAGGTGAACCTGGGCACCAAAATGATGAGCTGATAGAACAGTGATTAAATAACATATTTTGTTGAGGACGTAGAGGCCTAGTGTGGGGAATGGTTACCCCTTCGCAGGTAGTCCTAAAGACTTTTAAGAATCTTACTTTTTTGCCTTTATAAAAAAGGGGCAGTGAATCTCTCATCTTCTGCTATTTGGAATCTTTAATTTCCTATCTAACACCTTGTACATACTTCAAGTTTTCTCCGTCATCTCTCCATTTTTTATATGGGGGGGGGTTAGTTCATCCGAAGTTAATACTCTCTGACAAGTTCATTATTTTTGGGTGAAGAGTTTGAATGCAAATCAATACATTTTATTGATTTGCACATCGCTACCAAGAGAAAGAGGTCATGCTACCGATGTAGTGTCAGATCATAGAGGAAGCCCGTGCAATAAGGGCGTACAGCTTATTAGCCCTTCTTGCGGGGAATGCGAAAATCGATCCGCCATTATGTTTTCAATCAAGGTATCAAGTTTTGTTTGTACCCTTGTTTTTTGTGTTAGCTGTGTCCCTTCTTGTGGGGAACGTCTGAGAGCTGTCTTCTGATTCTGTAATCAATTTTTTTGTATTGGGTTTGTTTTTATATTCTTTTTATATTTTATATTCAATCAATCTAAAAAATACTGTTCATAAAAAGTATATTTTCCTTGTTTTCCTTTAAAACCAATATTTTCCAAGTTCAGAAGCCCTTCTTGAGGGGAACTGTTCCTGTAACAAGCTGAGACGGGATTTTTCTTTTCTCACAATAAGGGCTTACTTTTAACCTTATCGCAATAAAAAGAAACATCTCCGATGCGGTTAATTTCATGGTACATTAACTTAGTGACATTATAAGTAGAAGAATAAGACATTTGAGGGAAAACGGTTTGGACAGAAAATAACGTATTTACATTACAGGGTGCATGTTGGAAAACGAAGCTGATTTTCTCAGAACGTCGTTTTTGACTATAAGCTCTTATTGCACGGACCTCCTGGTGGTGCACGGACAATAGTGGTACATAATTGAAACGCAGGCTAGAAGCTGGGCTCTCCAGTGGTCTGGCCATTTATTCACTTATGAACCAAGTGGTCTTATCCATCTTATACCAGTATTTATCTCAGTGATTTTCATTAATTGGTGGGGGGGGGGGGGGGGGGGGAATTTAATTGTTAGTGGGTGAAATTGTTGAGACCTGTTTTTTGCAGTGGACAATCTGAAAACTGTCTCTGAGGTTTTTACCTATGGCTGACAGCGTTTCAAAACATTTGGTACTTGGCCGAACCCCATGGGTCCCACGTGGCACCAGTGTAGCCAACATTGTAGTCTTGAATCTAAGTTTTAGCATGGTATATGGTTATTCTCCGGGAGTAATCTGGTTTCAAGAGTTTGTAGTTGCGATGAGTTCTGCCCTCACGACTAAGGGAAAGCGGTAAACACTAGATCCCTGGAAAACCTGGCACCTCCACGTCGTCCATCCTGGGTGAACTCAGAGTGATGATGCTAACGATTGAGGAGGCAGGAGGGCCTGCTGTGAATTCTAAGAACAGAGGGGCTCAAGATTACGTCCCCCCTTCTCATAAAATCACTCAGCAGCTTAGCAGAAGTATAAGACTCCGTCCTGCCTAATCCTTAGGTACCAGCTGTGGGGTAGCCGGGATTGACGGTCTTGTTTTGTCAAGATTTGCTTTCGTCAACCCGGTGCCCACGGTAAAATTTGGCAGCTAAATTGTTTTACGTTGTGACCGGGAGGATCTTTTATGTGCTGCCGATCCTCCTTTTACCCCGTCCCCAGGTCTCCAAATCCCTTGATGGAATCAGGTCAACAAGAAAACAATATTCCAATATAACTTATATATTGCTTGTCGAAATGACCCTTAATTGTTGACCTAATCTCTCCACCAAATTGATGAATTTGCCCTAACCGCCCGCACGCGAACGCGAGGCCCCCGGAGGCAAATTCGGGTTTTCCAAAAGTGTAAACTAATGGTTGGATCTGACCTGAGTGAATGACGTGGGTGGCCACCGATGATCCTTGGCTAGGAGATCACCGGGACAGACGATTCTTGCATCATGAGCGGCTTCGTGGCGACTGACCCCGAGTTCTGTTTCTGTGTCTCCCTCCTGCCTTAACTCCAACTGCTGAATCAGCGTCTCCCGCCGTTTTTGATTTTCAGTGTGAAGTGGTTTTTCAGTTGGTTTAAAAACCACTTCTAACACAGCTTACGAGGAAATCAAGATTCCATCCTGGTCAGAATAGTGAAGGGGCGTTTAGGGCATGACTCCGTCCCGTGGTTGTTAGGGAAAATGTATCATGTTCAGTATACTACATGGTTCCTACATAGTAATTTTCAGTTTAGCATCACGATGTAATAGTGTGAAGAGCTCAAGTGGGATTCAGCTACAAATGGGGTCGGTCAAATAAGACGAGAATGTGCCGACGTTTCAAGAGATATAATATACCGGCACGTTTCATTTTATTAGGCCCTGATGATAGAAGAATATTATTCTCTTATTATCAGGGCCTAATGAAATGAAATGAAACTACAGTGTTGGCGGATGTAGTGAAAGAAGTTTGGGGTGTGTGTGGTGCCTCCTCAACCTTCCTCTTCTTAATTGACAGACCCTCAACAACTTCCTACACACGATAATTAAAACAGTCAACATCATCAACTGATCATGACTGAGTTAGCATCCCCTGCCGTTCACATCCCGGACTTCAATCACTACATCTGCCAACACTATACTTTCATTTCATTAGGCCCTCATGAAAGTAAAAAATATATCTCCTGAAACGTCGGCACATTCTCTCGGGTTCTCTGAAGAGCCTCTAGTACCGCGGAAAACTCACATTACTCTTCCATTTAGGTTTAAGACTCCAATTAATCGATAAATTGGTGGTGGTGTTGGCTTATGTTCCTACGGGTGTGTCACTAATGAGTTCAATCCATGCAGCTTCCCAGTGCCCGTTGGAGCGCGTGTCTCTGGACGAACCAGCTTTCCGATGGATGCTCAACAACGACGAAATGGCCAACGACAAGCTTTCCGATGGCATCCGCAAGTTCGCTGCCGACGCTGAAAAACTCATCGCGCTCCTGAAAGGAGTCATCGAAAAATTGTAAACCATTTTCCGGTCTGCCCATCTGATGCCGCCAATCCACTCGAATATTTAGTTGCTCATATATTTCATTCTGTACGTGGTCTTGTGTCCAATGAGATTAGTGTCAGTGCCCAATCATAAATATGCACTGCTCGAAAAATTCAATCTTGAATGAAAAAGAAACTTTTTAGTGGTTCGTAAAGTTTTTTGTACCTTCTGTTATGCAGCTTAATTAAACACTAATAACTCGGGTTGACAATCCTTCACCTTCCCGGAAGCATTTATACGTCAAATTAGTGTAGGCTGTGTAGGTGCTTCCCATTATGGAAATGTGAAAATAATTCCTTGTAGTAGTTCCTATTTGTAGTTCTGTGCACACATGAGACTGAGTTTTATTTCATGGAATCCACAAAGAATCGCATTACTGAGTCACATTCCAATTTGTAAAAATAATGTGTACTTGATTAATTTTACGTTTTGGTTGTAGGTAGTACCTACTTATTTTAATACGTAGAACAGTTTTATTGTATTAAGAGCAGCTGTGGTTGCTAGGAATTTTAAAGGGTGTTGGTCTCACAAAATGGAAATGAACAAGATAATGTGATCTAAATAATCTTCCAAATTGGAGGTTATATAGCCAGAGCCACTTCGGAGGATTCAAATTTATATTTTTATAGTAAAATATTTTGTATTATTGGCCAATGATGGAAAACGGCATTGAATAAATGGTTTGGTGAATATTCCAATTTTTTCCCCCGCAGTTTCTATGATTGTGTCAGTTGTTCCTCAATCACGTGTGCCACCGCCAGTGTACTTCCACTGATTGTTCTCATCTCTTCAAAGCAGCGTTGTTAAGATGACTCACCCACTGGTGGATACTTTCTGCATTCTATGCCAACTGCTGCTCTGAGTGGTAGGTGAAAACAACATTTGTTTAATAGACCTATGAACTGTGAAAACAACATTTGTACAGGTACATTTTGTCGAGTTAGTATTACAGTAGACATTTTGTTGTCCCAGAGAAAGACATGATTTGCCGTAACCAACAGGTTGCCTGCTTGCCTGATTTGGGTCGTCATTGTCGTAAACAGTGAGGCACACCGCCACATCTAATTTACTGCCTTCCTGATCGTTTTTTTGGGGGGGGGGGGGGGGGGATTTCCAACTGGAGCCCATCCCGGTATTGCCATCCACTGCTTAAACGTGGTAAATTGGAATGGGGATTACAAAAAAGGGCAAACTACGATTCACCATAAGAAAACCATAATTTAATAACAACAAAAGAAAATTAAATAAACACTAGTTCAGTGTACAGTCAGTCGCAATAGTTTTTCAACGTCAGTCGAGGCACAACATTCATAGATTGCAGTTCTTGGAAGAGCAGCTTACAAGCGTAGGGAATTCTTATCGTGGAAACTGAAGCGCTGCTTTTGCATCCGTGACATCTACGAGCAAGGAACACATTGCACAGTTAGAATGTATTCGTGAGAACCTCAACGAAAAACAGCATCCTGAATACGCCAGTCGGCCACAAAGGTTGCAAACGTCTACGTCGAAAGCATCGCTGGACACCATCAACCGCTCAATAAGCAACATGCTGAAACGAAGAGACTTGTTGGTCGTTCGTTCAAAGTTGAACCGAAAAAAAGGGGTCAGAAACTCACCTGGCGCCGCACAGTGGGGCCGGTGTGGAAAAAAGTCAAATTTGCAAAGTGTGTATACCAGAGAATTTTTGTGGTTTTCTCCAAGGTTTTTAACCGTAGAATCAGCGTGTAATAGTCGTTTTGCGGTTAAAATTAGTTTTCACTACTTAAATGAGGAGTGAAACATGAGATTATGAGATTTTAAGCATTTTATAGGTATAACATAAAAAAATCCCCTCTCACTCGGTTTAATCATGGAGTTTTGAAAATTTTACATGTTCTCAATAGGTACCAATAGTATTCTATAAAAATACAAAATCCAATTTTAAAATGAATTCCGATGAACAACACCTCCGAATTCACGGTTTTCTGCAGAATTTGGCTTTAGGGAAGGGTGCAAATCGAGCTAGGCCATCCTAAGGTCTGGCTTATTTTTTTTCTTAAATGTCAGACCCTAATAAAGATGCTGTGAAAATTTCGTCGCCATTTTCCACCGTATTCAGGATCAGTGAATTTTCAAAGATGCCGGTTAACAGGATTTTGGTGTATTCGGGTTAGAGGTCGAGGCGATAAAAGTGAGTGAATCAACGTAATCAATTCAATTAAGTGACGAGGCAGAAGAATTACTCATTGACTGAATGTAGGAGCTTACCTGTGTATTCGTTAAAAAAATATATATCATTTATTTTGAACTTAAATAAAATATTTCTGCATTTATTGTTTTTTCTCAAGTTTATTATAAAGCTAAATTTACTTTTTTAATTTACAGTAAATATTGATGCCAAAATTGTGTGATGCCGTAGCTATTTCATCCAATAATTGGCTGTATCTTTTTGCCAGTTGCTGTAATCGTCAAAGTTATTGCAGTATTCAATTGAGCGCGAAAAAGTACTATAGAAATGATCACAAACGTTTTGAAAATTCAAGGAATTATATTTTTTCCCCGAAATTGGAGGTTCTGCCCCCTGTGCGCCTTTACCAGCGTTGCCAACCTGCCGAGAAGAAATTTCCGTTCCGCCCCTCCAAAATTTCCTTTTTTTCGGTCCGATATCCGTACGATATCCGTACACATGAGCTCGGAAATAGAGCTTTTTTCAGTTTTCATAGCTAAAAACATGAGTACCGATAAAAATATCACTTAGGATTTTACCTAAGGATATTTTCCCCTAAATAAAACATCAAAATCGTACTGTTGGTGGTTTTGAGGGTTGTTAGGTACCTACCTATCTAGGTAACAAGACCTAGGTTCTCTGGGAGAGACCTAGGTTGGGGTTTCGCGGTTCATATGAACCATCATCATGTATTACATGACATGTAAGTAGGAAGAGAGCTCTATTTCTGCTTCCATGGTTCATATAATTATGAACCATGGAAGCAGGAATGTAGGATTAAAAAAAAAAAAAAAAAAAAAAAAAAAAAAAAAAAAATTATGTACGATGGAGAATGAGTCAGAAACCAAATATAGGCAGTCATGTGAGCTTATTTATTGCAATACAAATATAAATTGTTTCATCGTTGATAATAATATTATGAATGAACATAATACTATGAAGTATTTTCATTATTAGTACAATACTATACTCTATATATAGAGTATAGTATTGTACTAATAATGAAAATACTTCGCTATATATAGCGAACCTGGACGTTATTTTTTCCACACAAAAAAATTATGAAACCTATTCAAAAATTGATTGGTTTCTATTTCCCCCAGTATCTGCATTTCCCCCTAGCTGCTGGTAGATTTGAAGACTTCAATCTTACTTCAGACTTACTTATTAAGTAGGAACTTGCCTCTTACCTTCCTCCCAACAGGCAAAAAGCAGGTCAAAACAGGACTTTCTCACAAAAAGCAGGACATAACGCTTGGCAGGACGGAGGTCTAAAAAACTGAACTATCCTACCAAAAACAGGACGGTTGGTCGCTTTATCGTAGAAGAAGAGGGATTCATAAAGAAGAATGAGCCGAAATTCCCTATTTGAAAATGTGTGGTTGTCTGAAAAAAATGAGTGTAGATTATGAGAATTGAAGAGATCCTATGATTATTTTCGAGGGAAATCAGCGACCGAACGAAAATTTCCGCACAAATTCTGTCCGTTCTCCGTACAGACCTCTGAATTTCCGTACAAACAGGCCATCCGTACAAGCTCTATCCGTACTCCGTACTGACCTCTAAATTTCCGTACAAAACGGATATATCCGTACGGGTTGGCAACGCTAGTTGCCAAGTTAAGGCCCTTAACTGAAGAGACAATCACGTTCCATTTCCCCCACGTGGAGACTGTCGCCCACTTTCGTATCATGGGCGAATTGGTATCATAAACCTTCTACCTAGTTCCACTATAAGGTCTACTCCTTCGCCCCGAGGGTGGAAGCCTGGTGGGCAGAGGGGAGGAAATTTGAGGGGAAGGTTGGCGGAGATAGTGGGTTGATGACAGAGAACAAAGAAGAAGGAGGAAGTTAAGTTGTTCAAGTGCCGTGTGACGTAATATTGTGATTTCTCCCACAGCAGAAGCCTATGGTATGTAATAAACCTTACAATCAGATGAGATGCCATACACATAAACAGTCAGCAAACCATAGGTACACGAGGAGATGTGGACAACAGTCCATCTCACCCATTCAATCATCTCACAGCATTCAGCCCATAGACCTTAACACCTGATCTACGCATTCAGTATTCTGTCATTACATTACTTATCACTCTGATCCCACACAACGGGATATGACCTCAGGTGAGTTGTGGACAACAGTCCATCTCACACTCACACACACACACCTTCATTAGGGGATGTGGATCAGTCCACCTCAGGTGAGATGTGGACAACAGTCCATCTCACACTCACACACTCAGTTCACTAGGGGATGTGGATTAGTCCACCACAGGTGAGATGTGGACATCAGTCCATCTCACACACATATACCAGGAGATGTTGACATCAGTCCATCTCACACACACATATGCCAGGAGATGTTGACATCAGTCCATCTCGCACTCACATATACATACACAGGTATACAGGTGAGATGTGGACAACAGTCCATCTCACAAACACAGGTCACTAGGAGATGTGGACATCAGTCCATCTCTGGTGCAGGTGAGCGTAAGGAGCGGTTATTGGGGATGGAGGAGACCGCACGGCCAACAAGGCCAAATTTGCCAGTAATTATGGAACAAGACAGTGATTATAAAACAAGCCAGTAATTATTTATCATCTCAGTGTGATCAACCCAGAATCACATCGTTCCAAATCAATTACAAATCATATCGTCTCAGTAACACATCATATCATATCAATGTCATATCATGTTAATATTGTCATGGAGAAACGTCGTGACAATTGCAAGTACAATTACAAGTAAATGTAATTGCATGAATCTGCAATTACATGAGTAATTGTTGCCCCTAAATGATCACTTTTCATTATTTGGGCCCATTCCTTCACTTTTCCCTTCAATTTTGTCCGCAATTACTCGTGTAATTGCAAATGTACTTAATTACTGATGTAATTAATTACTGCCCAACTCTGCCTACATCCTCGAGTGCTTGGTAATAGGAACCTAGCGGAGTTCAGTCTTCCGACGCATTCCCATTTCACGATAAATGCTGATTTGTTGGTCCTCCCGATCTCCCGCTTGACCGCCAGGCGAAATTCAAAAAATTTGTGGGGGATCAGGTTCTTCAATGCACTCCCTCTGCATGTAGGTCAAGAAAAGGACACTATTTTCAAGAAAAGGACACTATTTTCAAAAATACATGTAAAGACCTCCTGACTCATATTGTGCCTTACTCTTTCGATGAATATTTTGCCTTCAGCTTCTTCTGATTCTGATTAAGACCCCATGTATTTACACCCCCCCCCCCCTTTGAAAAACTGTTAATTTGTCACCGACTCCGCCAACCCGGCGACCCAACCCGACCCAGACAAGTCGACACCGCCGTTCTGGAAAACCCTCACCTACCTTCTTCGCCCGGAGATTTCCTCAGGGCCCTCCTGATTCCCCGCCCCTGACGAACTGCAGTTGGAAGTTGAAGACGCACCTCCGGCGCCCAACAGAACGCCTCTGACGTCAGGACGACCCCGCGAGGCAACGGTAAACAAACCCAACCTGAGCTTCACATACCCGTTGCATTTTGCCAGGTCCCTCCCCCTTTTCCTTTTTATTTACGTTATTAATTTGGATAAATTGAAGTAGGAAAGATTTGTAGGTGTCTCTCAACCTTGTTTTGGGAAAACTTCCCCACGTGTTGTAGAAGTTGTTTTGTATTTTCGCACAGGGAAAATCCCAGTTCTCTTACCATTTGCGGTTTTCAGTAACTAGTTCGTCTTGTTGTAATTTTGCCCTTCAGGCCAATTTTGAGCGTAATTAAACTTTGTAATTCCTGGCCCTTCAGGCGACCCGACCCCGACCTCGTTCGGTGTCGTCAACTCTTAGTAAAGTCAGTATATAACATTTGTATTAGTTCTTGCATCGGTGTCTTCAACACGACGGAACTGTGGACGTTGTTGAACTTACATTACCTACCTCTAACACTTCCAGATTCCAATTTGAGTGCCGACAAAATTTGCATGCAACCTGCAGGTTCCAACAGGACATTTCAGGTTCCAAGCAGACGTGGTAAGACGGGAAAATTCCCGGAATATTGTGAGTTATTTCAGACCCTACCCACAGGGACTGGCTTACAATATTGAACCGATCTCTTATCAACTTACCATCTAATTATGACGGAGAGGAATTTGAAATATTTCAAAATGATATACTTCACAAGAATTATATTCAGTGAGTATTATAGGATCTATATCAGGCTCAGTAAATTTGTATATAGGAACACACTGAATGTTGCTTGCTATAATCCTTTTTATACAATTGTGTTTTAATTACAAATTAACAACATAGTGTAATTATAGTTTTACGTTTTTAGCTACTTATCATAATGGAAATTTGGTTCTTACTTTCTTGTGAGTAAATTTATAGTGCGATAGTTCATCAAATAACTTGAAAGAAAGTGTCCATAAAGATAAAAATAAAAAAAACCTAATGTCTAAACGATTGCGTATTTGAGACGAGAATTCAATTGCTAAGCCTAAAATCCTACGTTTAAAAGTATAACCAACATGTGCATTTTCATGCAGTTCAATCAGTGGAATAAATTACGTGTCAGTTAAATTGGAAAGAAAAACAAGAAGAAAATAGGACAACCTGAGTATCAAATTGTGCTTTCCTATAATTAAAACATCTCACTTTGGCGGGTGTTCACTACCCCAATCCCCCTCATTCTTTCAAGAGCGACTTTGTACACACGGATGGGGGATTCCGTTCCGCATCACATTCACAAAAATTACCTAACTAACTAAGGCTTCCCATTCATTCGAATCAAATATAAGGATACCTAATAAACCCCTTTCGCCGATAATATTTACATAATTCGTCATCACCAGACTAAAAAAGCTATTGTCTATTCGAAATTAAATAAATAAAAAAATACATGAGAATTTATGCATTGCAGAAGATGGATTTGAACGAATTTACAGTGCAAAAAAACTAGGTTTTCAATAAGTAAACCTAACCGATATCCGATTTTTAATGCGCATTTGAAAAGTTATAGTTTAGACGATTGAGCGACCCACTGTCACAACGAGTGGTAGTGATGCAATAAGGAGTCTCCAGCTTCAAGGGCATATCCAGCATTCAGTCCATCCTGGAAACAATATCCAATTTGTGAGATAACTAGATGGCAGAATTGTAATTAATTCGTATGGATAAGGTTCCACATGACACGTCTGTTAACATATTTTGACAGACATGTGATGAGTTGGTCTTGATTCTCTAAATCATTTCTTTCCTTCAATGGTGTTGTGCTTTGCGTTGATTTGTTATGTAAAAAGAATTTAAAAAAAGTCGCAAACGTTGACTGAAGTTTGATGTCTTTTAAAACATTAACAACACTCATTTTATTGAGTTGAATTATATTAAATAGTATTTAATATAATTCAACTCAATAAAATGTTGAATTGTATTTAATAAATACAATTCAAATCAATAAAATGAGCATTATTAGCCTAATGTTAATGTATTGTTAATGTTAATTAAAGAAAGTTTTCTTTACTTTCGTTGGCAGCTAAGTTACCTTGGCGTTTACAAGCTGCGATATAGACAACAAATCGCTATTTTATAATTGAAATTTTTTCTTTAATGATTCTCCAAATTTGAAGTTTTTTTTTTTTTAATTTCTGCTGATTAGTATCGCCCCAGGAAGCGCCAGAAACTGTTTTTACGTTGATATTAGGGGGTGATTAGCTTCGCCCCAAAAATTCGGGTGGAACGAATCACTGTTTAACCAAAAATTAAAAAATGAGAATAAATAAATGAAAACAAACGTTAATAAATGTTTGAAAACGTTTATTTGGTTTGTAAATGTTATTTAATTAAGTAGGTAAGTTAATGTTATTTGGATTGGTAAATGTTAGTAAATGCTTGTAAATATTTATTTGGACTTTTTCAGGGCTCCTAGGAGGTCAATGTGTAGCTGAGGAGTCAAGGATTACATATTGAGGTCGTGACCATACAGCTCAAAAATTGAGGAAGTTATTCCCAAAACACCTCAAAAATTGATTAGTATCACCCCAGTTCACGGCACCTAATAAATCCAAGTGTAATCCAATTTCGTAGCGTTTTGAATTTCACTGCAATAGTGGCGTGAGTCATTCGTAAAAGTCATACTTGGCTCATAATATTCATCATTGCAGATTCATTTGACGAACTTCACTAATACCCAAAGTAACGTACGTGTGTGAGGTTGGTAGTGGTGTGTGGGATGTCCGGCGCGTCCAGACTTTCACAGGAACTCGAGTCGAGAGCGGACACCGTCGAAGTACCCGCCCCCAAACCTTTGGACCGTGGACTGCTACCGCCACCACTGAAACAATCACAGAAATCATGAGATGCCAAAACAAGAAACTCGAAGTGGGCTTAGATTGTGATTGTGATTAATTCAGTATAATGAAATGTTTTTGATAAGTGAGTTTCTAGCATATTTTCATCGAAGGGGTAAATACAATTCGCGTGCTCGATGCAAGTCTCGTAGTTGACTGAAGACATTCTTTACATTTTTCCCCTAACTAGCTGCTTCTGGGGTTCCTTCCTACCTCTGCACGTAAAAATGTTTTAAATAAGAATTATTTTAGCAATAAATGCAATAAAGTGTCCTTTTCTTAGGTTACCAAGAGAAAAAGTTTCCTGAGTCCCGGGCTAGGCTAATCTTGGGACGGGTTCATGGATTAAATCGCCCTCTAGGTTTGTTCAAGTTCGAAAAAAAGATGTTAAATTGCCAAGCCTACGCTCTTGAGCGCCAGGAGTTTTTTGTTACTGGATACTAACTCCAAACCAAGCATAATTGAAAAAATTCACAACGTGCCCAAGTTTAAAGGCGAAATGATAATAAACTGAAGTCATGACATTAAATCAGGTTGTCCGTAATATAATAAAAGATAAAAATGATTTTCACGACAACAAGATACACACTACCAGTGCTGGACTAGAACTGAATTGCCTATTTAAAAACTAATATCACAGAAAACCTGAAGCCTTCAACAAATAAGCAGATACTTGGACAGCAGGAACAAAAATAATCTAAAAATCACTACGACACAACAGCAGCACTGCCAACCTTCATGAACAGAAGCTGGACTAGAAATAAGACTTAATATTCAAAATGGTGACTAGAGAGGGAGATCTTAATCGACGAAACGTAGGGTCGGCGTTGTGCATGATATACATGGTAGACATAGCCAGAAGATAAATACACAGGAGAAGAGCCGATAAAAAGATCGCCGGTAATAAGAAGCCTGGAAACCGAAATTTAGATGTAAGCCAATTCAAGCCTTTCTAACAAAATAATTTAAATCAATACAAATTCACGACCACTATTAGTAATTTTTTCAGGTCCCATTCGCATTTCAGCGGCTAAATACAAGGATATTTGAAGCCATCTCAAGTGTTGCAGACCTGATTCTTTGGCCTTCTTCCACAAACTTGCACACCACTAAATTGATGTGAGTAAATAGGATTATAATATTTAGAATCCTACCCATCGAAACGTCAAAACTCTTTATTTTGCTTGATTTCTTTCATTTTTTCGTATAACTATGTATTATTATTATCGCTTTTATACAAGCCAACCTTTGTAATGGCCTTTTCGTTTTATACAAATAAAAAGTATTCTCATAATATGAATGAATCATTTTCATTTTTATAAAATGAATATTATTCATTCAGTCAATCATTCATTCAGATAATATCATAATATATAAATATATTATATTGAATGAAAAGCATCGATACCTACTTAGAAGATCAAATGATATGAGCACCAAACATTAAAAATTAAAATATAATATATTAATAATATCATTATTACATATATTATAATATAATATATTAATAATATCATTATTACATATATTATAATATAATATACAGGCCTAGGTCTAGGCCTATGCCTGTATTATATTACCCTAGGTATATGCGCTGTACGAGAAATTGAAAAGAATGTATTGATAACAGCTAGGTACTTGAATATCAAAACAAAGGTATACCACAATATATCCATTGATACAAGTATTCAGGATGGAGCAGCATTACTTCCTTATTTCGTAATGCAATAAATAAAACAAAAACGCGGCAAATTTTACACAAGGGTTTATTATTCTTTGATATACGTTACTTGTGCAAAAATTAATTCTGTGTTTGTAAAAAAATTGAAAAAAGTTGTTTTCAAAATTTTTTGTAGTAAAAAAAATTGTTTTTTTTTCGAACTTTTTTTCACTCGGAGAATATTTGCAAATATTCAAAATGTTGTGACCTCCTGGTATCCTTCAAAAATCCCATTTGTAGCCCCATGAAAGCCCGAATTATACGGCGTACGGCGGACGGACATTTCGGTTTTGGAATCTAGACCTCTTGACGTCCGTCGTCCGGGCCGTTTTGGACAGGATTTTTTTTTTTTTTTTAATCTGAAATTTTTACAAAATACTTGGTTTACCATCTAGTTGTGCCCGCAAGGTTTTCAGTCCGATCGCCCAAACCCGTGGGGCGCTATGGGGCTAAAATGTGGCTATGGGAGGAGTTTTTTGAAGGCTTTTGGCTATGGGATCGAGTTAGGTGTAGTTTTCGAAGTATTTTTGGACGTAGAATCCATTTTTGGGGGTCCCGGAACGATTCGATTTCACTATGGCGTTCTATAGGGCTTTCATGGGGCTACAAATGGAATTTTGAAGGATCCCAGGAGGTCAAATATTTTCCGAGTAAAAACTTGTTGAAAATTGTATACAGAGAGAATTAATTTTTCCACACGTACCCTATATCAAAGAATAATATACCTACCTACCCTTGTGTAAAATTAGTAGCGGTTTTAATTTTAATGTATCTACCCTAGCTGGCAGCATGTCTACCTACCTGCAATATTTTTTAGCCCCCCACCCCACCCTAGGAAGACCTGCGTACGCCCTGCAGGCTGCAATGACAGTCAGAAAGGGGTGAACCAACGGCTGGGAAAAAATAAGGTCCGGTCTAGGCAAAATATTTAATATTGTTCTCAGACTTAAGATTAAAAACAAAATTTTTTAAACTCCGAACGATAGCGGTGAAAAACGCCAGGACATCAATTTGGCCACTTTTAGTGGAATCACGTAGGTACGTTTCACAGGCGTTGAAGCAGGACGTTCGCGCAAATGTCAATAATTCGGCCTCACCCGTCCGCGCAAATGAATGGTCGAAATTCGCCTAAACGAAACAACTTTTGGAACGGATTTTGAAACAACTATTGGTCGGATTAGCGCAAACGTATGGCAGCCGCCTAGAGTAGTACTTGGGTGCCCAACGTGAAAATCCCTTTCTTTCCCGGCCGGGTGCCCTGCACTTTCACTTGTCAATTTTGAAACGCTGGGTTCCGAACGTAGGCTTCCTACAATTTCCGGATAATCCCCGTCGTCGGAAGCAAATGTACAATCTCCGTGGGGGGGGGGGGGGGGGATTCGAAGGGTAGAGTAGGTACAAATTCCGTGCGGCCTAGGTCTAAATTCGAGGATGCCGATTCCACTTATGTCAAAGCTGGTGGTGACAAATTCAGAACGAACGGCTCGCCCCAGAATTCAAAAACGTCGATTCGGAGGTTGGTCGGTGTTTGATAAATTTTTGGATTACCTCTTGGACACTTAACATTGCTGACAATGCCTCATTTCCACCCACTCTCTGGAGCGAACTTTCCTGTTCCAAGGCTAGGAGGACGCATAACTGTGAGGCTTTTCACTCCAATTGTAATCAAATGTTTCACAAGTCATCCGCACATCTTCAATTTTATTGAAGCACTCAAGGACATCCATGACTCCATGAAGGATGAAGCACTCCAAGGCCTTGACTTACGTAAAAATGCATTTTTGGGCCGAAAGACAGGAAAAAAGAGGAATTTCTGAGGCAGCAGATGCTTGCATACTCTTCGGGCAAGATCCCTCGCAACGATTTCGTCAGAGCTGTGTCCGTCCAATTTCCTTTTTTTTTTTTTTGGCAGAGGCTTTTGGGGTGTGAATCAGTTCGCCTCCTCGTGGTGCATCCTTGGTAGCGCTAAACGGACTGCATATACGAGGTAGAGGCACGGAGTTTGTACATTCCCAATTTGACGGCGGCACGGAGTTTGTCCATTCCCCCTCCCCTTACTTAAGGATGTGCTTCGAAGATCTTAGATGTAGAACATTAAATGTTCGTAAATTTTACCAACGAATGAATTATAACAGTACTCTAAAGTGATTATGAGAACCTTGCTAAGACCAACAACAGGCCTGATAGAACACAATCACTTTGTAATTGAAGGGCTTGCGGTACAAAGGGCCTAAGTGCCATTCTTTTCCATTGGCACTTAGGCCCTTGTACCGCAAGCCCTTCAATTTGTAAATAATCGTCAGTCACCCGCAACGATTAGGAATATAATGTACAAGGGTTATTAACAGAGAAGAGTAACATTAAATACAAATTTTGTCATTAATAAATTTTATTAAGTATTGCGATTTATGTCATTTATGTCATTTATTTTTCGTGGTTTATGTCTCTTATTCGACCTAAATGGCCATTTTATGTCATTTATGAATTATTTCATGTTAGTTATTTTTCAAGTTTTGGCTATCCTAGAAATTTCTAAATCTAAAGTAAATAATCATTATTTAGCGTAAAACCTGGAGAAAAGGAAAGAAACTTTCCAAACACTTTCTGTAGGTAGGTACTAATGCCTATTTATTTCAATAATAATGTTACGAGGAATTCACGACATTTACGAGGAAAATCATTCTAGAATCATGAGAACTAAACGTGAAGGTGACGGGAAATGACATAAATTATTTATGTCATTTATTCGAAAACGCAGCAAATTTTACATAAGGGTTTATTATTCTTTGATATAGGTTACTTGTGCAAAAATCGTTGGAAATTTTTTTTTTTTTGTTTTGTTTTTTTTGATTTTTTTTCTAAAAACATTTTGGAAAAAAATTGTTTTGGATTTCTCTTTTACTCGAAAAATATAAATATAACCTCCTAGGATCCTTCAAAAATCCCATTTGTAGCCCCATGAAAGCCCTATAGAACGCCATAGTGAAATCGAATCGTTCCGGGACCCCATAAATGCGATTATACGTCCAAAAACACTTCAAAAACGACACCTAAGTCGATCCCATATCTAAAAGCCTTTAAAAAAAAAAAAAAAACTCCCTTAGCCCCATTTTAGCCCCATTGCATCCCACGGGTTTGGGCGATCGGACTGAAAACCTTGCGGGCACAACTAGATGGTAAACCAAATATTTTGTCAAAATTTCAGATTAAAAAAAATTCCTACTGCCCAAAACGGCCCGGACGGCGGACGGACATTTCGGATTTAGAATGTAGACCTCATGAAACCGATAATGTCAAATTTTGAGGCCGATCCGAGTCGTCGACCTCCGTCGCGATCACATAATATGTAGGTGTATTATTCCACGAAACCAAAATGACCATTTTATATCATTTTAGTGTGTCATTTAATCGCTGCCGGAGGAAACAAGTGAAGCAGTACACATGGGTCTTGTGCACAAGACTGCTATTCCGTATATGGGGTTGCAGGCATTGTGATAGTATACACGTCTTTGTGCGCCTTTTCGGGAGGAAAGCCCAAAAACGTCCGATTTATGTCATTTATTCAGCATTTTGGCAATTTATGTCATTTATTAGAAAAATGGCCATTTTATGTCATTTTAGTATGTCATTTAACATTTATGTCATTTACTCGTCTCTGGTTATTAAACAAGTACATTTTACTTTCTATGTGCCCCTTATGATCATCTTCATCCGACGTTAGTTTAACTAAATCACGCGTACAGCTTCGATGATTTCAATTATCAACAGTTGATGAGAGTTTTTTTACCAAGCTAGGTAGATTGTACCACGATGATTGAATTAATACTACCCCCACTGATATAACGACAATACGAGTGGGGCTGTGCGGTGGAGTAGGGACGAGTTTGTAAGGATGAAGAAGAGTTGTTAAGGGTGGCAAACGGGGGGTGGGGGTTCATCAAGGGTTGGGTAGTGGAGGCGGGGTAGCTAAAAGCGGTACACTACGCCCCCGGTGTCGGGTTACACAAACACTGCACTAACCGTCCTGAAAATACTCGGCCTCCAACCACATCTCTCGACGCGAATCATCTCCACTCTTATTCTTATCAATAATATTTTTCCCTTCAGAAAACTACATGTAAATGTTGGGCGCAACACAATACATGTACGTATACGTATATTTTCACTGACCAGGAGATCCCTGAGCCAGTCACCCTAATCCGTCAAGAAGACTGCCGATTACGTCGTAGGTATCTACGGTGGGGGGGGGGGGGGGGGGACAACGGAAAATTACCACCAAATGTTTAATAATATTATACGGGACACTGTATAATATACAGTGTTTAGAATATTTAAACATTTGGTTACAAACTGTATTGATAATTTAACCGCATAGAATTGTATATTTCTGGTACCTAGGTATACATAAGTGAACGAGTGACATTTTTTTTAGTTTTAGTTTTACCTTTTCCAGTGTTATCAATGTTAAAAAACTTATTAACATTAACCTATTAGGTACCTACGTAATAATAGGTTTTTTCCAGAACTGACGGCTTCTGTCGACAGAAGTTGACACCTCCCAACCACACTCATTCTAGCTGTCGATTCCCGTCCAACTGCTGTCATCCTGTGTACCTACAGATCGACCTGGAACAGCAGTTATCTCAACTGCGCATGTCTCCGTCGATTTCTGTGAACTGTCCGACAAACCTGGAACAAACCTACTATATTGATACTAAAAGTCCGTAAGTTTAATTTTTTCAATGCCTAATTGAAAAAACGCTGGAAAGTTTACTCAATGGTTTATTATTCTCAGATAAGTACAGGTAGGTTCAGTACTTGTGCGAAAATTGATTCAATCAAATAAAAAATAAAAAATCTGTACTTTGTTCAGACAGATGCGGTACCATGAGAAATGGACTATACGTCCAAAACTGCTCGGAAAATATTCGACCTCCGGGGATCCTTCAAAAAATCCCATTTGTAGCCCCATGAAAACCCCATGGATCCCCACAATGGAATCGGATCGTTCTGAGACCCCCAAAAATGGATTCTACATCCAAAAATACTTCGAAAATGACACCTAACTCGACCTCATAGTCGAGACCCTTCAAAAACCCCTCACGTAGCCCCATAGCGCCCCACGGGTTCGGGCGATCGAGCTGAAAACCTTGCGGGCACAACTATGAGATGGTACCTACTCGTAGATGGTAAACGAAGAATTTTCTAAAATTTTCAGATTTAAAAATAAAAAATCCTACTGCGCGGCGTACGTCGTCAAATATTTTCCGAGTAAAAAAAAAAGGTCTGTGGAAGTCACCTCGGTTTTGGTTTATTATTCTTGGGTGTATTAATTAGGCCCCCCCCCCCCCAAAAAACCCACAGGGGTTAAAAAGATGCCAAGCCAAATTAAATCGCTGCAGTCAATCCCCGTCTCCATAACCTCTTCAATTTCCTGCAAAGATCCAGCATTGATGTGGTCATACATAGTGTACTTGAAAAAGCTTAGCATTTTGTCTGTAGGACAGAATCGCACGCGCGAAATCCTTTCGGTCAGTAGGTACGACGGTACGACCGAATCATTAAAATCTTTTGCACGACGTCGATGCATAGACGGTTTCTCAGATTGGTTTTTACTGAGTTGTAAATAGAAAAGGCAGCATTGGAAATTGGGAGCGACAACAGCGATAGAGCGAAATTTGCAACGTTTGGAAAACGACGGTTTTTGGCACTATCGGCATCGAGAAACGCTTGGGCCCGAAATCCCTCGGTGGTGCCCACACTATCGATAAAAGTGGGCAAGAGGAAGGGGGTCACACTTCGCGCGGCCATTGAATCAGTAGTTTAATCTGTGAATTGAATGCACACAGGGGGCTTCGCTTCGGGTCGGGAAGTGATGTTAATTGCGGTTTTTCACTTACCCCCACATAACCCCCCTCCCGAGGTTGACAATTGTGATCGGCGTCAAAATTTGACAATAAGGTGCCTACGTTTCAAGATGTCTAGATTGCAAAAACGAAATGTCCGTCCGCCGTCCGAGCGGTTTTGGGCAGTAGGATTTTTTTTTTTTTTTTTTTTTTTTAAGCCATAAATTGCTATCTCGTCGTGCCCGCAAGGTTTTCAGCCCGATCACTCCAACCCGTGGGGATCTATGGGGCTTTATACGGCTGCAAATGGGATTTTTGGAGGTAAAATAAGGTGTCGTTTTCCGGGTAATTTTGGACGCAAAATCCGTTCTTTCGAGGTCTCACATCCGTCCAATTATTGTAAGGAAAAAAAACCATTTTTTTTTTTAATTTTATTTTTCTAAAATGTGATCATAATGACACGAATTAATTTTTGCACAAGTAACCCCGAGTAACAAAGAATAATAAACCCTTGTGTGAAATTTTCAGCGTTTTCTACGCGTCGTCCAAATGCCGCACAGTGCGGCCGATGACAGTCCGTCAGACTGATTGGTAGAGATGGGTTTAGCTCTAATTATCATTAAAAAAACAATTAAAATTTTTTCATAAAAATTTATTTAAAAAAATTTTGATAAAATTTAAATTTAATTTAATTTAAAATATTTTTGCATAAAAAATGCAGTCTAAATATTTGGCTGTTTATTATAATTTTTTTTTTTTTTTTACAAAAAAAAAAATTAAAATAATTCATTCCTTTTTTCAATTTTTCAATACGCACACTTGCGCACGATCTGACTTTAGAATCTATTTCTAGGTCCTCAGTGAACACACAGAAAAAAAACTCCGTGTAATCACGTGATTGCCGCGACTTTTTTTCGATTTTTTTTTTTTTTTCAGATTCGGACTGCCTGAATAAAAATCAGTAGTGGTCCAAGGTTTGATTGATATGTGAGGTGAAAAATCTGTTCTGGTGAAAATGCCCAGACGTGTTTAATTTTTTCGAATTTCCGCCGCCTTTTAGCGTCATCGCCCCTGTCCGCCGGTCCCTTTAGAGTGATAATGAGTCAGAAACGGAACAGACTGTCAATTCATCGGCAACTATCGGATCAGGCCAGCCACAATTGAGTTATTCATAGACAGCCTCCCCCTCACACCGCAACCATCAACGCGTCCGAAGAAGTTGCTGGAACAATTATATTCAAGTGGGTGGGTGTTTGAAGAAGAGCAGCAGTTAGCACCTAATAACTCGCCCAACATCATTACTGGTGAAGGAGGAGGATAACAGGAAGGGGCTGAGTCCTCATATGAAAGGAATTGTCAACTTGGTGGGGGTGGTAGAGAGGGGCGGGGGTTATAAAAGTAGCGAGGCATAACTTGTGCGCAGAAGGGGCTGCCAACGCTATTGATAGCCGCAGACGCCTCCTAATCCTCCGTCTGAACCAGCGAATGCCCTTCTTGATATACATACCATAACAGGGGAACAAGTGACTTATTGCCCCACACACGTGAAGTCAGATTTTGTCCACCTGGTGGCCTTCACCAGTTTTCCCTACGTTAGCAACGTCCATTGCCATCAACAAGCCCTCCATTTCGATCTAGCTCCAAATTAATTAAGATTTTATGGCTTAAACGAAAGCTCACTTTTGGTTTATTCTACACCTATGTAATCGCGACGGGGGTCGACAATTCTGATCGGCTCCAAAATTTGACATTATACGTTTCAAGAGGTATAGATTCCAAAACTGAAAGGAAGTAGGAATGTTTTTAAAAATCTGAAATATTTAAAAAAATATGTAGGAACTAGTTTACAATTTAGTTGTGCCCACAAGGTTTTCAGACCGATCACCCAAACCCATGGGGCACTGTGGGGCTAAAATGGGGCTATGGGAGGGTTTTTTTAAAGGCTTTTGGCTATGGGATCGAGTTACGTGTCGTTTTCGAAGTATTTTTGGACGTAGAATCCATTTTTGGGGGTCACGGAACGATCCGATTTCACTGTGGGGATCTATATGGCTTCCATGTGGCTACAAATGGTATTTTTTAAGGATCCCAGGGGGTCAAATATTTTCCGAGTAATCTTGGACGTATTTATAATCCGTTTTTTGAGGTCCCACATCTGTCCAAACAATGCACAGAATTTTTTTTTTCAAAAATTTTTTCTATTGATACAGAATTAATTTTTGCACAAGTAACCAATATCAAAGAATAATAAACCCTTGTGTAAAATTTTCAGCGTTTTTCCTTTGGGAGCCAAATAAGAATCTTGTCAGACCGAAGAGACATTTTTGGTTAAAGTCCCAAAAAAGCAAATGTTTGCATACGATCCACTGAAAAGGGGTTGATGCCACTAAGTATAGAGAAAATCCTTCAAAATTAATAATTTTATCAACCATTCTCAAAGCCCAAATTTGTCGTCTTAATTACTGTTCTGACAATCGGATAATGAGGAGGAGGACCATTATCTTGATTTTGGTACATAATCCTTTCTGGAAAACGGGAAAATACTCCCCCATTGGCGTCTCAGAACGCCCTAAGTTTCTTGTCCAGGATCAACCATGGCCCTCCTTCCCCTCATCAGACAGTTGTTCGAACGCGAGTCAAGATATTCGGATTTGAAGGATTTTGGATTATGCTCATCGTATGGCAACTTCTTTGGCCTTCTGAAGACCGCATTTCTTTTACGAATTTCGTTGTTTTCGTTTATTAATAAAATTTGTACGTCCGTCCGCGTTTCCGTAATAATCAGTTTGGTTTCAGCCTCATGGTTTTGGACGAACTAGTTTGGCTTTGCTGTTCGGCCTATGCCGAATCATACCGATCGGCATAGTGAGGAGGCGTCTTTAGGGACAAGGCACCATTTTCTATTTCAAGACTATTGGCTGAACCGAGGGGGAATCTGATTTTGCTAAAAACAATTATTATATTTCCTTATCAAGGTAACAAGCCAAAACATAAACAAAAACAAAAACATGAACAAGAAACCCGACGGCCCGCGTTTGAACCACTGCGTTTCTGCCCTGCTGCCTGGCGTCTTATGCCATTCTGGGCGCCTCACCGCCGTCCTCTTGTCACGGGTCCAAAACTCCCTCTCAGAGTCGTTCATGGCGTCTTATGCCATTCTGGGCGCCGTCGTACTCTGGCCGACAATCATCACAGAGGCATAATGCCAAGGCAACGGACCCGTCGGCGACAGCCACGAAGCCGCATTGATACTGCCCTGACCACCGCTACCTGTGTCTTCACTCTGACCCAATAGGTGACTTGGGACAGAGGCTTCGACCATTTTTCTGCCAGAGCTTCAACCATTCTTTTCAGAAACCGGTCATACTCCCTGTGCAGGGGAGTCACAGCCGACTACCAAAGACGTGAAAGAACCCCGAAGGTCTTCTGCTGCGGCATCATATTTGCGGTGTTTCACGTTGGCTGCATTCTGGGCGATTGTTGGCCAGTCAAGGGCACCATCTCTATGAGAGCTGCTTATGTGTCTGGCTAGACCTTGCCGAGAAACGTCGCGAGGGCAATATGTGCAGGTTACCCGGTCTTGGGATGACATTTCCCTGGCTACATCAAGATGTCAAGGAGGTGTTATGCCATCAACAAAATTTTGAATCTTCCGAAAAACTTTTTATACGAGAAATTTAGACTCGATAAAAATGGTTCAGGGCGGGCCTAGGAGTCAGAGATGATCGAGCGAAAATGAGACTACCTGTGTACTTTTTGCGAAGTCTCGTCCAGTCCCAAAGCTGGTATCCCGTCAAAAAGTTAAAAAAACTCGAGAGCGAATGTGCAAAAGTCCTTAGTAACAACCAAACGTCAAAAACTGAAGGGTTATCCCGTTTCGATGGTACTGATCTATACAAGGTTCAGAACGTGTCTACGTGTACCTGGCTGGCTGGGTATGTCACAAGTCTTCTCCTTTCAAACGGTAAGGCCAAAACTTACTCCGTTTTGGTATACATATATACTAATAATAATATTATATTAAATTAATAATTATAATAATATAATAATGATAATAGTAACAATAATAATACCTATAATGTAATAATAATATTATTATTCTTGGAGTAACACACCTATGTAGGTATTAAGCGACGGGGGACTCGGGGCCGAATTTGATCGGTCTCAACATTTGTCATCATACGTTTCAAGATGTAGATTGAAAAAAAAAAACGCTGCAAATTTTACACAAGGGTTTATTATTCTGTGATACAGGTTACTTGTACAGACATTTAATTCTGTCAATAAAAAAAATTTTTGGGGGGGATTTTTTTTCAAAAATGTGCTTTTTCAAAAATTCTTTAATTTTTACTCGAAAAATATTTAACTTCTTGGGATCCTTCAAAAATCCCATTTTTAGCCCCATGAAAGCCCTATAGAACGCCACAGTGAAATCGGATCGTTCCGGGACCCCCAAAAATGGATTCTACGTCCAAAAATACTTCGAAAACGACACCTAACTCGATCCCATAGCTAAAAGCCTTCAAAACACCCCTCCTGTAGCCCCATTTTAGCCCCATAGCGCCCCACGGGTTTGGGCGATCGGACTGAAAACCTTGCGGGCACAACTAGATGGTAAACCAAGTATTTTGCCAAAATTTCAGATTTTTAAAAAAATTCCTACTGCCCAAAACGGCCTGGACGGCGGACGGACACTTCGGATTTTGAATGTAGACCTCTTGAAACGGATAATGTCAAATTTTGAGGCCGATCGGAGTCGTCGACCCGCGTCGCGAAAACATAGGTGTATTATTCCAAGAATAATAAACCAAAAGAAAAAAAAGTCCGTCCGCCGTACGCTGATTTTGGGCAGTAGTACCTACCTAATTATTTAAAAAACAATCATTATTAGTTTTTTTTAATCCGAAATTTTGACAAAATACTCGGTTCCCAATCTAGTTGTGCCCGCGAGGTTTTCAGTCGGACCACCCAAACCCGTGAGGCTCTGTGGGGCTAAAAAGGGCTACGGGAGGGATTTTGACGGGGTTCGTCTATGGGGTCGAGTTAGGTGACGCTTTCAAGGTATTTTTCGACGCAGAGCCCATTTTTTGGGGATCCCAGAGCCATTCGTTTTCACCGTAGGGGTCTATGGGGCTTTAGTGGGGTAAGAAACGGAGCTTTCGAAGAATTTCAGGAGGTCATTTAACGAATTATAGTTTTCAGAATAAGATCTATTAGCGGCCAAGCAGGCAGTGAGGTGCGAGACGAGGGTACGAAACATAGATTTTATGCGGGAGCAAGTCATAAAGCATAAATTCGGAGTACCAAAATTAAATAGCTAACTCAATTTAGTAAGCAATGAAACGGTTAGTACGTTAGAAGGTTGTAGAGACTTTGTGTCATTCCCAAAATGATGTTGGGATCAAAGTGGCGATGACAAACTTCGCGGAATGTTAGGTGGTTAGAGAAGATGAGAGAGGTGACGAGGGGCGACTAGGTACATCCATATAGCCAAGTGAGTTCTAGCTCAGAGACTGACAGTGTCAAGTTACCACCGAGCAAACCAAGTTTTTTTTTAATATATTTTTTTTATAATCCTGTTCCAAGTCCCGCTTGTGTTTTTTCATTTTTTTTTTTTTTTTTTCATTTGTTTCAGTGGTAGGCCTCTCAGGTTACACCCTTCCACGAGTGTAACCCAATCAGCCAGAGGTCCAAGAGTCTTCGAGTTACAATTCAGTTACCTATCAGCCTCCTTTCCTCCATTCACCTTCAGACACTGTATCAGACGCTATCTACAAATCGCCTTTTCACCATTCAATTACAAATAAGCTTTCAACTAATTTTCTACTTATATTTTCGCGCGACAACGCAGTGTTGAAGGGCATTGCACAAAATTCAAATGTTTTGATAAAATAGAGGGTGGGCCAACGACTACCCTACGTTTGCGCCAGTCAGATTAAGAAACGACTATTTGAAACGACGTTTGACAGACAATTTCTTGTTTCCACACTTTCCGACGAATACTAACGGCACTTTTGTTGTTTCAATAGACATGCAATGTCCCGTTACTTATATAAAATTTAATCAGCTTTGTGATTAAAAAAAGAAAAGTAAGATCGGACAAACCGTGCAAATAATCATGTTTTATTCACAATGTGCCACTTTTTTGCGCAAACATGTAAAAGCGCCAGTGCTAGGGGAAAAACGTGTAAAAGCGCCACCCTCGTTTTCAGCCTCCCCTAACTAGTACTTGTAGAAGCGCCACCTCCAGTCAGAATTCCCTACAACTGTCATTTGTAAAACCGCCACCTTCAGTACCTACCTAAAAGCTTCTACATCATTTGGCGGCAAAAAGGCTAGACCAAAGAAAAGTTTCAGGAATCTGCCAACCTCGTTATAGTCAGGAGCAAGGCCCAAAGATTGCACTTTCCGAAATAATGCCTGGCCAAAATGGAAAAAACAACACGAAACGACGGCATACGGGAAAATGCGTTGGAACCCCTGGTGCGCTGCCAGTTCAAAATCAAACAGACACTGAGAGGGGAGCAGTAAGAGTCCATGTTGAGCACACAATTCTACCAGAAATGTCCATAGTGCAGCGTAGCAGTCAGCAGATTTGGACGGTAGGAAGCTGAATGCTAGTGGGACATAACACTTGTCCGCGAGAGCATGTATGGCGTACAGCTGGCTTAAGTGCAATGAAAGACCCCTGAGGAGGGACGTGGCGCTTCTACAACTCCCGTGAAATGACCTCCGACAGAGGACGTGGCGCTTTTGCATGATCATTAAAAACAGGAAAAAAGGTATTGGCGCTTATCCACGGTAGCCCTTTTTTGCCATGCCCGCCCCTCCCTTATCAAAGCTCAAATCGAAATTTCACACGGAATAGCTGCGATGGAGAACTTAATCAGCTTTCACAAGAAAAAAATAAATTTGGAATCGAACCAATAGTTTCTGAGCTACAACCGAAAACGTTCTGAAAAACGTGCTTCCGCTCTCCGCGCGGTGTCAGATTGGACGTTTCTTTACGGCTGTTACTTAGCAGCTATTCGGTAAAAAAAAAAAAAAAAAAACAAACAAAAAAAAAACAAAACATGTGACTAGTGAAATTGTCATAAGGTGTCAGGGTACCTTATGTGGGGATCGGGAGACCGATTGTGTTGTTTAATAGTGTTTAATAGGCTTCGGAAGTCTGGAATACGAAGATTTTGGCTTAGTTAGAAAAAATGGTCAAACTTCAGCACGCTCTAGCGGCCAAAATTATGGATTAAATTACGGATATGAAAAGAAAATACAAACACACGATTTTTTTTTTTTTTTTTTTTTTTTTTTTTTTCAGAAGATGGAACAAAATTTATGGTTCCCGAAATGTTTGTTTCCTCCAATAAAAGTCAAGTCCCGTTTCCCGTGGGGTTCACTCGTTGGTTGGATGGGTCACCGCGAGATGAGTCAGGTCTTCGTTGTTTTCTTTCAGAGTTGAGAAAAACCTAACTTCACCAAACCCAGGAGAACAAGGCAGAGGGGAGCTATGAGCGAAATCGACAGATCTAATTCTCCTCCTCCTTGAAAGCCGATTTAATTATTTCCAGACATTTTGTACACCCTTGACTCCACCCAGGGTGTGGAGCTCAACCCTGGAAGATGACAAGAATGATCCGGTGACAAACCGGAATATTCACAATGGAAACCGTATACCTCTTTTATTGATCCGGCTGTAGAAAAAGATAACTCCTGCTAAGGATGATTTCTCTCAAAAAGTTAAATTAGGGTAGTGACTCCTGCGGTAGGGGCCGACACCCCCTTTGGCACTTGAACTGTTTGAACAAGGAACAGCTGGCAGGATCCCGTCGTCTGGCCAGTAAACCAACACAGTAAAGCAGCCACCCACGCAGATTGAGAGGACCGGACGATCTATTTTGGCGGCCTCACTCTCCCTAAGTAAAGGTGATCGGTTAGTAGGAATCCTCTCACTTCTACAACATCGATCTTTTAGGTTCTATTGTCGTAGCCTGCGCAATTTGCAGTTTACAACCTCCCGATTCAATTAGCCTGGATCATTCCCGTTATATTTTTCAGTAGGTTGAGTGCGTGAGTATAATAATAATCAATAATCTTCAATTATTGAAGTTTCCACCATGAATAGTTAAACAATGGGCTTGAGGTTTTCACCATGTGGTTGTTTGCCGAAGGTGCAGGGGTCTAATCCAGCGTAGGGATAAGGGAGAAAGATGACTCTGCTGATGGAATAAATTGTTTATTGATATAAATAAAAGTAGTGTGGGGACCGGTTTCGAGCTGCTAATCTCATAGATATACATACATATGCATCTACAGCCCTATCAAGAACAATATAGGTAAGTATCATCAGTATTAACAGTCTTCAACAAAAGAACTAATGCGTACGCTGAAGGTACGAGGTAATATGATCATTGGCACCAACACCGAGCGGCACCAACCAAGGAATTACCATCAAATTGTCGAAAACCCCGGTACTATGTGTAACATACCTTCAGTACATCGCCAATTTCTTCTTTTGTTGTACTGACTGTTGATGCTAATGAGCTTAGCCGCTCGAAACTGGTCCCCACACTAAATTTGTTTTATATCAATAAATACGCTTCCTTTGTAATACCCGGAAAAGGTCAAATATTGGAGATGTAGCTTCATGGGACGTCTTACTGAACATTTTGAGCCCGATTTCATCAAAATCGGTTAAATATTTAGCGAGTAAATTCAGACAAACGGTGAAAAATGTTCGTTTCGCTGAATCATCTCACTTAATAACCAACCGATTATGATGAAGTTAGGCTGAAAATGGTCGGCAAGATGTATCCAAGAAGCTATACCCCAATATTTGACCTTGTCCGTGTCTTACGTACCACACTCAAAAACAACGTGAAAAGTTCGTCCTTCCTCTGCAAAATGCGGAAACCTCCCGCGCCTCTGAAATCTAGGAATTTATTTATAACATAATATGTTATATTATAATTATTCCTTTCAACACAACAGTTTTTGAGTTTTTTAATTAATTTTGTTAGGTCTTAAGAATTGAAATTCTGATTATATTGTCTTATTTAAAAAACGCTGCAAATTTTACACAAGGGTTTATTATTCTTTGATATAGGTTACTTGTGCAGAAATTTAAATGTCAATGAAAAAAATTTAAAAAAAAGTTTTTTGGATTTTTATATTTCAAAAAAACTTTTTTTGGGATTTTTTTTCCAAGAATTTTTTTTTTTTCAATTTTTTGTTGTTTTATAGTTGAAAAATATTTGACCTCCTGGGATCGATAAAAAATCTCCTTTGTAGCCCCATAAACGCCCTATAGATCCCCACAGTGAAATCGGATCGTTCCGTGACCCCCAAAAAATGGATTCTACGTCCAAAAATACTTCGAAAACGACACCTGACTCGATCCCATAGCCAAAAGCCTTCAAAAAACCCTCCCGTAGCCCCATTTTAGCCCCATAGCGCCCCACAGGTTTGGGCGATCGGGCTGAAAACCTTGCGGGCACAACTAGATGGTAAACCGAGTATTTTGTCAAAATTTGAGATTAAAAAAAAAAATTCCTACTGCCGAAAACGGCCCGGACGGCGGACGGACATTTCGGATTTGGAATCTAGACCTCTTGAAACGGATAATGTCACATTTTGAAGCCGATCGGAGTTGTCGACCTCCGTCGCGAAAATGGAATAAGAATTCATACTCGACAATGAAAAATGTACGAAACAAATTGGGCAAGTACATCCTCAAATTTCTTGCTGGGTTCCAACTCTGTAGTAGAGATTTGCCAGGGCCGGGCGGCCCAGCTACCGCTTGAAAATGGAAATGGAAATTCGCCCTTTTGGTTTATTATTCTCAGCAAAACCTGCTTCGAAGACGATGTCACTAGTTTTCATTCGCCTCAAAATTGGTCCACCGTCCAGTAATAATAAAAATACAGAAGGCCTTGTTTTAATTCCAAGATTTGGACATGGCACTCGATTCTGCTTTTAGTTGCTCCCGCAAAGTTTGGAAACACATGAACATTAAATGTAAATGTTAATTTTACATTATTGCATATGAACATAAACGCATCATTAAGGCCATTTCGTTGATCGCTTTTCGTTTCGTGGTAAATTCTTTTCGTTGATTGATTTATCTCTCTTCATAATTTTTTTTTTTTCTGAGAATTTTATTGCTCCAAGTAAAATTTTCTTATTAACAATATTGGTTTGAGACTAGGTGATAAGTATTAAAACTAAGGTACAGCACTTAGTTTTTGTTTTCTATGATAATATGTCGACACTGCGCGCTGCTTCACGAGTAAGCAAGATCGAGTGGATTAGTTCTTTTAAGTCTTCGGACGATATCACATGTGTCAAGGAGACGGACAGCTTCCTCGTTGACGTGAGATCTTAGCCGTTGCAGATGACGCACGGCCTGCCGCTTGATGGTTTCGTTGACTGTTTCGATTTGAAGCTCGTGGTGGAGACGTTCATTTCGAAAGTACCATGGTGCATTGACAACGTTTCTTAATATATTGTTTTGGAATCGCTGGATGATCTCTCGATTTGACTGAGCCGTACAGCCCCACAGCTGGGCTCCATAAGTCCACACCGGTTTGAGGACTTGGTTGTACAGAGTAAGCTTATTCTGGATGGACAGTTTAGACCGTCTCCCCATTAGCCAGTACATCTTTCTGAATTTGAGCAAAAGCTCTTCTTTCTTCTTCTTGACGTGGGCTTTCCATCGGAGCCGAGCATCAAGCGTCATACCGAGATACTTCGCTTCATTTAAGTATGGGATTACTTTCCCATTGAGGTAAGCCGGCATATAGTTGATTTTTTTGTTGGTAAAATCAACATGAACTGACTTAGATTCGTTCAGCTTGATTCTCCATTTCGCTGTCCATTGCTGAATGCGGGTGATTGACCGTTTTAGATTGGTGACTGACTCCCTGTTGCTTTCCCCTATCGCCAACACCGCAGTGTCATCGGCAAAAGTTGCTATGGTGTTCATTTCTGGTTCTGGGAGGTCTCTGGTGTACAATAAGTACAGTAGTGGACCAAGTACGCTCCCTTGTGGGACGCCTGCTTTGACAAGTTTTGGTTCAGAGAAGGCATCTTCTTGCTAGATCCTGAAGTAGCGATTGGTAAGATATGATTGAAGTAGCTCAGCGTACTTTGATGGCAGGGTTTTACGCAGCTTAAAGTTGAGTCCCTCATGCCAGACCTTGATCTCTTCATAATATATAATATTTAATAGGTATTGAAAAACGGATAGACGAGAGACAGAGATACAAATTTTTGTCTTTTCGTGCAGTTCCCCCAAAATCTACTGTGCAATGGGGAGCTGAACTTCTCAATCTGATGAAACTGGGCTTTAAAGCTCAAATGGGGGTCGTTCCATTGCGACTGAAGAACTACTTAATTTTATAAGACGGAGAGATCACCTGGCGACACGAGTTACTTGATCGTGACAGCAGCAATCGCGTGGTCCCGTCGCTTTAATGAGTTGAAACGGAACCATTCGAGTCCTCATTCCCGTTGGTTTGGGATTGCCTGATATTCTCCTTTCTATCAACAACCTCCATCTACCTCACAATAGGGGCTGAACATTTTAAGCTATTGATTGGGCCTATTTCAAGACTCATTGTATCAGTGCCAAAGCCCAAACGAGGTGCTCATTCAATGTCAGATCAAAGCATCACATTCTTTCATCGAAGATGTACCAATTAAACATTTTATCGCTGTAGTCGTTGTGATATTAGAGTGGTTTTACCTATAAAAAGACGATTTCAGACGAAGTAGTCTATTTTCACGATAAATAAAAATAATAACTTGTAGACGCATTTCGGTTTACTAAACCATCATCAGTACAATACAGAAATGTCTGTTCCCCCACCCATCGATGGTTTTGGATGAAAAATGGGTGTAATTGTGTACTACCGAGGTATCTGTTCATGGGCGTGTGGGGTAGGTACCATTTTCCATGTAATTTTGGACGCGGAATCGATTGAGATGGGTCTTGCACCAATTTTACTTCACCAATGGCTGGTTTTACGTGAAAAATGGGGTTTACTGAAGTTTCTGAACATAGGCGTGTGGGGTATCATTTTCCAAGTAGAATTTCGTTCCGTCCCTGGCATCTTTCGCCGAACTAAGCGGAATACCGGATTAAACAGTGACCACAATAAGCGGCATCCACTGTAATTTTGGACGCGGAATCGATCGAGATGGGTTCTTGACGGATTTCCCACATCCGCAGGTGGGATTGGTTGAAAAAAATTGCAACTTCGTACTATCGCCGAAAACTAAGAACCCTCAGCTACCTAATAATATTATCAGAATAGAATGACTTTATAGTCTTAGCATATTAGAAGGCTGTCTCAGTGGCGGCAACCCATCAGGGCGTATAAGGAGAGGATCAGGATTTTTCCCCCTGGGTTCCTCGTCCGTTGGGTCTCCTTTATTATGACATGCTTGAATCCTTGTTTGGTTCGGTAACATGACATGTTACACATTAGATACACACGTTAGATACACATTGTGTATCTATATACGTGTACAGAATAGTAATCAACTGGAGAATAGCATGTGGAATGGTTGCATTATAAGTAATACGTGTATTCTACATATTATACAGGGAGTCGCCCTCAAAATTTGACATTATCCGTTTCAAGAGGTCTAAATTCCAAAACCGAAATGTCCGTCCGCCGTCCGGGCCGTTTTGGGCAGTTGGAATTTTTTTTTAAATCTGAAATTTTGACAAAATACTCGGTTTACCATCTAGTTGTGCCCGCAAGGTTTTCAGCACGATCACCCAAACCCGTGGGGCGCTATGGGGCTAAGGGAGGGGTTTTATGAAGGCTTTTGGCTATGGGATCGAGTCAGGTGACGTTTTCGAAGTATTTTTGGACGTAGAATCCATTTTTGGGGGTCCCGGAACGATCCGATTTCACTGTTGCGATCTATAGGGCTTTCATGGAGCTACAAATGAGATTTTTGATGGATCCCAGGAGGTCTAATATTTTTCAAGTAAAAAAAGAAAAAAAATTGAAAAACAAAAAATTAATATAAAAATCCCCCGTAAAAATGTTTATTTTTTTATTATTATTATTTTTTTTTTTTTTTTACAGAATTAAATTTCTGCACAAGTAACCGATATCAAAGAATAATAAACCCTTGTGTAAAATTTGCAGCGTTTTCAAGATAGGGCCCCCAAATTTGGGAAATTTTTCTGATTTGGAATAAAAGTCAGTAGCTTTTGTTCTACGCCTTTAAAAGCTACTGACTTTTATTCCAAATCAAATGGAGTTCTACGAAGTGAATAGTGTAACCATCAAGAAGTTGAAAGGAGAAATTTTTCTCCCAAAAACTTTTTTTTTTACGTATCGTCTCTGTTCCGCGCAAAATATTTCCATGACAACGTGTATAACGACCCTCGGTGTAGGAATCGAGTTTATAGGAAATTTATTTAGCTTTCATTCGAGCACGATAGGTAGCTTTCGAGAAAATAGCTACTATCTGAGAATATCGCTGTTTTGGAACCAACTTATTCAGTTTTGGTAATATCGTTTAAGATTTTTTCAGTATTACGTTCATTTTACATAACACTGTGCCTAATAAAAGCAAGTTTCAAGAATACAACTTTTTGAAGCCTAGTGTAATTTGATGAGCGGCGACAGTTTGGTCGAATCGTCTGCCGTTCGTGTTATTTTTTCTAATTCCATGAGTTGAAATCGAAGGTAGAAATGGAAAGTTGTTGAAAAAGTGTCAATGATAGGTTTTCAACCAAACCACTGTTAACACGATTTCTTGTAGGGGTGTGTAAGACAAGGTCACTTGAGTGAGTCGAAGCTCAAACGGTCACTCCTTTCACTGACAAGGTCTTTTGAACCAGGTCACCCGTTCAGTACGTTCACTTACCCGTTCAGTGACAAAAATGTAGATTATCACTGAATAGGTACAATTATTATAAGGAAAAAAGTAGGTATTTCAAAACAAAACTGCCTTCGGGCACGAAATTATAATGAGAAACAAGTAAGTGGAAAAATAAAGGGTTGGTACGTCAGTACACCCAGCGAGGTGAAAGTAGGGTCACCAGTACACCCGAGCACTACCGCAGTACACCCAGAGAAGAATCGGACTTATGACGCGAGTACACCTGAACGAGTTGTAACGCGAGTACACCCAGTCCGCTCGATAGTGCCGGAAAACACGAGTTGCACGAAGTTGGGGTTCCAGGCACGAAGTTGGCGCACTTGACGGAAAAGAATAAAATTGATTAATTTAATATTTATGGATGGTTCAAATATTGGTTGATAGGCCGCTTGATAGTTTTCACGCTTCTTTCAGAAGAAATTTTTTTCACCTCACCCGAACATTTGTGTGTTTACGGAGGAACTAGTTTCTAATATGTGCTAAATTTCTCCAATTTATCCTTCGAGAATGGACGTGTAGTCCAGTCACCAGAGAATTTTACCTTGCAAAAGGTGGAGTAGTTTGTTTTATTTTTTTATTTTGGCTTTTAGGGTGTAAAGACTCTGCAAAAAAAAGTGTGACCTTTTTTGGCAGCCCAAAAACTGCGTTTTTTTCGCACTTTTTTTGGTTTTTTCAAGATATTTTCAAAACGGTTGGGTTTACCGGAAAACTTCAAAATAGTTTATTGTAGAGGACTAAATTTGCTACAAATGTGTCTATTATACTTTTTTTCTACGATCGACAGGGAGCGCGCTACAGCTTCTCAAAAATGGACTATTTTTCTCAAATTTGTTTAAAATCACGAAATCTTCTTTTTCTGACCAACTCTCGCCCAGTAAAGCTCGTTTCTTGACTTCAGCGCTTCTCTTCTTTAGTTCCGAGGCTTCTTCAAATTCTTTTACTGATTCTTCTCCCCTCCACCGACTTTCCCTCCCCACTACTGCCCCCCTCTACCGACCCCTCACCACCATTTCATGCGATTAGCCGTCATTTCGTTTATTTTTGTGCAAATTATTTTGATTCTCAATTGTTTTTATAAGCTATGGGTTTGTACGCTCTGTATTCAAGTTATACATAGGTGAAAAACTGGAAAATGTTTGAAAACGCTGCAAATTTTACACATTTTATTCCTCTCATGGGTGTACTCACGTACTGCGGGTGTACTCACGTGGTTTCTGTCTGGGTGTACTGAAGTCATGCGGGTGTACTCACGTAGTTTTTGTCTGGGTGTACTCACGTACTGCCTTTAACCGCTCGGGTGTACTCGTGCGTTTTCCGAAAATAAAACTTGAACTTGGGGAGGGAAGAAAAAATACAAAATAGATGAAGGTAGCAATGACTAACTGTTATCGTGGTGGGGAGGTGACCAAACTAACTAAACAACGTTCCCTAGAAAATCGGGAGAAAAATATTTCAACAAAATATCTGTAGGTCCACCTGTTGCGGGACAGGTGTCTACAGATATTCTCAACAACCCTACCGCTCTTTTGGGACATCATGCATTCACCGACCGTTCGAGAATTCTTCTGAGACCGTTCCGATTCTCTTCCGAGACCGTTCTTCTGGTTATCTTTTGTGTCACCCGTTCATGAATCGCATCACCCGACCCAGCCCGACCGAGCTGAGATGAACGGGTGACCGTGTACCTTCTGACAATACGGTCAGTGCAGACAAGGTCTTTTCAGTGACAAGGTCATTTTGATAGTTCACTCATGACCGACACACCTCTAATTTCTTGGCTGGATAACTTGTCCCATTTAGCTTTAAAACGTCTCTTGACACCTCCTCTCATGAAACCCTTCACCTTAAACCTTGTTACATAACCATATGGTGTTTCTGTCGAAGACCAATGCGTCTCACATCTGAAGTACCTACCTATTAAAACAATGTGTAGGTATTACAAATTAAGTTAAATGGTCCGAATATTCTTTAAAATTCCTCTCTATGCTACCTGACCACTATTACCAAATATCGGTGGGTTAAGCACAGAGGAATTCTCATGGACGTTTTAAGTTCACATTTTGACATTTCCGTGTATTATTTATTGAATTATCGAATAACCGTATAAAATCACAGGTGAGCATGGCAACGATACACTTTTGCGCTACACATAAGAACAAATGTTTCTTGTCGTTAAAATAGAATGGTAATTATGATGTTCCAAATTGTTAAAAGGCTCCACGTCACATTCCACATGCGAAAATGAGCTATTTTACAGGTAGCCACGCGTCATACAATCAAGAAGCGGCCCACACTCTTTCATCCCTTCTGGGAACATCTCGAAAGTTTTATACCACTAACCCCCGTCGAAAAGTTGCATTAGTGAGAAACGTGCACAGGGAAATAACAAAGAACGAGGCACCCCGCAAGCGAGCCGCACGTGCACCTAAAGGGGGTTCCGTCGAAGATAATTCCCAACCTTCAGGGGAGCAGGGCCGCCAACAGTGGCAGATTATGTTACCTGTTTCAGCCTCGTAATTAATAAACGAGAGAGCACGATATTCATGGGGTGATATTGGCAATGAGATGATGAGAGGAGCACGTTGAACTGGCCATTCTTCCCTCCAACGATACAAATTACCTGGTTGGCCGCATTAAATGCAGGTTAAAGGGAAAAAAGCAGCAATGTCACTTTTTCTTCAAAAATGAGTTTGATACATCATTGGAATCAGAATGAACAGTACTTTTCAACGGTCTATCCAGACAGGGAAAAAACCAGTTCAGTCAGGGTCAAAATAGCACTCAAAGTTTCGCTATACAGGGAAAGAACCAGCTATGTCAGTTTCGCTATACAGGGAAAGAACCATCTTTGTCTCCAGCAGATTCGGATAGACCCCTACTACATACAGATAGCGTTGTTTTCGCGATCCTGTTGGTTATTATTTGTCTAATTCGATTATTATTTGGCTAATTCGAGAGATTCAGGCATCGATTATTTTCTTGTATGTTTCAGATGGTCACTTTTAATATGCACAACGATGGATTTCTGAATATTTTTCATGGAGTTTGCCACATTTTTCGATTTTTGTTACCTCTACAAATTTATTGATGACTTGAAATTTCTTGGGGCCATTTCTGGCGGCCATATGAGTATTTTGGGACGAAAAACGATTCATTATTTATCACAATAAAGGTTTTATTCAGTTTTGAAGTTAAAAACTCGTTTTTCTCAGATTGCAGATTTATTGACAAAGATGGTTTTGGTTTATTATTCTTGGAATAATACACCTATGTTTTCGCGACAGGGGTCGACGACTCCGATTGGCCTCAAAATTTGACATTATCCGTTTCAAGAGGTCTACATTCAAAATCCGAAATGTCCGTCCGCCGTACGCCGTCCGCCGTCCGGGCAGTTTTGGGCAGTAGGCATTTTTTTTTTAAATCTGAAATTTTGACAAAATACTTGGTTTACCATCTAGTTGTGCCCGCAAGGTTTTCAGTCCGATCGCCCAAACCCGTGAGGCGCTATGTGGCTAAAATGGGGCTATGGGAAGGGGTTTTTTAAGGCTTTTGGCTATGGGATCGAGTTAGGTGTCGTTTTCGAAGTATTTTTGGACGTATAATCCATTTTTGGGGGTCCCGGAACGATCCGATTTCACTATGGCGATCTATAGGGCTTTCATGGGGCTAAAAATGGGATTTTTGAAGGATCCCAGTAGGTTAAATATTTTTCGAGTAAAAACCTAAATAATTTTTGAAAAAAAAAAAAAAATCCAAAACTGATATAAAAATTTAAATTTTTTTTTTAAATTTTCTTCATTTACAGAATTTAATTTCTGCACAAGTAACCTATATCAAAGAATAATAAACCCTAGTGTAAAATTTGCAGCGTTTTGACTTCTAACAACATGGTGCAGGATAATTTAACCCGAAATTCGGGTGCATTTCCATTCCTAAATGTAGAGTAAAATGGAGTAAAATGCTAAAACAGACAAGACTTACTTCACCGACATATTCAACGATCATAATATGATCGTTAGATATTATCTCCCAATAGGTTAAATATTTTTCGAGTAAAAATTGAAGAAATTTGAAAAAAAAACACATTTTTGAAAAAAAAAATTTTTTTGAAATATAAAAATCTGGAAAAAAATTGTTTTAAATTTTTTTTTTTCATTGACAGAATTGAATGTCTGTACAAGTAACCTATATCAAAGAATAATAAACCCTTGTGTAAAATTTGCAGCGTTTTTTCCCTGTAACCTTCCCTTTTCCCTGTATAAATTTTATACTAATTCAAAAAAATATTAATAAAGAATTTACTGTAGGGTGCCCTAGTAGATACGGGAAAGCCCTAACATTTGAAAGAATCTTGACTACACGTCAGCTCGACCAGAACCATGTATAAGCAAAGGGATTGATCATTTCATGAATTGGGCAACTTTTCTGCTCATTTCGTGAATGGGCGATTTTACAATTTGGGCGTAATATGTTACGCATAATATGTTACGCATAAATACCGGTTTCTGTTTAAATTTAAAAGGATGCACTGGCTAATGGGGAAACGGACAAAACTGCTCATCCAGAACAAGCTTAGATACCTTGTACAACCAAGCCCTCAAACCAATGTGGAGCCCAGCTGTGCGGCTCAAACAAATCGAGGGCTCGTCCGGTGATTCCACAACAATATAGGTAGGTACTTACTGAGATACGTTATCAATACTTTAGAAATGAACGTTTCCATCACGATTTTCAAATCGAAACGGTCAATAAAACCATCAAGCGACAGGCCGTCCGCCATCTTCATACATCTCAAGTCAACGAGGAAGCCCCCGCTCGATGGTCCCCTTGACACAAGTGATGTCGTCCGAAGATTAAAGGGAACCAAACCATTTGATCTTGCCTACTTGTGAAGCAGTGCATTTTCGGTATTTTACCATAAGGAACAGAACTCAGTGATGTAGTCACTCATCGAAGTTTTTAATATGAATCACCAATACTCAAATTATTATGTTATTTACTTGAAGCAATAAAAATTTTCTAAAATAAATACATATATAAACAATATGATGCGCCGAAACGATTAAAGTTACATCATGCCCGTGGGGTGTCCTTTCGATTAGCTCTCGAAAGTTCCTCCGGTCACTTCCGGCTCTGAGAAACCATAAAAACGCAGGATAAAGGAACAGCCGAAGCCTAACTGGTGTCGGTAGGTAGTCAGCCAGAGGTCATAAACTAAACTTCGTCTCTTGCATAACCCACGTCGGCGATCATCAGCATAATCTGCATGGAATACAAGCATTGCACGAAACCATGTCACGGAGATTCCCCACTTGTGCAACGGGGAAGCAACGAACGAAACAGACATGAAAAAACTCAGGTCTCCTTGAAGTATTTATTGTTGGAGTGAGGGAAGAGTTGGTACTATAAATAGAGTCGGTAGGAGCGCTAAATACAGAGCGCATCCTAACAAACCGCTCAGCTGTGGCCGGTGTGGTGCACTGACCCTGCTCTTCAACTAGGTACATACCACCTGCAGCTCCCATACTTGTTTGGACTGAGCAATCGTAAATTTCATTTATATGCAATTAAACCCCGCGTTCACTCAACCAATTAGTAAATAGTATCACGTAGTCTTCAGAGTGTAGAGATTCAGATAATATTTTGTATATTATACAAAACGAATAATAATCGAGTTATAACGAATAAAGTAACGATGATTTCTCTGAAAAGCAGACAAGTCTATGAGGAGCCTTGAAGCGTAATTTGGCAGTCAGAATTTCATAGTTGTATCAAGTCGAGAGTTGTTTGCTAGTGGCTGATATGTGGGGGCAGGGGGGTTTTTACCGGCAATCAAACGGAAGGAACCTATAGCCTCATTAGGGGGTATACATACAAGTAGAACCTCTCCCTATTCTGCTCAAGTAACGTGATATATGTCCGCGGTGATAATAGACTTTTAAAAACCTATTTAAATCTATTGACAATGAGAACGGAGAGAAGAGAACGGTTGGGCATATAATGGGAGGATGTATGACGGGAAAAGGGCCTTATCTCCAGTGTAACTTGATCCACCATTCTCTCTCTGTCGTCAAAATCCCCCCCGTTCCTACCCTTCACGTCCACACTTTTCCCCCGACCGCCAACTGAAGCCTTCATTCCCCTTCCACCCGTCCGACCAGTCCTCACCAATCCTCTCCATCCTCCAGTGTATCATTTCTGTTCATTTTTCCATCTCGCCTTTACCATGCGGACAGGAGAGAAATACCCGTAACCTCTTCAACCTTTGTTCCCCACTGAGGATCATCACTCTCTGCTCCCACAGAAATATGAAATGACCAAGCTCGGAGGAAACAAAGGAAGACCAATCATTATTCTCCAGCCTGAAAACCGGCGTTAGGCATGCCGACGACATCGACAGAAACGGCAAAATGCTAGCCAGCATCATTAACATACATCGTTGTCACGGTTGAATGTGGAAACGTAATTTCCAGCAAACGTGAGGAGGTTGAATATGTTTTAACTTAACTCATTACATAACAAGGAGCGTTAAGGTACAACCCGAATATCGTTACTCCATTCCATACAACATCTTTCTCTTGATATTGTAAAAGGATAATATCGAAAGAAAATTATCGATACCTACCTTGATAATATCAGATCAATGAGGTGGTTAGGGAGAGAGAATGACTCCTCTGCTGGTGTCATTCTCTCTCCCTAACCACCTCATTGGATTAGACCTCTGCACCATTGGCAAACAACCACTTTGTGATCATACTATTCCACAACGATCCCGCGTCTTGACGGCTCCCACAAGGGTGGAGAAAACCTGCGTTTCGTTGCGAAATTCGGTGACAGATTGCACTGTCAACAGTCAGGACTTCTGAGGAAAGTCAAATCATGGAGTTTCCTTCAATTATTAGGTTTGTTCCATGTCTGACTGCGTCTGTCGACAGAAGTTGGACAGCTGTCGACAGAACCCGACCGCACATACTAGAGTAGTCGGTTTCCGTCCAACCTACGATCGACCTGGAACAGCAGTTTCTAAACTGCGCATGTTTCCGGCGATTTCTGTTAACATTCCGTCTAACCTGGAACAAACCTATTATGACTGCTTGGGCCAAAACCCTTCCTTTTCCTAAAAATGTTAGGATTTGTAGCATCGTTTCTGTTCCACTTTCTTTTGATCAAATTTTGAGTTATTGTGTTATTCCGTTCCTTTTTTTTTTTTAAATCAAATGTTGTGTTATTCACCGGTGTTGATCATGAATACTGGTGTATTTAAAGGCGCATCAAAATTTGACGTAGGTACTAGGTATGTAGTGAGAAGTTTGAATTGAAGGAATTGGGCAAACCGACGCCCCATTTGGCACTGACCCAACGAGTGAATAAAGGTAAGGGGCAGTTTGCCACAAGTTTAACTCTTGTGTGTACCAAAAACCCCCTGATTAACCATGGTTGCTCAGAGAAAAATGCTTGGGAAAAAGGTTGGGATTGAGTGGCAACCACCTCCCCGTTGGGTACTGGGCAGTTTTTAACTTCAGCAAAACAACTGTGTGGATTCTGACTTGCCAAGAAGTCCCTTATTGCAACTCAATTATTTAGCCCCTCAAATTATCCATTCAAAGAGTGCCCCGGCATGCCCAAGACCCACGAGCCAGGACTGCATACCTCGGCCTATGGAAAGCATGGGTAGCACTGTGGCCCAGCTACCAGCACAGCTTATAACGGAGTTTGATTACATACGACCAATATCTTCGACTCCAGCACATTTAAAACGTTAATAAAATAAGATAGGCCCGACTGTGAAGGCTCCTAAAGATTTTCCAGGCGTAACGGTGCCCCCGTGATAAGAACTCCCTACTAGAAAATTTGGGTTATGGGATTTGTGAATACGCCATTAAGTGGAATGACCTTGTCGTTCAGAGCAAGATTGAGTTTAATAATTAATAACAATTATTGTTAGGTACCTATTAATTTTTTTTTTTTTTTTTTTTTTTTTTTTTTTTTTATGGATCCTCCATCGAATCACACTAACAAAGAAGGAAACCCCCGAAATGAATGTGCATATGAATGGGATTGTGAAAGAGTTTAAATGTCATGTTGCGTCTATTAGTTTTTGTCATTAGGTAAGTACCTACCCACGTCTCTTTTGGTAACGTTCATCACAATAATATTATGCAATATTATAATATATTATAATACACATAATATATTACAATACACATAATATATTATGCAGCCGCATTACCAAATAGGAATCCCCAACAGAAAAAAAAACACCATTTTTCAGCTTTTGAAATACATAATACAAGTTATCATCTTGGCTTAATATCCAAAACTGTAGAACGATAATATATTATATTAGAAGTTATTTGATGAATTGGTGAAAAATAGGCATGAGGCCATGAAGTTATTAGGAGATAATAATAGGGGCAAATGAGCGGTAACTTTAAACCTCTCGAATTATTGGAGGTTATCCACAGGTTATTCCAAGTAAGAAGCCTTATCAAGCCCTGCCATAACTAACAGGGCGTTCTTTCTCAATTCGTTCATTCTCGGAATAATCATCGGTTTTACGGCAAGGGTCAAAAATTTTGATCGGCCTCAAAAGTTGTCCATATAATGTAAGGAATATTATAATTCTTGGTATGTGGATCCCAAAAATGAAGTATGTACCTAACCGCCCACTCAACGCCATTTTGGGCCATGGGATTTTTTTAGTGTAAATCATAATATTATTTATAATACTGTTACAAATCATATTAGTATGATATCAGATTTAATCTGAAATGATGATAATAAACTCGGTTGTTTATCTATTTGACGAAGAATTCATTTTCAGAGGTCAGTAATATTATACAGTAGGTAGGTAGGTAGAGCGTCTTTCAATAATTTTTGTTATTGATACAGAATTTTAAGATAGTTTTGGGTGGCCTCCATTTTCGTATTATCGCGGATTTAAGGAGTTTTAAACAGGCCAAAGACACTAACTACACTACACTAACTCTAACACTTTACTTCTTCATCACGACGTTTCAAAGGCTTGCCAGCCTCCATCATAAGGGGTAATCTGGCTACAATACAATATTTTACAGTTAGGGGCTACCTGACCACAAATTACGCTCATGGGCACTTGGGTACTTTTTCTAAGGTTAAAGGAGCTTAATGCTAGGGAATCGTCGAAATGTCGATTGTGGAGGTATCGTTTTTACCAACATTGCCTTGAGAGTTTTCATTTTTGGAAAACCTACATAATTAAATTGAGGTAAACAGGATTATTTTGTTGTTGTAGCATCAGTAAGTCGAAGTCGTAAGTTGTAGTGAGGACTCAAAATTGATGAGCACCTAAACAATTTTTTTTTTTAAATTCTAAAAAATGCAGCATTGGCAATGCAAATTGGTATATTGTTCTTTGATATAGAACAAATGTGCAAAAATTATTTGCCAAAAAAAATTATTTTTAAAAAATGTACAAAAATGTTTCTTGTACAATGTATGGACAGATGTGGGACCCCCAAAAATAGATTCCACGTCCAAAAACTTCGAAAATGCCACCTAACTCGACCCGACATCCGAAACCCTCCAAAAACCCCTCCAGTAGTCGATTTTTAGCCCCACATGGGTTTGGGCGATCGGGAACAAAATCTTGCGGGCACAACTAGATGTAAGTCGAGTATTTTGTCAATATTACTGATTTTTATAAAAATTCCTACTGCCCAAAACGGCCTTGACGGTAGAAGGACGTTTTTGGAATCTACACATCTTGGTAGAACGTAGGTATCTATAATGAAAAATTTTGTGGCCGATCAAAGAAGTCTACCTCCGACACGAATACATAGGTGTAATAATAAGCCAAAAAGTAAAACATTCCTAATCTTAAAATTTGTATGTAAGGTAAAATATATAATATACATTTTCTAGTAACTAGCAACATGACTGTTATGTTGCTTATAAGATTAATTACTAGGTAGTTCAATTAAATTTTCATTTTATTTTTTCTGAAGAATTGAAGGGCTTACGGTAAAAGGGCTAATTCTTGTCATTGTTCCATTCTTTTTCATTGGCAGTTAGGCACTTCGTATCGCAGGCCCTTCAATTTTTATGTCATTCCAACATCTCAAACTGTCATCATAGTTTGAGGGCTATTGTGTTGTAATTTTGGTTAGAGTCCTCAAAGCTCAATTAACTGCAAGCCTGAGATTTTTTAGTCGATGGAGCCCCCAGACACCCAAACGAGCTTGCGCCCAGTTTCTATTACCTAACAATTATTTTTGTATAAAAAAAATAATTATACTTATAGGTTTATAGACCCAGCTATCGGGTCGCCTTGTAAAATAAACTTCAGTAATGCAGTCGCTTTCCCGGCGACTCGATGGGGCGACTTTATATTTGGGGTTTACTTTATATTTATACAAATATAAAGGTCTATAAATAGACATTGCTGTAAGACTGTTAAGTGGTTTTAGAGGTTTTTATTCAGGGGATCGAGCGAGATTTCGTTTTCAAAGTAATTTGGGATGTAGAATCGATGTATTGGAGACCCAAAAAAGTGGTGTTGGGTACGTTTGTCAAGGTTTACGACCTGCTGAGACCAATGGAGAAGCTCTCTCAGAACAATAGGGCATGTGGCAACCTCAATATGATTCAATGTTGAATTTGAAAAATCTACCCATCATCTCTCATTACTTTCGTAAGCCACTCCAACAATAATAAATATTTTATGTTACTCACCAAACCTTGCATGAGGCTCCTTGTTAACGGACTCACTAGTCTATTCATGTATTTCTATCAATTGCCTGCTGCAGCAGGGCTGCTATCAATGTTCCTGAGGAAGAGTATCGAATGTATATGGGAGAGTAGTCAACGCCTTTGTCTATTTCAGTTTCTTGGTTTTGAATGGTGGGGTGCATCGTAAATTGGTTACGACAGGCTTATCATAATAGACTCGGATGATGAATTGTTTGTACGCATACAGTCCCTTGTGGGAGGCTCGAGATCAAATCATCACCATTTCAGTGGTAATCCAATTGTCGAAAGCGCTCGTGACCCCCCTTTAAGCCGATAAGTAGCTCAGAAGGGAAAGAGGGTTGTTATAAAAACCCGAGGATCACCTTCGGTTTCAAGTGGTATTCATCTCTGAGTTCAACATTACGTCTAAGTCGTTTGTTATCACTGTTGAAGATCAACATCTAAATGTACCTTTTTGGTTTTAGCAGGTCTCGAAGTGAAATACTTATCTTACATAATCTCCTGAAACAGAACAAGCTTAAAACTGTTGACAGGTTGGTCCATCGCAAAGAATCACAAAGGTACCTAGATATTTATAAACAATTGAAACGTCAGGAGAAATATCCATACAGTGACACCCTAAACGAGATTGTATTTGTGAAAAATGACTAACCCGGTTTCAGCTGAATTGTTGTGAGAACAATCTGAGGTATCTTAATCGCTACAGCTCAAATAACTGCATCTAACTCTCGTAGGGGTCGTTATGTGGATAAGGGATGAAGGAAGCCGCATCGGTTTGCAACATGACCCGCCCCATCTGCCTCATTGTCCAACTCTCCAAATCTCCCGTGAACTAAGAGAGAGACCTCCGTTTTGTTTATGCGAAACCAGCACAATACCGACCAAAATGCCTGATGGGGCTCACATTTCGATCTGGAACTTATAACGCGAGCTGGTTACTCCTGATGAGGTATTCGAGACACTCCTTCATACCTGAACGTGAAAAATAAACAAAAAAATCGACAGTTCAGGCTTCAATCAGGAAAAATGGTAATTCTTTAAAGAAATGCGGGATATGTTTTTGCTTGTATAAAAGCAAGTAACTATACTTATCTTAATATATAATATATACCTTTATATAATAATATATTCAGGTGTGCAGCTTTTCGTTAACCTTATCATTATCACAGTTACTATTACGTTGGTGAGTGTGGAAGAGAGAGCCAGAGGTTGTAGTATGTTTATTCTGTCATGAGCTAGCTTTCAGGGAAGGGCTGTGTCCCTTTCTTCAGGTTGTAAGGAGTATACAGTGCAATGTCAGTCCTACTTATTAATATGCCTAGCGGAGAGAAACACCCTGGCTCTGGCCTCATACTCATACCATGTTTCTCTCCCCTAGGCATAAACAATTTCTGAACATAAGCATATGATTTATTCATTCGATAACGGATTTACGAGATTACGGATTTTCGATTTTCGTATGACGGAGTTGATCAGCCAACAAACACCTCAAACAAGGTAAATGTCTACACCTATGTCACAGCACTATGGAAAATGTTAGATAAGTAGGACTGATATTGCAATGTCTACTCCTTACAGCCTGAAGAATGGGACACAGTCCTCCCTGAAAGCACACACACTAACCTCTCTGATCCTAGATTAGACGGGTTATTCCCTTTAACAGGCAACTGCATGCTTAATCATTTAAAATCCGGCAGGGACAATGCACTGCTGAGATAGGAAGACCAAGAAGATTTGTGCCAAGTAGTATGTGTGCCAAGTGGGCCAAGTCTAAGCCTATTTGTGTGGTATGATTCGAACCATCCTGAAACATTTACCTCACTAATCCTGTCATAAGCACCATCTGTTAAGAGTGTTCCTACAAAAGGGAAAATATTTTAAAAAGATACATCTTTTGTCCAATTTCATACTCTAGCTGCTAGAGTTTAGCACATTTAAGACATATCCAAGTTCATTAAAATTAAAATTAAAATTTAATTAACTTCATTTTAATTTTAATAAACTTAGATATGTCTTGAATGTGCTAAACTCCAGCAGCTAGAGTATAAAATTGGACATAAGTATGTTATTTAACTCTGTTATCAGCGGTGCTACCTTTGCTTACCCTAAGTGGTGTGGTACCTAACAGTCGACAACCTGTGAGTGTGTGTGTTGTTTTATCTACCAAAACAAAACGCCTCCAGCTGTTTTCTGCAGCTGCTTCAGCTGCATTGGAACTTTCTTCTTTAGGTTTGTTCCAGGTTTTACGGGCTGTTAACAGAAATCGACGGAGACATGCGCAGTTTAGAAACTGCTGTTCCAGGTCGATCGTAGGTTGACAGCAGTTGGACGGAAACCGAAAGCTCGAGTATGTGCGGTCGGGATCCGTCGACAGCTGTCCAACTTCTATCGACGGACGCCGTCAGACCTAGAACAAACCTTTTCTTGGTTAGTTGGTTAGGAAATAGTTAGCTGCTAGGGAACATGAAATGAAATGATTTCCACCCTCGAATTTTCGTCCGACAGGCCGTCTGTGATAATCTTAGATTCTGCAGGTATGGCCCCTTGTAGTACTATAATATGGGGCCACTGATTCATATTCATAAAATGAATTTTATGATGATTGAATCAGCGGTACGCTCTGCGCAGGCGCGAACGTGGAATTCTTCAAATAATTTACAAGGTTTTGATTCAACTTTTGATTTCAAATTTTATTGGGCGTGCTAAAATCCACAGGTTCAACAATTGTGTTGCTATTTTTAAAATTTAACTCGATACCGATAATTCGATAACTCTGTGGTGTTTGGTACCCACTAACGTGTGCATCTTACTTGTGCCTAGTTCTGATCATTCTGACCATGGTTCTGTAGTACCTAACTGTGCGATGGTAGGTAGTTACTGAGAGAAAACATCAATCACAATAATTGTAAATTATTTACTCTGAATACCTACCTACCTATAATAGCATGCATGACTAAATTGCGCATGTCATTTCATCGAATTCCTTCTCAATGTTCGAATCAAAATGGACGAATTTTTAAGATAAAGGTTTTTAAATTACATCTAGGGCGACCATGCGAAATAAGAGAATTTTCTGCACAGAACACACATACCGCATAGCTCTTACATCGTAAATATAGGATAGGGCCTTGTCCGAAAAACACATTCTGTGTTCTTTGCTTTGATCCTTGATCTGAACTGAAATAATCCGGGGTTCTGGGGGTCACCCCCAGAATAAGCCATAATGTAATACAATATAGTGCAATGTTTTCGTGTACCAAGCGGAAACAAATCACAGGCGGCAACGTTTTTTTTTTCCTTTTTTTTACACTTAAATTACGACGGAAGAGGGAAACTTCAACTCTTCCCTAGGGTATTACGGTACAAATAAAACTGATGGATTAACCGATGACGAGTTTACTTAAATCATCTTCTTTTTAATTTCATTCTATCTACATTTATCATGGTGTGGCGAGGGGAAAAACCGTAGGCAGTCTATGGTGATAATTGCATACTTTATTAAATGCAATTATCACCATAGACTGCCTACGGTTTTTCCCCCTCGCCACACCATGATAAGTAATATGGAAACCGACCAAACCACGCAGAATTCTATCTACATTTTTCAGTACCTAGGTACGCACTCAACGTCTAGTTGTTAAACGGGATTCCCAGACGCGTTTCTCAACTCGGTTGACAACACACAAAAGAACCTCTTCTGATCCATCCAAAAATAAAACCAGTGCCAATGAGCTCCCACTCGCACTCACAACGGGAACTCGGACAATCTTCGCCGCTGCGCCAGCATACCACCGATTTACGAGGCCTATTCAACTGACTCGACGCTAAAGGGACGGAGGGGACGTGGTTGGTGGCCAGGAATAGTACCTTCGAATTGTAGCGTGAGGGAACAGCTCCTTTCATTTCACCCAACTTCTAGTCTGATCCAAATGTGAAACTAGAGTTATCCAACACAAAACGAAGTCTCTCGGAATTTAATAGGGAAATTAGTCCTTTTAATACTGTGACATTGAATGTCACAACCCCATCTCAGGGTTTCATAACTATAGGTAGCTGAAAAAGTGAAATAGTGTTGTCTTCAACTTGAAACTGCCCAGAACCCAGTGTAATACAAAATCAAAAATTTATTTAGGTAGGGACATACTTAGTCTTGTTTTATTACTATCAACTGCTGATCTTAATCCGTTTTGGTTTATTTTTCTCAGAATAGTCAATCTATGTTAACTGGAATGTCGTTATGGAAGCATTTTTGAAGTACATTCCATATTTGAATCGGCGGCCGGATTAGCCGAGTGGTTCTGGGCGCTAGTCACTTCGCGCTGCATTCTGATGAGGCCTTGGGTTCGAATCCCGTTGAAGACCATGGAATTTTTGGGAATAAAAGTTGCAAGTGGTTAAATTATTTAGCGCCCCGTCATTTCAGGCCTAAGGGTAAAAAATCTTGACGTTAAACTCACTTTACCCTTCACCCTTATCATATTTCCATCGCTTCATGCAGAGAGGGTCCTTAAGCTTTTTTCCCGTTTCGAGATAATCGGCAAAAACTGTACATCTTCTCGAACTTTTTACAACGCTTTCCTCAAGGTAATTAACAATTGTTATAAACCAAATTGCTTTTGTTTATTGAATTGTTTTTAGGTCAAAAATGCAAACAGCTGTAGGAATAATGAACCATGCGCAGTGCCTCCCACTTTGAGAGACCTTTTAGTCCCGGAATAGGCTCCGTTCTAGCATGAAGCGTAAATTACGCATTCTATTAAATCCATTAAATTGATTTTTTTTTTTTTATAAACATCTCGATTTGGCCAAGTGGGGCGCTAAGGACCCTTTATGCTGGAAACGATTCATTCAGGGGTTTAGATCCGTCCAGGTTGAATGAGGTGTCATTTTCGGAGTAATTTTAGACGAGTTAGGTATCGTTTTCGAAATATTTTTGGACGTAGAATCCATTTATGGGGGTCCCTGAACGATCTGGTTTCGCTGATGAGATTTTTAAACAAATACCTACTTTCGAGTAAAAAAAAATGTTTTTTTATTTTTTATTATTTATTGCCACAGATTTAATTTTTGTACAAGTAACCTATAACGAACAAAAATAAATCCTTGTCTAAAATTTGCAGCGTTTTAGATGATATTTTATTAACTAAATAAAATTTTTGCTTAATTTTTACACTAGAATAATAAACCCTTGTATGTAATTGGCAGCAGTTTTAAAAAATCTGACATTCTGACAAGCGAATCGGATCTCACAAGGCTTTCAATCCCGCGCAACTTTAAAAATGTTAAAATTTTAAAGTTCCTACAATAAAATAAATAATAAGATTCTGCTAAGAACAGAGTAATAAGACATTCTAAAATAAAATAAACAACAAGTTACTATGATTTAGAGAAGAAAAATACAAGACCCATCACGAAATAATAAAATAAGCCAGCTCATTGATAAATAAAAGTTCCGTATAATCCGTACATGAAAATGAATGCCTTCATAAAATGAATTTTTCCAGAAAGAAGGAAATTGAAAAAAGTGTAACAATCAATTAGGTAGGTACCAAAGACTTTTTGACAATGTCGTTTTTAATTAGAATGATTTTGCGTTGGCACAGAGTGGTCATGAGAATGTCAATCTCCTTTATGCAAAACGCGGCGCTCTCAACGGAAGAATCGTATATTAAAAGGAAGGAGGTATACCAGTATACCTACATACCTACATGTATGTATGTATACATGTAGGCACGGATACTAGAGTACTACTTGAGTATCCGTGCATGTAGGTAGTTGTTGAAGCGTTGGATAATAACCAGGGTATGGTTTATTAGTGCGAAAACGATGCAAATTTTACCCAAGGGTTTATTACCTACCTATTCTTTGAGGTAGGAAGATTCTGCAAAAATGAATTTTACCTAAGTGCGTCAATAAAAAATTATTAAAAAAAATAAATTAAATTATTAATATTTCCGTACAGTGTTTGGACCGATTTGGGACCCTGAAAAATGAATTATGCGTCCAAAATAAAACGGATAACGACACCTCATCTGAACTCATCACATCCTTTAAAAGCTCCATTTGTAGCCCCATGAAATCCCCATAGATCCCCACGGGTTGGAATGATCGGGTTGAAAACCTTGCGGACACAACTAGATGGTGAACCGAGTATTTTGTCAAAATGTATGGCTAAAAAAAAAAAACCTACTTACTGCCCAAAACGGCTCGGACGGCGGACGGACATTTCGTTTTTGCAATCTAGTCATCTTGAAACGTAGGTATAATGTCAAATTTTGACGCTGATCAGAATAAGGAATGGAAACGTGTCTGGATTTTTTTTTTTTTTTTTTTAATCGGTAGAAGGCGTTCAAATAATACTGAAAATGGGGTTAATTATTAATTGTGTATTATACACAAACTGCAAGTTCGTACGAATTTATAAAATTTATGGAAAAATAATTTTTCCATAAATTAATTAATTTTCATAAATGCAATTAATTTATTAATTAATTAATAAATTAATTGCAATTATTGCAATTTGAATTTTGGCGGAAACCCGAGGTCAGCTCCTATTGGTGGACGAGTTGGCCACCAATAAAAAACTAAAAAACCACGGTGAAGTAACTTCAGTGAAGTACTTCACTGAACAATTGGATGGCTCTGAGACCCCCAAAAATGGATTCTACGCCCAAAAATACTTCGGAAACAATGCTTAACTCAACCGTAGCCAAAACCCTTCCCGTAGCCCCTTTTTAGCCCCGCAGAGCCCCACGGGTTTGGGCGATCGGGGTGAAAACCTTGCGGGCACAACTAATGGCTGGACCGAGTATTTTGCCAAAATTTCAGATTTTGAAAAAACTTCCCTCTACCCAAAACGGCTCGGACGGCGCAAAGTGGTCGGATGCGTGAAAAAAAAAAATGAAAGTCGTCAAATCGGTGTTCTGGGCATTGAAGGTCACTCTCAGATACCCAAGGATGGGAGTTTTCAAACGATTTTGCCTTTAAAAAAATTCTTTGGAGAACGGAGAACGATGAAGTCAAGGAATCACAATCGTTTCATCATTACTTAAGGTTTTGAATCCGTGAAATTACTTGTTGTGCCCTCTTGTTAACAGAGATTTTTCTGTTCCATGCAATATTTCTCGGTCTATGAAAGGTATAAATAGCGAGAATATGTCAGTTATTGGTTGTTTCTATCAAGGTTGACCAACAAAAAAGGTAAAAAAGAAGTCAATGAAAATGTTCTTCCTTAATAGTATTTACTGTGGACCACCAAAAAAAAAGCTCCACTGAGCTTCGGGAACGTTATCAGGTCAAAATTCAAGGATACAAGAGTCAACACCGTGAGTTTCATCGCCGCCCTCGGCCGCCGGTGATGGAGATTCACAATAGAATCTGTTGGCTCCTGTATGATAATGGCCTAGTTTTTAGGCTTTTTGTTTGTACAGAAGTTCAAAGAGCAAAAACAAAATACTTGGTTTACCATCGAGTTGTGCCCGCAAGGTTTTCAGTCCGATCGCCCAAACCCGTGGGGCGCTATGGGGCTAAAATGGGGCTATGGGAGGGTTTTTTTTAAGGCTTTTAGCTATGGGATCGGGTTAGGTGTCGTTTTCGAAGTATTTTTGGACGTAGAATCCATTTTTTTTTGGGGTCCCGGAACTATCAGATTTCACTGTTGCGATCTATAGGGCTTTCATGGAGCTACAAATGGGATTTTTGAAGGATCCCAGGAGGTCAAATATTTTTCAAGTAAAAAACAAAAAATGTTAAAAAAAAATTTTTTGTTGAAAAAGAAATCCAAAAAAAATTTCCTTAAGTTTTTTTTACATAGAATTAAATTTCTGCACCAGTAACCTATATCAAAGAATAATAAACCCTTGTGTAAAATTTGCGGCGTTCTTCTCTAGGGGTTTACCCCTATGAAAGTGACGACTCAATTTCGACGAAAATGGATTTTTAGTAGGTACCTTTTGGAATCAAACTCCTCATTTTAGTATCCATTTTGGAAGTTAGGACCTCTTAAAGACGCGTTCCACATCAAAACCAGGTGCATAAAATAAGAAGCGCATATCTATATGAAAATCCCGCCAATTCTGCGCCAATTCCCGCGATATTGGATTCCTTCTGACAAAACTATGTCACAAGGTCAAGCGAGAATTAACTGCGAGAATTAACTGCGAGAACTAAGTCTGATTAACTGCGAGAATTAATTCTGCCTGATGGTGCAGAGGTGCTTAGCCACGATGAGATTTGGCGAAGACGGTGACTCCTCTGCTACAACGAGAAACCCAAAACCCAATTAGGAATGGAAGCGTTTCTGGATTATTTTTTTTATCGATAGAAGGCGTCCAAATAATACTAAAAATGGGGTTAAAACACAAACTGCAAGCTCGTATGAATTTATAAAATTTATGGAAAAATTGCTATTTGAATTTTGGCGGGAACCCGAGGTCAGCTCCTATTGGTCGACACGTTGGCCACCATTACAAAACTAAAAACTAAAGAATCGGTCATTGGAATAAGTTGATTTATATCACAAATAAGTTGAGTAAATAAGCATGATCCCATTCAAAACAAAGCGAACACGGCCATTTTCTCGTTACTCCAGTGTCACTAGAGCCAAACACCAAGAAAAAATCGAAAAAGAAGAAAAAATCGACCTGCACTCTGTTGTCTTTTGATTGGAAACCGGAACACCTGTAGGTGACGTCACTCACAGTGGTTTTTGAATCGGCCTAAATTACTTAAGATGATTGTAAACTACGTGAAAGACTTTTTGTCACAAAAATGATGTATTTTTCCCGTTTTGACTTTTAACAACACGGTACAGGATGATTTAACCCGAAATTCGGGAGCACTTCCATTCCTAATTATAATTATCAAGAAACTAAACTCCTCGCTGTTGTAATAACAGTGAGAAGTTTGAGTCGCAAAAGAAAAGCAACGAAACTTCCCACTACCTCATCCACCCTTATTGTTGGTCGATGAGTTAGTTTTTATTCAGCTACAGGCTAAGTTGGGGCGGGGAAGTATCGAGTTCCACGATTGTGCTCCGCCATTGTTAAGGTAACGATCGATTGAACTCAGAAAATGATTTATTACCTACTGTAGTAACTAGCGTTTCCACGGGCGCACCTGGTTTATTAATCATCTTGCAGGCGTGTGTATTTAGTGGATACCTTTTCGAAGAAAAATTAAAAATGAATACTTATGCCGACCGTACCAAAACACTGCCTCATTGATTCCCATGGCAACAATAGTTGTTATTGTAATATCATTCGCAATACGCAGCATTAATATGAAACCTTCTTCTTTTGATTTCAACGGTTGTATTTTTTTATTTTTTTTATTTTTTTTTTCCACGGACCTACTGACAGCTGGATAGACAGAGAAATATGCCGCCGTACAAGAGCACTTAGAGAGGGACGAGGAGAGGCGTCTGGCGAAGGTTGTAAACAGACAATCCAGATTCGCACGATAAGAGCTTGAAAATGTGGGAGGTCGCTGTGTTCGGAGCAGACCCGCTGGGAGTTCAATTCTAAATTAGACACCTAATAAAACAGACTTCTCGAGATAAACACGTGGTAAAACTATCCTCAACACCTTTAAGGCTCCTCTCTCAGCAGTTTATCCTCTCGTTCAAGTCGTGAGTTTTATAGGATACATGGTCGTAATGTGGTCATGCAATTGAAATTTCTGTATAGGCAGTTTACTCGTGACATAACAATAGCAAATAATGAAGAAATGAATAATAATGAAAGAATGAAGATTATATCATACCGTCGGTAGGTGTTTGAAAACGAGGTTTACTTCATTTGCACAGGAGTTGATTAATTTAGAGCTAAGCACAGTATGCTATTCGGACCGGTTTGCGACATCCGCTCATCTCAAAACCATCTTGAAAACGACACATCACTCGACCCCCTCACCAAAGTTCTTCAAGGTCCCTAATAGCCCCGTAAAACATTCACTGTTCCCGCCGCATTTTTGAGTTTAAACCATGAAACGCATTAACCAAAGGCGCGAATCAGCATTATTTACATATTACCGCGGGGAAAACTTAGGTTGATTACTGGGAGAATAATAAACCAAACACTTGAGAAAACAGCAAAAAGTTGATCAAACGTCTGCAAGTCACTAACGTGGTTTGGGCGCAAGCACGAACGTTCCCACGTCGATCCTACAACGCATGAACGTTCCCTGCCTAGTCAACTCTCTATGCACGAACGTTACCTGCCTTGTCAACTCCCTATGCACGAACGTTCCCTGCCTAATACCGTAAAATGCCCTCAATAGGAACAGTGCCACGAATAGAAACGCAGAGTCGGGAAAAAGTCAAAACTGCTTGCTGTGCGCCCTGGTGCATTCGTATGGCGTTAAAAAAAAAAAAAAAATCAGGTCTCCACTATAAATTAATATTAATCTTTCATGTTTACCTTCACTTTCATGTTTGTCAATTCACTTGGAGATGGATCTACGAAAGATAAAATATGAAAAATACCCCCCACGATGCCTAAAATGAGATGACTAAAAAGAAGACAAAAGAAAGAGGAAAAGATTACTAAAAAAGAGACTAAAAGAGAAAAGACTAAAACAAAAGTGATGGTGCAGAAAAATTTGCCTAGCATTAAATGCTAACATTTAATTATTAAATTTTAATGTATCGTTACCGGTTTGGCTAACAGACTTCTCACATTTAATAGTTTGTCACAATATTTCATCAACAACAACATTCCGTCGGTTAAAAATAACAAGTATATTTACACTAGTACGGAGATTATAAGACACAGTAACTGTTGTTCTGCTAACCGTGCTTGTTGGTACAAGCAGCAGGCCATTCCGTGGTTCAACTCAGAAGTGTCACTTGACACTCCTGCCTTTTCCTGACTTATCTATCATCTTGCTTGCACATTCGCCGCGGCGGCCAGACAGGCCTCTCGACTCTTTAGTCCCGATCACGGCACGACTAAGTCATCGTAAGGCATTGCAATCCATAAAAAGGAAATACCAGAAATTCAAACCTGCGGCGGGAACAGGGGATGTGGATGACGTCACACAGGACCCTGGCTACTCATTAGTTGGGGATTTGAGTTCGTTCCCAAGTAATCACCAACTAATGGCTAGTAATCAGTTGTTTGGAAGCCTTTTAGGATTTTACACAAGGTTTGATTATTCTTTGATTAAGGTTAATAATTAACCTTTATTGACACAGAATTAATTTTTTAAATTTTTTTTAAATTCTGTGTCGATAAAAAAATATTTTTGAAAAAAAAGGGACCTCGACAAATGGATTATGCGTTCAAAAACACTTCTAAAACGACACCTAACTAGACCCCATTGCAGAAAACCCTCGGAAAATCCCTCTCCATAGCGCCCCACGGGTTTGGGCGATCGGACTGAAAACCTTGCGGGCACAACTAGATGGTAAATGGAGTATTTTTCAAAATTTCAGATTTAAAAAAATCCTACTGCCCAAAACGGCCTGGACGGCGAACGGAAATTTCGGTATTGGAATCTTGACCTCTTGAAACGGATAATGTCGAATTTTGAGGCCGATCGGAGTCGTCGACCACCGCCGCGATTACAATTATTCCACGAATAATAAACCAAATGCCCTCCTGAAGCCTCTTTTTAGCTCCACTGAACCCCACGGGTTTGATCGATCGGGCTGAAAACCTTGCGGGCACAACTAGACGGTAAATCGAGTATTTTGTCAACGTTTCATATTTACAAAAAAAACAACTTAGGTACCTACTGCCCAAAACGGCTCGGACGGCGGACGGCGCACCGACATTTCGATTTTGGCCTCAAAATCTGACTGATACGTCAAGTGTAGACCTCTTGAAACGTATAATGTCAAATTTTGAGGCCAATCAGAATTTTCGACCTCCGACGCGATTACATAGGTGTATTATTCCAAGAATAATAAACCTAAGACACTTGTAATACAAGTGTTATATTATAAAAGTCAAAGGCAAAAAGGTGTTGAGAATAGTGTATTTTACTTCTATGCACTTCTTTTACTGCATATTCTGAAAAAATTTCTCGGTATATTCTGAAAAAACGAAGACAGTAGAATCAGTTTTTTTAAGGGGCTACGTTACGTTTTTGGCCATTTTCACTTTTTTTTTCATTTTCTGAGTCTTCATACATCGATTGCGATTGAGTGGAGTCTCGTAACATAGACCCTTCCTAGAGAAAACCCGGGTCGAAATTTCCGATGTCCTTTGAAAGGGGCTATGAGCGCCACATAACCCCTTTCAAATGACAACTTGCTGCCTCTCTATGTCGTCACCGCGGAATTTCAGGGTTGTGGAGACGCTAAAATTTAGCCAGAAATGTATGTAATAAAATTGAAAGATTCTTGAAAGTGAGTCTGGATGAGGCAACCCTGGAATCAACAGTTGAAGCGACTTCGGTAGTAACATTGATGGATTTCCCAAGGGGTCGAGTAAGGTGTCGTTTTCGCAGCAATTGTTTGGGTATAAACGGTTCAGAGGGATTCTAGACGAGTCCGACTACCCTTGGATGCTGGGTAAGGCTTTTATTGAGCTACAACTGGTGCGGGTTTTGACTGGTTTGGGCCAGGAGCTCGAGTGAGGTGACGTTTTCGGGAGTAGATTCGATTTGTGGGAGTCCCAGACCTGTCCGAGTCTTTTAGAGGGATACTGGGGTGGAGGGGGTTGAAGGATTTTACCATTTTTGGTTAAATGATGAAGGGCTTGGACAGGAAATCGGTTTATGAAGTTTTCCATTTTTTCCCGATTTTCCATTTAAAAAAATTTCTTATCATTATGACATAATAATAAAGGTATACATTGTACCTTTCATAAGTATCGGAAAAGGAGTTTATTAATCAGCATACTTTCATTCGATAAAATTTATTTAATAAAGCTGTTTGTGGTAACTATTTCAATCCTGAAAACGCTGCAAATTTTACACAAGGGTTTATTATTCTTTGATATAGGTTACTTGTGCAAAAATTATTTCTGTCAATGGAAATTTTTTTTATATATTTTTTTTTTCAACATTTTTTTTTTTTTTTTCAAAAATTCATTATTTTTTGCTTGAAAAATATTTAACCTCCTGGGATCCTTCAAAAATCCCATTTTTAGCCCCATGAAAGCCCTATAGATCGCCACAGTGAAATCGGATCGTTCCGTGACCCCCGAAAATGGATTCTACGTCCAAAAATACTTCGAAAACGACACCTAACTCGATCCCATAGCTTCAAAAAAACCTTCAAAAAACCCCTCCCTTAGCCCCATAGCGCCCCACGGGTTTGGGCGATCGGACTGAAAACCTTGCGGGCACAACTAGATGGTAAACCAAGTATTTCGTCAAAATTTCAGATTTAAAAAAAAATTCCTACTGCCCCAAACGTCCCGGACGGCGTAGGGCCAATTAGAATGTAGACCTTTTGAAACGGATAATGTCAAATTTTGAGGCCGATCTGAGTCGTCGACCTCCGTCGCGAAAACAAAAACGGGTTCAGTTGTAAAAAAATAAAATGAATAAAGTGAGGGCAGGATAAATTTATTTTAATTGTATTACGTTTTCTCTTAATGAGTAGGTACCTCATTGAGATTCAATAATTCAATAAAATATAACACCATAATATAATTAAATTCAATGATTGAATTTAATTATATTATGGTGTTATATTTTATACAATGGCTTCTAAACATAAAATAAAACGAGCTAGCCTAACGACAATTAGCCAATCGCTGTTTTTGCACGCATGTAACCTGTCGTAATATCAGTTTGAGGTTGCCTGCTTCTACCGTCCTTGGGAATGTAACCGGATACACACCCTTCTATCAAGCCAGAGTATCATTTTCTCTTTCTCAATCAGGGAATGTTAATAATCGAGAACGAAGCGTTGTTTGTGGTTTTCTCACCAGAAGCAAGTAGAGGCGTTCATCAACCACCATCTGTCATCAGGGATGATGCCTGTTTGGTATGATGAAGTGATAACAATTTTTTTTAAAATATTAAAACACTTGAAGCTTTTCACATCGACGAGAAAGAGTGGAGAAGTTGGAAACTTGCTAAAAAGTGATGAAATGCCTAGCCAACTTTTTCTTCCAGGACTATTGCATTGTATGGCGCGCTATCATTATTAAATAATAAATTAAATAAAAACACTAAAATAACAACAAATTTTGTTGTTATTTTAGTGTTTTTTTAGTGTTTTTGTATTTTAGTCGGTCGCGCATCTATGTATTCCCGCCAGAGGTGGAAAATCCGAGTAAACGGCGGTGCCCTTTGGGCTACAAATGGGGATTTCAAAGGACTTTGACTAGGAGGTCGTATGAGGTGTCAATTTTGAGGTAATTTTGGATGTAGAATCCAGTTTCTCTTATAAACATCTATTCTAACTGGGTATGTTGGTTTTTTAAAATTAGTTTTAAAGTGGTTTGTTATTGACATTAATGTTTGCTTAATTTATAGATACAAAAGAAGAGATTTACAGCGTTTTTTTTTTTTTCTCAGTCAGGCTCAGCTATAGGAGTGATACCTACTTGAAGAAAAAAAAAAAAAAAAAAAAACAAAGACAAAAAATACAAAGAGCAGGTAAGATGAGGGCTGTTAGAGTAAAATGAATTGACTTGTAAATATGATATTAACTCAACGTCTATTCCTAAGGCTTAGGTACTCCCGAAATCGCAAACAAAACAGCTGGAATGAAGGGGGTGTAGGTACGTTGAATGAAGCAAGTCGTAAAATCCTTCTTTTTTTTCATGAGTTCGAATGTGACAGTCGAGTATCTGAAGTGGGATCGGAACCCAGAGTGATTTTTTAGAATGGAAATATAAAAGTACTCCAGTAGGCTGTACTTTCGTAGCCTGGTCGGACAGATCGATTTGATTGTTGTCCAAAATTATTCCGAAAATTACACCCCATTCGACTCACCACCCAAAAACCTTCGAAACTGTGGAAAGCCATGGAACCTGAGAACCTTATTGAGACGAGGGATAATTCGTCAACATATTAAAATACAGAACAAAATCTTATTACAAAAACGGGTCGTACCTACTGGCGGACGGATGTTTTCCAAAATTCCAGAGAAAAAAAAATCGTTCATATTTATCATTCAAGAAATAGGTTTCCTAGTTTTCAAAATCATGAATAAAAAATCACTATTTATTTTCTTATTGACCCTAATGGGTGCCTAACATTCTTAAAATAATAAGACAGCTTGTTACATACAGGGAACAATCTTCATACAAAAGTGACCCTAGTCATAGCATTTTCTATAAAGGGACCCTATATCTAGAGAGATCTCTATCTAAATGCCTAACCGCCGGTTTACAAAGTAATTCTATTGAAAAAAAAAAGCAACTGGCACCAACAAGATCAGAACCGATGGCTTGCTTTACACCTTTGTGAAGTGCCTTCAAATTTGTTACAACAAAATGAACTTAATATGGATAACGAATCAAAATGTCCTCACGTTGTATCCAATCAATCCACCAAACGGTTTAACTTCAGGTGGTATGCATGACAAGATTAGCATGATTAGATTGGGCCAGGACGAGCGTGCATGGACGAATTGTTCTGTTGTTAAACGGATGAGTTTTGAACGGAGCTCAAGTGCATCCAGATAATAAGAATCAGGATGCTGGTTCAGTGATAATGCTAATAGGAATGACAATTTCATTACTATACATTTAATGCAAGACCCCCACGGAAATTAAATTGTGATCGTTCTGTGGATCCGTAAGGAAAGTGGGTAAGTTGAAGACATTCGGTTTTGAGGAGCTACGTCAAACGTAAAGAGTCATTTAAGAAGGGAAGAGCATCACATCAGTAAATATTTGGATAACTCACCCGTCCTTGTGCTCGGCAGCTCTATCGCGCTGCCTCCTGTTTTTGAACCAATTTGAAACTTGTGTAGTCGTGAGTCCGGTAGCTTCTGCCAACTCGCGCTTCTCTCGTGGACTTGGATACGGATTGTGAGCATACCAATCCCTTAACACAGATCTAGATTTTTCTTTGAAGCAGTACGAAGTCTCTTCACCGTCCCAAATAGTCCGAGGAAGTGGAAACTTCCTCCTTACCCTGTACTTCCCCACGGCTCCTAACGGCCTACCGCGCATTTTTTCCGCTTCCACGTAATGAGCTTTCAACCATAATGCTTGGAGCTTAGCGTGGTTGTGCACTGAAAATTGGTGACTCTCGAGAATTCTATACAGTTCCTTAAAATTGCCTCTATGGAATGCGACCATTGCCTTTGCTTTGAGCACTGATTCGTTGTTGTGCAGCTTTTCACAAGCCGGGAGAGACCAGAGGAACCTTCCCAAACGGTCCATATTCCCTGCTTGCTGAAGGACTTCGCACACACATGCAACTTGTTCCTGTGTGAACCCGAAACTGGGAAGAACGGGTGTCCCTCCTGACGGGGACTGCTGTGCCCCCAACATGTCACCGCACTTGTGTCAACTTCACCCACGTACTTTACATAATTCGTTCACTCGGTGATAACATTTTAGGTTAAAAAGTTGATAAGTGATAGGATTCCGACATTAGAACGACAACAACTTGGATAGAAAGATTCCCGCCGACTGGTTTCAATCCACCGACCAGCGGTTCACCCTCGCCACAACCCAACATCCTATTGGACGAGGGGCGTGACGACAGACCACTCCCTCGATCTACGCTCCCTTCTCTACCACTAATGAATCGTTCTACTTCCACTTGCTTCTTCCTCTTTTCCATTCAACTCAACAACCCCTCTAACCTGCACGAGCTATTTAGTTACCATGTTATTGTAATTTGTTTCGATACAGTAGTTGGTGGGAAAACATGCCTCTGGAATTAGGCAGAAGTCATCCTCGACTGATAATGGTTCTTAACGCCTTTCTGAGAACTTCCTATACGAAAAACACTACATGCTTTCGTGCGTGTATCCTTGAAGTCCACTATACAATAATTGTATTATTGTATGGCTCAATTATTGAAGGGCTGTGGGGAAGAACGATCAGTCATTTCGTTTTTTTTTTTTTTTTTTTTGGCCGGGCTTTCAATTTTAAAATGCAATTGCTAATAAAATAACTGATTGTTGATGATGTTGACCGTTCGAATGAATGTGGCTGGAAAGTCGTTGAGGTTCGGTATTATAATAATTATATTGCAAATATTAAATTATTAATTATATAATGGAAGCCTTTTAGGACCAAGGGCATAAATACCAAAGTAAATTTTAATCAATGAATTAATTTCAATTAATACTTAAAAATAGTAATGTCATTGATTAAAATTTATTTATTTATAAAATGCCAAATTTTAAGACGAAGGGCTTCAATTATTTGACCGAACCTCAACATTCCACACGAGTGGAGTCATGGAGTCATTTTATGATGAATGAGTTCATTCATCATAAAATTACGACGGGTGAACATTTGGACAAACAAAATGAATTTTTCTTCAACTATCCATTCTTAAGGTTTAAAGAAGAAATAATTGAAACTTGGTAGGTACCCTTGTGGCATGATTTTTTTTTAAATTTATTTTATTGACATTGATCCTTCTTCCCCGCACCAGGTATGGCCTTGTAAATGTTAACCCATCATATGTTTTTATCGCTTTCTTAGTTTCTTCGATTTTTTCATTCAGTTATGGTTGATAAATATATTGTGATCCGATGCTCGGGCACTTCTACGCTAAAGCTGAGCTCAGCGTGAACTGTTATGCCATATCTCTACTGGGAACTCGGTCGCAACTCCCTTCTACAACATTCGTGCGTCCAATTCGATTTTGGTGGACCTGACCGCGAGTGGTGAGGCTATACATTAAACAACGCTAATAAATAATTTAGTTAGGCTAATAAAGCAATTATTGCGTTGAGCATCAATTTATTATTATTTGTTTGCTTGTTAGTTTGATTTAAACATATTGACTTGAAATTCAAAATTCAGACGAAGTAATGGAGTTCCACGATGCCAAAAAAAAAACGCTACCAAAAAATTGAAAGGATTAAGAGAGGCGAGATGCGCAACAGTAATTAATTAACTAGAGTTTTTATTGTTATAACAATATAAATATAAGCCTCCGATACCGTTATAATGCCCCCTTTTGGATTATAATCCTCAAAATTTGTCCCTTTATCTTTCATGGCGCGTAGATTCCAAAAATTCCAGGCTGACGGATTTGTATTCAGAAATATTGACAATACCTATACACTTTTCTTCGCCTAGTTGGGTGTCCTTTTCGATTAATGTACTTATTTTTGAAAGAAGAATTCATTTATCATAACTCATAACTCTGAGGAGGTGTTGCTTTCGAAGTTATGGTCGGAGCATCTTTCTTTGGGGTTTTGAGGTTGGATTGTTACTAAACAGATGTAGTTTGCACTGCAAACTTTGCAGTAGGAATTTGTTTAAAAATCTGAAATTTTGAAAATACTCGGTTTATCATCTACTTGTGCCCGCAAGGTTTTCAGCCCGATCGCCCAAATGTGTGGGGCGCTATGGGACTAAAATGGGGCTACGGGAGGGTTTGTTTGAAGGCTTTTGGCTATGGGATCGAGTCAGGTGTCGTTTTCGAAGTACTTTTGGACGTAGAATCCATTTTTTGGGGTCCCGGAGAGATCAGATTTCACTGATGCGATCTATAGGGCTTTCATGGGGCTACAAATGGGATTTTTGAAGGATCCCCGGAGATCAAATAATATTTTATTATTAACTCAAATAATGGTAATATTATTACTCGAGTAAAAAAAATGTTTTTGCAAAGTTTTTTTTCCAACATTTTTTCATTGACAAAATAATTATTATTTTCATTGACAAAATAAAAATTATTTTCGCACAAGTAACCTATATCAAAGAATAATAAACCCTTGTGTAAAATTTGCCGCGTTTTTATCTTTATATTCTTACAATTTGCCACATAAATTTACGAGTTTCCTTAAGAAGTAAAGCGTGAAGAATGGGGAAAGATTACCTTGGACATCGAGCATCCAGCTTTTGAATTATTTCAACTTGAATAGGCTTAATTTATTCGTCCTCTTTTGCCCCCCAATAACCCTAAGCTGTCCACAAGACTCCTTTTTCAACACGATTATAATATAATAAAATGTATTAATTATTAATATTGGTGACGATGATGTTTCAATGAATGTTGGTGAACCCACGGAAAGTTGTTTTGACCGACCCTCAACAACTTTCTACCCACATAATAAATATTATTTTCAGTTATACAATGAGGTTGCTCATAGGTGATCATGTTTCGAGTCAATGTTATAATTTCAACTACATAATGATCTTATTTTTCGAAATGAACGAAAAGCAAAAGAATGAAGAGCAAGAAGAAGACGCGAATGAGTTGTGCTACTGCAAGAAGAGACTAGCGTCAAAGAAGAGACATTCTGTCTTGTTGTGCCGCAAGGTGGGGCGCTATGGGGCTAAAATGGGGCTACGGGAGGGGTTTATGAAGGGTTTCGGCTATGGGATCGAGTTAGGGGTCATTTTCAAAGTCTTTTTGGACGTAGAATCCATTTTTAGGGGCCCCGGAACGATCCGATTTAACCGTGTGAATCTGTTGGTCTTTCATGGGGCTACAAATGGGATTTTTGAAAGATCCCAGGAGGTCAAATATTTCGAAAAAAAAAAAACTTTTTTTTTTAGAAAGGAATTGTGAAAAAACTTCTTTTTTTTTTGTTAAAAAAAAAAAAAAATTGTTTACCTACTGACACAGAATTAATTTTCGCAAAACTAACCTATATCAAAGAATAATAAACCCTTGAGTAAAATTTGCAGCGTTTCTATTATTATTGTTATTATAATCATTTTTAATTTTCTTCTGTCTTGGTTTTCAATGTTTATTTTATTATTTTTATTTATTTATTATTTCTATTCTCATTTATTTATTGATTTATGTATTTTACAATCTTCTTGTTAGTTAATCTTGCAAATTAATTTATATTCCTATCCACCTTGTTCAATGTTTAAATAATCTTAAATTTGTTAAATAGGTATCTTAAGTTTCTAAATATAATATCCGAATATCCTAAATATGTTTCGATATCCATTTTACACCCTGTTCCAATGTCCCCCAAAGTTATCTTTCTGATGACTGTTTTTTGTTAATTTCATTATGCCCTGATGATAGAAGAATATATCTCTTGAAACGTCACATTCTTGTCTTATTTGACCGAACCTCAACAACTTTCCACCCTCAGTTAAATAATATTCTATGTAATGGCTAAGTAGGTACCTACTTGTACATGTATTGCACACATACGAGACCGTAAATGCACAGTAACTTTTCTCCAGTGTGCGTACCTATCCAATCCCGGTCATCCCATGTATCGTTCATCAGGAGCTGGTATCAGGTGTCCCCCGTTAATCGGGAACTATCGGAGGCCGATGAGACTCCTTCAGAACGTACCTATGGGAAACTTTGCGAAAAAAACAGGTCACCACGGTTGAAGGACGGAGAAGGCCCGAGATCACTGAAGCGGTGCAGTACCTACTGCTTGGTTAAGGTGAACATCCTCCAATAGGTAGAAACTCAACACCGCCCTCGAAACCAGCCACAGTCTTCTATCTGGTAGAGTTCACATTTCAAGAAGGTCGGTGGGAACAAAAGGTCTCCAAAAGTAGTCCAAGCCTTAGTGAGGACCTTCAAACGAGGCAAAAACTAACAAACAGCAGGCAAAAACAAAGATTATCTTGACTCGTTGAGGTAACTGTAAAACGGTTAGATTGAGATAGGATAGATTGGAAAAGACGTTCCTTTCATTCACCATGGGAGGGGGAGGGGACTCAAGTGCGTCGTTTTCTAAATCATTTTAGTCTTCTGAAACACTACCGGTGCGACGGACGGACGATGGAGTTTGGTTTATTATTCTATACAGTTTTACTATGTATATGGACGAATACTATGGGGGTCGCAAATTTTCATAGGTCTAAAACTTAAATGCTTCATGATGTGTGGATTTCAACAACGAAATGTCCATCCGCCGTTCAAGCCGTTTTGGGCAGTCTGCATTTACCTGGTAGGTAATACCTAACATTTTGACTGCATACTCGTTTTTATCTAGATGTGTCCGAAATGTTTGACCCGATTTTCCACACACGTGAGGGTCAGAGAAGCTGTGGATCACAGGGGGATATGGGATTTTTGAATGATTTACGGTGTGGGGGGTTGAGAGCCCTCCGGGTTTCGTTTTCAAAGTACTGTTGGGACTCAGACCCATCCGACTCTATGAGGCTACAATATATATATATATATATATTGTACTGTATATGTATTGGCTCTCAACCCCTACCCTATATAGAGTCCCATGGGTGTCGTTTTCGAAGTACTGTTGGGACTCAGACCCATCCGACTCTATGAGGCTGCAAAAGAGGCCTTTAGCCAGGAGATTGAGTGGAGGTTTCGTTTTTGTCGTAATTTTGATCGTAGAATCCATTTATGGGGGTCTCGTATTTGTCCTAAGACTATAGAGCTCTACAGTTTTTTTCCTTTCTTTTTTTTCATACCTATTGTTGGTGGTGGTATTGACCGGTAATCCAGTCACCGGTTGAATGAATGTGAGAGGTGCATTAAATTTTGTTGTTATTCATCTGTTTGTTTTTTCTTTGAAATTATAGCTTATAACGTGTAAATAAGTTCATTCATATTGTTCCCAATGATCAGTGACTGATCATCCGATGATCAGTCCACAATCTATTCAATACTTGAGTACATTCTTAGTTTCATATGGTTTCTGTTCCTAGCATTCTATAAATTTGTGACGTAAATCATGTACATCTCCGCCGGCATGTTCATTGTCTTCTGGGACCGAACTTCAACAAAGTCACCGCCAACACTATAACTAGTTGGGTCGATTTTCAGTTCTACTTGAACTATATAAAAAATTTTCAGGGAAGTTTTTGGAAATTATATGTGACTCATAAATATTTGCCTGGTGCACAAAAATCCTAACTTTGAATTGACAATAATAATTATTGTCTAAACTAAATTATTTAGTTAAATAGCTACCTACCTGGCACAAAAATCCTAACTTTGAATTGACAATAATAATTATTGTCTAAACTAAATTATTTAGTTAAGTAACTACCTACCTGATGATAAACTTATCGTTCATGTGGTTGCGTTATTATAATAACTAGGTACATAGTTTGATTGTGTAGAACAGCAAATTCCTTCTGTCCCTCAGAGGTTCTGTAAGTGAACCACTAATGGTCTGCTAAAGAAATAATTGTAATTTGATCATGATTCATGAATAACGTCGAGGGTCGATAAATTATGTGATTTCAAAGAGTTGGGTTCTTCCATCGGCTCATCCTATACTTGCGGCTTGAAACAAGAAGTGTTTGGCCTCAGTAAGAACCAAAAGGGGATGAAGGGTTTAAGGGCTACGTGTAAAATGATAGTAGGCCGATGTTATAATTGTGGACGGTAGGTAGAAGAGCTCTTCACTTCCTACCCGTCGGGGAACAGCGGCGTGGGAGTGATGAGCAACGGTGCGGGGTACGAAGTTGCTAGAATGGGGGAGGGGGGTGAACAGAGAACGAAGGTCTTTGTTCGGAGTTGTTTTAGGGTTTCCCTATGAACCCACCACCGGCGGTCCCGAAACCCGATACGTGCCCGACTCTTCCTAATTACATCCTTCCCTCAACTCTTCTCTCAACCGCCGAGCAATTGTTTTATCAACAAATAATCATCACACCCTTTAGAAGGAAAGGTGCACTTCTGGATACAACTTTGCCCCAGAAAATTTGCCATTACCCTTTCACAATTTAAGGGGTGTTGGGCAGAATATTGTACTTACCTGAAGAGAAATATGAACTAAATTTACCTTCACTATGGTGTTTATGTTTATCAATCTCAAAGGCAGAAGTTTTCGTTTTCCTCAATCCTATTAGTAAACCGATTATGAAGAAGGATGGGCTCGAGATCTTCGAAAAGAGGTCCCCCGTATACCTTCAACAATTTCTTCTTATTGAGAAGCAAAGGCTCAGGCGCAGCTAAAAACCCGAGTAAAACGCTGCAAATTTTACGCCAAAGAAAACTAGGTACCTTCTGACTACCACAGTTGTAAAGCTTAAGAAACAAAACACGCGTTCGACACGATTTTAGGCCAGCACGACACACAATTTAAGGATAGGTTTGTTTTAGTTTTTTTTTAAAGGATAGTATCAAGTTTTGATATTAGCCTTATAATGGCTAGAATCTGGTTCCAGAGCTAAGTGTTTTCGGGTACATGCTGTTTTGGTTTATTATTCTTGGAATAATACACCTATGTTTTCGCGACGGGGGTCGACGACTCCGATCGGCCTCAAAATTTTGACATTATCCGTTTCAAGTGGTCTAGATTCCAAAACCGAAATGTCCGTCCGCCGTCCAGGGCGTTTTGGGCAGTAGGAATTTTTTTTAAAATCTGAAATTTTGACAAAATACTCGGTTTACCATCTAGTTGTGCCCGCAAGGTTTTCAGCCCGATCGCCCAAACCCGTGGAGCGCGATGGGGCTACAGAAGGGGGGTTTTGAAGGCTTTTGGCTATGGGATCGAGTCAGGTGTCGTTTTCGAAGTATTTTTGGACGTAGAATCCATTTTTTGAGGTCCCGCAGCGATCCGATTTCACTGTTGCGATCTATAGGGCTTTCATGGGGCTAAAAATGGGATTTTTGAAGGATCCCAGGAGGTTAAATATTTTTCGAGTAAAGAATAAAGAATTTTTGAAAAAACAATTTTTTTTGAAAAAAAAAAAAAATCCAGATTTTTTTTTCCAACATTTTGGTTTATTATTCTTGGAATAATACACCTATGTTTTCGCGACGGGGGTCGACGACTCCGATCGGGCTCAAAATTTGACATTATCCGTTTCAAGAGGTCTACATTCTAAATCCAAAATGTCCGTCCGCCGTACGCCGTCCGCCGTCCGCCGTCCAGGCCGTTTTGGGCAGTAGGAATTTTTTTAAAAATCTGAAATTTTGACAAAATACTTGGTTTACCATCTAGTTGTGCCCGCAAGGTTTTCAGTCCGATCGCCCAAACCCGTGGGGCGCTATGGGGCTATAATGGGGCTACGGGAGGGTCTTTTTGAAGGCTTTTAGCTATGGGATCGAGTTAGGTGTCGTTTTCGAAGTATTTTTGGGGTCCCGGAACGATCCGATTTCACTGGGGCGATCTTTAGGGCTTTCATGAGGTTAAAAATGGGATTTTTGAAGGATCCCAGGATGTTAAATATTTTTCGATTAAAAAATACAGAATTTTTGAAAAAAACACATTTTTGAACAAAAAAATCCAAAAAAAAATTTTTTTGAGATAAAAATTTAAAAAAAATTTTTTTTAATTTTTTCATTGACAGAATTAAATTTCTGCACAAGTAACGTATATCAAAGAATAATAAACCCTTGTGTAAAATTTGCAGCGTTTTTTCTTTTGACACAGAAATAATTTTTGCGCAACTAACCTATATCAAAGAATAATAAACCCTTGTGTAAAATTTGCAGCGTTTTTACCCAGGGTCGGGGTTCTAACGTAACGTATACAAACTAGCCAGTTTAACGATAAAAATCAAATATCCAACGTTGAAATCGAACCTATTAGACCAGTTTTCAGGGGGGAATGGGCAAAATACGATGTCGCAGACGCAGAATTTGAGATCCCCTAGACCATCTTGATAATTTGTTTCTGGATCCGAAGCATCTGAACAAAATGACAACGAACCATTGAACTAAAGACAATATTGAGTGTGCGGCCACCAATGACGGTTGGCGTGCGGGTACCCAGTTCATCTACCACGTATGATATCCTATGTCACCCTGTCTTAGTAAAAACGAAGGTACAGACCACACAGGGATCGCGAATACACCCCTTCAATTGAGAGGGAACATTCAAGCGGTGAAAATAAAAACAGAAGCCATACATTTAGGCAAGCAGGACTTAAAATGTTCCGTAATTAACATTCAACCATCAACCGTACGTAAATCAGAACTAGAAAACAAAAGGGTTTAATATTCTTTATATAATAAATATAGGTATTATTCTTAATTAATATAAATTTCCCAAAACTTAATTCTATGTCAATTGAAAAATATTCTTTAAAACGCTGCAAAATTTTACTTGAAAAATATTTGACCTCCTGGGATCCTTCAAAAATCCCATTTGTAGCCCCATGAAAAATACTTTGAAATCGACACCTAACTCGATCTCATAGCCAAAAGCCTTCAATAACCCCTCCCGTAGCCAAATAGCGCCCCACTGGATTGGGCGATCGGGCTGAAAACCTTGCGGGCACAACTAGATGGTAAACCAAGTATTTTGTCAAAATTTCAGATTTTAAAAATAAATTCCTACAGCCCAAAACTGCCCGGACGGCGGTCGGACATTTCGGTTTTAGAATCTAGACCTCTTGAAACGGATAATGCCAAATTTTGAGGCCGATCGGAGTCGTCGACCTCCGTCGCGGTTACATAAGGTGTATTATTTCAAGAGTAATAAACCGAAATTAAGATAATCTTCTTTACAGTGTTAGGGCAGATGTGGGTCTTGAAAAAATGGATTATGCGTCCGAAATTGCTGTGAAAACACCACATTCCACCTCCATGACATCCTTGGAATACTCAATTTGTAGCCCCATAGATCCCCACGGTGAAATCGGATCGTTTTATCGATAAAAAATTATTTTAAAACGTTCAACTTGTTTTTCATTGTTGTTGTTTATTGTTCGTTAAATGAATTCCAAATTTAATTCCACCACACGACACACACACGATTTTATATTATTGTATGATTCCTGAAAATTATTTGGACTGATGTGGGACCGTAAAAATGGAATCTACTTTCAAAATTACTCGGAAAACGCCATCTAATTCGACCTCCTGGCATCCTTCAAAAGCCTCATAGGTCCCCACGGTGAAATCGGATGGTTCTGGAATTCCCAAAAATACATATAACAGTATGCAACAGTTGTAAATGGCGGACCAAGTATTCTGTTAGGTTTCTAAACAAATTCATTTTTGGAATCTACACATTTTGAAACGTGTATTGACAAATTTTATGGCGGATAATAATTTTCGACTCCTCTTTCAAATACATACATAGTATCTGTGTACTATTTATTATTATTATTATTATTATTATTATTATTATTATTATTATTATTATTATTATGATTATTGTTATTATTATATGGCTGGAGTACAGCACACAGGAAGGAATGAAGAGAAAACAAATCACATCTGGTGCAGCCCAAGGCTCAGTTCTTGGCGCAAATCTCTGGAATTTCAACTATGGTGGAATACTCCGGATAGAAATGCCGGACGGTGTTTTTCTTGTGGGGTATGCAGATGACATAGTTGCAGTGATTAAAGCAAGGACTATAGAACACTTACAGTTCAAGCTCAACCAAACTATGCGGCGCATAATGGAGTGGATGCAGTCTAGATCCCTCTACCTTGCAGTACACAAGACGGAGATTGTTATGCTCACAGGGAAACGGATTGACAGACATACCCATGCGAGTCGACGGAGAAACTATTGAATCCTCGGATGCGATTAGATACCTGGAAGTAATGCTCGACCAGAAACTAAACTTCTGGACGCACATATGCAGAGCTGCAGATAAAGCGGTTGTTGTTGTGGGAAGGTTGTCTCGTCCTATGGCTAACATAGGCGGCCCCTCCCCAGCAAAACGCAGATTACTGCGCCATTATGCTGTAAGGAGCTGAAATCTGGTCAGAATCACTGAGGTTCCAAATGTATAGGCAAAGGATGCAATCAGTGCAGAGGAGAGGAGCACTGCGCATATGCAGTGCATACAGAATAGTATCGGCCGCAGCAGTGCAAACTATTGCTGGAGCAATCCCAATAGACCTCCTAGCGGACGAAAGGAGAAGAAATCACTCACGCAAAGGAGAAAATGCGCCAACAACAGTGAAGAAAGAAGAACGGAGAATGACCATGGAGAAGTGGCAGGATAGATGGAAGACGAAGAGCCGAGGAAGATGCCGTGCACACTTTCGTCGTAGCAATATTGAAGACGAAAGGGAGTGGGAGGGAATTGGTGCTGGACCAACCCTTCCATCACCCCCTCTCTCACCTGACGAATCACCACCCCATGAAAAGGAGAAGAACCGGCAGAACAGAAGGCCAGGACTGGCGGATGGAGACAGGGAAGGGGAAGGCTGAAGAACCAGCCCTCCCACACCATCCCTATCCCCCTCAAAAACAGGAGACACGGACTTACACCGACTGCAAGAGGAGGCCATACACGGCCAACCAAAGGAACTGTCCTGAAGTAATACTAACTAGGTAGTCCCTACGTAGTCCCGGGCAGCTTCCTGAGAGAAATCAAGGTGTTTTTTAGTGGGTATACTGAGGTAAGCAGGACTCCCACACGAAGGGCGGGGACTTCCCTGCTGTCAGTCCATAAAGGATTTTTCATCTCGTAAAAAAAAAAAAAAAAAAAAAAAAAATTATTATTACTATTTTATAATACCTATACTAACAATAATAAACCAAAACTGTTTATTATTAAATAACACAAATTTACGAAAAAAAGGTCACCTTCAGGCGCCTCGAAAAAACCATCCATCTCTTTGTTGTGGAGTGCTGAACCCGAATCTGACCTCCTTTTTTTTCGGTCACGTCCAAATTTTCGAGATATAGACGATTTTTCGTTTTTTTTTTTTTCGGGCTTTTTCAGAATAGAAAATCACAGATAATCGTACAGATGCCCAAAATTTAAAAAAACAAAAAACTTCTTACTAGAAATGTATCGCTGATTCCGAATACATTTAATGTATTTAAATGACTTGGGGTCTAAAGCCAGAGGAACATGTGATTTTGCCAGAAAAACGCTGAAAAACGTCGTTTTTTTAAGCAGTCACGTTTTAGGGTACTTTTTACCTTCTAGCGTAAAAACTATGGCTGTTAACAATTTTTAGTTCAAAACGAATTTGTACGAGTCGGTTTGTCCCATTGAAGGCACCAACAGTAGTAGGAACCTCTTGGCTTGATCCTCGCTGAGATAAAACAGGTTGTCAGGGAATTTGTCCAAGTGACTGAAGCGATGATGAATTGTTATGCTCATATCGCAGCCCCGAAAGGAACACAACTCACGGAATAGCGGGTTTGATGCCCTGAAAGACTCGCGCCATACTTACTCCATTCATATCGGTGTTTCTGATGAATAAAACCATCGTTGAATCGTAACGAATTTAAGCCTCCAAGTCCAACATATTCCTCGGAAAAAAGTTTAGTTGCGATCAAGTTGAATTACCTACCGACTCCAGGTGTTCTTGTTCTACGATATGGCCAAAATGGGTAAGAACTTTGAAAAATCAGCTCCTTTATTATGGAAGCTACAGAATCGTGGTTGGTCTCATTCGACGCAGAAACAATCTGCCTACAAGACCTCGTTGGAAAAAAATTTGTAACGGCCACAGTTTTTACGCTAGAAGGTAAAAAGTCCCAAAAAACGTGACTTTGCTTTTAAAGAAACGACGGTTTTCAGCGGTTTTTTTTTTTCAAAATCACGTGTTCCTCTGGTTTTAGACCGCAAGTCATTTATGTATTCGGAATCAGCGATAAATAATTTATTTCCAGTAAAAAGAGAGTTTTTGCGGAATTTTTGGGGGTTTGTACGATTATCTGTGATTTTCTAAACTGAAAAAGGCCGAAAAACGAAAAATCGCCATTATCTCAAAAATTTGGACGTGACCGGATAAAACGGAGGTCAGATTCGAGTTCAGCACCCCCGAAAAACATACAGGTCGATGGTTTTTTCCGAGGCTCCTTAAGGTGTCTTTTTTTTCTTTTTTTTTAATTTTTTTTTTTTTTTTTTTTTTTGTAAAACTGTGTAATCTAACAAATTTTGTACGACAACGACTGACCACTACGGTTCTGCTCTTGTCACTGAACTTTTATGCCCTGATGATTGGGGAATAAATCTTCAGAAATCTCGGCATATACGTCTTCTTATTTGACCGAACCTATCTACAATGAAGTTTGTCATGATTTTTCTCACCACTTAGGTATGCCTCTGCCCCCTATTTTCAACTGTACAACGATATTCGCCCGAAGACATAGTTTGGCTAGCAACTAATGAAGGCAATAAAGATGGCACTTCAATATTTGGGGGGGGGGGGGGGGGGTTGCCGCCCCTAAAATTTTTGTGCTAGATAATTGTAATCTCCATGGTGGAAAAGAAATTATCAACCTTGGATTTTCATAGAGAAAGGTATTATTTCGTAGCTACCAAAACCCTTATTTTGGATAAACATCCGTTCGGTATTGTTTGAACAACAAAACTGCCTTCAGGTGCACAACCTATTATTCCTCGCTCGTCCAGCCCTCTCCATTGAGTTAAGCTTCTTCAAAGTTGCTACCTTTTAAACGAACCGCGACAATACAAAGCCGTTAATGTATAAGAAAGGAGCTCAAATTTTTCCTACAGTCATTGTTTATTGTAACCCTCTTTTAATTTCACACTTGACCACTCCTCATCCAGATGAATACTCTTTTCCTCAAATAAAATTGAAAATGGTTATTTTCATGGGTCGTTATTTTACGGAGCCAATCACCCGTGAAACCAATTTCCGGAGGTCAATTAAACGATTGGACAGCTTAGACATTGTCGGATGTTTCCAACCGTTCAACATTATAATGAGCCAAACTTTACTCACTCGACCAAAACGAGTAGCCGCAGCGGACTGAGGGGGCGAAAGTGGCAATAGCCCCCTACTTCAGTATCCGCCTATAAGGGCTAAAATTATGTTGAACACCCCACCTATTAGGCAAAAATAATAATGGTGACAGCAAGTATTCGTGAAAAGAGTTTACTATATACTCCAACAAACTACACAATCATTAATGATCTCATTTTAGGATTTCTTTATTCTTTATTCAGTTCGCATATACTGATATATTTATGTTAATAACATGTATAATAAAAATAAAACAAATAACAATAATTGTGATTTTATTAAAAAAGGATAATTATTATCCTTTTTTAATGAATAAATATATAATATAATAATATGTTGTAGCCAATTTTTAATCCCATTGATAAACTTCTTTTTTTTCTTCATACACGTGTTAATGTAGCTAATATAAAACTATCACAAACCAGTGGAAATGTATTGTTTAGAAATTTTCAATCTACGTCATTTGAGGCTTATACACGTATTTAGAAAATACTTGTGCAAGGACATTAATGAGATATTATTTCATAGGTACCGTACACATGCAGATGGTATTGTACCATGGTTTATCATCGGTCTTCGTTGGGTCCAAGTTTTGTCTTCTTCATTACACTACGTCATACTCTAGACGTTATAATCTGAATAAAACAAATAACAATTTTAGATAGACACGTTAGTCAATTTAAATGCGGGGAAGTTTGTCTTTTCAGGGAGAACTTCAGGTGAATTGGCCAGATTGATTTTGGAATTCCCTCGCCACCTCCTGGGCGGAACGATAGGGAAAACCTCTGACGAAGAGCAGCTGTCGGAGTAGCCCAAGTCCAACTTCGGCGGGGAGGTCGGCAAAGGACTGCCGTCGTAGAAATCATCAAACCACAGGAGGTTGTCTTCGAAATAGTTGGACACTGAGCGAACTGGCCGAGGAGATTTGTGGATTGGTGATGGCATTGGAGTCGGGGACAGAGATGAGCAATCACACCTGTAAACATTTACGCTGCTATCACGATCCACCTTGAATTTCATTGCTGGATGAAGAGGCCCACTTCATGTTTTCCCCACGGAAATCCTGATACATGCTTATGTAGTACCTACCAACAGTGTCCCAGTCTCGGATTCATTTTATCGTTAAGCTTGAACGCGAGATCATCATCATGAATTATAATTAGTCCCATTCGGATTGGAATGTTTCGCTCACCTAACGCCTGACGAATGCACGACACGACCGAATTGCCGAGGACAGCCCCTTCGTGGTTTACGTGTCATCAGCATCGCAAACAAGGCAATCAAGCTCACAATGACAATAAACTCAAGAATCTGAAAAAAGGGAAAAAAATTCACGTAGAGCATATTACGGTTTTATGGTTTTGCTTATTACAATGTGCTTGGTCAGCGAATCTTCATGAAAAACGCTGCAAATTTTACACAAGGGTTTATTATTCTTTGATATAGGTTACTTGCGCAGAAATTTAATTCTGTCAATGAAAAAAATAAAACTTTTTTTTGTTTCAAAAAACAAACACTTTTTCGGACCTGGGATCCATCAAAAATCTCATTTGTAGCCCCATGAAAGCCCTATAGATCGCAAAAGTGAAATCGGACCGTTGGACCCAAAAAATGGATTCTACGTCCAAAAATACTTCGAAAACGACACCTGACTCGATCCCATAGCCAAAACCCTTCAAAAACCCCCTTCTGTAGCCCCATTTTAGCCCCATAGCGCCCCACGGGTTTGAGCGATCGGGCTGAAAACCTTTCGGGAACAACTAGATGGTAAACAGAGTATTTTGTCAAAATTTCAGATTTAAAAAAAAAATTCCTACTGCCCAAAACGGCCCGGACGGCGGACGGACATTTTGGTTTTGGAATCTAGACCTCTTGAAACAGATAATGTCAAATTTTGAGGCCGATCGGAGTCGTCGACCCCTGTCGCGAAAACATAGGTGTTCCAAGAATAATAAACGAAAATCCCCCCGTAAACAATGTTGATGTTGACAGTAGGTATGAATGAATGTACTTAGATGGTAAATTGTTGAGGTTCGGTCAAATAATATAGGTACCCAATAGAATGAGGGGGAAAGAGGAACGTTCGGCTCGGGAAAACGCTTTTCGTATTTTTGGGAAGAAGTGAGTAGGTACCAAGACTTGGTATATACTTAGTATATAAACTGCATGGTGCATGTCTGGGTCAAGCACTGCTTTCACAGCAGGGCCATTTACACTGCCCGGACATCATCGAGCATCGACCATTCAACGAGCACGAACGCGAAAGAACACCCTGTTCAAACTGCCCGAGCATTTCTGACGATCAGTTGTTCGTGAGCATTAAATGCTCAGCAAATTTTGCTGTGAACAGATGGCACCCGGGTTGTCGAGAGTTGCGGTTACCGCTCAATTCTGACTCTAGATCATCTAGAAAAGGAAAAGCGCAAAAGAAAAAGGCGCCGCATTTGGGAGTCGTCGTTTCTGCGGGGAAGAAATTATTCCACATTGCTGAAGGATTTGAAGGAGGATGAGAGTGGGCTCTTCGGCAATTTTAGTCACATGTGGCATGAAGATTTCACCTTCATATTGCACAAAATAGAAGGAAACATCTCTAAAACCGACACCAACTTTCACGAGAGCGTTCCTGCAGATGTTGTCAAGTTGTTAAGGAGGGCTTGCCCCCTACAAGGGCTATGCCTCTTCTGCCATCCGCAAGCGAAATGGCGAAGCTTGGGACCCCTTATTCTAAGGGTACTTGTTCGCATACCCTGCAGCGAACATTCGGCGAACATCGACACGCCGGAGAGCGGCAAACGAGCATCCCTTTGATGATTCGCCGGAAAACCGACATCGGGTGGATCAGCCTCGAGCATGGACGAATAGAAGCTTCCGCGCGAACCTCGCTCGGCTCGAGGCGACTGTTCACACTGCCTGAGCCTCGAACGAATGCTCATTCGTAACCCCTGTTCGCGACAAATGCTCGGGCAGTGTAAATGGGCAATAGGTTGCAGACTCAAAATTTGAGTCTGCAACCTGATATTTAATATCAGTCATTGCCACCCAAAGATGTGAGGTATCTGCTAAACCTACCTGAATGACGGGGGGAAAATCCCCAATATTAACATGCCACTGGTGATAATGCTATAACACTAGAGGCGTTCAGTTGCAAACCCTGATAAGTCCACTTTTTCACTTTTCGAGTAAATGGCAAAAAACTGTTTGAACATGATTTTCGTTGAATCTGATGCATTTAATGGGTCATATTGTCAGCAAAGGTATTTTAGGTTGAATCTCCAATGGTTCCAGGCTTGGAAGACTGGCTATTTTGCAGAAAAAGCGATTATTAGTATGGAATTATCAGGTTTTGATTACAAACTGTGCATCTATCACATTTTGCAGCGGAACTACCTGGATTTGTCTGCTTTTGCAACAGATAGAAAAACTTTGCTCCTGGTGGTGGAATGCAGAAAATGAGTTTTACCCCGTTCTCACTCTTCTCACAAGATTGGAAAAACAAAACAAAATCAGGGATAGTGATACTTATTGCTATAAAAATTATTTAATGAAATACATGTACTTTATTGCTATAAAAATTATCAAATGAAATACATGTATTTTTCGGAAACCAAAGACTCGCAAAAGGTCACCACCAACTACTTACCACCGTCACAATTGCAATATTAATATTGAATTGAATCAAAATCATCTTCTTCCGCTCCCTCATTTTCATCAGGCTGAGGATCTTTGCTTCTGTCTGTCGAGCACTTTTCTGAAGTACCTACCTATTCAAGATGGTCCAAAGACCTCCAGGTATCGCCAAAATGAAGTCTCAGAAGCTTCTCCACATCATCAAGTTTTTCTTTCTTCACCTTAGCCGAACCAGTATGAAATTCTTCTGGGACCAGACAACTGACCTTGCACTTTTTTTTTTATGGCTTGAAGGCACTAACGTCGTTTTGGTTTATTATTCTTGGAATAATACACCTATGTTTTCGCGACGGAGGTCGACGGCTCCGATCAGCGTCAAAATTTGACACTATCTGTTTCAAGAGGTCTACATTCTAAATCCGAAATGTCCTTCCGCCGTACGCCGTCCGCCATCCAGGCCGTTTTGGGCATTAGGAACTTTTTTTTTTTTTTTTAATCTAAAATTTCGACAAAATACTTGGTTTACCATCTAGTTGTGCCCGCAAGGTTTTCAGTCCGATCGCCCAAACCCGTGGGGCGCTATGGGGCTAAAATGGGGCTATTGGGAGGGGCTTTTTGAAGGCTTTTAGCTATAGGATCGAGTTAGGTATTTTTGGACGTAGAATCCATTTTTGGGGCTCCCGGAACGATCCGATTTCACTGTGGCGATCTGTAGGACTATCATGTTGCTAAAAATGGGATTTTTGAAGGATCCCAAGAGGTTAAATATTTTTCGAGCAAAAAATAAAGAATTTTTGAAAAAACATTTTGTTGAAAAAAAAATCCAAAAAAAAAAAAAAATTTCCAAAATGTTTTCCATTGACACAGAAATAATTTTTGCACAAGTAACCTATCTCAAAGAATAATAAACCCTTGTGTAAAATTTGCATCGTTTTTGTAGTAAGGTCAACAGGATCAACAGGTTCCACACGAAAAGGTCCAAAAGGGCTCTCATTGCAGTGTTGCACGCCTAAAGACGAGTACATAGAGAAGTTCATCGAGCGAAATTGAGCAGAAACTACGTTCAACAACACAACGATTCTCCATCCTTACTTTTTAGGGTGTTTGGGGTTGAAACAAGAACACCCTGGACTTAGCAGGGTTTGAAACTAAACAAGAGGAACTAACCGCTTTTGGAGCCAATTTTGCAACTCTCAGGTTTTGATCCGGAACATGCCTCGGATCTAGCAGGTTTTGAAACTGAACTAATGTTTGTACCCTCTTTTTCTATTGGATCTATCATCTTTTGCAAGAAAATACCTGCACCATCGGATTCCTCGCCACCAAAACCTTCGAAAACACACATAAACTCGATTTTCGAGAAAATGGACTTATCAATTATTTTTGTCGTGTTTTTTCAATCTGAAATTGTGACTGAATACAAGATACTTGAAACGGATAATGTCAAATTTTGAGGCCGATCGGGGTCGTCAACCTCCGTCGCGAAAACATAGGGGTATTACCTATTCCAAGAATAATAAACCAAAATTATTTTCAAAAAGGGACGGGAGAATGACGGAGGGTGATTGGACAGCCACGTCCAGGACGAGACAATTTGACGCTGAGAAAGGAACTGAAACGAAGTTTCGGCTGGTATTCTAGATAGCTTAGATGCGCGGGAATCGAATGGCGGTAGAAAATAAGTGGGGAATAAAACAGCTGTATCTATAAAAATTCAAAAAACATCTTGGACGAGCTGATACTAGCAACAGGTCCTCTAGATTTTCAAAGAAAATTAACTTAAAATTATGAGAACCCCTGAGGGAGAATCTCCAGATGTTGACCAAGGTGCTGAGGGGGAGCAAATTTTCGATTAACCCGCGAAAACCCCTTCTTCAAGACATCAAAGTTGGGAAGGTCGAACCTGGAAACGGACGGAGAATGACGAATTGACTATTTAAATTTTTTTCTATTGAATGAACTCATTAATCGGAAAAATGAGAAAAGCGGTTCTAGATAAAGTCAAATACAATAATTAAAAAAAAAAAAATAAATCAACTCAAAAAATTATAATGGGGGCTTGGAAAACGGCCCCCGTTTAGATTTCAAAACTCAAATGTCCGCCCACCGTCAAGGCCAGTTCGAGTAGCAGGATTTTTTTTAAATCTGAAATTTTGACGAAAAGCGCGGTTCTCCATCTAGATGTGTCAGCAAGGTCAACCCGATCGCTCAAACACGTGGGGCTCTGTGAGGCTAAAATGTGGCAACGGGATGGCTTTTTGAAGGTTTTTTGAAGGTCATAGGGTCGAGTTAGGTGTTGTTTTCGAAGTATTTTTGGACATAGAATCCACTTTTGCGGGTCCCAAAACGATAAGATCTCACTGTGGGGGAATCTATGGAGTTGTCATAGGAGTCCTACGATAGGACTACAATTGGAGCTTTTGAAGGATGCCAGGAGGTAAAATGAGGTGAGGTTTTCCGAGTAGGGACCTAATTGGGGAGTACCACATCAGTTCATACACTGCACCTACAGAAATACAGTTTTTTTTAAATTATTAATTTTATGGAAATAATAATTATTCGCAAATTAAAAAACAAAATTATTCCATAATAAAAATATTTAAAAAAAATTATTCCATAATAAAAAAATAAATTTTTATAGACAAAATTAATTCTTGCAGAAATTATACCCAAAACTATAATAAAGCAGCTTCCGTGCGGAGCTGCTTGAATCTGAAGGCTAGTGCTTCCTGCCGGAAACTGAAGACAATAGTTAGTTTCCGCTGGCGCTAACAGGGACCGCCGGCAGCTATCCTTCCCACTGCACAGGAGTCCTTCGAATGATATTCACAATAATTATAATATATTAATATTATGTAATATTAATAACAGATTGTTCTGGGACCCCCGAAAATGGAGTCTACGTCCAAAAATACTTCGAAAACGAAACCTAACTCGAACCCATAGCAGAAAACCTTCAAAAAACCCTCCCGTAGCCCCATTTTTGCCCCATAGCGCCCCACGGGTTTGGGCGATCGGGCTGAAAACCTTGCGGGCACAACTAGATGGTACACCAAGTATTTTGTCAAAATCTCAAATTTAAAAAAATATTCCTAATGCCCACAACTTTTATTACCTATGTTCTTTAACATTTGGCATGATTAAACGATTTTATTCAATAAAAGAAAATGTTGCATTTTTTATTTTGATTTTACGTAGCTATAAAATGTGATTTGACAACAATATACCTACGTAGTTACCGCCGATTTTATTGCAGAATCGTGATCAGGAATGTACAGAACGTAAAACATGCAAGTTTCGGTTTTTTTTTGTTTTTTTTTTTGTTATTACTATAGTACCTAGTTGGGGAAAATTATCTATGTAGTAGTCCATTTTTAACCACTAACTACAAATTCCTTTTTGCATAGGGCTCTGCCCTCAAAGCACATTTAAAAAAACTACAATAATTGTTTGAAATTCAAACAGTGCTGTCTTAATATCGATAGTCACGACTATCGATAGTTTCGATACTATCGGGGGAAAATATCGATATTTATCGATAGTTTTAGAGTTTGGATTTTCCCTAAAACTATCGATAGTTTTCTATATTTTTTCTTCCAAAACTCGATATTTTTTCATCTTTTTCCCAAAACTGTCCCTTGGCTATGGCTATTTTTCGATTTCATAAGGGAAACGCTGCGAATTTTACACAAGGGTTTATTATCATCATACAATAATATAAAATTGTGTTGGCCGCCGTAAGCCGTGTGGTAGCCGTGTGGTTTGTTGGTACGGGATAACGCGTTCCCGAGTGAGTTTTTTCACTTTCCGCTCGCTGGCTGTTTAGGGGGTCGAAAAAATTACGAAAAAATACGAGCCGTATAGATCAGAACTGGAGGAAGACGTCGGTCAAATCGTAAATCCGAAATTCGCCCGGGAAATTCGTCGAAAATTCGTCGAAAAATCGTCTCTCTCCCGTTTGTCCTACGTTTTCCACTTTCAACTCGCGCCAAAGGCCGTTTAAGGGGTCGAAAAAATTACGAAAAAATACCAGCCGTATAGATCAGACCTGGAGGTAGACATCGGTCAAATCGAAAATCCGAAATTCGCCCGGGAAATTCGTCGAAAATTCGTCGAAAAATCGTCTTTCTCGCGTTTGTCCCACGTTTTTTCGGGTTCAAAAATACCCAGTAAGGAGCCATTTTTTGGGTATGGTATCCGCGAACCAAATGCGCGCCAAAATATGACCAATCCGATTCCGAAGTCGGATTTCAAAAAAACCGAGGGGGAGGGGGCGATTTCACGGTGAGAAGACAATTGGATCGTTTTAATTCGCGCGGGGCCAGGGAAAATTCGTCGAAAAATCGTCTTTCTCCCGTTTGTCCTACGTTTTCCACTTTCAACTCGCGCCAAAGCCCGTTTAAGGGGTCGAAAAAATTACGAAAAAATACCAGCCGTATAGATCAGACCTGGAGGAAGACGTCGGTCAAATCGTAATTCGGAAATTCGCCCGGGAAATTCGCCGTAAATTCGTCGAAAAATCGTCTTTCTCGCGTTTGTCCCACGTTTTTTCGGGTTCAAAAATACCCCATAAGGAGCCATTTTTTGGGTATGGTATCCGCGAGCCAAATGCGCGCCAAAATATGGCCAATCCGATTCCGAAGTCGGATTTCAAAAAAACCGAGGGGGAGGGGGCGATTTCACGGTGAGAAGACAATTGGATCGTTTTAATTCGCGCGGGGCCAGGGATCTTAGAAAACGGAGAGTCCAGGGAACTTTGATAGATGGAGAGGCCTTTATTTAAAAAAAGTTGAATTGAATTATAAATAATAATTTCCTAAGCCCTAAAAATACGCCGATTTTTTCTATCGTCTTTGGTACGAATAGGAGGGGCCGAGCGGAGCGAGGCCTTATGTCTGAGTAGGGGTTTGAACGTGTCCATCGATGCTACCCACCCCACAGGCGGCAATACACCCCACAGGCGGCAATACACCCCACAGGCGGCAATACACCCCACTAGGGGAGCGAGCGAAGCGAGCCAGAGAGACTAGTTCTTTGATATAGGTTAGTTGCGCAAAAATTATTTCTGAGTCAAAAGAAAAAATGTTGGGAAAAATTTTTTTTGGATTTTTTTTTTCAAAAAAAATGTTTTTTCAAAAACTCTTTATTATTTACTCGAAAAATATTTAACCTGGGATCCTTCAAAATCCCATTTTTAGCCCCATGAAAGCCCTATAGATCGCAACTGTGAAATCGGATCGCTACGGGACCCCAAAAAATGGATTCTACGTCCAAAAATACTTCGAAAACGACACCTGACTCGATCCCATAGCCGAAAGCCTTCAAAAACCCCCTTCTGTAGCCCCATTTTAGCCCCATAGCGCCCCACGGGTTTGGGCGATCGGGCTGAAAACCTTGCGGGCACAACTAGATGGTACACCAAGTATTTTGTCAAAATCTCAAATTTAAAAAAATATTCCTAATGCCCACAACTTTTATTACCTATGTTCTTTAACATTTGGCATGATTAAACGATTTTATTCAATAAAAGAAAATGTTGCATTTTTTATTTTGATTTTACGTAGCTATAAAATGTGATTTGACAACAATATACCTACGTAGTTACCGCCGATTTTATTGCAGAATCGTGATCAGGAATGTACAGAACGTAAAACATGCAAGTTTCGGTTTTTTTTTTGTTTTTTTTGTTGTTATTACTATAGTTCCTAGTTGGGGAAAATTATCTATGTAGTAGTCCATTTTTAACCACTAACTACAAATTCCTTTTTGCATAGGGCTCTGCCCTCAAAGCACATTTTAAAAAACTACAATAATTGTTTGAAATTCAAACAGTGCTGTCTTAATATCGATAGTCACGACTATCGATAGTTTCGATACTATCGGGGGAAAATATCGATATTTATCGATAGCTTTAGAGTTTGGATTTTCCCTAAAACTATCGATAGTTTTCTATATTTTTTCTTCCAAAACTCGATATTTTTTCATCTTTTTCCCAAAACTGTCCCTTGGCTATGGCTATTTTTCGATTTCATAAGGGAAACGCTGCGAATTTTACACAAGGGTTTATTATTCTTTGATATAGGTTAGTTGCGCAAAAATTATTTCTGAGTCAAAAGAAAAAATGTTGGGAAAAATTTTTTTTGGATTTTTTTTTCAAAAAAAATGTTTTTTCAAAAACTCTTTATTATTTACTCGAAAAATATTTAACCTGGGATCCTTCAAAATCCCATTTTTAGCCCCATGAAAGCCCTATAGATCGCAACTGTGAAATCGGATCGCTACGGGACCCCAAAAAATGGATTCTACGTCCAAAAATACTTCGAAAACGACACCTGACTCGATCCCATAGCCGAAAGCCTTCAAAAACCCCCTTCTGTAGCCCCATTTTAGCCCCATAGCGCCCCACGGGTTTGGGCGATCAAGCTGAAAACCTTGCGGGCACAACTAGATGGTAAACCGAGTATTTTGTCAAAATTTCAGATTTAAAAAAAAATTCCTACTGCCCAAAACGGTCTGGACGGCGGACGGCGGACGGACATTTCGGTTTTGGAATCTAGACCACTTGAAACGGATAATGTCAAATTTTGAGGCCGATCGGAGTCGTCGACCCCCGTCGCGAAAACATAGGTGTATTATTCCAAGAATAATAAACCAAAATTGGGTTTGACAATGATAATTCCAACATTTTTCCCGGTCAACTAATAGTTCAGGTGTCAGGGAAAAGGAGGTACTAAGGTAGATAATATCTGTTTATATTATAAACATTATTATCAGTTGTCATCTTTAAAAGGATTTATTATTATGAAATATACCAAAATAGATGAAATATTAATGGAAGCATGATTGTAAAAATTCAGAAAACATTACTGTTGGAGCTTGGAGTCATGATTTAAACTTTATCAATTTTCGAAAGTTCTTTTAGGGTGGCTTTATTTTGATTCAAAAATATTTGCATCCTCGTTTTTTGAAGCGAAGCTTTTATACGGACGCCCCCGCTCGCCGCTCGGGGAGTCTCCCGGTGAAAATCGTGAGTGAGTCTCTAACGCGATATTTTCAATGGACAAAGCATTTCTCTGCTGGCTGTAGAAAATGCCCTCTCAGATGGCACGGAGGTGGCTGGGATAGAAAATACTTGTTGGCCAACAGATTCATTGGATGGAATTTCTGGACAGTTGATTCCTGTCCAGTGTGACCACCTGTTGAAACACTTGAAAGGTCGATCAATTTGACTAGGTACCTACCTAGTTTTGTGAGGATGAGCAGAACAGAGGATCAAAAAATCGGTGATCATCATCTCTCCTATGAATGAAGAGAAAGATGAATGAATGAGAAGAAGAAGATGTGATGAAGAGGTGATGTGATGTGATGTGTGTGTGTGTTGTGTGATGTGATGTGATGTGATTTGTGTTTCAGATGTGATGAATTTATACTTTTTTAGTGTAGGTAATCAAAAGATGGCGGGCCGTAAAACCCAATTTTTGGAGGGTTTAATTTAATTTTTTTTTTACCGCAAAAAAGCAAAACTATCGATAGTTTGAAAAAAACTATCGATGGTATATCGACAGCCTCAGACTATCGATACTATCGATAGACTATCGATATTAAGACAGCACTAGTTTGAATCTATTTACCAATGATTATTATTGTAGTTGGAAGTTGTAACTATATTTTGATTGATCTAATCGTAGTTGGTAGTTATAATCGTAACTACATTTTTCCCATCTCTGCCCTTAACAGTGGATTCTACGTTTAAAATTACTCGGAAAACGTCACCTCATTCGACCTTGTGGCAAACTTCATAAGCCCCACTTATCCCCAAGGTGAAATCGGATGGATCTGGGACCCTCAAAAACGGATTTTAGTCTACAAATGCTTCGAAAACGACACCTAACTCGACCCTAGCCAAAACCCTTCAAAAACACGGACCTTTTCCGTTATCGTTCCCTCGCCCGATAAAAGAAGTACACATTCGTTAATCGCTATAAATTTTATTGAAATATTGTATTTCATCTAGTCAACATCAGCTAGTCAAATATCTATCAGTAAATGAGTCAAACGTAGTAAGGACAGCTCAGGGTGAAGTAGTACTCGGAGGCCAGAAAATAACGATTTCCTTGAGAATGTTTTCGATTCTTCGCTTTTCCCCACAAATTTTCAATGGACTATGTGAACTGTGGGACTAGCTGATGTTAACAAGATTGACTGTATGACAATCTGAAATAAGAATGTGTACTTCTTTGATCGGGCGGGGGAAGGATAACGGAAAAGGTCCAAAAACACCACCCATAGCCCCTTTTTAGCCCCACAACCTGTACCTGAAAACCTTGCATGGCGAACCAAGTATTTTGTCAAAATTTCAAATTTCAAAAAATCCTCCGGCCCATCAAGGAACATAATATGTATTATAACATTATATATTATGTATTTATCAGGATTATATGTATTATAACATATATTATATACGGCATACGGCTATATATTATCAATACGTTTCTTATTAGGTATATATATTATAAGGATAATATTTCGCGAATACATAGGAGTAGGTCCCTATTAATCCAAGAATGATTAAATGATTACGAAAACCATTAATTAGTTAGGTACCTACCCACTGGATGACAATAATTGTTTCTTTTTAATAAATCAATTCTCTGCCTGGTAACATTGATATCAAAATAATATCTACTATATTAGTATGTATTATATCCTGATATATTATATAAACGTTGATAAGGATATCAACTATGCAAATGATATAATATATCCTACATGCTATGTAATATATCCTAATATCCTAATCATAATATCGAAATATGATTTTGATGAGAGGATAAGTGTGTCACGGGTATGTGTGTGCGTGGGCGTTACCCAACTGACTCCCAGAGGATCAAAAACGTGAGGGCACTTTCTCTTGGCAAGCCCGTCTGACTCCCGGGGGCTCATGGCCAGAAAGAAAACGCTAACCACTGCTGACCTAACTGACTCCCGTAAAAATACCCGGAAGAGGGAGAGAAATTTCAACTTTTTGCTGAATACCTGCACGACAATTATGTACAGTCAAACGCTAATTACTCTCCCGCTATTTGGGCGTCCAAGTCAGCTGAGGTGACGTAGACCACGAACGCGTGCGAATCCTTCAATTCGTGCTTCAACAAGGATTTCAATCATCCTCATCCGAACATTTACCTTACAGTTGATGTAGGTACTTAGGCAAGTCCAGACTGAGACGTACGCCAAAATCCAGTCTATTGAGAACGGTGAAATCCATCAGCCAAGGCCAGAAATTATGAGAGGGCAGAAATGGATAAGTAAATACACTGAAAAGCAGAGGGAAGGATATCCGATTTATAAATTCGTCAAAAAACTGTCCTCAAAACTCCGACCCCACTTTGACCAAGAAGAAGTTCAGGATGGCGTAGAATGCCATGAATATGTTGTTCCACATTGATCATTTTTTTATTGATTAGGGTAGGCTTGACGAGACTTGTTTGTTAACATCGACTAACACCACAAATTCTTAACCACACCTCCACTCCCTCGAGGAGACTGTCCTAAGTCTGTGAAGTGGGAAGGAAACTTTGTGGAAATACTCCTTGATGCGCTCGGGAGTCAGCTAGGACCTTTCAACAGTTTTTTTCCTCGCCGGGAGTCAGTTAGAACTAACCTCCTCCAGAGAGTCAGTTGTTCTCTGTTACTCTGTGGTCAGTTGGGACTTTCATTTTTCGCTCTGGTCGGGAGTCAGTTGGGACTTTTGATATCCCTCTGGAGTCAGATAGGAAAAACCCGACTGATCATAATCACAATATGACAAACATCAGGGCAAAACATATTTCCGCAACCAACACAATTCTCTTTTCTCAAGTATGTTCTACTCACTCCGGATTTGCCTGTTTGGTCGTTCCCTCGTGTAGATGCGCATCTTTTACCGACGCACAATTCCGTTTCTATAAAACCCTTCCTCGACTTCATTGAATGACGATTAACCGGGCTATTCACTGATGAGAATTTAGGCACGTCAGATTCGGAACTGGTTTGGTACGACGTTAGTAAAATGAGAAATGCCATTAAAAGTATTCCCTCTTTGAGCGACATTTTTGCGAAGACGTGAATCCGTTTGCAAGAAGGGACTCCTCAACCAGATACCTACTCGAGAGATAACTACCGTTATCAACACGATTGTGCACGTTTAGGCAAATGCCTTTTCGATATCGGGTGAAGGTGACGAGGCCGAGATTCCAACTGTGTGAACTGTTCTAGCTCTATCTGAAGACCTCCAACCCGCACATGATAATAATAGCAGTACACTGCAAGCTCTGATTGTACCTCCCAAGTTCCTAGTAATACGGGTGATTCGCCCGCTCAATCTAGACACATAATAATAATGTTATAAAAAACATCTAGCTGTTATTTTAGAATGGACTGACTAGTCGTGCAAAGTTTCAAATTTCTTCTTTTAAGAGGCTGAAAAGTAAAAAAAATTTCAAAAACTTCGGATTTGACGTCACTATTTCCAGATTCAAAGTGTTCTTATTTTCACCCAGCAAAATTTACACACCTTCCTGATAGTCGGAATGTACCGTGATATGAGATTGAAAGCCAATCTTAAACTCTCTTTAGATAGGTAATAAATAAAAATATCAACCGCCAACGGCTGAAAACGTCATCATTATACTCCCGTAGAAAATAGAGGTTCCGAGCATGAGCCACCTTGTTAAATTCGTCAAAAAAGCCGGGGGGAGTACTCTTGAGTCCAAAATAATGTAAACAAATGAAGACCACAGGGGAAAAAGTGGGAAACTCCATTTTTGAGAAAAATGAGTTAAGGTTGGCAACAACTTCTACACGAGGTCTAGTTTCTATTAGATACCACAAAAAAGGGAAAAACGGGGAGAATGCCGCTCATTATGGCGATTATGGTTCTGAGTTACAGGGGAAGAACGGGGAAAGGAACGCGTTTTACATTTTGAATGGCCAAAAATCGGAGTTTCCCCCTTTTTCCCCTGTGGCCTCAAATACTAATCCGGTAAAGTCGACTGCTGGTAGGTTCTGATCAGTACCTACCAAACGCATTAAAAAAACCTTAAATTACAATAATTATGCAATAATATTACAGGTTCACGGAAATTCAAGTACCTACTTGGTTTGAGGGATGTATTATATACATCTCTTGACATAGGTACACGTATATCGAAAATTTGGATCGGCCTTAAAATTTGACATTAGTGAGGTATCCGTTTCATGACACGTAGATTATAAAAATCTAATGTGGGTACGTCCGCCGTCCGAGCCGTTTTGGGCAGTAGGATTTTTTTTTAGATCGTAAATTTTGGCAAAATGATCTGTTTACCATCTAGTTGTGCCCGCAAGGCTACGGGAGGGGCTTTTGAAGGGTTTATAACTCGACCCCATAGCCGAAACCCTTCAAAAGCCCTATAGGTGTCGTCATCGAAGTATTTTTCGACCATCCATGGGGCTTTCTGGAGGCTACAGACGGGACTTTTGAAGGATGGCAGGAAATCAAATAAGGTGTCGTTTTCCGAGTAATTTTGAACGCATAATCCATTTTTAGAGGTCCTCCATCTGTCCAAACATTGCAGGTACCTACAGAACTTTTTTTCGGTTTATTATTCTTGTAATAATACACCCATGTAATCGCGAACGAGGTCGAAAATTCTGATCGGCCTCAAATTTTGATCCCTCCCATCGTTCTGCAGAACGATCTAATTTCACCGTGGGGATCTATGGGGCTACAATGGGATTTTTTTAGGATCTGAGAGAGGTTATTTAATAAGCTGTCGTTTTCCGAGTAATCTTGGACGCATAATCCTTTCTTTTTTTTAAGTTCCAAATTGATCCAAACGTTGAACAGAAAAAATTTTGTTAAAAAGTTTTTTCTAAACTGACTCCTACGCTTCTGCTAATGACGCAGAATTAGTTTTTGCACGTAGGTATATATATAACGTAGGTATGTATATCGAAGAATAATAAAGCCTCGTGTCAAATTTGCAGCTTTTTAAATTTAGATTTAAATTTAAAGATAGATAGGTATGTTATACCTATATTATTTATTAATTAATTTTTTAATGAAACAATTAGTTGATGAAAAATCAATTTTCAGTGCACACCTCTAGCGTTAACCCGATTTTCAATCGCCCAGTGTTCCAATTTGGGCCGTTCGATAGTCTTTAAAGAACCAACCTACCTATACATGAGAAAAAATGTAATTAGAAGATCAGTGAAAGTTATGCGAAATAATTAGCAAATCAAAATGCCCGCGTCTTTGTCTTCCACCCCATACGGCACCGGACCGTGGCTGGACTGGTGGGGAGGACCGTTCGAGTCCTTGAACCAGAACCAGACGCTAGTCTGGTGGTCAGTGAGTCAGTCGTTTCTCACCTCTTCCTTCTAAATCTTAAGTAAACTTGTTTCCACTTCACACTTTCATCCATCCTCAGCTTATCAGCGAGCCCGCGTCTCATCTGTGAGGACCTTATCATTCGAATGAGTAGCCTACTGGCTTCAACACTTTCCTAATTACGTTTTATCGACTGCAGAGGAAGCACGAAACCGAACAGCAAACTTGTAGGTAGGTAGTATACTTGTTTTACTTTTGTTCGTAATGATGATAAATAATTTACATACTGTTAAGGCGGTTGCAGGCGGCTGTACAAAAATTTTCGCCCAATTTTCATGGTGAAAATCGCATCAAGTGATTGTAGACCCAGAAATGGATGTTTTGAACTTAGCAGACGAGCCCTTTACACGTTTTGCGATTTTCGGGGGTTCAAAATGGTACCAAGGACTTCATTGTGCACAAGGAAGCAACGAAGGGACACAACGTGTAGGTTTCCCGGTGCAAAAAAGTTTCTATCCCACCCTACATCGTTAAACCCAGAACATAAACAGTTCTGTATCCACCTACCTTCATACAACCAGGATCCTGAATTCGCCGATAGGTGGCGAGGGTGGTCCTGAATGATGGCCAATGGCAGATCTATTATGTTAGGTAGGGGGGGGGGGGGGATCCAATCCTTGGTGTCAACTACCCACCATTGATTGGCAAAATGGTCAAGTTTTGTTGCTAGATTTGGTCGACAAGTTCTTACACAGAATGTGTTTTTCCGAGGGTCTTGTGGTTTGAATATGTCTGTCCCAAGCCCAAGCATACCTGCTTCTTCGCCCCTCAACCACTCCCCTGCCTCCACCCTCTAGAGTTTCCTGGCGGCATGCTCCTTGTCCTTCTATCACTCTTGCCTGCTACCCTCTCCACCCTCCATCACGTAACCTCACCCCCTCAACCACTCCCCTGCACTGCTGAAGGGTTTATATCTAAGTGGGGTGACAGCCCCCCCCCCCCCCCCCCCCCCGGAGAGCGCTAAGTCTAACCCCACCCCATGCCCCAAGTCGACCCCCTCGGTGGAGTTACCGAAAAAAACATTCTGTGGTTTGATCCTCGATCATAACATTAACAATCCAGGGTCTGGTGGTGTTCCCCAGTAGGTACTAAAGTAAAAATATAGTTAGCCATACCTATATAGTCACATGACATTATGGCATAATAAGATGGATATTATGTAAGCAACCAGTGCTGGTTCTCAATTTATTATTTAATTATTTCATTGCAAGTTTGGAAATCACCAGTACATAGCTATCCTCTCATAATTTTCGCGATCAGCAGTAAGATCTGTTCCTCAACTCGTAGGTAGATTCTTCCTACTTACTGGAAAGTATCATTTAGGTAGGTACGCAACACACTAAATCTTAATGAGGGATGGACGTACCTCAAAATTTGTTTTTGCCTATGAAAGGCTTCCAAATAACACTACAAGTGAAGTCAAACTGATTGCATTTGTCTAAATAATATGTAAATTATGAATTTGTTAGGAACATTTATGGAAAACTAGTCATTAAAATCTTCTGCAAGAACAAGGGCTTAACTCTTTGGGTTGCCGTCACACAGAATCATAACTTTGTTGTTGATGCTGGGCTTCCCATCGGCACAAACGAGCTCAAATCACCGATCAATGGGAACCCAGCCCTTCTTCCCGCCGCAGATTTAAATTTCTAGTTTCGATAAATTCAAATGTTCAAGTCATCACAATTTTGACTTTAGTTATTTTGTTATTTACGTAGAAGCCTTCTTTCGATAAACAAAATCTCGAGGCACTGCCATTCCTTATTCTTATGGCACCTGGGTTTATTCATACCATAGATGTTATTTCCGTAACTTGAGATGTTAACACACTTCTAGTTTTCAAGCTCCGGCTGTCCGCAGGAGCAGTGGATGTACCAATGAACGAATGGAAAGAGTTCATCTTCTTGTTCATTATCATGGGGACGATTCAGAATCAAACGAGTCCGTAAGTCCTTTCTCTGGAATGGGTTGCTAGACGTGATGGTGTCTGGGGTATCATAGTCTGTATTCAATTTGATTGTTCTTTTTGGGAGCACTGGTAGTGGGCACGTATTGATTCCGAATTTTTTCTTCTATTCTGATTGATTTCGAATGTTTTACTTCAACGCACGATTTAAGCACAATAAAATGCATAAAGGCGTGCTCACACTACGCCAATCGGCATGATTTAGGCCGAGTGGCAAAGCCAAACTGGTGTGGACAAATCGTTATGCCTCACAGCTTTGCCAATCACCCATCATTTATATTCACGACTAAACTAAGGGCTTTGTGGTTCGCTTATTACATTATTGGCCGATTATGACTGCCTTAACAAATAACGCATGATTTACGCACAATAAAATGCATAAAGGCGTGCTCACACTTTGCCAATCGGCATGATTTAGGCCGAGTGGCAAAGCCAAACTGGCGTGGTCAAATCGTTATGCCTGCTTTGCCAAAAACAATACTTGGTTCAAAATGACGCTGACAAGTGTAGGTTTCATTTCTAACCAAATTTTCCAAATTCAATGTGCCAGGCCTCATTTGGACCAGACCTCATTCAATGAGCAGCCTGGCCTCATTTGGCAGTGTAGGTGCGCCTTTACAATCATCAGATAACCATAAGCAATAAGTAATTAATAATTTGTTATTCACCGCTTACGGTGAACTCGACCTACTGACAAGTAAAAAAAAAAAAAATTAAAAAATCATGGTTTGTTGTAACAGGTGCGTAAGTTATAGGCACCTGTTACAATGTACCAATGTGTTGCATTGCAGTGCACTGTTAAGAACGCATTTGTTATTCAGGGTGTCCCCGAAGGTAATGTGACTTTTGACCAAAACGAAGTCCCAGGTTGCCAGAGCACCCCATTGTGACGACATCATGGGGCAGAAAACCACATGTTGCGTTGATGTTGTGGTAATAGGTACCACGTTATGAGGCATAGTAGGTATAAAGGACTACCTCTCTCGACTCACGTTTATTTAATTGAATTTGGAACCTTACGGTTGTCTGAAGAGGTCTCCTCTCATTTCACCCTAATGTCTAACATTTGAGCCTCATCTTAAGTCTCATGATGAGGTTTAAATGTTGGACATTAAATGATAGGAATGAGATTTTAAATTTTAAGAATGAGAACGAACCAGATAGTAGGTATTTTGGTGTATAGGTTGACTATAACATTATAGTCAATGAGTATAATGCAGGAATTCTATACAATGACGGGTCGTTTTAGTCAGATTGGGTGTACTTAATGGCTAGGCAGCCTGTTTAATGCCCATTGCACCTTGGGCCATGGAAAAAGAGTTCTTTTTTCTTCCATGACCTTTTTGCGTCTTCCATTGCCTACTTGGGCAATGTATGCCATAGGTTCTAACGAACGATTCCTTCAATTCCACTTTTGATATTGACAAGGAAATTTACTTCCTTGTCTAACATTTCCCAGTTGATTGTTTGAATATCTATTTTTCTTCCCCCTAATTCTCTAGTAAATGCAATTTTTTTGTTTTTTGTTTTTGGGAGGGGGTATCGATTCTATTATTCAAATGTTATGCCAATAATGGTAATTGCAATCAAGTTATCTTGTTCGCAAAAAAAAATCACTGTCGTTTCACATTTTAACAACGAATGTATTTTACATATTGCCTAATAGGACTCATTCATGGAATGACAAGTCACTGTGTGAAATAGGTAGCGTTTCATAGATTGAATGGAATAGAATATTATAGAATGACTAGGCATTATATATAATGGCGGATTTGACTATAACATAATAATATTATGTTATAGTCCGGAGATGCATGTATGCATAATATTAAGTATATTATACTTACTAATATTAAGTAATATTATTATGCATACATGCATCTCCGAGTTACATCGAAGTTGGAGAATCATCCTTCACTAGCATGGATGTTTGGCTTACCTACTTCAGTAATACGAGTTTTACTATGCATGAAACTACAAACGTTCGTTGTAGATTATCGAGAAAACTTAGAATGGACTTTTTTTTTTATGAGCTGAATAATTTGATTTGCGAAACAAGCATTACCTACTCCTAATCAGAAGGGGTTTTTTTTTTTTTTTTTTTGGAGGGCCTGAAGGCTTAAATTCCTTGATAAATCACGTCTTGTCTTATTCGTTTTCTGACTAATCAGTTTCGAAGACACCGGTTCAATCGAACGCAGAACTTTTCGGAGCACAACGATAGACCCGCCGCTGACTGCATTGCAAGCATTCACAAACGACTTGGCCAATATTTGCTGCGGTAATGTTACGGGCGAGATTAACAATTGTTATCCTTCTTGAAGTGACCAATCTTAGCCAAAATCTCCGCATGCATGTTTCAGTCCGTCATTTTATTTAGGTTTCTCCTTCCTTTTGACAACTGTATCCTCCAATTATGTTATCCAAACTTAGTTCAAGTTCCTAGAGAGATCAGGGACTAGGGAGGCGGTCCTATGCCAATTATTTCTAGTCTTTCATGGGATCTACTAGGGTTGCCAACTTTTTAAAATTTAATTGGAGTACGACTCCAGACATTCGGGTAAATAATAATACCGGGTATTCGGGTAATAATAGTAATACTTTTTCAAAAATAGAGTATTTTCAGAAAAATGTAGTACAGTACAAAAGTCTTGATAATATTAATTAATAGTTGATGGTGATGTTGACCGTTTCAATTAATGTTGTTGGAAACTTGTTGAGGGTCAGTCAAAAAAGTAAGACGAGATTTTTGCCGACGTTTCAAGAGATATATTCTCCTATCATCAGGGCCTAACGAAATGAAAAAAACACGAATTTAGACTTTGAATTTAACAATTCATGAAACTATATGATACGACACAATAGTGTACAAAGTGTATATGATATGAAACAGTGACAAGTGTACATAGAACAAATGAATATGATATAAATAATTTGGAAGGTAAGTAGAGCAAAATCCTGTCATTTAGTGAGCAAGTTTAAAATATACAGAGGTACTTACAAGTGCAGGGACAAGGGCAGTACACGATGTGAACCGTCGCTGTCGTACAAATATACTAAATAATATGTAGGATACAGACATACAGAAGGAACTGACAATTGTCGATGGTGGGGGGTTTTTTAGAAAGTGGCAAACAGAGCACAAAGGGTGCCGACTTTTTGAAAGGTTTGAGGGTTGGTTAGTGAGTAGGTAATTAAGGCGTTAACGGTTTTATGTCAGCGGTCTCCCTTTATGGATTAAGTCAGAGTAACATTTACTGAGGTGTTAGCGTCATCACGTGATATAACAAATCAAGATGGAGAAAGCCGCATCTCTAACGGTTGAAGATATATGAGACACTTGGGACGATCTAGAAAACGGTATTAAACCCATTTTTCCCCCACTCGTGGTACACATTAGGACAACAGAGATCACAGTGGAGATCTCTAATGGTTGAGTATACATGAGACACTTAGTATGATCTGGGACACTGTTGAGACAATGATACAAAGTTGGGCAAGCTCCAAATAGATAAATCTCCTACATACGTAACCCGTCTTTTTCAGGGGAATTCACTCACTCGGGACACACAATCCATAAAGGGAGACCGCTGACATAAAACCGTTAACGCCTTAATTACCTACTCACTAACCAACCCTCAAACCTTTCAAAAAGACGGCACCCTTTGTGCTCTGTTTGCCACTTTCTAAAAAACTCCCCACCATCGACAATTGTCAGTTCCTTCTGTATGTCTGTATCCTACATATTATTTAGTATATTTGTACGACAGCGACGGTTCACATCGTGTACTGCCCTTGTCCCTGCACTCGTAAGTACCTCTGTTTATTTTAAACTTGCTCACTCAATGACAGGATTTTGCTCTACTTACCTTCCAAATTATTTATATCATATTCATTTGTTCTATGTACACTTGTCACTGTTTCATATCATATACACTTTGTACACTATTGTGTCGTATCATATAGTTTCATGAATTGTTAAATTCAAAGTCTAAATTCGTGTTTTTTTCATTTCGTTAGGCCCTGATGATAGGAGAATATATCTCTTGAAACGTCGGCAAAAATCTCGTCTTACTTATTTGACTGACCCTCAACAAGTTTCCAACAACATATTAATTAATGGTTCGGCGTTTTGAACATTTATGAATGAAAATTAATAAACTTAGATCGTTTTAATAGAAGCAGTTTTGTTACGAGTAATATAATTACGTCCATTCAATGAACCTGAATCTAAATGATTAGCAACAGTTACTCTTCTGACGCTATAAAACTGTTATTTTTTAGTGGTATCTACTTTAATCTACTTATCTATAGCGGCTACTGCTAGGAGCATTATGCTATGATAGTAGGGTGACATGCTGCACATTGCGCACCCCTAGCCAATAGGGTAAAGTTCCCTAATATGGTACAGCTTTTTTTTTAATCACATTTTGGACCACCTATTTGTCTCAAACTTCCAAACCAAAATAACTGGTGATAGTTATACCCCTACTCTAACAGTACCTATTAGAAATCAGAGTGTCAGGAAATTGCTTCAAATCGGAGAAAGAATTTATTTTCCAATAAAAGCCATTTTTCACCCTCCAAAAAAGGGGTTCCTAATATGGCACCAGTTCCATATTAATATTGTTAATACGACCCTCATTCTGTTAATACGTTTTGACGTCTTTAGGGTCATAAAAATAAGGAATAAATCAGTTCTCTGCCCCGAATATGGTTTTAATAATCACTAGATACAGGTAACTCATTAAGGACATGATGAAAAGGAACCTGATCATCGTTTAGAAAGTGTTTAAATACCTATGAATTGAGACGATTTGAATAATTCAATAATACAATTATTGTATGAGTTGAAACAGATTTTGAAATAGAAAAGTATTGGAACTGGGAAAGCTCATGAGTAGCAGATGAGGTCCAAGTTCTCGGAAAAAGGATGCGAGTCAATGCAACCATGGAAAACCCGGTAAAATGGAGAAAAAAAACGTGTTTTTCCTCTTAAATGAGTGATATCTTGTGTTTGCTGAAACTTAATGACTTGGTATCCCATTATTCCCTTTTAACTGGATGTTCTAAAGGCGTGGGCCTCGAAAGCAGGCAAAAAATAACAAATATTAAAAATGACCGATTGGGAGAAAACTCATTTGTAAGTTTTTTAACTCGATGATTGGGCTGAAATATAATTTTGATTGAAAAAACGGTTACACGTAGAAAAGAGGAAGTTTTCTTTTTGCGAAACACTGGCGACGTTATTTTTTTGATGGCGCAATAATAAGGGCGGTCGCAGCCGGCGAAGTGAACCCAAACCTGCGTATTTTGCAAACGTTGAGTGCCTGTGCAGCGGTAAGAACTCGACGAATCTGACTGCAAAATTTGCATTTAATGTGTGCGACATTTTTTCTCAACTAGGGGTACAACATACTCAAAAATGGTTAATTTTTGTGAACGTTTATTTTTTTATTTCAACCTTTCACGTGGGATGCCCCATATTATTAAAAAATCACCAAAATTTAGAAAAATATCAACAATAAAATAGCATGGTTGGCAACCCTAATTACAGCCTATTTTACTCTCTGGTGAGTACTGTCTTACGTCATCCGCGAACGTCTCCAGCTTGTTCCTACTCCAAGTTGTTCCTCCTTGTCCCTAATCGTATGTTGATAGTTGAAACGGCACGCGCTCGTTTGCAGAGTCCCCAAACTATTTCGCTCGGAATGAGTTTCATGAAGCGCCACTAGAGGGAGCCAGGAACACGGTGAGACAGAGTCGCCGCCAGTTAGTACGTTGAGGCAGATTGATCTTCACTGTTTTTCGAAATTAGGCCAGCCCAATGGCATCACAAAAATCTGAATTTTATTCACTTTCTTTCAAATTTTTATGCGATAAATGAGTCTTCAAAGGGTTTTGGTTGGTGTGGAAAACGTCTACCCTTGTCAAATGGATGGTTTCAATAACCTCGACCCCTAAACAGAGAAAATGAACGTGAGAAATCCTATATTGGTGATCAGTTCACAGAGGCAAATCCGTAGGGCAAGGTAAGCGCATCGCCCATCGGTAATAATAAAAACGCTGCAGATTTTACTCAAGGTTTCATTATTGTTTAGTATAAATAGTGCAAGAATATGTATCGGTCCATACAACAACATAAATTTAAAAAGTATACCTGAATCGTTTTATGACGAATAAGACCCCAACAAAAGTAGATTCTACTTCCAAAATTACTTACTTATTTCATAAACGGCACCTCATTAAATGCTCATTAAATCAAATTATTACTAAAAAACGCTGCAAATTTTACACAAGGGTTTATTATTCTTTGATATCGGTCACTTGTGCAGAAATTTAATTCTGTCAATGAATAAATTTTTTTTTTTGGATTTTGGTTTATTATTCTTGGTGTAATGCACCTATGTTTTCGCGACGGGGGTCGACGACTCCGATCGGGCTCAAAATTTGACATTATCCGTTTCAAGAGGTCTACATTCTAAATCCAAAATGTCCGTCCGCCGTCCGCGCCGTTTTGGGCAGTAGGAATTTTTTTAAAAATCTGAAATTTTGAAAAAATATTTGGTTTACCATCTAGTTGTGCCCGCAAGGTTTTCAGTCCGATCGCCCAAACCCGTGGGGCGCTATGGGGCTATAATGGGGCTACGGGAGGGGTTTTTTGAAGGCTTTTAGCTATGGGATCGAGTTAGGTGTCGTTTTCGAAGTATTTATGGACGTAGAATCCATTTTTTGGGGTCCCGGAACGATCCGATTTCACTGGGACAATCTTTAGGGCTTTCATGGGGCTAAAAATGGGAATTTTGAAGGATCCCAGGATGTTAAATATTTTTCGAGTAAAAAATAAAGAATTTTTGAAAAAAAAAAATTTTTGAAAAAAAATCCAAAAAAAAAGTTTTTTTAATTTTTTCATTGACAGAATTAAATTTCTGCACAAGTAGGTAATGTATATCAAAGAATAATAAACCCTTGTGTAAAATTTGCAGCGTTTTTATATTTCTTTTATTCTTCTTTTTTCAAATTTTTTTTTTTTTTGTTTTTTAGGAAAAATTGAAACTTGAAAAATATTTGACTTGAGAAAATTTAATATTTAATATGAAATATTTGACCTCCTGGGATCCATAAAAAATCTCATTTGAGCCCCATGAAAGCCCCATAGATCGCAACAATGAAATCGGATCGTTGCGGGACCCCAAAATATGGATTCTACGTCCAAAAATACTTCGAAAACGACACCTGACTCGATCCCATAGCCAAAACCCTTCAAAAACCCCTCCAGTAGCCCCATTTTAGCCCCATAGCGCTCCACGGGTTTGGGTGATCGGGCTGAAAACCCTGCGGGCACAACTAGATGGTAAACCGAGTATTTTGACAAATTTCAGATTTAAAAAAAAATTCCTACTGCCCAAAACGGCCCGGACGGCGGACGGACATCTTGGTTTTGGAATCTAGACCTCTTGAAACAGACAATGTCAAATTTTGAGGTTTGAGGCCGATCGGAGTCGTCGATCTCCGTCGCGAAAACATAGGTGTATTATTCCAAGAATAATAAACCAAAACCTGCACCACCTACACATGGGTGGAAAGTTGTTGAGATTCGTTGAAAATCCTCTGCCAACCCTCATAAAAACCCGGGACCAACAAACCCTAGGTGGGGTAAAAATCATCACTTCCGCCCATGGCCCATCAAGTCATCACTTCCACCCCTATGTCCTACGATCACGGAGACCCGTTCAGGAGAACACACAGCAGTAGGCTGATAATATGATAAAATCGCTCAATTTTCATGTCCTCTCCGCTAACGAAGGTTGGCATGGCAACCACTTCATCAAAACGGTCTCTATCCTGTGCGACCTGAAAAAGATCTGTTGCTCTAGTACCTAATTCCTGTTCGGTGACTAATGTTCAGCAACATTGATGCTCAATTGTTGTTGGCCCACTCTTCTGTGCAGAGCAATCTTTTCCGTCACGATGGTCTGCAGCCAAAATGCTGAAGACGCTGACCCATAACTGTCACAGTGCTCGCACTCTTTCGGGCCAGTCTTGGATAGGTACAGCCAATGACCTTGGTCTTTGTCACATTGATCTGCAGGCCATACTGGCGGTACGCTGCCTCCAATTTACCGATGAGTGCTAGGAGCTCCACTGGAAGTTGACCTCCAAAAGGGTTGGAAGTTTATTTAGTTGTTGAGTTTTAGTTTGTTAAGGTAGCGATTTGTTTTTTAGACACACCAACGCTGGACTCCCTTCCTCCTCTTTCCATCTCTTCCGGTCTGCCAACATAGCAGTGAAATGTTACGTGCATAATTATTAATCTTTGAGTAAGTTTTGTTAAAAATGATTGTAGCCTACAAGTCCATGACTTGTTTCCTTCTATGACGAGTTTGTTTTGCTGTTATAGTAGTCCAGTCAAAATCAACAATAAATTCGCAAAACGAGATGTATCTCTGCTTTTTTAATATGATGTTCGGACCCATTAGGGTAGTGTATACCCAATTTTGCAACTCCCCAAAAGCTGTGCTTCACGCGTAGCACACGAAAACCCGCGATTTTTTCGGGCTTACTTCAGTTTTTGCTCTATATCTAAAAAACTATACATTATCCGACAAAAACTACTATATGAGTTTTTTAAAGTAGTAAATGTGTGACAATTTAAGCCCAACCGGAGCTGTGTAGGTCAATTAGTTCCAGAGTTATGGCACTTTGAAAATAGGCCATTTTTTCCAAAATGCGAACATTTTAGTTGAAGACCTGAAGACAGCGGAAGCACGTTTTTCAGAGTGTTTTCGGTTGTAGCTCAAGAACTATTGGTCCGATTCCAAATTTCTTTTTTTCTCGTGAAAGCTTAATAAATTCCCCATCGCAGCTATTCTATTAGAAATTTTGATTTGAGCGTTGATAAGGGAGGGGCAGGCACGGCAAAGAACTGGCAAATTTCGAACAAACCGTGTTTCTTTGCACATTTTTGCCTATAACGCGGGAACGATTGGTCCGATATTACTTTTCTTTTCTTTTTTAGGTGAAAGCTGATTAAATTTTAAAAAGCGTGGGATTAATGAAATTGCGATCGGAGAAATAGTCTTGGAGGGAGAGAAGAAAATCTTCTGAAAAACGTGGTGGGTCAAATATCTTGTTTCCATTCTTTCCGACGAATACGAATGGCACTTTTACTGTTTCAATAGACATGCCATGTGCCGTCCCCTGTATAAAATTTAATCAGCTTTCACCTAAAAAATGGAAAAGTAAGATCGGACGAACCGTTCCCGCGTTATAGGCAAAAATGTGCAAAGAAACACGGTTTGTTTGAAATTTGCCACTTCTTTGCCGCGCATGCCCCTCCCTTATCAACGCTCAAATCAAAATTTCTAATAGAATAGCTGCGATGGGGAATTTATTAAGCTTTCACGAGAAATAAATAAATTTGGAATCGGACCAATAGTTCTTGAGCTACAACCGAAACGCTCTGAAAAACGTGCTTCCGCTGTCTTCAGGTCTTCAACTAAAATGTTCGCATTTTGGAAAAAATGGCCTATTTTCAAAGTGCCATAACTCTGGAACTAATTGACCTAACCAGCTCCGGTTGGGCTTAAATTGTCACACATTTAATGCTTTTTAAAAACTCATATAGTAGGTACCTTCGTCGGACAATGCACAGTTTATTAGATATAGAGCAAAAACTGAAATAATGCCGAAAAAATCGCGGTTTTTCGTGTGCTACGCGTGAAGCACAGCTTTTGGGAAGTTGCAAAATTGGGTAAACACTACCCTAATGGGTCCGAACAACATACTAACAAATCAGAGATACATCTCGTTTTGCGAATTTAGCGATTTTTAGTGTCGATTTTGACTGGACTTTATGCCCTGGTGAAGATTATACATTAATCGAAAGCTCGGCGAAAAAGGAGCGATTCTGTTTTGGCCCCGTTCCCGATACCTGACAAAATTTAATTCATCCTTGTTATGTAAGTAGGTCGATATTCACGAACTTATTCATTTTTGATAGGCTTCACGAACTTATTCATTTTTGATAGATTTCCAAAAGAATAGTGATGAAGCCGGGGGAAAAGGGTTTTGATTCAAAATGGCTCATAGGTGCCTGGGAATGAGCGCTGCAAATCTTTGGAGCCAGTTTGCTCGAAACGCACTTTTGCCATAATATGGCATATATATGCACATATTCGTGCTCTTATTGCACGAACTTCCTTAAGTATACCACAGAATATAAAACCCTTGTGTAAATCTTGACGAGTTTTTGCAATGAACTAAAAACAGTTAGATCACTATTAGGAACTCGAAACAACTATAAAATCCAAGTTACCAATCGGTAAGGTTTGTCATCGGAATTCCAGGCCTTTGAATATGCGCTTGTCCATTTCATGAGTGAGTAATACGGTATAAAAAAGGTATAAAACTGGAGGTTTGAGGATACGGTTTTACTACCCCCCCTATGTTGACTGTTGGGGATTGATTTCTCATTACAACTTTATTGCGCTGATGTGATTCATTTGGAGGTGTAATTTAATTAGATTTGATGTAGGTACCTTTGTGATGCTCAAGGTTTGACCAAAAGTCAATCACGTGTTGTAATACCTGTCTTGTCGGTAGACAATTCACCTCTGAACGCAAGTTTATGTGAATCCCACGGAATAGAATGGGAATTCTATTCCGTGTGTGAATCCTTTCTCTGGGGCAAGAATTTCTAAAGCTTTTCTAAGTACAGTGTGGGGTCGGCTCCTGCCCCACTTGTGAGAACCAATTGGTTAAACACAAAAATAAAACCACTTTACTTTACTTTACTTTTACATTCACTGTAGAATCTCCGTTTTCCGAAAGAATTGATAGCTTAAAAAGTGGAAATTAAAAAACCTAATAGCGTCCTACCTGCCACAAACATAATTGGAGCCAAAGATATGGATGTCCTGAGACATAATCAGATAGAAAAATGAAAAAAAAAAAAAAAAAAAAATGCAGCCGTTTAGGCGTACCTAATCATCCAAGTTAGTTGGACCACATAGTGCACTATAAATTCGATAACTCCGTTAATAATGCTTGGATTTCAGTTTTAATTGTTTCTGCTTAATCTAAACGTTCTCAGCTATCGAAATACTCCGCTAGAATCTAGTAACATGAACTTGAATTGCGGGTTAGGTGGTGAATGTATAATTTTGCAATGTCAACTTCTTAACCCAACCATTTCTAAGCCGTTTGATGGATTTGGAATTTTTTCTTTTCTACGTACTTACTCGTATTGAAGTCCTCTTGGATGTGTCATACGATTTTCATCCTCACTTCACTATTTTGGTAAACAAAATTTGGTTGCTACGACGATTCATGTTGCTCTTCTGCTTCTGCGATCGTATGCGAACACTGATTGCCGCGCCACACTTTTTTATCATTTAATAATGAGTTTGGTTAGGGAGAGAGAACGACTCCTCTGCTGAATACTAAATTAGTATTCAGCAGAGGAGTCGTTCTCTCTCCCTAACCAAACTCATTGGATTAGACCTCTGCACCATCGGCACACAACCACTTTGCATTTAATAATGATTAACAGGACGTTTCCATTTGTTTTCGTCACGTCACGAGCGTTACGTCACGGGGATTTTGAGCGCAACATGATCGCGAAAACTATACCTAATCACATGATTGGTCTCTCAGGAAGTTTAGCGGTTGGTTACAAGTAGAGGGTTGGTGTAAAATTAATCATTATTAAATGATCTGACTGTAGAAAAATAGGTCTACCGTCCGGTTTTTCATTTTCTCAAAAGCATAAGACACAATGTCCGCAAAGTATTCAACTTCAATTTAAAAAAAAAAAAATCAAGTCAATCGGCCAACTACAGACGAAATACCTACCTAAATGGGGTGAAAGTAAACAAAAACACGATGTTCAGGAGCCATTTTTCTGGATGCACTGTTGCCGCGCGCGCTCACCCGCAGTGTCAATGTCCGTAGTCCAGAGTTCAAGTCACATCTATTCTTTCGACAGTATTTAGGTTTGCCCGTGGGTTTTTCTGTGTAATATCCGTAGAATGAGAATAGCGAAAAAATACAAAGAATAAGGAAACGTTATCACCCTTATCACCTTCTGGTATTTTGTTTTGACTAGTAGCTATCAATTTTACCGGTGTTTCTTGTGAATTTACGATGACTCTCTTGAAAAATGTTTATAAAAAAACGAATCCCGCCAGAAAGATGGAAAACTCTTCCACAACCCTCTATAATCATCCCCTCATTCCCATCTACGTCGACGTCTCTCATCTCACCTGATTCCTCTTCAACTCCCGCCGTGTCGACACCCTCTTCCTCCAGTTTCTTCCAGTAACTCCTGATTTGGCCGAGTAAGTAAGTATGGCAATGTTTGGCCGAGTATGGCAATGATTCCAGTTCCACTAAAAATGACGTGGAGGAGTTGGGTGAGTTTCATTGCAGGTTGTTTGCTCGATTTGTCTTGGTAAAGTATCGCTCACAACAGTTAATGAGAAGCGGGGTTGGTTTGCTTGTGAATGTGGGTATAGTATGTAAGGATTGCGGATTCTCTAAAACTATGTCAAATTCACCTCAAATTTTCGTGACTGGTGATGATCGGGAGGAGGTGAAGCTGTATCCGATCAACGCTCGATTGGTTTACGGAATGCGCTCTGGGGGAAAGGAATGACAGCCGCCAAAATGTTTTGTGCGTGTGTTTTACAAAAGTTGGGAGAGTAAAGAGAAGACTTTATAGGAAGAAAATTAGATTATATAAAAAGGAGTACGCAAACAAAGAAGGGAGCGCTCCAGTGTAAGGCGCCGGATCGCACTAGGCGGAGGCGAACTTACAATTTTTTGATCGTTCTTTCTTACTTTGTCACCCTTCCGGGCGAGTAATTTAAAAAATAATATACCATTCTCCTCAGAATTTAATGTAGTTTCATTTAGGAAAACTTTTAAAAATCCGATTTTTTGGTCTTTTTTTTGGCCCAGTTTTCTGGTATAGAGCTGTTCGTTAGGCCTGGGCTTCATAACTTCATTCGTTTGTGTGTATGAATAAATAATAAATAATTACACTGTTTGTGTGTATGAATAAATTCGATTACTTTGTCGTATTGAACTGAATGTTGGACATTTTGAGTTTAAGATCGGAGTGGGGCCAAAACAGGGCTAAATGACCTATTAAACTAAAATCCTAAAATGACTGGGTGACTTTTTTTTTTTCTTTTTTTTGAAACTTTTATTGCACCAAGTTAGCAAACTTATCAGCAATTTACAATTGATGCATACTGACTGCAATGACTTGCAAGAAGCTATGACACATAACACTGCTTCCATGCGACTTGTTGTTTTGTGCAACTGACGAACTAGTAATCACTCACTGAGCTAACTTTCACAGTGCACCCCACTCCCACAGGTCATGAGGTTTTGTTCTTTCAAGTCTTCTGAGCAGGCCTTTAACGTTGAGGAGCTGGACAACCTCGCTGTTGATGTGTCCCCGAAGCCTCTGCTGTTGAGCTAATGCTTGTTATTTGATGACTTCTTCTACGGTAGGAATTTGAAGTTCCTGGTGTAAGGGTACGTATCTACGCATGCTCGTAGCACGTTATTTTGAAATCGCTGAATGATCAACGATTGCTCGGAGCGGTGCAGCCCCACAATTGAGCACCATTCAAGGAGCTTGGAGGAGATGCTTCTCCACTCCCAACTTCCAGGTGGACCCAGAACGTCCACGAGCAACAATGGAATGGGCATGCCTATAGCTGCTCTTCCATGTGTATGAAGTGGGGCATACGTAACATCTTCACTCTTTGGGCCAGTTTACCCCTATTAAAAACTATGTACCATGCTAAGAGGCCCTCAAATTCACGTTCAGAGCGCAAAAAAAGTATCCCATGGCTGAGCATCATTTCGTGTGCCTGTGCATTTAGGCACACTATGCCAATCAGCATGATTCGGCTTAGGTGCTTCGTTTGGCCTTGCTGCCTTGCCAAACGGTATTTCAAGCTTGCCGTGGCAGCTTTCCGTATTCAGCAGCGTGTAAACTCACCTGTAGGTTCTTGATCGTATGAAGAACCGAAACCCGAATTGACAGGCCTTGTTTCCTCACCAACTATGACGCCTTTTGGTTTATTATTCTTGGAATTATACACCTGTGTAATCGCGACGGAGGTCGACGACTCCGATCGGCCCCAAAATTTGACATTATCCGATTCAAGAGGTCTAGATTCCAAAACCGTCCGTCCGCCGTCCGAACCGTTTTGGGCAGTAAGAATTTTTTTTTTAATCTGAAATTTTGACAACATAATCGGTTTACCATCTAGTTGTTGCCCGCAAGGTTTTCAGCCCGATCGCCCAAACCCGTGGGACCATATGGGGCTACGGGAGGGGTTATTTGAAGGCTTTTGGCTATGGGCTCGAGTTAGGAAGGTTAGTTAGTTTTGGAAGTATTTTTGGACGTATAATCCATTTTGGGTGGTCCCGGAACGATACCTGTGGGGATCTATAGGGCTTTCATGGGGCTACAAATGGGATTTTTGAAGGGGATCCCGGCGGGTCAAATATGAATTTTTTTTAATACATTTTTTTTTTTTTGGTCGTATTTTCCGAGCAAAAATTAATGTGTTGCAGACTCGAAATTTTCATGTCTTTAGTTTAGTCGTTGCTAGGCCGTAACCCGTTACGCTTTTTTTACGTTTTTTTTTTTTTTTAACATTCAACGCTTTTTTCGTTGGTGAGCCAAAGTAAAGACACGAAATGTCAACAAAAAAACAATTCCCCCAAAATTTTTGTATTGACACTGGATTAATTTCTGCACTAGTTACCTATATCCTTGTGTAAAATTTGCAGCGATTTTATGTAGAATTGTATTCGTTTTTCACTTCACGATAGAAAATAATGAGGTAGGTACCTTGAAGCGTTGGTGACCCGGTTTACAATTATCGTACATTTTCTTCAGCCCAAAACAAATTTACAGAAGCCAATACCTGTTCATCATTACAACAATGGGATGAACGACATGACTGATGCAAGATACCAATCACCAGGTTGCAATATTGACAACATTTACCCAACAATGATGTCATTGTTAGCTCAAGAAGACGGTGTTGACCTTCACCCGAAATTGAAAATATTGGGGCCACATCTGCGGGGGATAAAATGAAATTAGATAGCCAACTGATACTATGAGAGGACGTGGGTGATAAAGGGTATTAATTAGACAATCAAACCTCTCCAATATCAACTCACTGAATCTATTCAACTAGTATTGTACCGTCTCATTCACGGGACAATGTCGATAAAATGGTAGATAGTCCTGGCTGATCGAGTCTACAAAATAGATATCGTTTTTGACGGTCAATTATTGGCTTTTAATGGTCAATTCGATTGTTTACAAGGGTCATGACTTGAATCGGGTTGGTTGCAGTGCCACCGGAGGGACCTCGTTAGTTATAATCCAACTTTGCGATTCCACTTGTTTGCTTTCTCATATTTGAGAATATATCATGTGAACTTATCAAGCGAGACGCCAGTCTCGCGATGCCAAGCTAAGAGAGACGCGGCGCCTATAATATACCTTTAAGAAGATCGAGCCAACTTCCGCCCCCTCCCGAGTCTACCCCGTCGATCCGAAAAAAATTTTTTACTGCCAAGTATCATAACCAATCGATTTAAGCATTACACCCCAACTTTTACACGTCCCTTCTGCCCCCAAGGTGAGCCTCCACCGCATCCCCATCCATTCCTGCTTGGCCGGGGAGCCCACTCGTGAAAGGGTTGACAGGACTATCATTACATATTATGAATAATCGATTAATTAATAATTTTAATACTATTTTCATTATAATGTTAATAACCGATTTAACCATACCTACTTGAAAAAATAAAATTAATAATTATTGATGATGATGTTGACCGCTTCAATAAATGAACGAATTTTCCACCCGCAAAATTCATAAATTTTTTAAAATTTTATTTAACAATTCACAAATTTTGTGATCTATTTAACAGCATTTTTCTACTTAAGTATTCCTCATTTTGCGTTCCATTCATGTTTCATTAATTTAAATCATATTCATTCATTTAACTTTTTAAAGTTCGTTCCCAGATTATTTACTTTTTTGAATTGACTTTCGAACGCTAATGTCACTTATATGCCCTCCCCGGCCAAGCAGGAATGGATGGTGATGGGGTGGAGGCTCATATCAACTTGGGGGCAGAAGGGACGTGTAAAAGTTAGGATGAAATGCTTAAATCGATTGGTTTTGATACTTGGTATCTTTTTAACCCCTGTTGGGTTTTTTTGGAAGGGGGGAGGGGGAAATGTTACAAAAGAGACTTTGTGAAAACATTAGAAACTTTAAAGCGTTTGGTGTTAATTCTGGATCTCAAATACATGGTAGTTCAACACAAACACACCCTCACTTCATCTCTCATACCCACCCGTGGTAGGTACTCATAATATAATAAGAGTATATAATTTTTTCACCACACTCAACAACCTTCTACCCACATTCATTGAAACGGTCAACATCATCATCACAAATATATTGTAAAGAATACTCCAGGGATGCTAGGAAATCCCATCGTACCCCGTTGAGACGGGACTCCTGGAGTAAAAAGTAGTTGTTGGTTGTTGTTAAAAAGAAAGAGATAGATGTTGTTGAACCAGCCAGTTTGTTCTTTACAATATAATTATTTTAGGTATATTATGAGTTTATAATATTATAATATAATAAACTAAGCCAGTTGTATATAATAATTTTATACAATAATAATAATAATAATATATAGTATATTATACAACTGGCGAAGTGGGGTATAGATGTGGGTACTTGTCATGTGGGCGACACATGACGAAGATGAAGGGGTTTGTGGGGATTGATGAAGAAATATTTTTTCACTAAAATTGTACGTAGTACAGTTTATGTACAACACTAACTTCGATAATTACACTGATTGCTCTGCTTTCTCTATTTTCTGCAAGAAAAATATTTGCATGTCTCAATGAGATTCTGAGACACTCGCAGATCCTGCGAAAGAAATAATGTCAATTAAACGTTTCACGCTTACTTTGTGCCGATCAATAATTGCGTCCTCTCCCCAAAGTAATTTTTGCTGAGCGGCAAGGTGATATGAAGCCACTATGCATGAAGTGGGAGGCAGCCCCTTCTACCTGAGACAACCGGTCGGATTGAATGAAACCTTGTATTGTTGATACCATCAGTCGGTCTTCACCTTCCGCAACATCGCTTCCCCTCCTTACAATAAGTGTCCACCAAGTGCCCCGCGTGAAAAAAGAAAAAAAAAAAACCGGCGAGTGACCAATATGTTAGATAAACTAAATTTTTTTCGGAGGTGCTTTTCTATTTCGGATGGCGTCACCATTACCCCAGTCCCGAGCAAAAATGTCAACTCGAAGGTTAGTCGGCAGTCTATAATTTTAATCGAAGTGATTATTCGTAGGTACAGTACCTACGGCTACAGTGATTATTCGTAGTTACTGTACCGATGGCTAAAGTGATTATTCGTAGGTACACAGTCCCGGTCGTTCTTAGGGTCGTTATTGAACTCATCACTTTTAATCCCTTGAGCGAGATTACTGAAATCGGCACCAAGGTTCGTCACCAAAGGGTTTGAGATGATTGAACTCGGCACCGTGGTCCTAGGAGTAGGATATGGAGATGATAGAATTCGGCACCTTAGTATAAAACTTGGCGCTTTATTGGTTTTGTCAACGTTACTCCACAGGCACTCAATAGTTTGGGTATGGGCGCCAGTACGAGTATCAATGAAATTTTCAGAGTGGTTGACGGTTTTATGAAGGAATCTGGGGTTACTAAGGGTTGCGTATGCTTTCCACTGGTCTGATAAAATTCTCGAGCCGATTTCAATTTCATTTTTAATTATTGGTAGCAAAGTTATAGTCATAGTCACAACGGATGGTCACAACAAACATCGATAGCGATAGAGAATACAAAGAACGGGAAAGCAGAGTAGGTAGCATACGACACGCTGCAGTAGGTAGCGGACTCTCGGTAGGTAGCATACGACACTACTACCGAAAAAGGTAGAAAAGTTGGTGAGAGCTGGCTCTGACATAGAATTCGCCGGAGTAGAATCGCAAGTAGAGAAATAAAACATGAGGAGCACACCGACTGTCGCGACAGTTCTGTTCGTTTAACAAAACGACTGCTGATAGAACCACAAGCATGAAAGCCCCACTAGCAAGAAAACGAAAACGGAATGATCAAGAGAAGAAGAATGAAACTCAAGAAAGGAGGAATAAAAAACAACGCCGCATCGAATCTGACACTCACGACCCTGATTACACAGTAGACTGATGAGCACTATACCGATTTTGGCACATGTGACGACTGTCTGATTATGACGAATAGTTGTTATTACTTATTTATAAACGGCATGTATTAATACCAACGAATAACGTTTTTATCCATCAGTACCTACTGTACCTACGAATAACGTTTTTATCCGTCCGTCGGCGTTTTTTTTTTTTTTTTTTTTTTTGTTTGTGGTGCTTGCTTATTCAGTTTTTTACATATTGACCCAGTGCAATGGATTTTGCTCGAATTTTAACTGCTCTAAAAATCTCATTCCAATTTTCCAATACCACTGTAACGACACTACGGATCCAGAAATGGCCACTCTTGTTGATAAACCAGAAAACCGCAAAACTTGCGGGGTCGTCAAAATGTGACGTTAAATATTATCTGATTAATCGACTATAGATAACGAGGTTTTTCTGTCAATATTGTAATATTAGGAGGCGGCTCCATTTCATCGCAACCGGCAGCGGACATGACAATCGTAACAATATTATTATTGCAAAACAGTGATATCTGTCAGTCTAATCATTTTGCTTCTCGGCTTGCCTATTAGTTTCGACTTTCATGCCACAACTCCCCCACCTACCATCAAAAAGCTACACATGTTCAGGTTCGTTAGCCCCGTAGTTTGTTTTGTTTGATAACGTACTCGCGGTTCTAACAATATGTTTGTTTATGATCATTTCTCAACCTTTGGTTGGAAAGATGCTATGTGATGGCCACGCGGAGGAGATTAAACGGGAGCTATTTAGTGTAAATTTCGCGCATTAAAATTTTCGGAATACAGACGTACGTAGACTCAAATACGCATTGGTTGGACTACCTAGGAATTTGAGTCTACGTAGCCTACCTCTGTGTTCCGAAAATTTTAATGCGCGATATTTATACTAAATAGCTCGCGTTTCAACGAAACATTTCTTGTCCTTGTATCTACAGCAACTATGAACACGAAAAACGGCTATGTAATTACAGACTTTATTCCCATTAAGTAATTTTTAGAAGGAAAGGATTTTTTTTTGTGTGCAGGGAGCTTACCTAGCATAGGTATTTTTGTGTGCAGGTGGGCAACTTTCATAATATTGATGTCCAATTGAATTTGATAGGTGATACTACTTCTGAACTTATATGCTTATATGTACCCCTTAATTTTATCACGGCATTTCATTAATAAATTTGTGCTTTCTACTGAAATTATCATAGTGGAAAAATTTGCTATGTTTAACAATTTATTTATCAATACTTGAAAAAAGAAGTGTTCAGGGTATTTATTATAATCACATGTCCTTATATGTCCAAAATTTGTAACCTTCGATATAATTAATTTTTTACAACAAAACATTTGTAATACAAAATTTGTAACCTTCGGCATAATTAAATTATGCCGAAAAAACAAATAAACGACATTTTATAGCCTACTATATTTTTCTTTCAAATACTATATTTTTTCTACTATAAATTTCATGAAAATAGGTACTATATTTTTTACGGTCTCGGCCAAAATATACAATATACTGGTGAAAAAATCTGGCGACCTTACCTAGAATCGCAGTTACCAAGTAGATATGGCTCTCGTTATTACCCGAAATTCCAGTTTTGACAAGTCAATTCTAGTTTTCACTAGGCCCATAACTTTCTGTTACAGAAACCCTACAGTAGGGTTTTCAAAAAATGGAAGTCGTTATTTCATAGATAAATGAAACCAAAATTTAATGTCAATGTAGATGCAACTTACCAACAGTAGTGGCATTTTTTTACATAACGAAATCAAAATTCTCCTTGTCGTGTTTCCATTGGTGTTAGTATTATGTAACTATTATGTTTCATTAAGTATTAATTGCATTATTATTTAGGTTGCCATTATTCAACAATTTATCAATAGGTGGGTAACGCAATGGCGTTACTCATTTAGGTTTATTATTCTTGGAATAATACACCTATGTATTCGTGTCGGAGGTCGAAAATTATGATCGGCCTCAAAATTTGACGTTATACATTTCAAGATGTCTAGATTCCGAAAACATAATGTCCGTCCGCTGTCCGAGCCGTTTTGGACAGTGATATTTTTTCTAAAAATCTGAAATTTCGACAAAATACTCAGTTTACCATCTAGTTGTGCCCGCAAGGTCGGGGGGGGGGGGGGGGGGGGCTAACAAAAGCACAAAAGCTGTAACCCCATCCAACTCCCATTCAAATTTTACACAAGGTTCTAATATTATTTTGATAAACTGTCATTTATATTTTGTATAATTATATGCCATTAATCATTTTATACTAGTTGAAGGAAACTATACCTGGGAAGTGTTTGGGCAGATGAGCTATTCTCAAAAACTATTCCACGTCCAAAGTTACTTCTATTCGAAAAACAGCGCATCATACAACCATCATGTACAAATTTTAGGGCCGATCAAAATAATTTATTTTATTTTCATATAATAATTATTGTCGAACCCCTTCGCGAATACATTGAACTTACAAGGCAGTTCCCCTTCAGACGCTGGTGTACTCTCACTCATGCAATGATTTTCTTGAGATAAAATGGCCTTTTAAAACAATACGAAAAAAACGGGAAAAGGTAGAATCTATTTGTAAGGCTCCAAATAGCTTTTGAAATTGCTTAAATACAGCAACGTATTTTGATAGATATATCTTAGATAGATTTGACGTTTTTGTACGAGCTGTACTATATAGCTGTACTGTACTGACCTCTCGGGCCCAGAACCAAGCATTTAACGATCTACTAGCCTCGCTGTTTGAATCATGGTCATAGCGTTGGTTTCCGGCTACCTACGATGAAGCGCGGCGAATATCCAGCTGATCAATCCGGTGTGAGTGACGAAGGTTAACAAGCAAAACCGCATCAGGCCATGGTGGTTCAGTGGTATTGTTCTAGCACAGGACCTCGTAAAATTGTTTGTTCTTTCCTTAATTGAGCGCAACGTGCGTTTATCGCGCGTCTGCCTCCGACCATTATTCCATAGGTAATAATTTCGGTCTGGTTATCCTGTTTCTCGGCAATCCCTGTTTTGCCGCCCGTAGAGCTCTGTTTTCCTCGTTTCGCAAGGACTCGAACCCGTCCCGTGCAAAAAAAAGAACACTACGGTAAAGTAATTCGCCTCAACCTCAGCCGACCTAGAAAGTAAAACACGATCTCTCCTGGCGGCACAATTTATAAAAACGCTGCAAATTTTACACAAGGGTTTATTATTCTTTGATATAGGGTACATGCCCGAATATTAATTCTGTCAACAACAAAAATTTCAATTTTTTTCACAACAATTTTTTTTTAGCCCCATGAAAGCCCTACGGATCCCCACAGTGAAATCGGATCGTTCCGGGACCCCAAAAAATGGATTCTTCGTCCAAAAATACTTCGAAAACAACACCTAACGCGATACCAAAAGCCTTAAAAAAAACCTCCCGTAGCCCCATTTTTGCCCCATAGCCCCCCCCCCGGGTTTGGTCGATCGGGCTGAAAACCTTGCGGGCACAACTAGATGGTGAACCGAATATTTCGTCAAAATTTCAGATTAAAAAAAAAAACTTCCTACTGCCAAAATTCCTACACCTCACAAAATGACCTTATGCAGGGCAGAATTATGAGATTTTTTCATTATTTTCTCCTTTTTGAATGAATGAGAGGTATTCGAACTTAAAGGCATTTTTCACATGCGAGTAACAACAGTTTAGTTTAGTAACTAAAGACTTCACAACACAATGTGTTGATTCATTCAATGTCATGATTCAAATCAAGGCAACACTATTATAGTGTTTTTGTCCCTATGGTAGGGTGGTGGTATGGTAGGGACAACAACTGTGTTACTAGGGTCCTTGCATCACGGCGGGGTGTGGGAAATCTGCCAGGGTAGCGTGGTTTTTGACTGGCATCACCCGCCTTTTTGGACGGAAACTAGCTGATAATTTGTGATTTCCACCAAGATGCGTTTGTTTACTTGAATCACATGTTTACACTTCGAGGTCGATCCCTGCCTTCAGAGCGCTCTGAAGTGGTAATCTATTTGAGTATACATAATATGTTCACTATTATCTAGGTTTATGAGGGACATAGCTGAGGTAAGGATGTAGAATATGAACAGGAAAGACTAGCGTCTCGCTGGACCAATCGGGATGCAGTATTTCTTCCGAGTTCCGGGGAAAAGAGCGGCTGAGCCTAGCTGTGAGCGGCAATCGATTTGGGTGAATAGAAGGGCTGCGAGGTAGGCGCGATTGAATTGGGAAAACGTTCGTATCGGTTTCTCCTGGAGGTACGATCGCGTCCGTCATAAGTTATGACTCATAACAGCCCTGGCCGGACAGGGGTCCAACGAGGACCTAAGATAAATTTGCTTAAAGATTTTTTTTTTTTTTTTTTTTTTCATTTTAAGATATGTTGAGGCCAACAAAATTAAATCTAAATAGGTTAGTTAGGGGTTTTGTACTAATTTGTGAATTAGTGAACTCACCAACTCATCCAAGTTTTTGGTTATTGTAGCCGATGTAAATCATTGGCTGGTGTACACAAAACTGATGACAAAACTACCTACTGTAAATATGAGACCCACTTTTTTCGACTTGGAGGGCTCAAGTATAAGACAATGTTCTATTAGTTGTTACCCACTTTGCTCATTCCATAGGTCATCACAAAAAATATGCTCTAATCTTGTTGAGTACCTTTGAATGAATTGATCACGTTTAATGGGAAAGCGTTTGCAGGTGTTCAACAAGAAATGCACATCAATGTAAAAGTTTTTATAGAGGTGTTCAAGTGTTGTATCTTCGATTTCACTCAACGGATAAGGCTGAACGTGACAGTATAAGTCACTGAACCCCGGGCTCAACATGCAGTTTAGTCTGGTGGTCGTTTTACAGACAGTTTATAATAGATAAATCTATTTAGGTGCTCTCACGCGAAGATGGTTCATCATGTAACATGGTGCTGAAATTAATTAACCACCCGAAGTCCACCAGTGTGGGCCTCTAATAACTGGTAAACTGAATTCCCAATAATGAAACTCATAGGACAACCAAAGGCTAGTATGGCTGGGAACGAATCTCGAGAACAGCTGGTACCCCGCTTTAAAGTACGTGAGTACGCATTATGCATGAGCATTAAAATGTCTAGTTTATCTCCTCTATAAGGCTATTGACAATTTTTGTACATAATAATTATGAGGTGTTGTACGTTCTTCCGTGATGCTCTCGTTACAACGTTTCTTAGCTTCTCATAGGACATGGTATTTGCTAAGTCTACAGTGCTTTGAATCTTAATAGGCTCACCTCACTTGGTATCTCTATCTTCCGCCTTGCTCAATTATGCGACACAGCGCATATTTCCCCACACGTTCACCGGAAGCAAATGAATGATTTTGACAACATTTTCCATAGGTACTCTTTGTTGAGATTCTTTCCGTGTTAATAAAGAAAGATAATTAGTGAAGCTATTGTGATGTACCGTCACATTGGACACCATCCGAATGTTTCCCATCATTCAATTGAAATTTTCCCCTAACGCCGGTTTTGGTTTATTTTATTCAGAGGTTTGCCTCAAGATTTGTGTAAAACTATCCAACTGGATTTCGCCGAACCACGAGTCGGGTTCTCGCTTTTTATCGACAATCTCGCGCTAATTGACACTCGTGAACTGTCACGTTTTTACAAGATTGTCCAAAGATGGTGAGCGGTTTTTATTCGTGACATTAATTTGAGTTTGCTTTATCTCTTAGGGTTTAATTGTTAGGAGATAAGAAATGAAGAATTTGTGGTATAATGCGGTTTATTTGGCGTTTTTTAAGAGTCAAACATTCAAGTAAAATTTACCTCATTCACAGAAATCCGCTGAAAAACTAATGGAAACAATCACTCACTTCCTGAAAGGTCATATTATGACCTTGTTACATCTGAGGATAGGAGGCTTTTATCAAAACCTAGCGCCTCTTCTCAGGATACTTCTGAAGAGCGAAGAAAAGGACTTGGTATCAAACTCGCTCGACACAATCTTAAAATTTTGCTTGACGAAAACTAAGTTGTGGGAAAGAATAATAATTTGGAAGACTTGCACATTGATGGTAACACTTGGAATGACCAATAAGGAATACACGTGCCTTGAGATGAGGATTACCCTATTATTATTATTATTATTATTTTAAATTAATAGAAGGCTTCCAAATATCATTAAATGTGAAGTAAAACTTTGATTGCATGTACCTACCTACGTATGAATTAATAGAATTGATGGAAAACTGAAGTTCAAATCTCAAGGGCTCATCTCTTTGAGTTGACGACAAACGAACCCTGGCTTTCTTTTATGAGGATGTTTGCTTGCAAAAGGTGCTAATTTGTTTGACGTTTTTGGAGGTTTAAAAAGGTTTTAGACTAAATTTAAGTATATATTCGGAATCTACAGTTAATTTCCTATAAGATTTATCTTATAAGTGTCCTTTGAAGAAGTTCGAATGAAGTCGATGATTTTTGGAAAATTCAGTGTAAAGGAAGGTTAAAAAAAGGCCTTACTCAAACCAATTAAAAAACGGTTGTCATTTTCGGATTAAGCACCTGAAAAGTAAACAGAAGCCGCCAACTCGCAGATTTTTTTTTTTTTTTTTTTTTTTTTTTGCACGTTTTATTATTTCAAGGACGAGGAAATTGAAAATAAGGGGGTTTGTTAAATCGTGAAATATTGATTGATATCAAGTAAACAAAATATATTTAGGCAAATGCGATAACATGAATTTTGATTTTCATTGTTTTCTTTCTCTTGTGAAGTAGGTAAAGTACAAAGAAAGTCGATTTTGTTGTGTTAACCATTGCAGTTGTCATAAGGGTTCTTTCACTTATACGTATTTTCGTTTATTTATTTTTTTCAGGAAAGCAGGGAGTCGCAAAACCCATCGCAAGAAATGGGAAACATGCCGGTGGATTTGGCACCAGTTGCACGGCGGACGGCTATAGCGTTTTGGATTCTCGGGTTATGCAATAACTACGGTTATGTGGTTATGCTGAGCGCAGCTCACGATATAATCAAAAATGTTTCCCCAGTAATGTTTTCCTCTCATTCGCTTTATTATTTTAATGTTTCGCTATACGACAATATTTCGCTACAAGCGTAATTAGTTTGTTTATGAGTGCTGAATGTCTTTTCGCTTGGAGGAATTTCATGATGCAGAGCTGCACTCCAGTTAAATTTCATCAGTTACTTTATAGGTAGGTTCAAAATATACAAAAACGGATCTGATAGACAACTACATTCTGATCTAAGTTTATGGGGTTGGTAAAGTTGAACAGACCCATCACGGTATAGAAACATAAATGAATAAGCTTTTTTCTTTTTTAATAGTTAATTTTAATAGCAATTTAATAATTAATAATGATATAAACTTATATGAATTATTGTTATTCATCTAAGTTCATAAGTTTAAAAGAACAAACCACGATGGCTGACCATTAAGTTTTCCTCGGGTTTCCTTCATCAGTAATGCAATATCTACAACATTGATGTTTCTATACCCTCACTAGTTCATCGTAAACTATTAATTAATTCACTTCCCATTTGACGTTGTGAATCAACTGAGCTGATTCGATTTCGATGTTTTAGGATGACACTTCTACCGAATCCGAAGTTGGGAATTCGACTGGACGTCAGTGCAACGAAATGTCAACCGGAGCTGTTCTCCTAGCAGATATCATTCCAGCTCTTCTCATAAAAATCATAGCTCCGTTCTTTCCGCTTGCAATTCAGTAAGTTGCCTTTTCTGTCAAACGGTGAATTTAGCAAAAATGCGGTAGATGATTCGTAAGGGCGCAGCACGTTAGGGGGAATGAGGGCCAAAAAGGAGTACGTTAGGGGGAATTTCTTGTGCCCATTAGGGGGCATGATATACGAGGAAAAAGGCACGATAGGGGATACTCTTATTTTAGCCAAATCGTGACGTTAGGGGGAGTGAGCGGCAGAAGCCAACTCAAAATGACGTTAAGTCCAGCCATAGCGTAACCCAGGAGACACCGCGTGGAGGTTTGCTGAGGTCTCCCATTATCTTCACCCGCTGTATAGAGCTTCTTAGGTTGTGTCTAAGGCCATTTCTGGCCCATAACAACCTTTCTCGTACCTTCTGCTCTCTTTCTTCCCCTAGGAGAAGTGCATTTATCTTTCTTCAATCTTCTTTCTTCTACCTTGGTCTTCAGCACTCCCCTCGGGGGAGTACAGCGGGCCCTCCTGTCCCCTCCGGCGTTAGCCCTCACCATTCTGGTGTGCCTGGAATGTACCAACGTGGAGGTGCCGGGTTTTAAAGGAGGACTTATCTTTATAAAATGGCTCGAAATTCTTTGGGTCAGGAGTCATCGCAGTGGACCAACCTATTATCCCACCTTTTCTTGTAACTTGTGGTGTTCAGGTCGTTGGTGGCTGCGGAATGCAACAGACCGTTCCTACTCTTCTGTCTCTTCTTGTAACTTATGGTTACAAGTACCAACCGGTAGGTTCCCCCCCTCCATCCACACTTGCCTCCTAGGACACCCCATGGAAGAAGGAGAAGTCAAAGTGGTGAATCGTCAGATGTGCTAGGTCTGTATTATTAGTATTGCGGGTACGAGGAATGGGCTTCACAGGCGCTACCTATTGCCCTACCTTTGCAACGTATGAAAGGGCGCTTCTTTCAAGTCGGTAAATCCCCCATTCATTTATAAGGAATTGAAGGTATACCTTCCGTTCTTTTCGAATGGGGTTGTAGGAGCCAGCGTTCAGACTTTGTATTTTCAGAACGGTTTCGGTCTGAACTTCTTTCAAAACCTTCTCAACAACGTGCATGTTTGGTCTCTTAAAATAAAAATGCCTGTTAAAATCTGAATGGAATGATTCGGGCTCATTGGTTGTCCTGGGATAGTCCAAAGCAGGATGTTGAGCCCATATAGTTTGTGTGCACGTAGTACGCAAAGGACATTCCAGCAGTCGGTGCAGTCATCATGAGGTCGTCCCTCATTCCCCTAACGTCTTGTTTACCGTTCCCCCTATCGGTCACAAATCCACGGGCCTCCCGCCCCTCACATTACCCCTAGCGGGCTACGGCCATTCGTAATCGGAATAAGGATTGGGTGTTCGATGAAGGTGCAGAGGCCCAATCCAATACTGGCCAGTATCTGGTTGTGTAGGAAGGGTGTAATCATGCATCATTCGTAGGAAACCAAAAACTACACGGTCCGGTGGGCACCCCCCTATCAGGGATTACTTGCTAGAGATAGATATGTTGATCCAAAAATATGAAAAATTCCTTTCGACTTTTACGAAATGTCATTTCCAAACCACTAAATGTACCGAACATTTGGAAAGAACCACATACCAAACTAATTTTACAAACTTGGTGAGAGAAAGCGTCCAATTTCTACATTTGAGCGCCCCCTTCAATACAAAACACTACAATTTCAGGGTAAAACAAAAAGTAAAAAATACGTAATGTACTTACTTAGGTAAATGTGTTTTTTCAGTTTCAGAATGGGTGCCGTTATTGCTCTAAACGTACTTGGATATGTTCTCGTCTCTCAGGCGAAATCCATTTTTACTGCTCTAAGCGGAGTAGTTGCGATTGCATTTGGATCAGGCCTTGGCGAAGTGTCAATACTCGCTTATATTGCCTTTTACAAAAACCGGTAGGTACCTAACTGATTGTCAACCCATTTTTACTCGTAACAAAATCACCTGATGAATCTTGAATGTGTCCTTAATTTTGTTGTTGTTCAGGAGCACGATATCTTGCTGGTCCTCTGGTACCGGAGGTGCTGGGTTTCTCGGTGCTCTGTCTTACATGTTGGTGGCTTACATTTTTCCAGCGGGGAGCCGCGCCCAGCCTCTGCTCATATTTCTAGTTGTTCCTGTTCTAATGGCTGTATCGTAAGTTTTTTTTTTTTTTTTTTTTTTTTTTTTATGCGCAAGAAGGTATTTATACCTTCATATTTATTTATACTTTTATAAATGTGAAAAATAATGCCATAGCCATTGAATACTTCAGGGAGAGAAATGGAAATTACAAACTGGATGTTTTTACAAAGAGCGCAAATGATCACTTGTAATCATTTCAGGTTCTGGATTATTCTTGAGCGACCAGTTTCTACAACCGCCGGGAATGAGATGAATAGTGAGAATAAAGTAATTGACTTGAGTCATGTTGATTCAACGAATGATTCTATAACGAGAGAAGGTGAAGCTGAATTGACAGTTTCGGAAAAAATTCGAGCAGCTCCCAAAGTGTTGAAATACATGATTCCCTTCGGCTTAGTGTACTTATTTGAGTACTTCATCAACCAGGGGTTGGTAAGTATCTAATTAATTATAAATTCAGAAAGCTGATTAGGTATTAAAATCCGGTTGGTGATCCTAAAACGTGTTGCTTATGAAGAGCCCAATTGAAACAGGCCCAAGAGCTCTTACCAACAGCCTCGCACTTATTTTCTGGGTGTAAGATAAACTTGCATGGTGCAGAAGGAACAAACCATGTGTAATGTAGTAAACGTTAAACGTTTACTAAACTTTAGTGTCATAAAAACACTAAAAGTCATTGCTTGTTGATTCGGTATTGCATGTAGTTTAAGCCTAGAATCTAGGTTAAGAACAAAATGAATGGTGGCTGATAGCTTCACGTACTTCATTAGATTTTAATGATAATTTAGTTGGTTCATCTACTACCTATTGTCGTTAGCCTACCTTTGTTTTTGCGGAGTGTACCTAACTCAATTGGTTTCTTTTCAGCATGAACTCATCTATTTCGATTTCCCGTTGCTGAACCGCGACACCCAATACGTGTCATATCAACTGTGCTATCAAGTTGGCGTTTTCCTCTCACGTTCATCTGTTGGGTACTTCCGCGTTCACAATACTTGGATGCTTGCACTTTTACAGGTACGGTTGTTGATTCACGACTCTCTAAATCAGCTTTCATGCGTCATAATATGATCATCTTAATATTATTCATACATAATATTATTCAGACTTAATGTCAACATTTCAACCACTTATTGGTTGTGGTGTGAGCATGAAGGTAGGATATACACGTGTGTATTGGATGTCAGAATAGGGATTAGGTCTGAAAAAGGGGAAAAAAATCTCCTTACTGTCGAGCTTTTGGAACGTGCGATGTACCAACTACTCTTTACAGAACTGTTCACGGAAATTTTTGTTACCATGAGAAAATTACCCTGCAGCACATACCTACCCAACTCCTTTATTTTTCAGGGAATCAACGTGTCTGTGTTTTCAACTGAAGCAATATATGCCTATCTCCCGCATATATCTATAATATGGTTGCTCATACTTTGGGAAGGTCTTCTTGGCGGGTTATCTTATGTCAATACATACGACCGAATAAACCGAGAGGTATCAATTTTTCATATTCATCTCTTATTTGTTATTATCTTCATAGGTGCCTAATCATAATTTTCCCTGGGCCGTTTATGAAGTGATGAATTAAATTTGAAAAGTACGCACAACTTATCCCAAACGTACATACAACATACCATTTCCTGCCATGATAAAACCTTCTTGGGGACTTTTAGGGGACTGCAAAATCAAGTAAAAACTTCCCCCTTCCACCTTCCCAAAAAATAGTCCTTCGGATTGGACTCCCGGCCTTTCCAGTTATTTATGTTGGTGGCCATGAATGCAGCCTGTTCCCACTGACGAACAACCAATGAGAGAGCCCGTCCTCCCCCCTCCGCCGAGATACCCATTCACCACTCTAATTATTGAAAAATTTGAAACTTTCGAAAGTGTCCTGGAAATTTGAATTAGATTGTTGTTTCTAGCCCAAAACTCACTACTACTGCTACAAATTATGAAGTTCTTTCAGAAAAAAACTCTTAGTCGAGATGCAGTTCCCTAGCCCATTCAAAAATCTGGTTAGGATTTCGGACGCCTGCCCCAGATTTCATAATATGACTTTATATTATGCTTATAAGCACAAGCGGCACAATCATCTAACTAGACTAACCCTATTCCATTACTTCTCACTTATAAGCTTCCCTTCTTGTTTCCAGGTTTCAATAAGGGAACGTGAGTTTTTCATGGCCATGAATTCGTTTGGAGATGCTGTTGGAATATCTCTGGCTGGAATAATTGCAATCCCAGTGCACAATAAGATATGTTCCTTGCCGGTCTACGGCATTCACTGAATATCCGACTGATTATGGAGTATGTTCGTCACACCAAGTGTGTACTTTAACTGATAGCATTCATTTTTTTCAAATGTGTAGGTAGTCAGGATGGTCCCTGCCTTCGGTGCTTAGGATGATTTGTGCAGCTTTTAAAGTGAATTTAGGTTATTTTTTCAAGAAAGCAACACCACAATGAACGTGAACTTAAATAATTTATGCTGTGACTTTGTTATTAGTTGTAGTTACCGAGGTGGTCTCGTGAACCATTAAATGGTACAAAATTTTATTCTATATAATGTCTGTGATTTGTTCAAATTTTAATTCCCCCTGAAGTTTTTTGTAGTTTAGGAATCGTTAAATTATGATAGCATAGTTGAAAAAATGTATCTGGTGCTGTTTTTACATTTTATACGTGAATAAGACAGTTCTTGTAGGTACATGAAACGAAAGCGAGAGAGAACAGATGAATGTCAGCAAGAATTAGTCTAAAAAATTTGTGCCGTCAGTATTCACCGGCTGTATTCACTGAGTGAAGTGAACCTAGCTGTCGAATGTCATTGAGTTTAATATAGGTACGAGTAAACGAAATGGTCGATCAGAGAGCATAATAATATTGAGCTGTTATGAGATCGTTTGTGAATTTTCGTTGTGAGTTATTTTGTAAACCTTTTTGTTCCTCCGAATTAAAATTCTCTAAGTTATCAATTGTTTCTTTATTAACGTTCACAACAACGTGATGGAAATGTGATGAGGGACAAGACATGTGTAGACTTTGCAACCTACACACAACACAGAGGTTTGGCTATATACTTGATTACTGCGCACTATTTTCTATAATCTATATATGATATAACAAACCCACACAGCAGAAATTCGTCTCCGATACGTCTCAAACGAGATATATTACTCAGTGACGTTATAAAAGAGACAATGTCATGTGACGTTGGTGAGACGTCTCAGATACATCCCTATGACCGCAACAAAGACGTCTCAGAGCTGCAATGCTGAGACGTATGAGAGATGTTTCAAAACAGTTGTCAGAGACGTATCCATGGGCGTAGACCGGGTGGGGCCTCGGCCTCCCCCCTAGACTTTTGGGAACACAACAATAAATTGTGCTGGACTTATTTAATAGAAACAACAGGATTGAATGCGTAGGTAGGGGCATGAAAAGGTATTATTGGAATTTGGGAACACTAGCACTCTGACAGGGGGCATTAGTCTATTGTAATTAAAGAGGGCTTGCCCACTGCGCAGGCCTGTGCCTCTCCCGCCGTATGCAAGCAGACGGCAGGTCCCAGATGTGGAGCCCCACCACAAGGGAAGGTACTTGTTTGCCTGAGCACCACAAGTGAGGCCGAGTGTTCTAGCACACTCTCCCAGCATGACGGGCTGGTACCGCGTTTCCCTAAGCGTTCCCCCTAAAGGGGAGAGATACTATCACCACGAACAACCTATAGGTTGTTTCCGATTCGAGCACGAGCTCGATTCCAACACTAACCAAGGGGGACGGCCGGTAGCACATCACGGTTGGACTTTCTTGGGCAGGGGTGCCTCGATTCGCTCGTCCATTTGAATAATAGGGATTTAGTATTAAAATTTGGATCTCCAGGTAGGATACAGAGGAAACAACGAAGATAGGAGGAGCTGCGCGGATTTGCGCACGTCAGAAACTTCGCTTAATGCCCTTATTGGACGCTAGCTGGCAAAGATTGCAGAGTCGTTAATGCCTATTCTGCAAAGATGCTTCGCTAGGAAATCATGCCCAGTTTGTGTCCTGAAACAGGCTACGCTTTGTTTTCTGGGCAGATTTCTTGGTGTTGGGTCACTGATGAGTGGCTCCCAGCTTTTCCCTGCAGCAGCTGTCTCAATAAGGCGCTTGGATGAGCTGTAGGGGAGGGGAGTGCTTGGCTGTCGTGTTAGAACCTCTTTTTGCAAGGGCATTCGCTTTCTCGTTCCCATCGATTTGGCAATGCGAGGGGACCCACTGCAGCACCAGCTGAGTACCCCTTTAATAAGCTACTCAATTTTCCTATAGCACTCCAAGACCACAGCCACATCGGTAGCTCCATTTTGGGCGAGGGCGAGTATGGCAGCTTGAGAATCCACCAGGATCACAATACGGAGGTCGTTCCTTTCAAGCAGGTGCTCTGTTGCTCGCAATATGGCATACACCTTCCCCTCAAAGTTTGTCGATAGCTGGCCAACCGGTCCCGATACTTCAAAAGAAATTCAGTAGACACCAGCACCAGCATTCCAAGTGGCGTCCTTGCCTGACCTATCCGTGTACACGTGTAGCCATTCAGGTAGAGGGTTCCAGAACATTGCCTTCAGGATGGATGCGGGATTGCTTTGCTTGTCATCCGTCTCAGTCAGCATGAGGGATCCTGCGGCCAGCTTGCGAGGGGTTATTTCCAGGATGTTAGGGAGCTTTTGCCTATCTGTTGCTCGAATCTCTTCATAGAAAGGCAGTTCTTGCACCTTCGAAGCGAATGTACGCTGAGATTTCAGTCTTTCAAGTTCCGGTTGATACTCCTGCCAGTATACTAGACTGTACCTATATATATAGTGGATCCTCTTCTAATTCGTTCATGACCCGTTGCCAGGACGTCCTGGGAGGCACCCCACTATTATATAGACGACGGAGGTCGACAATTCTGATCGGCCTCAAATTTTGACATTATCCTTTTCAAGATCCACTCCTTCTTAGGTTAGGCGGTAGGAGTATGGCGGTGACAGCGTAAAAGCTGAAGCTAGGCTCAGGTCTGTCTTCGGGACAATGCACATGAAGAATAAATATACTTTTTTTCCGGTGTGGTTTTTGCCGACGGTGCAGAGGTCTAATCCAATGAGCTGGTTAGGGTGAGAAATGACTCCTCTGCTGGAGTCATTTCTCACCCTAACCACCTCATTACTTTTTTTTTTTTTTTTTTTGTAGCTTTGTGTGACCGTCTCTCCCAATATTTCTTGGCTGGTTTCTTTCCTTTTTGAATTTTTATTGGACGCTGAATTTTATTAATCTATTTTGCACCGGGGTTCGTTCTAATTTTTCGTGTTCCCCGTTCAATAAAAACAATATAAAAAAATTAGTGGCACCTTTTCTATGATTTTCTCATCAGGTTTTTCATTTGTTTCATTAAATGAAACGAATTTTGTTTAATTTATTTTATTTATTTAGTTATCTGTTTGGTTTGAAATTCGCCTCGGGTCCATCTCCACTAAGTTCAGCAGGGCCACCCAAAAAGGGGTGTAATATGTTCATGATGCTGAACTCTTCACTCACATTAATGAGTCATACGATTGTTATGAATAATTATCCTATAATTATTAAAGGAACTTATTTATTTATTTATTTTTTTTACTTTTTATTTTATTTATTTATTTATTTAGTTTTGTTCTTCAAACCATCAGACATCCTTATTACCTAGTTCAAACAACCTGCGATTTAATACAATCCCGAATGGCGAGTGTATTTTTATTTGCATGGCATACACTGAGACGATCAACAAACGAGATTTTTTTAAGTAGGTAGGTAGACAGTAATTTTCGAAGTTGCATTGGGTTATCTCCACAGATTTTAATTTATTTTTCTTTTGGAAATCCTGATAAAAAACCTCTGGATGAGGGTCCATTAATAGATCGCCATGTCTATAAACCACCTGTGACCGTTAAGGAAGCCCAAAAAACCATTCTCAATGAGATAAACCCCGGATGGATACGATCTCATCATAGGACAACTCCCGTAAAACCTCCCTCGATTTCCACGTACAACCATTCCGTGCTAGGAAAGTGTGTGCATATTTTCAGTAATTTAAACCGAAGTGTCGCGACGGCTTCAAGTACCTAATACCTAACTAGTTAGCTTCTTTGTTTTTCCTTTTTTTCAAAAAATCGAGAGTTTAAAGAACGTTATAATTCCACAATTTACAATTACAATTATTGTGGAGTAGGTCATGTCATGTTGATCTTCAGCTCCAAAGAGGCTCAACCATGGTAGACAACGAACGGATAAGGACAGATGAAAACAGTAGTAACTCTCGAGTCCGCTAGGAAGGCAGAGCGCTGTCGTCTGCCCCTTTCGCTACTAGGTACTCTGAATCGCGATTTTCCTATCGAACGACGATATTGCTTATTTTGTTTTTCATCAGTCGGATTTTTCTGTGATGTAGCTGCCTGCCTATCTGTTCCTACCTTTTTTTTCCCCCAATCTTGTGGTTTTTAATGTTACCAAAATAGTCGTTCTTGCGGTACGTAAGCTAAGGCAGGATAAAGTCTCCTAATAATTAGGAGACTTATTAATTATTAATGATCATTAATAAAGTTATTTTTAATGAGTTCTTACTAATAAATAATCAAAAATCAACTAAGACTGAATTATTTCGCCTGGATGTTGAGAAGGTGAAAATGTTGATGTATTCCAGAGATGCCTTATATTGTTACTACCTACTCGTTTCAGTTAGGTACCTACATTCATCTCGCGAGCGCAATTTGATGAGAACGGTGGAGACACCCTACCCTACGAGGTGTGATAAAACTTCAAAAAATTAACCTATACCTACCTATTCTTGAACATGTTTTCTCAATAAACAATATTCTATGGCTAACCTCGTTTGAGTAGCTTATTCCCCATTTCTCGTTCTTGATAAGTGAGTGTTATTCAAGCGGTTTTCAGGAAAATGCTTGTGTGAAGGATCGTTTTTAAGAATTGATGAAAATAGGTTCCAGCCCGACAGCACCCTATTTTGTTGGAAAATAGATGAAAAGGGTATTTTGGAAGAAGAAAATTCTCGTTTGATACATTATTCCATGTTAATTGGGACGCTGAATCGACTAGAACACGTCCTGGACCAATGATAATATCATATCCCAACAGAATATATTATATTCTGTTGGGATATTAACCGTGAGCGCTTCCATCTTTCTGTCAATATGCACTACCTAATTAGGTACCACGCAAATCGCTGCTATTTTCAGTTAATAATAAACCCATCTTCTGTAATAAACTTTGACTCAAACACGGAGTCAAAAATTCAGTCGAGGCAATCCTCACATAAGCCAGGAAAGGAGTTCGTATTTAGGCGGGAGTAGGTAGTATTGACAGCCAGACGACAGCGCTCTGCCTTCCTAGCGGACTCGAGGGTTACTACTGTTTTCGTCTGTCCTTATCCGTTCGTTGGTAGACATAGGTATGACACACCGAGCTTTGAATCGGAAATTTCCTTTTCTGTCTTTCAAACTTTGATGTCCTGGCTGCAGCCATTTTTGGTACACAATTCTAAATTATTTTTTCTTTCATGTCGGAATGTAGGACAATTTTCCCCAATTCAAGCGTGAAGGACATTTTGTAGGAAAAAGTGTAAAATGAAGGACATGTCCTAAAAAAGGAGGACGTATGGTAACCCTGTCCCTTCACCTTCCTCCGCAACAATAAGCGGTGAAATCGTGGATTCACGCCACCGGCTTTCGCTACCTACCCATACAACACATAATTTAATGAGTTTAAATTCAAATTTATCCACAAACTTTATAAGAAAAATAGTTTAAGTAGGTACCTATGTAATTATAATTAAATTATTATTTTTAAAATTATGTCGAATTATTGATATTATAATTAAATTAATTTCTTTTTAAATTGATGTTGAAATAATAATTTTTGTACAATGTATATCGTGCAAAATCTGCAGCTTTTTTTTTAGTACCTACCCCTCACGAATGGTAACTACGAGGAGAAATTTTGGTGCAGACCTTAACTTCTGACCCCCGTCGCAAATACGTGGGTGATTCCACAATAATAACAATATTATTATTATTAATATTAATAATAATAATAATAATAATAACAATACATCACAACATCGTGATGCTCGCACGCAAACTTTTGGAAAGAGGTGATAATCGAAGAGGTTGTGGGAAATTAAAGTACCTACGGTTGGCTGCGCTGCTGTGGCCTGTACGCTGTTGTCTTTGTACTACAAACTTTGTAGGACTTTAGCAGTTGGTCTGGATTATTTCAGTTGTGGTTTGTTTGGGTGAACTTCGTTGGTAGTGAATCAGTTCCCAAAATCTTTACGAATTTGTGGGCGTAATAATTAACACAATTAATACGATATAAGGTGTTGAATCGAGTGTATGAATGAAGTCGGAAGTCTACACGTGGTGAGATATCTCATGGTATCAGCAGATTAAATCTGCAAATTTTGCTCAACTGGATCTATAACACCGATGTGGCAGAGGAAGCACGGTAGGTTCATATTGAATATCATTAGGAAATTTTCGCAATCACATTGTTTTCCTGATATCACTATTAGAATTAATCTGTTAGTCCGAAGATGAGGGGTACACAAATTCACTGTGCCTACCCATTCTTTGTGCATTCGTTGAACAGGACGAACCGTGATCGCATTTTAGCGAAGAAAGTTCTACAGTAATTGTAGAACTGTTTAGTTTACTAGTTCTTGATTATGCGTGTTATTGAGGTTAATGGTACCAATGGTATGGTTTCGGTAGTAGATAACACGTTCGGTTATTTCGGTAGTTGTAGAGCGGGCTCCCGTGTCGGCCATGTTTCCTGCTCGCATAAGGAATCAACGTTATTCTCCCGCGATCTAAAATCCTCGAATTATGCACCGATTTTCATGATTTTTTTTTTTTAATCTTTAAGTGAGACCAATGTCTAGCGATCCGTCGAGGCGTTTTTGGAGCTAAATGTAACTGGAAGCTGCAACAAAGTCACGCCTAAGGGGTTTGCTCTCTTCAAGTGACCATTGCTTGGTTGGATGTTGAGTTATCGAAAATCCCCCCACCCTCGACCGTTGTCTTCCTTCGTCTCACGCTTTAATTCAAATGTTCAAACGATAAAATCCGTTGATTTTTCGCGAAGTTCTGTTAGCGGGAAAATGCATAAGCGATTTGATGGCTTTTCGAATGTCTGAAGAGTAGCGGGCGTCGAGTAAGCTATGGGGGTTCTACGCTAGATGCCACCAACCTCGACCACCCTCGGCAACCTGACCATTTTGTGGGTTTCTCCCACAATGGGATCAGGTAATTGGGGTAATTTGACAAAACGGTCTGCCAAATGTTTCATCATGCTTTTTTTTTAAAGGACAAAAAGTACCTATAACGCAATTGGTACCAATATACCTAACACGTGTGTACAGATTTGGTAACTAGGAAGGTTGATGATGATCAGTTACCTAGGTATATGTTGTCAACACAGACGTAGGCATCAATGATGTTTTTCCTTGACAACGGAGAACTCAGGAGAGAACGTTTTCATTTTTTTTAGCCAAACATAGGTAGGTATTAGGAAATTTTTAGAGCTAACTTATTTCACCGGCACACGGTGGGGTTAAACGGGTGTTTTTCGGAAAAACGCTGCAAATTTCACACAAGGGTTTATTATTCTTTGATATACTTACCTAAAATATTAAAGAAGGTAATAATGTATCAATTTTAAAAACGCTGCAAATTTTGCACAAGTGGGTGGGGGGGGGGGGGGGCATTCATTGATATAGGTTACTTGGAAAAAAATTTTGGACAAAATTCAATTTGAACTTTTTTCCCAAGAATTCTTTATTTTTTACTTGAAAAATTTTTAACTTCCTGGGATCCTTCAAAAATCCCATTTTTAGCCCCTTAAAAGCCCTATAGATCGCCACAGTGAAATCGGATCGTTCTGGGACCCCCGAAAATGGATTCTACGTCCAAAAATACTTCGAAAATGACACCTAACTCGATCCCACATCTAAAAGCCTTCAAAAAAAACCCTCCCATAGCCCCATTTTAGCCCCATAGCGCCCCACGGGTTTGAGCGATCGGACTGAAAACCTTGCGGGCACAACTAGATGGTACAACAAGTACTTTGTCAAAATTTCAGATTTTTAAAAAAATTCCGACTGCCCAAAACTGCCCGGAATCCACCGCCTGACGATTACCTTCAGTTAAACTGACAGTGTATAACCCCCCCTAATACTTGATTCCCCTGTAATCCCGCTTATCTTCCTTCTTACGGATGGCGGATACGTACAGGATTTTCCATTCAGGTGGGAACTCATCTCCACTCATAACAGCGAAATTCGTGCCCCAAAATCTCGGCACTCCCTGGTCCAATTTTGGTGTTATTTTTTTTTTTAAATACGAAAGGCCTCGTAAAGCTCTAAAAATGTGCGGTAACAGATTTTCAAAATATAGATCTGGAAATTTACAACAGGAGGAGCAAACTCAACAGTTTTCAGTGGCATTCCGGCGTCACTTGCTTGACCTTTACACGAAAAATATTGCATCTGCGAAAAATCTGTTTCCGTACATTTTTTGGCGTGTCCACCAAAAAAGAAAGCGTAAATCGGTTGAATGGTTCTCGAGAAAATGGGTCAGATGCGTCGAAAACTGCAACTTTTGTTTTGTTTTTCCATTGATCTGACGGAGAAAGAAGAAGAGCCACAGCTCGTATACCTACTGAAATACCCAGTTTATTTATAAACTGGGGTGACTAAGTGCCACTTTTTGAAGTTTTCTCCTCCATTTGTTGATATTTAAGGCTGAAATTTTTACTGAACACAGCTATATATTTCGGCTTTCGGCCCATCCTTAGAAAAAAAAAAATTTGGTCGTGGGAAGAGTGGGGATTTTTCATTTGTGGCAACCTCTCACCCCCCAAGTGGATCCCTAGCTATGGGGATATATTCCTACACCTGACATATCGATTTGTAGTAGAAAAATCGAAAATCGTGTGATAAATCGACACATGACGGATCGGTTGATTTTCGACTTTCTCTCTCACCCTGTTGTTGGGGATGTCTAGGTGCGAGTGATGTTTTAGCGCTAAAATTGCGTTGAAACCCACTGCGGTCACTTCTCTGTGCTTGAAAGTGAATCCCTGGGTATATTTCTACACCTGACATAGCGCAAAAAAAAAAAAAAAAAAAAAAAAAAATCGCGTGAAAAATAGTGGCAACTAGTCACCCCTAGAAGAGTCGATTTTCGGTTTTCGATCGACAGAAAATTATCTAGCCACTTTACAGAGGTATCCCTTCGTCCCCACAAAGCTGAATAGAAATAAATACTCGCCGCTGGAAGATAGGCCGCAGAAATGCGCCCACTATAGCAAGCTCTCCTGCCGACACAACAAACAGCTGATTCTCACATGTTGCTATTTTTCCTAGCGTTACTCGAACTACGAAAGGGTTTCCTGACCCGAATCACTAGTGAGCATAGCAACATTAAGGAAATTTTCCTCTTGCTTGAAATCAAACCCTCTTCAGACTGGCGCTAGATTTTATAACCATCTACCTCAATCTATGATTTTTTTACCAGTATTTTTATGTCATTTGGCCTGTCTGGGTCTCGACTTGTTCCATCTTTGTTGGTCTGTTGTTTGCTTATCTTTATTGTAATTTATCTCGACGATTGTATTGCCTACTCGGTTTCTACAATAAAAAATTGATGGATTGATTGATAGCGAAATTTTTTTTCAACGCTGTAGTTCTATTACAGAACCGCTAGAATGCGTTTGACTTTTAAAACCACTATAACCTATAGGCACAGTGTGGTGTTTGCCGACGGTGCAGAGGTCTAATCCAATGAGGTGGTTAGGGTGAGAAATGACTCCTCTGCCTCCTGTGATGTTGATGACTAATGTTTTTCTTGTTAGGGCTGTAGATGAGCATAATCGCTCGAAACCGGTCCCCACACTTGTTTATTTTAATTAACAATTTAGTACTCAGGAGAGGAGTCATTTCTCACCCTAACCGCCTCACCTATAGGCACTTAGTCACAAGTTACATGAAGCAGGCGCCTTCTAAGCTATTTTTTAAAATAATTTTAATTGAATTATTTATGGTGCTATACACCATTTTCTTCTTTAAAAAAAACTGCATTATATTATAATGTAGTTTTTTTTAAAGAAGAAAAACGAAAAAAATCAAAAACTTGTGGGGGGGGGGGGGGGGGGGGTACCAACTAATGAAGAAGAAGATAAGTAGGGTAAGGTTAGTCAGGATTTCAACAATCAGAGATATTGAGTTTTATTTAATAGTTTTACCCGCATTTTGTTTTCGGCACGCAACAAATGGGCTACTTCTTTGATAAAAGAAAAATAATAATCTGGCCACCGCAGGTAGGTATAACGCGAATCGCGATATTTCGAGGTAAACGCTCAGTCCCCTCAAGATAACGGGAAAATCAACGTAGTTTAAATGGGAGTTCGGTCTCCTCGATATTACGAGATTATTATTCTTATGTACACCTTGACCACTGTATATAATGAGCCTCAGAGCCTCTCCTCATAATGAGATTTTCAAATCAAAACTCTCTAATAACAAAAAAAGTCACTTGACTTTTATTCTGTCGGTAAACAGAAGTGATTATTATTATTATTATATCTGGTATTAGAAAAACGTGCTCCTTCTTTTCTGGTTTTCAACACAATGTCTATTTTTTAATCCAACTCATAGAAACGTAACAACTCGTAAAACCTGGATACAATAGTTTTCCCCCCCTTAATTTTGGACACTTCATTTCGGGACGTAATCCTGGAGATACGCTGAGGCCTGCGGATCCTTGTGGACCGGCGTAGCTGGTCAGGATTATTCTGGACACGCTCAGGTGTCGGCGTCTGCTCTCCTGGGGCCTGGACACGCTCTGTCGTCGCGTTCCGTTTCCACTTCGGGATTTCGCTCATGCGTCGTTCCGCCGCCTTCTTGCGGTTGCGGGATTTCCTCTGTCCCAGTATACTTGAGTTGGCCCTGAATATTTTTTTTTTATGAACAACGTCACTGAACCTAACAGTCTTCTTGGAGTTAATATGTTCATCAGATTCATTCGAGTCCATAGAAGACCAGTCTGCACAAGTCATGTCATCGTAGCATTCGCTCAGACTCCTACTGGTCTTCAATATGCTTCGTTTCCCACATTCCGGAATGGGGACGCTTGATTCACTGAGATTCCTCGCTTTTTGAGCTACTGTAGTATTTCCCTCTCGAGGGCAAGCCTGCCGTCCTTCCCCCACTCTGTTCGACACTAACTACCGATCTGATTAAACGGTTATCATTCCGACGTCGAACGTTCGTTTATCATTTACACCTTATCCCAATTTATTTCAAATGGCGACGAGGATGGGATGATAACCTTTGAAATAAATTGGGATAAGGTGTAAATGATAAACGAACGTTCGAGGTCGGAATGATAACCTTTTAATCAGATCGGTACATGGAGGAATAGAGAGGAGAGCTCACTCTGTGTTAAACCGCGTTCCCAAAACGCCAACCCAGCGGTGGAACGGCGGGGGGGGGGGGGGGATTGCGACTGCAGCGCGACCCCTACGAGACGTAGTGAACTTTGAAGGTGGTAAGTTACCAACATTGAACCAGAAGATGGCACCCTGCGAATTCCGACGTGTCGTTTGCATTCACAGTGTACACAACTACACAATCAATTTCGTTATTCAGAGAATCTCTGAATAAACATCTGATGGTTCCTTCAATTTAATTGCAGTAGCACAACAGTGGAATATAAATCCGTTTAGTGAGGTATTTGGGGCTTTCCTTCGTAAGAAGGGCTAGTGGCTCACTCTAGTCGGGTTTGAAGGTACTATGTGTAGTTCACTACGTTCCGTAGGGATAGCACCACCGTCGACTACGGCACATGAAGTCCTATTTAGTGAACTCTCCTCTCTATTCCTCCATGAGATCAGTAGTTAGTGTTGAACAGAGTGGGGGAAGGACGGCAGGCTTGCCCTCGAGAGGGAAATACTACAGCTACCTTAGCAGTTTCCTTGTTTTCCTTTTTCTCCTTCGTTTTCTTCGAATTTCTCGTTTCCTAATCTGGAGCTAGATCTTGAGCGGGGTCGGTACGGCTGTGACTGGTATCGGTGTCTGGAGCTGTCTCGGGATCTTGAATTTATCTTGTGGACATCTTCAGAGGAATTGAATGAGCTTGTTGAGGGTTGATTTGTTGTAGTAGATATAGTTTTTGTGTCTATTCTGGCAGCTTCTAAAGAAATGGCTTTTTTAACTGAGTTATTGAAATCTACTTCGTCTGATTTGTTCTTTAATGTGATTGTCTCTGAGTCCTCGTATGAATTGTGTTCGTAGGAAAAGGTCTGCAACTGATACGGTGGCTTCACAGGTGCATTTAGCTGTAAAATCACAATCGCCTATGTCCTGGCGTAGGGTAGCTACAAAATCAGCCAAGTTCTGGTTTTCGTTTTGATATGTGGATAGAAATGATGCTGGTTCACTAAAACGTTCTTCTTGGGGGCCAAATATGACTGTAAATTCTCCACGAGTTGATCGTACGTAAGTTCGCTTGGCAACCTGGGGGCTACCAAAGCTGCGATTATGTTGTAACTCGTTAAGCCAATTGAATTCAAAAGCAATTGGGCTGATCGTGGTTTGTCTTCGAACACTTGTTTGAGCTTTAGGTAGTTTTCAAATCTTTGTTTGTAATAAGGAAACTTCTCCTTTTTTGAATCGAAAGGTTCGAATGGCGGAATGTGTTGAATGTTGGACTCTCACTGGTTGAGGAGCTTGGCAAGCTGTGTAACAAGCAATCGTTCCAAAACTGTCATGAAATGTTGGAACTGTTGAGGATCCATGATTGATAAGTGATTTTAGTTGACTCACTTTAGTTTGAAGCGTTTACCTATCCCATCCTCGTCGCCACTATAATATCTGATATTTGAAAAACGTGCTCCTTCTTTTCTGGTTTTCAACACAATGTCTATTTTTTAATCCAACTCATAGAAACTTAACAACTCGTAAAACCTGGATACAATAATAATAATAGGTGATGGTGATGTTGACCGTTTCAATTAATGTTGTTGGAAACTTGTTGAGGGTCAGTCAAATAAGACGAGATTTTTACCGACGTTTCAAGAGATATATTCTCCTATCATCAGGGCCTAATGAAATGAACAAAACACGAATTTAGACTTTGAATTTAACAATTGATTATACCACATGATACGACACAATAGTGTACAAAGTGTATATGTTTCATATCATATACACTTTGTACAGTATTGTGTCCAGGGTTTGAATTGGAGTGCGTTTTATTATTCAAAACCGCTCAATATCTGATTTTGAGTTTTATTTTATCGTTCACGGGGATGAGTTTTATTTTCTGAGCGAAAAAATATCGCTCAGAAAATAAAACTCAGCTTTTGAGCGATATCTTTTTCGCTCAAAATAAAACTCAAAACGTCATAAATCCCTTATTTCGCTATCGAATATCAAATCTGACCATACCGTTGGAAAGGCTTTTCAATTCCCTATCTCCCTGGTACCAAAACAAAATTTTTAGGCAGACTTCATAGGAGGAAAATCAACCTGAAATCCGAATTTTCGAGGTTTCATCGAGAAATATGACCTTCTTACGACTTATGAAATCGAGTGGGGTTTCTTGTGAGTCTCCCGAGCCTAGCCGACGGCGAAAATGGTCCTTTTTGGCACATTAAATAAGGTTATTGAAAAAAAAAAACAAAAAAACAAAACCTGCATGACAAAGAACTTGGAGGATTCTATGGTGGATATTCACCTGTGCAATTTTGTACGCTGAATGGAGTGTAACATACCCATCAGACCTCCATTGTGAAAATGAGAGACGCTCCAGAGCCCGTCGATTCCAGAGCCTCACGATGCGACTCATCATCCAGAGTGTGATGAGTTACTCTGATCTCGTGAACTTGGTTGATCAGCAGATTATCAATTCACACCCACCGTTGAACCCTCTTCCACAAGCTAAGATCATTAAATGAAATTTTCAGCTGCGGGAATTTTTGTCCGGGGGAATTTTGACATGGATATGTATTTCGGCTGGGGGTCAAGGAATTTTTCGCGACACTTTTTAGCATGGAACATGCTTTAGTCTTGACCTAACTGGCAAAAAGTGTCGCGTTTTTCGGGAATGGTATCGAGGGACGAAAATGTGACCCAAAAGTAACGCGAGATTCTCAAATCTCATTTGCTCACTAAGAGGGACCTTGAGAGCACTTTGGAGAAATACCTCGACAAATCGTTGGATAAATGTATGAAGTCCCTTGAATCATCTCTTCGAGCATCCCTTCAGGCTACAATTAAGGAGGAGCTGGGTGTTGTTGAGGAGCGCGTTGCTAACCTTGAGTCGCAAAACTCTCAGTTGGTTGCGAGCGTCGACATGATGCGAGCTGAGCTCGACGATGTGAGGCTTGCGGTCTCTGATTCTGGCGCCGAGCGGAGATTGGCCGAGCTTGAGAGGAAATTTTCTGAATTTTCCAATGCCTCCGCTGTCGTGGGTCACAGTGCGGACGAGATAGCGGGGGAGGTTTTGGAGCGCCAGCGACGAGCGTCCAATGTTCTCTTCTACAATGTTCCTGTCCCGCCTGGCGACGCCTCCGCTCTCCGCGACCATGATGCGACTTTTCTCCGTGACGCCCTGGCTGGGTTCGGCTTCGATTTCGGAATTTGCGTCCGTCGTCATCAGCGGGTTGGGGTCGTGGCTGTTGCTGACAAACCTCGGCCTCTGCTTGTTATGTTGGATGGCCCCACATCAGCTTCGAAATTACTGGCGGCAAATCGTGCTACACATCCTCCCGCCTTCTCAATTTCCGCCGACCGCACCATGCTTCAGCGCAGGCAGCTTAGTGACCTGCGGGATGAGCTAAATCGTCGGGTGAATGGTGGTGAGCCAAACCTAACTATTAAATTTGTGGGGGGAACACCTCGAATTGTCCCTCTTCGTCGAGCTTCTCGTGCTCCCTCTTCATCTTCACCTCCAAAAAACTAGTCATCGAGCCCAATATTCCCATTACCTTCTTCAATCAAAATGTTCGCGGGTTGAATACCAAGTTACCCACCATCCACCATCAGGCTCCACATATTTCTTTTGACGTTATTATTCTTACCGAGACGTGGCTCCACCCTGCAGTAGCGAACTCTGAGCTCCGGTTAATAAATTTCAACATTTTTCGAACTGATCGCTCTCCTTCAAATAACCTCCATAAAGCGACTGGAGGCGGGGTCCTTATCGCAGTCTCTAATAAATTTCGCTCTTTCGAATACAAGTTCTCAAATTCACTCGAGCAGGTGTTTGCCATTCTGCCAGATTTGAAGATCATCATCGGCTCCATCTACTTACCCGGCTACTCTTCTCTCCCTGCCTTTGCCTCGCATTTTGAGGAGCTCGAGGCCCTCTCTGCTTCCTACCCTGGCTTTCACCTCGTCCTTGCTGGCGACTACAATCTTCCGGGGATCGAGTGGTCTTCCTGGAACCTCGAAACCTTTGTGAACCCCTCAAACCCCCGTGCTTGCTATCTCTTCGACTCTCTCCAGCTGCTCGGCCTGCGTCAGCACAACCCGTTAACTAACCATGCTGGTAATGTCTTGGACCTTCTTCTCTCCGATTTTGGGGCGATTGACGTGAGGGAGTGTGACCCGTTGGTTGCCCTGGATGTTGCCCACCCGGCCTTCCATTTCTCGATCCCATCTTCCACATTGGGGCCGTCTTTCCATCCTACCAGGCGTTTCATCTTCAACTTCAAGCGTGGGAATTACGATGCCATGGATAATTACTTCCAGTCATTTGACTGGACCCGATGCCTCTCACTACCACTCGAGGATGCGGTCCGCGAGTTCTATGCTATCATTGGCGATGCTATTGAGAGATTTGTTCCCAGGACTGTGGCTATAAATTACAGCTTTCCCAAGTGGTTTTCAAACGAGCTCAGGCATCTTGTCCGTCAAAAAAACTCCGCTCACTCTCGCTTCAAGTTGACTGGGCTAACCTCTGATTACGAGGCTTTCTCAGCACTCCAGGCTCGCTGCAGGACAGTATCCAGATCTGCTTACTCCAACTACCTAACCTCAGTGCAGCGCTCAATACCTGATGACATCAAGAGCTTCTGGAACTTCATTAATTATCGAGATGGTCGTGCCGGCCTACCTGCGTCCATGACACTCCATGGCCGTGGTGCGGATGGCCCGCAGTCTGTCGCCAATTTGTTTGCCGAGCATTTCGCATCTGTGTATGTGCCCGATTCTGGGCTTCCCGCGTATCGGCCACCCATTGATGTTGTCTCCCTGGGCTCTCTCGTACTGTCGATGGATGTGGTTTCTCGCGCTTTGTCCAGGCTGGACACTTCCAAGGGAATGGGCCCCGATGGCGTGCCACCGATTCTTCTTCGCTCCTGCGCTTCTTCTCTGGCTGTGCCACTTACTGCGCTCTTCAACTCATCCCTGTCTCTTGGTCGGTTCCCCGGTTGCTGGAAGTGCTCATTTATTACTCCCATCTTTAAGAAGGGCGACAAGGCCGACATTAGCAACTACAGACCAATTTGCTCTTTATCGACCATCCCTAAGATTTTTGAGATGCTAATCGTCGAGCGTATAACGCCTCTTTTCTCTTCCCACCTTGCTGTGGAGCAGCACGGCTTTGTACGGGGACGATCAACCGTGACGAACCTGCTTTCATTTCAGGAGTATACCCTTCGAGCTTTTGAGGCGGGTGCCCAGGTTGACATGATTGCCACTGACTTTGCCAAAGCATTTGACAGACTGCCCCACTGCGTCATCTTGTCTGTGCTCGAGTCTTTGGGGGTGTTTGGAAGTTTCCTGGAGTGGGTGCGTGACTACCTGAAGAGCCGCACACTTCGTGTACGAGTGCAAGAGTTCGTCTCTGAGCCCTTCGCTGCCACATCCGGTGTTCCTCAGGGCTCTCATCTTGGCCCCCTACTATTCCTACTGGTGATGAACGATGTCACTTCGGTTCTCTCGCGTGTTGACTTTCTCATCTTTGCCGATGACCTCAAATTGTATCGTCGTATTGAGTCCCCGTCTGATTGTCAACTCCTTCAGGAGAGTCTTAATGGTTTATCAACTTGGTGTGTTACAAGTGGTCTTGGGGTGAATCCGTCAAAGTGCTCAACGGTAACATTTGCTCGCACAATGTCGCCCCATGTTCATCGTTACCACATTGGGGGAGTGTGGCTGGCTGGGTCGGCGAGTGTCCGTGACCTCGGTATTCTGCTGGATTCGCAGCTCACCTTCAGTGACCATGTGGCCGAGGTGGGCGCCCGGGCATTCCGAGCTCTTGGATTTCTGAAGCGCTGCGCTCGTGAGTTCGACAGTGTCTCTGCCTTGGTGACCCTTTATAAGGCCCTTGTGCTTCCCGTGATGGAGTACTCGTCAGTGGTGTGGAGCCCCTTCTACCAGTGTCATGTCGACCGCCTGGAGCGTGTACACCGTGCTTTCCTGCGTTTCATGGCATTCAAACTCCATATCCCGTTGGGGGAGCTTGACTATGCTGGGCTGGGCACTCGGCTTGGGCTCTTGCGGCCTTCGGATCGACGCTTCGTTGCGGACGTCTCTTTTCTCCACGGTCTCCTGGCGGGCCGTCTGGATGCTCCCCATCTCCTGTGCTGCATTGGCCTGCACCCGCCTCGTCTGGGTTCCCGCTGTGCCGAGCCGTTTGCCGTACCTTTCTCGGCCACCAATTACCTACAGCATCGACCTCTCTCTCGTTTGCCCCGTATGGCGAATTTGCTCGCGTCGAGTTTCCCGTCCATCGACTTGTTTCACCAGTCACTTCATTCTGTCAAGTCCAGCCTCCACGACCTTCTTTTGAATCGCCGCCTCCAGCTTTGAACTCCTTCTCCCCCCCCCCCCCTCACCACCGTCGTATTGCTTTTTTTCTTCATTTTGTCCTTTCTTTTGCTCATCACCAGTCGCAGTGTAATTATTATTTTACTCATATATTTCTTGTTATTGGGCTCGACCCGTATTTTCAATAAATAAATAAATAAATAAATAAATAAATAAATAAATCGTATTAGGAGGTTACAAGACCAAAGGAGCTATTTTACAATTTAGGTACAGAGTAATTTTGATTGGCAACGTTACTAGGCAAAGCATGTTCCATGTTTCTTGAATTTTAGCCAAAGGCTCAAAGGAGTACCTAACCTGTGGGGTTTTTTTTTTTTTTTTTGCCACATTTAATGCAACGCGAGACCTACCAGTAAACAAAATCATAGCTACATATCGGTAAACAAAATCATTGCTAGGTTAAACATCACACGATGGAGACATAGTATCATATTATGATGTTTTTCCCTGAAGGGGAAAAATTTAGTTATCTTTATAAAATTTATGTACTTTTAAAATAATTCTTTAGCAACAGCATTTTTTCATAGATTTCATCGCAGCTCATTGAACTCTAGGGCAAATTAAGAACAATTAATCATTTCTGTTGTAAACGAATAAATGTTATTGAATAAAATAATGAAAAGAATAATACAATAAATGAATAGATTACTAAGTAGGTACCTAAGTTACTCACTAGGTACCGTAGGTAGGTATTTAATTGATTAATCCCGAAAAAAAAATGAAATAAAATAAAAAATTACTGCATAAGAGGAACATACTCGTAAACCTCTACTTCAAAATTGCAAACGTATTTCATCAAAAATCAATCACTTCGCGCCCGAGTTCAATTTTAGGAGAAGAATTTTTTCGAAGTGTTCTGGTGTCAGCCGTGTTCTCAAATCGTTCATGACAAACTTTGCCGAGGAAAATGCCCTCTCAACTGATACCTGTGTAGCAGGTATAGTAGTAGTACTGCGTGAATAATGGAGGCTATATTGGCCAAAAATGGCTGCTCAAACCGCTGTGCATCCCAATACGAGAGAATGTTGGTGGTTATTAGAGTTTTTTTGGCTTGTAACTATCTATCTCTGCGTATGCTTGGTTGAGTTGCAATGCACTGGGATCGGCCTCTGATTCTGACCCATCTGAGTCTGAACTCTGCTGCAACGAGCTCAGAAAATGGGAAAGCAAAGAGTCAGTCGTGCTTTCATCGTGGTCGTCTATAGTTGCGGTCCCAGCCGGATTATTTTGGCTGTTGGCTCCAACTACTGAGTTGCGAGACCTGTGCGTCGCGTTGGCTTGTCCTTGTCTTGGTTGAAGAAACTCGTACCATTTGGGCTGCCACTTTTCTCAAAAAGCAATTCACGTTCTCGATTTTGTCTCTGGGCATAATATTTTTCAAACGTGGATCGAGATACAGTGCTGAAAGGACCACATTGCTCCCCAAAAGAGAGTCTTCTCTCCTTACTATCGTTTCAAGCAGCTCTGCACTGGCTTGGGAACCCGAATCGATTTCAGATTGGATTTGAACTTTCAGCGCCCACCACAGCTTTAAAAAATCACCCAAGGGAAGCTGCGCTTTTTGGAGTTGAGTCGTAATAGTTTTCACTGGAGCAAGCTTTCGCAATAAATCTGATACCCGGTTTTCCAGCTCTTCATTTCCATTCCAGTCATTGAATTGATCGGATGCAGCCCAGAATGGCTTCAGGTGCAAAAATGAGGCCAACATATCGTCAGTGCTGCTCCAGCGAGTTGGAACATCAAGAACAGGTCTCTTTAACTTGAGGCGGTTCAGCTCGAATTTCACGTTTGGAGTCTTCATTTTTCTCATTGCTTCCCGTACCAGAGTGATGATTTCTTGAACTTGATGTCGTGCGAGAAAATCATGGACCGCAAGTTGTAAGGTATGGGCAGCACAACGGACAGAAAGTACTGGTCCCAACCTTAAGCTGTCAAGAACTTTTTCAGCACCATCTTCAGAGTCCTCACTGGAGGAGGACAAGGACTCTGAAGGCTCTTCTCGGATCAGTTCTGCTGTCTTGATCATGTTACGCCCGTTATCCTCGATTAATGTGAATATCTGGTCGTGGGCTATACTGTAACGAGCTAAGATCTTGTCAATTTCCTTTTTAAGATTTTCGGCTGTCAGTCGCTGTTGCATCACAACAACACCGAGCGTGTAAATTTCAATACTTCCGCGACACGCCATCTGCATATTCACGCAAAACAACTGATTCTCGTGCCGAGTGGCGGAGTCAATCTTGAGCGATACCAATTTTCCCAAAGCCTTGGATTTCATGGTTTCTACGAATTCGCTGTACTTTTCATCGATTAGTTCCCATACGTTGTGTGAGTTAATCGATGGTATCTGTAAACCTCGGAAAATTGGGTCTGCAAAGGTTCGGAATGAGTTACTGTCCAATAGTGAAATTGGCCTACCTTCAGCAGTCACCATCTCGACGCAGGCACTTCTTACATCATCCACCGAAATTTCTATCTCGATTTTTTTCTTTTTCGATGAAGGGGGTTCGTTGTCGCCGGCGGCGTCTTCCCAATCACTCAGCACTGTTTCATATAAGAACCTATGTTTTGCGACAAGGTGACGCTGGAAAGTGGTAATGTACGAACCGGTGTATATTTTGCCACAGCTTTTGCAGGTGCTTTTTTTGTTTTTTTCACAATACGTAAAAAAATCCCGAATAATTTCGTTTTTGTTGGGCCCCATTGTCTCTATCACAACTTGTCGATGGCAAGAACAAAACTGAGATGGTTGGATGACACGATCGCTTCACTGGAACGTGAACTGCCGCAAATTCCGCTTGCGCTGACTGGGAGGACTTCAGGAGCGATGGCGAGGGGGGGGGGGGGGGGACAGGGGACCCCATTCATCCCAGCCACGGAATCCGCTGCCCTCAGCATCCCACCGAGTCGAAGACGGGCGAGTGGAACGAGGGATGGGATGGTGATTACAAGGTCTCGATGCTTCTCAACTGGGTCCCCTGTCCAGGCCCGATTCATCTGCCGGTCACTATAACAAAACGAACGTTTTGAGAACGCGTTCAAACCTGTCTCTCGATTATGTAAGTAGGTAATACTTCTATTTTTCTGAGCGGGAAAAAAGCCCAAGTGAGTTTTATTCTCTGAGTCTGCTAATAATGCGCTGGTAATCATGTCTACAAGAGGTTACAGGAGCCAAAAAGGACATTTTTCGCCGTCGGCTAGGCTCGGGAGTATCACCATCCCATTCCGCGTGAAAAGTTACTGGGAGACTCACAAGAAACCCCACTCGATTTCATAAGTCGTAAGAAGGTCATATTTCTCGATGAAACATCGAAAATTCGGATTTCAGGTTGATTTTCCTCCTATGAAGTCTGCCTAAAAATTTTGTTTTGGTACCAGGGAGATAGGGAATTGAAAAGCCTTTCCAACGGTATGGTCAGATTTGATATTCGATAGCGAAATAAGGGATTTATGACGTTTTGAGTTTTATTTTGAGCGAAAAAGATATCGCTCAAAAGCTGAGTTTTATTTTCTGAGCGATATTTTTTCGCTCAGAAAATAAAACTCATCCCCGTGAGCGATAAAATAAAACTCAAAATCAGATATTGAGCGGTTTTGAATAATAAAACACACTCCAATTCAAACCCTGATTGTGTCGTATCATGTAGTATCATCAATTGTTAAATTCAAAGTCTAAATTCGTGTTTTGTTCATTTCATTAGGCCCTGATGATAGGAGAATATATCTCTTGAAACGTCGGCAAAAATCTCGTCTTATTTGACTGACCCTCAACAAGTTTCCAACAACATTAATTGAAACGGTCAACATCACCATCAACTATTATTATTATTATTATTTAATTTGTGCATTTTTTGCCCATGCCCCAGCTAATTTATAAAATTAAGTAAGGACACAACTCTGTACCTTTACGGTCTGGTACCTTGTCGCATTTATATTTTATAACAGGATTTTTGGTCCAAAACTACCTTGAAAACGGCACCCTACTTGAACCTCCATTCAAAAGCACAGATTCTGTGCTGTATCTGATACAAACAGCATCTGATACTGTTTGTGTGGGTCTCATTCTTCGTCCGACCCACTCGACGTCATGTCCCGTTAATCCCTGACGAAATACCCTTGTTTGTTTCAGATCATGCCGTCGTTGGTATTGACTTCTGGAACCTGCACGGACGAAGAATCCCTCAGACGTATTTTAAGGGACGCCTCAAAGTGGCGTGATGATGAGCTAATAACCCGATGGGACTCTATGGAAAACAGGTTGGGCGACCTCCTCTACGAGTATGACTGTTTCTCTGACGCGACCTTGAGAGAAGTCCTTTCATTTGTGAATAGAATTTCGAGGCATACGCTTTATTCTCTGCAAATTCGCGTTTTTCGGTCGATTTGCACCGAAAATTTCGTTCTTCAAGTTAGTGAATGGACTCGGAAGATTCTCAAGAATTTGGCTGACCGCACCAATAAAAAGAAGTTCTACGTTGCTAAGACTGATGTAGCTCTGGTGCACAACACTTTCCGGAGGTATGCTGCCAAGGCTTTTGAAATTGGCAGTTTTTGTTCCGCCAAGGCTATGGAAGCAGTCATGTGGGTCAATGACGTGGCAGATGAAGGTGCTAGAGAACACATTAACGATCCATCGGAGTTAGGCCCGGAGTTCGAACTGTTCGGCGACAACCTTCGCTTGGTACATGAGGTGTCACTCTTTCCTTGTGGCGGGTACGATAAAAATGTTAAAAAGAGTGTGATCAGCATGACTGAATTTACCACTGTCCGCGAGTACCTAATATGGTTGTTTCAGAGCCTCAAAATTGACTATGAGCTTAGTATTGAAGAAGATAGTGAAAAAGAGTGCCACTTCAAATTTCATGCGAAAATTGTAGCAGTGACGTTAGATGAGCGCCCCCATATCTCCTTGGGGCTTGAGTTTAATAACAATGATTTCTTGAAGATGATTGATTATATTTATACAGGCGATCTCATGATCGGTTCCTTGCTTATTGTCACGCAGAACGAAGACACTCGTGTACCAGTTGTAGTGGACAAAAGAGAAGTGTACAAGGATCAAGATGGAACCGCGATCATCCCAATAACCTTCGATATGAATGGACGCACCAAGTTCGCGTTGAATTCCAAAGCTGTCGTCGATTTCGCGAGTCACTTCTTTGAACCGTACCGAAGGGTTATGTTGGTTCTGAAAAGGATCATGCACTGCGAAGTCCCGCTGCTTTCTTGCCTGATATCTCCAACTAGCTCGTTGTTCGATCCTGAAACCGAGAGACCCTTTTGCGTGAGGCGCACAGCTTCCCCAATTGTTTTGAATTCGAAGCAGATCGAAGCCGTCAACATGTGTCTGGCGAAACCAAGCCACCAAGTGCATTTGATTCAAGGCCCGCCAGGTACTGGCAAAACGTTTGTTGCTCTGGAAATCATCATTACGCTTCTTGAAAATACAGACATCTGGGACCCGAATAAAGACTGCCAAATACTAATCGTATCTCTGAAGAACGACACCGTTGACAATATCCTCCTTTCCCTTCTCGATGAAAACTTCAGAGTATCAAGGTTGGGAGGTATGTCTCGTCATCATTGCCTGAAAGTTGAATTCAATTGCGCTTCTCTTAAATACCAGGAGCCTTCTCTCTGTGGGCAACTGAGAAAGTGTTATGAAGAAAAAGAGGAACTTCGATTGGAAATGAAAGCAGTGAAAGCAGCTTGTGACCGATTAACCAACGGCATACTCCCCTTGTCAGATCTAATCCCTCTCCTCACACCTTCTGAAATTGATTATTTCAAAACCAACCCCATCAAGGACTGGCTGTTTGAAATCGACCATCCTATTGAAACGCACATTCGAATAGATTATGTTGGCACGCTAATGAAATCCAAGAAAAAAAAAGATTCTGAGAAACATCCACCAGGCTATTTTTCCCTAAGCAACCTCGAGGTGACGATAAGACGAGGGATGAAAGAACTGCTCACTCACACTTATGCAAAGGATTCATTTGAAAAAATCCCACAGCTGATTTCAAACATCAATCTCCATCACAACATGTATTCATTGATCAAACATTGCGAACTGATTCCACACCTTGAAAACTATGAGTGGACATCTCGCCCTTTGTCGTCGTTGAACCGGGTGGAGAGATGGGATTTGTATGGATCCTGGTGTTCGGCTTTGAAAAAGCAGTACACAGAAGACATATTATCCCTGATTGCTCAAAATCATGAATACGAGATGAGGTAAGAATGCTGGTTTCTTGAACATACGATTCATTTTCATTTAAATCGATCTTTATACTCATTTTGACTGGCACATTTGTATTTGTAGGCTTGACGAATTACACCAAATGGGACGAGCCAAAGTTGCCAAGCAAATGAAGATTAAGGTGATTGGTGCGACAACATGTGCAGCAGCCTCAAATCGCGTGTTTATTGAAAACCTTAAACCCAAATTTGGTAAGACCAAAAATTGTTGTATAGCTCTTTTATATATTCGGAACTTCAATTGATTGGTTTATGTGGTGTATAGATACACGTTTTAGTAAAGTACTCAATGTACTACATAATTTGTGTAATTAATGATTGCAGTGATCGTTGAAGAAGCCGCAGAAGTTTTTGAATCCCATATTGTTTCCTGTATTACTGAACACACTGAGTCACTCATAATGATTGGTGAGTTTTCTTGGTTACCAAATTTTAAAAGGAATTGCCAATGCAATCTGTTTGTTTTTCAACTGACTTCCAATTTTTACTCGTCGTTTCAGCGAAAATCAATTTATTTAGTCCACAAAAATTGTGGGACCTAAGCTTCTTCTCCTCAGGCGACGTCCGCGTCACCAGTTGACCGAAAATCCATAATTTCGTTTACTTGAACAGGAAATTGAATTTTGCTTTAGGTGATCATTGCCAAAGGGCGCCTGAACCTGCATCCACGTTGCCACATTTGAAGATATCCTTGTTCGAACGATTGATCAACCAGAACCAACGTAACGTGGTACGTATGTATACTATGTGGTTTCAGGACAATATTAATTAAACAAAATTTGTTTAATGTAAAATAAAATACATAGGTACTACTTGACAGCTCTCAGAGCTGCCAGCAGCCGGCTGCTGCTGGCTTTTAAGGTACTCTCCAAGTTGTTTTCGCTCATAACTTTTTTTGTGTGGTAAAATTGGCACTTAGCCTTTGTAACGGAAGGTACTCAATACCTAATTCGATGAATACGAAAATAATTTTCGTTTATAATTATTATAAACAATTTATTACCCACATTTAATTTAAGAAGTTGTTCATCGTTTGTCTAAACGAAACGAAATTGGACTTCTATGAATTTACATATTTCCATGTTCTAAGATTGACTGTATGTTGTAATTATTTAACCAAAGTTAAGCACACAGGGCAACGAAAGTCGACTTTTAGGTCCGTTGCTAAAAACCACTTAACTTAACTCTATGTTTATTGAGGCGCTGAATCCGAAATATGGCCTCCCGTGTTCTCGGGAGCCCTGATTTTGGGGGGGGGGGGGGGGGGTTATGGCCAATTTTAGGGTATTTGTGTCATTTCAGGATTAAAAAATGATAGCCATTACCTACTAAGTCAAAAAATTCGGAAAAATACGCTTCAAGTTGGAAATCTAACGCTGATTACGAAAATATTCATATTATAAATGAGTTGGGGTCTAAAACCACGAGAAATGTGTGACTTTGCCTAAAAATGTTGAAAAAAAAAACGTGTTTTTTCCCACTTTTTCTAAACCAAAGTCACGTTCTTTGGTATTTTTACCTTCTAGCGTAAAAACTAAGGCCGTTTAACAATTTTTTTTTCCAACGAAGTCTTGTAGGTAGATTGTTTCTGCTTCGAATGAGACCAACCGCGGTTCTGTACCGTTCATAATAAGGGAGCTATGATTTTTCTAAGTTTTAAACCATTTTGGCAACATCGTACTACATGAACTCCTGGAGTCGGCAATGCAACTTGATCGCAACAAAACGTTTTTCCCAGGAATATATTGGACTTGGAGGATTGAATATACGACTTGAATGACATAAATGACATTAATGGCTAGAAATATTGAATGACATGCTTAAGAAATTTCAAAAATTGGGCTGCAGTATGAGCATCAAAATTCATTATCTCTTCAGTCACTTGGACAAATTCCCTCTCAACCTGTTTCATTTCAGCAACAAGCCGGAAGGTTCCACCAAGATTTTAGGACGATACAAACAAGGCACCAAGGCTTCTGGGACTGCAATACGATGGTAGACTATTGTTGGTGCCTTTAAAGGGACAAACCAGCCGCCACTCAGCCGAAATTCCACCACTTTACTCGGGAATCCATGGAATTACGGGACCGTTACCACCATTTTAGGGACATAGCTCGTTCCTCTGGAAATCCCGACTTCAAATTATTAGCGAATGAGAGTCGAAATAAGTTTAGGAGCGTATTGATCAGAGCTTCCCGCGAGTCCAATGATAGTCGTATAAGTTCAGCTTCAAACAAACACAAGGTTTGCTGGGAGGTGATAAATGAGGTACTGAATTACAAATCTAGAAGAACTTATCAGAATTCTAATCTGAATAGCTCAGTGAATGGCTTCAGTGACTCTTTTGCTAGCGTTTTTCAGCAGCGTCCTTCCCCTTCGGGAGTTTTATGAGTTTCTAAGTCGTGCTCCCAGTGTGCCTGTTGAATTTGCTCTTCATCCAGCATCGGTGGAGGAAGTCTTCGCGTCCGTTATGGCTCTCAAAAACAGTAACGCTACGGACTTCTTGGGCATTAACTCGCGCGTGCTTAAGCGTGCATTAAGTCAGTGGCGAGTCTCATCATTGAGCCGCTGGCATTTCTTATTAATAAGTGCTTCATCTATAGTCGGTTCCCCCACTGCTTGAAGAAGACTAATATCTCCCATCCCTAAGAAAGGGAGTTCCAAAGAGTACGAGGGTTTTCGTCCGGTCTCTAAGTTGCCGACTTTGGTGAAGTTTATGGAGGGGGTTTATGTTGCAGAGAATTTTAGGGAATTTGATTGGTCCACGATGTGCTCCATCCTCAGCAGTTTGGCTTTCGCGAAGGCCGTAGTACCTCCACAGCTGCGATCTCACTGATTTCTCAGTTATACTCCGCATTAGAGAGTAAACAGCACACCTCGCTCAGCCTCTTCGATTTGTCGAAGGCATTTGATCTTGTGCCGCACGACCTGTTTCTAAAAAACCTCGACCACTATGGTTTTGGTTTATTATTCTTGGAATAATACACCTATGTTTTCGCGACGGAGGTTGACTAAAAACTTTGAGAAATCATAGCTCCCTTATTATGAACGGTACAGAACCGCGGTTGGTCTCATTCGAAGCAGAAACAATCTACCTACAAGACTTCGTTGGAAAAAAAATGTTAAACGGCCTTAGTTTTTACGCTAGAAGGTAACAATTTTGCTTCCGAGTCTGCGAAGCAGCGGAAGCCTTGTGTTCACTTTCGGGAGAAAAAAAATTTTTGTTGTCCGAATTCAATATTTCCACTCGCATTTTGCGTTTCATAGCCTACTGAACAAATTTGGTTTCGTGTCTGTCGGTCTGTCCGCATTTCCTTGTTACAGCCATAATTTCCACAATTTTGAATGAATTTAGCTCAAATTTTGAGGGATTATGCGGATAAGGCTCCTTGAGGTCCCATACGAATTTCATCACAATTGAATCAGCGGAACGCTCTGCGCATGCGCTAACGTGAAATTCTTGAAACAGGCATAACTTTCTCAATTTTGATCGGATTTCAATCAAATTTTCAGGAATTGTGTGGGTATAGCCCTAGATGGTTCCCTATCAGTTTCATCACGATTGAATCAGTGGTACTCCCTGCGCATGCGCGAACGTAATGTATATATACATATATATTCTTGAAAATCTCGAGAAATTCAAAAATGATGTACGTTCTGAGATAGGTTGAGCGCCCTCAAGGATTTTTTCCGTTTTCCCCTCCTTCAACCCCCTCTCCTTCCCTAAAGAAGGGAAGGAGTGGGGATTTCAGCCAATATTGATCCGATTTTGATGAAATTTTCAGGGATTACGCGGGTTGTGCCGTAGATTATTACCCAGGCTTTGGGTAAAAAATTGAATCAGCGGTACGCTCTGCGCATGCGCTAACGTGAAATTCTTGAAACAGGCATAACTTTCACAATTTTGATCGGATTTCAATCAAATTTTCAGGAATTGTGTGGGTATAGCTCTAGATGATCAGTTTCATTAAGATTGAATCAGGGGTACGCTCAGCGCATTTTATAATGGTGTCACTTTGATTGTAACGAGGAAGCTGCTGTGCCATCTCCTTGGCAGTGTATTTTTACCTTTTTTGGTATTTAATACCAAAGAACGTGACTTTGGTTTAGAAAAAGGGGGAAAAACACGTTTTTTCAACATTTTTTGGCAAAGTCACACATTTATCGTGGTTTTAGACCCCAACTCATTTATATTTTCGAAATCAGCGTTAGATTTCCAACAAGAAGCGTATTTTTTCCGAATTTTCGGACTTAGCAGGTAACGGCTATCATTTTTTAATCCCGAAATGACACCAAAACACCCTAAAATTGGCCATAACTCAAACAAAAGCGGGGCTCCCGAGAAAACGGAGGCTATATTCTGATTCAGCACCTCAAAAAACATAGAGCTAAGTGGTTTTTAGCAAGTTTTTTTTTTGCCCTGTTATTAATCTTTCACCTCTTTTGTTAGTGTCTAGTATTATTGTAAATTCAATATTAAATATTTCTAGGTCTTGAATGAACAGTACCGAATGAGACCGGAAATATCCTGCCTTGTGTCGCAAATCTCATATCCATTTTTGATTGATGGAACCAACGTCCAGAATATGCCTTCAATTAAAGGCCTGAAACACAGTGTTTTCTTTCTCGATTTGGCTGGTGAAGAAGAGATGGTAAGATGAGAAACTTTTCAGATTTTCTTTAGTGAAGTCGGTTCCTTGCTAATTTGTCTGGATAAGACACTGCTCAAAAATTACAAAAACGTTTGAATGTGATGTGTTGTGAAATCAGAAAAAGCGTCCCCTTTAGGGACTTGAACATCTTGGGTTAGAGTGCAAAGCAAGACTTGCCTGTTACATGACACATTGTGTCATTAGTTTATGGTCGCTCTTGGGAAATATTCCAAAGTGCTTGGAGTGATGGGACCAGTGTTGCCAAGCGCGTTAGAAAAAATAGGGCAACTGATCAGGAGTGGCGTCTTTCCCAACTGTTCTAAATCCTAAAGTTTTTGAGGCGGCTCTGAGCATTAGTCACTTGGAACTCCATTCTGATGATTCATACGAGAGTGCTCAGGAAGGGCTGCCACTAGTCGAGATAGGTCATCCACACAGTTCGTTCCTCTAGTAAGGGCCTTTAGGTGTTAATTTGGTTGGAGGGAAATACCGTCATGGGGGTAAGGCGATGAAAGAGTGCTTGGCAGGGCCGTAGTGCGTGGGGCAAACGGGGCGGTGCCCCAGGGCCCTGACGACCACTTTTTTGGTCCTGAAAGAGCCTTACCTCGGCAAAGAGTTTAGGGTCTCCTCATGGAGGAATAGAGAGGAGAGTTCACTGAATAGGACTTCATGTGCCATAGTCGACGGTGGCGCTATCCCTACGGAACGTAGTGAACTACTCATAGTACCTTCAAACCCGACTAGAGTGAGCCACTAGCCCTTCTTACGAAGGAAAGCCCCAAATACCTCACTAAACGGATTTATCTTCCACTGTTGTGCTACTACAATTAAAGGAAAAATTGAAGGAACCATCTCTGAATAACGAATTTCGTCAAGCGAAATTGATTGTGTAGTTGTGTACACTGTGAATGCAAACGACACGTCGGAATTCGCAGGGTGCCATCTTCTGGTTCAATGTTGGTAACTTACCACCTTCAAAGTTCACTACGTCTCGTAGGGGTCGCGCTGCAGTCGCAATCCCCCCCCCCCCCCCCCCCCCGCCGTTCCATCACTGGGTTGGCGTTTTGGGAACGCGGTTTAACACAGAGTGAGCTCTCCTCTCTATTCCTCCATGGGGTCTCCTGAAAGTACCTCAAATAAAGTGTTAGCGACCCCTACACGCGCGGGAAATTCAAACGTTCTATAGACAACTTGTTGTACTTTAAAATTTGAAAAAATATTTCCGTATGGGGAGGGGGGACAGATTTACTTGTTGTCCCAGGGCCCCCGAGGCTCTAGCTACGGCACTGGTGCTGGTCATTCAAAGTTGATTTGGGAAGCTGTTTCGTCAGCCTCCTCACAGTCTGCATAGGGTTGATGAGTGTGTTATACGGTTCAAATGGAAGCAAGGAAGCAAGGGTAAATCTGTTCACTATCCCTACCAATCTTCTTAATACCCCTCAATTCAGTCTCAGCAGCTCCTTAGCTATTCGTGTTGGGTTTAGCCACTTTGCGCTTACTGTGAGTGTGACCTGCATTCTGTCGCAATCTCCTGGCAGTTTGCACGTACATGCCTGTTGATGGCGCCTCTGAAGGAAGTTCTTAGTAATCCATCCACTAGCTTTCGGTCATACATGTATTTGTAAATGGGGTTTGAAAGCGCCTTCTGGCCAGTGTCAGCATGTTCATTACCAGTGATGCCCCGTAACCGACTCCAGGGTGACCCTGGTTCATCTCACCTCGGTGTTGAGGGTTTGCACACAGTCCCATACCATTCGCGACGAGATTGAAGGGGCTGTTTAGTGCCTTTGTCCCCTCGCTGTCCAAGAGGTTGCGGACTTGAGCTCTGATGTTCTCCTTGGCCCCCACTGTGTCCATTTCACACAACTGTACAGCGGTTGCTACACGAATAAATTATTTCACTCTCCTTGAACGATTTCATTGTATATAACATCACATCTTGCTTTTATTATTGGTTGATTTCTTGCGCTAATGCCAACAGCTTTGTTCTTCCTATTCCAACATGGTTGAAGCAAAAAGTGTTGTTCGTATCTGCAAGTTTCTCCTGGCTCAAGGGTACAAGAAAAGCCAGATAACAATTCTGAGCCCATACAACGCACAAGTCATGACCATCCAAAAGGTAACCAATGGTCAAGTTTTCTATACCTCTAATTCTGGCCACTGTTTGTGGGTTGTCACATAGTCATGCGTAGGCTATCAAGTATACTTAGGCTGCTACTTCTTTGTCGGTATCTGTTTCAGATTTTGGATGCTCAATTACCCAGAAATGATCCTGATGATGCTAATCCCATTACGTGTACCGCTGTCGATGGATTTCAAGGAGAGGAAAACGATATTATCATCTTATCGTTAGTCAGGAGTAACGAAAATGGTCAAATCGGGTAATTGTAAATTGAAGCTTTCTGTAGAATGTATTAGGTATGGAATAATTTGTCCAATCAGATGTTTCTTCTCAGCCATTCATTTTGAAAGAGCAGATAACGAAAAAAACTCAAATTATGTATGGGAAATTAGAATGCTACAGCTGGTAGCTTGATGACATAACGCCGATTCACCACTAAATCTGTAGAGATTTGTCCGAAGTAAGGTCCGCAAACCCTAGAAAGGTCTACGAGTTTACAGCACTTGTTCATTTCTTACACGGATCGAACACTTTTCCTTTTTTTGACGCCCATCTGTGTTCTTCATTTGATCATTGAGCCTTTTTTTGTTTTCCCCTAGGTTTGTGAAAGACGTCCGACGTGTGACTGTAGCTCTATCTCGTGCAAAACTGGGCCTGTACATGATTGGCAATGCCGCTGCGTTAAGAGCCTCTTCAAGCGAGGCGTGGAAGACGCTATTTGCTCATTTTAAGGAAAAAGAAATCATAGGTAGGTAATTACGGATGTTCATTGGAATCTCCATGTCCAATTCTAATTTCGATTCTTATTTTTAACTCTCATATTTTCATTCGCGATGGTTCAAGGGCCCGACGTTCCTGTCTTTTGTCCCATGCATGGAGTGGAAAGCTACCTCAACACCCTCAATGAAGATCAATTGAACGAGTTTTGTAGTCAGCCGTGTTCTGTGGAGCTACCATGTGGACATAAATGCTTTCACAAGTGTCATGCGCTGTACGATGATGCCAGCCACGAATCTTACCAGTGTCTGTTCAACGGCATGATGTAAGTTACTAGAAACTCTCTTAAAAACCACAAACCAATTTCTATTTAACGTTATTTTCTTCAACTTCTTTTTTTTCAAGCACGTGTCCTGTTGGCCACAGTTTCGTTCGTCCCTGCGCTTCGCTGTGTGGAGTAGTTGTTTCGAAGACATTGCCATGTGGGCATTTGATCGAAGTGGCTTGTGGAGTTCCAGTTGAAGATGTTGTCTGCACCATTCCTGTAGAACATAAGTTCCTTTGTGGCCATCAGGCAGTTGTGGAGTGTTCTGCTGTACCACACGTGGTGAGTGTAATCCATCTTATTTTCAACATATTGTTTCCCAGTTACGTTGCTTCTATTGAAGAATCCGGGACCTCGTAGGTTTGCACTCGAAATTGCGAAAAGACCGCCCGTGGGTGCGTGTACAACCACAACTGCTCCAATCTCTGCCATGAAGTTTGTGTACAAGAATGTGACGTGCCAATTGAGAGGACACTTGAATGTGGCCACAGAGTGATGGTACCTTGCAGTGTTCCTGACGAGAGTGTCGAATGCACTCAGCCATGTGAAAAACTCTACCCTTGTGGACATCGCTGCGAAGGTACTTGCCAAGCCACCTGTTTCTGCTACGGAGAAGTAAGTCCGACCAGTTAATCAACTTTTACGAAAAAAAAAAAAAAACCTTTCCAACTTGGTGTGAAACGCTCTATTCATTGTTCACAGGCAATGTTCGCTTGCCCGTTTGGCCACATCAACGTCAAAATGTGCTGCAATCCAGAAGTACCATTGTGCTACGCCATGTGTGGGAAAATTTTGCCCGAATGTGGTCACCCTTGCCCTTGCTTTTGTAAGGATCCATGCGATGCAAGCTCGTGCAAAGCAAAGGTCGTATACGGACTGACGTGCGGACATGAGGGCCTTGTACCCTGCTTCATGACCAGATCGAGTATGTATATCAAGTTCATCCCGAAATTTGGTACGATTGTGAATATGATAGTGTTGTAAATCACGAATATTTTTGAATAATCTTACCTAATAGTTAGGTAAGAACAGAATTGAATATCTAATAATTGAAGGGTGCAGGGGAAAAAGGGTGAGACTCAAAATACAAATATATTCAGGAACGCAAAAATCAACTTATTAACTTAAATGATTCATGCTCTCGCTCCAGAGGAGTTTATAAGCTGAGAAGCTGATGTCAATTCTTGTCTCACTCGGCGAATTTCAAAGGAGACGACCTAGTTTCCTTTATCCAAACGAGTCCGACACGCGATATGGTCGTAAATACGGAAAGCAAGGCATCCCTTAATTTAGTCTGCTCAAGTGGACCAGACGTCTTAAGACGTCCAAAGACGTCGGTTAAAATAACAAGGTACAAGGAAAATAGGAAATTGAAGGGCCTTTTCAACGGCATGGTCTGATTTGATATTTGATAGCTAATTAAGAGATTGGAGTTCTATTTTGTGCGAAAAAAAAATATCGCTCAAAAGATTAGTTTTTATTTTCTGAGCGAAAACATTAATCTCAATATCGTATACTGAGCGATGCCGAATGTGAAAACTCGCTCCAATTCAATCCCTGGCACCATGACCTTTGTCAAGGTTCGTTTCTGGCTAGCATACTTTCATGAAATGATGGAAAAGTGGTCCCTCCTTGCACTATTTTAATGGGAAATATATATTTTTGAATCTGTTTTTTAAAGAACCGTTTTTATTTGCCATTTTACAGAGATTTTTGTTGTATCGATTAACGGGCAAGTTAAAATTGAAAAACTTGATTTTTTTTACATTTGTTCCTATGTAAGTTTCACATATGAAAAGTATATACATCGGGTTCTTTTCGCAGCGGATGAGCTCACTGGTCCGTGGAAACCACCGTGTCCTAACCCTTGCGATGCTATTCTCCCTTGTGGCCATGAATGTCAAGGAACGTGCGGCGACTGCTTTGAACAGCGTTTCCATATAAAATGCACCGTGCAGTGTCCCAAGATCTTAATTTGTGGTCATCAGTAAGTGTCGCCTACTTTACGTGATTTGGCATGTAGAAAGGCTCCCTTCCTCCATGGTGATTTGGTTCGTTGTGACTGTCTCAATACTTGGGTGACTATATTAAACAAATTTTGTTCCATTACAGGTGCTCGTCTGAATGCTCCAATCTTATGCACGTCTGCGACCATCCAACTTGTCTTCGTCGAAAGTTTCGAGAAGTCAGAGGATTGGCTCATGAGGTAATTCATTAAACGCCGGTAATTATTAGATCTCTTGGAAGAACGGGCTTAGTGGCTCTTAAGGTGGAATTTCCCTGAGGGGTCTGCGGTCGGCGGCGCACAGTGGGGCAAAACGGCTGTTTTTCGGAAAAAACCCTGTAAAAACTCTACATACACCTTTAAAAATCTGAAAAAAATCACACGTGGTCTTTGAGTCTCACTACGCATTGTTCGTAGTCAGTGGGTCACATTGACCGAATTCACATGGGTCAATTGACCCACCGACTCACTATAATTCAACTCCATTATGAGGTACAAAGCTGGCAATGTCACCAATCGATTATAAATATTAAATTTCATAGGATTATATATATATGATATATATAATATATAGGATAGCCCGGGGTCAATTGACCTGTAGTGGGTCAATCGCAATATGCTCTAAAAGTAGAAGGTAGAATATTAAAATTTAGTTTCTGGGGTGCTGAGTAGAAGAGAGAACTCTCCAAGGTCCAAATAATTGTACACAATCTCTTGAGAAAAATTAGCCTAATCAAATTAGACAAAAAACCGCTGTTCAGCGGAACAAATTTCCGGTGAAGGTTTTATTGGTTTAACCGCTTCCTTTCCACTTCAGGATGATGGGAAAACAAAGTCCTGGTGGGTGGGGGAGAGGCTCGAGGGAGGGGGAAGCTCTAAATGTCACTTTTTTCAGTTTTTCGGGTATATCTCGGGAACCGTAATTCAAAATGAAAAATTGTTTACATGAAATTTGTTGCTGACTAAATTGCCTACAAAATTGGTCCTGTGTGTTTTTTCTGTAGGACTAACCGTTGACGAGCTATGAGTGTTTTAAGTTCCAACATTTTTAAAATTTGCCTGAAGTGGTGTTCTTCACGCTCATAAATGCAAAAATACCTATTTTTGAGACGATTTGATGAAGGCAAAAAGGAAATGGAAAGGTTTGGAATGATGTGATGGTGATGGAGCGGCATTCGACGGGAGAAACAAAGAGGAAGGAGCTTGATGAGGTAATAAGCTGAACTTCACTACTAGGGAGCCCATTTCCACCCTCGTGCGGCCAAGGGGCGAGATAGGTACGTACTACCAGTGGTGCCAAGTAAGGGGGTTGGGAAACCCACTACCACCAACAGATTGGGGTTGGGTGCGGAAATCGGATGGGTATTTGCAGCCCCCCCCCCCCCCTTTTTTTATAATAGCAATAGACGCCACTGCAGTCCCTGATGAGTTTGATTGTGGCGGCAGGCGGCGACACACGCCCCTGCCTGCTAGGCTGCCTCCCTGCTTACGCAGGCACCAGCACCTGCTGGTTGACCAAAAGTGGATTTAACATCCAGTAAGTTGGGCTCCCGAAGGAACCCTTGGATGGGACAAGAGCCCCTCTATCTGGTACTGTTAGTGTTTAGGGTTTGGACACTTCGCCCGTCCCTTCAGGCTCTCCAAGTAGGACACACGCCCTACCCAGAGATCCGTGACTCGGTGTGGATTTCCATCCGCACCATTAGCTATTTATGAGGATCGGACTCCAGCCCTTTCCATTACCTACCTAAAACTTAGCTTTTATTTCTAGGTTGGCCCATCCACCAGCCTCCACCAGGACTTTATGAAACCTAGGAGATCTACCAACCTTGTTTTAACTATGTCCCCAGGATATCAAGTAACGCACCTCAGGGACAGGAAACGGAGCCGTGCAAGGGCACTGCATGTGCACAGTACATGCTCCGCAGACTCTGGTTCGGCATTACAGAACCGACATACCTCAGTGTCTGATAATCCTAACTTATGGAGATGGTACCGGAGCCTGCAGTGGCCTGTAAATAGGCCCACAAGTATCCGCATATCACCTCTCTCCAGGTGAAGCATCTCCCTTGCTCTTGACCTGGAGAATCCAATGAACAACCTCGCTTGTTTCTGACCAGGGAGTCTTTGTTAGTGCAGCGCTCTTTCCTTTGTCTCCCACTTAGAGTTTTCATTCAACAGAAAACTCTTTGTTGTCCCGAGAAATGGCTCGGGACCTATTGGGAGACGTGCTGAGCCCTCCTTTGCAAGGATGTCAGCAGCCTCGTTACCCTCAATGCCCTGGTGGCCATGACACCATGCGAGGGTCACTCTATTGCCCCTTGCGAGGAGCTTGAGTGTTCAGACAGTCCCAGACCAGCCTCGATGTAATAGAAAACGAGGCCAAGGCCTTCAGTGCAGCCTGACTGTCTGACAGTATATATACAGAGTCTATATATAGACTTTGGCCCCTTTAATGCCGGTGCACACAAGTGCCAATGGCGTTGTCTTCCGTCTGAAAGATGCATCCATGGTAGCCATTGCCCCAAGTGGCTCCGATACCCGGGTCCTTGGTCCGAAGACACCTGAGTCGGCTCTACCATCCATGACAGATCCATCGGTGTAGAGGACCATAGCCCCATGCTCGAACTGGGGTCTCCCCTCCCTTCAATTCAACCTCTCATGGATGAGGACCCTGAAGGGAAGGTCGAAGTTCAACTTCTCTGTCATGGCATCAGAGACAGCTGACGCTGCCTCATTCACTGGTATTCTATCCAGAATGCCGTGAAGTGCTCGTCTTTGACCTTTACGCAAATGGTCCATGCTCCTCATCCTCATTGCCTGCAGGTATGCCAGCCTCTGCACATGGATGTGGATGGGTGATAGGCCCAGTAGGACCTCCAGCGTAGCAGTAGGGCAATTCCGGATACACCCAGTAATACCAACACATGCCAGTCTTGGCACTTTGCAAAGCAGTTTCTGCGCTGTGGACTGGTTGTGTTCCACCAGATGAAAGCACCAAACGTGAGGATAGGACGCTCAATGGCATTTGCACCCCTTAAAGACCCTGGACTCTCCTGCTCCTCCTGAAATCCTCTCATCAATATTCTGTTCCTGCAAGACCGGGTGTGGAACACGGTGTGGCTTTCGGAAGGCAGGGATCTTCTGCTCAATAGTGTGTGGGGATTGCAATGGTTCCTGCACAAATAGCCCTCCTGCTGACGAAGACTTGATGGATGGCGACAATGAAGAGCTTCCGGACCCCTTGGACGAACTTGTGTGAGGTTAAGTTTACAATTCATGAAAATAAACAAGTTTCATTTACTCAACGAAAAGAAAACTCACTTCTATTAATCGATTTGGCGAAAAAAGCTCAATTTTCGGCAATTGGCTACTTTCATTGCTCTGTAACTCAGTAACGGTTAGTCCTATAGAAAAAACACACAGGACCATTTTTGTAGACAATTTAGTCAGCTACAAATTTTATGTATACTATTTTTCAATTTGAATTACGGTTCCCGAGATATAGACGAAAAACTGAAAAAAGTGACCTTTAGAGCTTCCCCCTCCCCCGAGCCTCCCCCCGACACACCAGGACTTTGTTTTCCCATCATCCTGAAGTGGAAAGGAAGCGATTAAACCTATAAAACCTTCACCGGAAATTAGTTCACCCGATTTGTCTAATTTGACTGGGCTAAATTTGAAGTTCATTTTAACTTATATAATATATAAGTTAATTATATATTATATAATTAATGAGAATAGTACTGTTTAGTCAGGGTAGTTGAATTGACTTCTGTGATACAAGATTGACCAGAAAAATGATAATAGAATGAAAGTAGTAGAAAAACAACAAATGAAATCAGCCTCTGCTTGTAATATTAGTGAAAATAAAATTTATTAGGTATTTATTTAAAATTTATTTAATCTAATTTATTTAAAATTATTAAATTAAATCATCATTATTATTTATATTTATACTTGTATTATTATATTATTTATGCTTCTATTATTATTTATATTTGTATTATTATATTTAATTTTTGTATTATTAACCACTGGGTCAGAAGTCACTAGGATCTAGTTCAATTTAGTTTCATTCAACTTCTCGCCAAATTTTTCTGAAATTGAATAATAATGATTTTTTTAATTATTTGTGAATCATTCAGAGATTTGGTACAATGATAAATACTTGGTTGAACAACCTGGCTTGAGATAAGCCGTTCTACATTATTTGTTAATGACAAATCCTGATAAAATCAGCCAATTTACCTGCAACGAAACGGTCCAAATTCGCACCGTTGAGCAAAACCTCGCATAATTCGCGATATTGAATTATGAGCCCTGGCATTGTTGCGGCGACCACTTAGGATATTGAACTGACTAAATGAATGGTCTGGGAATGACATCTTATGTGAAAGGATCAAATTTTCTACCGTAAACCTCCAGCTACGGATTAGGCACCTTATATTCGATCAAGCTCGTTTATCTCGCCGAAAGCGGCTGAATCGGCCATGTTTTTTACACTAAAATCAATCCTGTGTCCAGAATTGCAAATGATTGCAGCTGAAATTTTTACAAGAGCTTTCCTAGGGTGTCTACAATCGAAAAATTGCCCTGCCAGAGCGGAGCACGGTGGAGCATTTTTTGAAAGCTTAGAAACCCGAGATTACTCGTTAAAACACGATTAATTACTAAATGATTCAGCCCCCCATGAAGAGCATGGTATTTCAAGCGGATTGAAGGTTCTTAATTTTCTTTAATATATCAGGAACACGCCCAAAAAATTTCAGATTTCTATCTTCAAAAATGAACACACACGAATACTCCAAACTTTATGTTTATAAGTGCCTATTTTCGAAGTCTCAAAAAACTCCACATTGTACCCCTCAGTCCAAGCTGAAAATAAATTCTTCCAGGAAAACGGCTACAGGGATGCATTCTACAACTATTCCACATATATAAACCATCGGAAAAAGTTCGCAAAACTAATTTTCGTTTTTGAGGGTTTTTTCCGGCTTTGCCCCACTGTGCGGCGGTGCGCGATTTCGTCATGTTCCTATTCAGCCGCCACCCGCGCCGCGCTATTAGCCCAGTCAAATTAGACAAAAAAATGCTGGTCAGCGGAACAAATTTCCGGTGAAGGTTTTATAAGTTTAATCGTTTCCTTTCCACATCAGGATGATGGGAAAACAAAGTCCTGGTGGGTGGGGGGAAGGCTCGAGGAGAGGGGGAGCTCTAAATGTGACTTTTTTAAATGTTTTTCGGGCATATCTCGGGAACTGTTGTTCGGATTGAAAAATGTTGTGCATAAAAATGTAGCTGACTACATTTCCTACAATATTGGTGCTGAACATTTTTTCTGTAGGACTAACCGTTAACGAGCTACGATCTTTTAAAGATCCAATATTGACAAATTTGCTGATTGGTGTTCACAATCCTGTTCCATTCGCTCATAAATTCAAAAATACACTGTTTTGACTCGATTTAATGAAGGCAGAAGAGTAATGGAAAGGTTTGGAGTGATGGTGAAAGGGCGGCATTCGACGGAAGAAACAAAGGGAAAAGAGCCTGAGGGAACCGTTGGCTGAACCCCACTCCCTATAGGGAGCCCCTTTCGTCCCTCCTGCAGTCAAAGCGGCAGGCATCGAGGTCATACCGGCTGAGGGGTGATGCTGACACCACAATCGTGCCCTGTGCAGTAGGAAAATCTGAGACGTGGTCTTGTTGCTGTCATTGGTGAGGACGTAGATTTGCAGCTGATAGCTTTAGCTCCACAAGATGAAGAGATCATCTTCAAACCAGGAAGTGACAAATTGGAAGAAAGAACTTATTCTTCTTAAGAATTGCATGTGATTTTGCTCATTAATGCATTCGGTGGGTGTGACATAACCTCCTCAATCTTCCTAAAAGCGAAGTTATAAATTGTGAAATTGTTCAGGAGGGACAGCGCAGTGAAGAATATTAGTGACGTTATTTACAAGAGCACTTCTACTCTAGTAGAGGTCGCAGCAGCAGGTGAGCAGCTTTTCCAAAGTGTAGGATTTTCCTACAACTTAAGAGAAAAATATTTGGACCAGCAGGGGAAAAGTGGGAGGAAGATTGTAGATTGTTTTTCGGAATTGCTCAGGAGGGGGGTTTGGGAAAGCCCCCAGCACGGAAGCCTGTAGGCTTAATGTGCTTTGCCTGAGCGCCCTGGTTCTAATCAAGGATGTCTATAATAGAATAGTCAAGAATAATTCCCCTGACTAGGGTTTTTAGATTCTTGACTAGTTGGTCGCGAGGGAATGTCCTCATGGGGGTATGTTCCCCAAAGAGGGCAAATCTGCAGTGTGAGAGTGCAGGGCACTCAAAGATGATGGGTGTGGCGGTTTCAATATCCTCCTCGCACAGCCTGCATAGCGTTGATGATTGTGTTATCCCTATGCGATTCAAGTGGAATCGCAGGGGGCAAAGCCGGTTATCAAACCAACCAGTCTTTTGAGTTCCCTGCGGTTCAACCTGAGCAGCTCGTCAGCATTCTTGGTGTTGAATTTTGCCACCATGCGCTTGCTGTGAGCGTGACCTTCGAGGAGTTGCCATCTTTTGGCGGTTTGTAGTGACGTCCACCTGTTGATGGCGCCTCTGAAGGAGGTTTGCGGTAGGCCAACTGCTGGCTCCGGGCCGATGAAGGGGGTCTGGGAGCCCTCCCTGGCCAGAGTGTCAGCATGTTCGTTGCCTGGAATACCTTTATGCTCTGACACCCACTCCAGGGAGACCCTGTTGCGTTTCGCCAAGGTGTTGAGTATTTGCACACAGTCTTGTACCACTCTTGACGAGATGGTTGAAGCTGTAAGTGCCTTGATCGACGCTTGGCTGTCCGAGAGTATACGTACCTATATGGGCCCCCTAATTAGGAGGTGTGGGACACTTTGCTCATTTCGAATTTTCCTGTCTGTTTTTTCAATATTTGTTAAATCCAGTCACTCTACTTGGTTCCTGTATATCTCTGTAGTATTTTTTCCAGGGTCATATCGTCAAAATTTATTGAGTAGTGAACAAATTACGGCTGGTAGGGAGGTTTGGGACATGGGTGGGGAAAATGGGAAAAGGTGCCCCGGGCACCGCTAGTGAGACTGCTTCCCCTTTTTTTGTTTCTAAACAAATACTGATTTTCCGCTCTAACGGTTGAAATTATCATCAAAGCCATTTGCAAAATGGTCACCTTGATTGTTCCTTCGCCTTGCGGAAGCGTTTGATGGGCGGAAAACACATTTAATCACTCACCGAAGGGTTCAAGCTCTGGCACCTTTTACCACACCTTCTTGGGCGAGGGGGGGGGGGGCATTCTTTGGGAACTCTGATAAAAATAATGACATGATTGAAAAATTCGGGAAAGAAGCTTTTATATCTCTTTTTCATGGACCCTCTAGCGGGGAAAAAAGGATCGAGGGCCTAATTTTAATTGCTACCTCGAAATCTTAGCTGTCACAGGGTTCCCACTTTTCCCCTACACTCTTTTTAACAAATCAACCACTAAGATCAAGCCAGACCTCGCATCTCTGCCACCAACTCGCTTCCCAGCAGCACTCCAACCGGGTGTATGTACCTTTAAATTCAATCTGGCTGGGAAACCCACTGCCTCCGATGGATTGGGGCGGATGATTCTCAATTTTGTGCAAGAGGTTTTTCCATTGAAAAAAAAAGTTTCTTATCATTATGTATCTATACCTTTCATAAGTATCGGAAAAGGAGTTTATTCATCGAAATGCTTTCATTCGATAAATGAAACTGTTCATTATAATTATTTCGATCCTGAAAAATTGATTTTTTTCAAAGGGGCTATGTGACCGATTTTTAAATTGCAATTTGGTTCACTTCCCTTTGTTGAAAAAATCGGGAAACTTCTGAAAAATTGTAAAGTACCTATTTCGTTTTATTGGAAAATCAGCGAAACTGGCTGTTTTGATTGTTTTAACGACATGGGACAGTTTTTTACGTTTAACAAAAGTTTCAAAAACGTAACATAGCCCCTTTAAAAAAACGCTGCAAATTTTACACAAGGGTTTATTATTCTTTGATATACGTTACTTGTGAAGAAATTTAATTCTGTCAATGAAAAAATTAAAAAGAAAATTTTTTTGGATTTTTATCTCAAAAAAATTTTTTTTTGGATTTTTGGTTTATTATTCTTGGAATAATACACCTATGTTTTCGCGACGGGGGTCGACGACTCCGATCGGGCTCAAAATTTGACATTATCCGTTTCAAGAGGTCTACATTCTAAATTCGAAATGTCCGTCCGCCGTCCAGGCCGTTTTGGGCAGTAGGAATTTTTTTTTAAATCTGAAATTTTGACAAAATACTTGGTTTACCATCTAGTTGTGCCCGCAAGGTTTTCAATCCGATCGCCCAAACCCGTGGGGCGCTATGGGGCTACGGGAGGGGTTTTTTGAAGGCTTTTAGCTATGGGATCGAAGTAGGTGTCGTTTTCGAAGTATTTTTGGACGTAGAATCCATTTTTTGGGGTCCCGGAACGATCCGATTTCACTGGGGCGATCTTTAGGGCATTCGTGGGGCTAAAAATGGGATTTTTGAAGGATCCCAGGATGTTAAATATTTTACGAGTAAAAAATACAGCATTTTTGAACAAAAAATCAAAAAAAAAAATTTTTAGATAAAAATCCAAAAGAAAATTTTATTTTTTATTTTTTCATTGACAGAATTAAATTTCTGCACAAGTAACGTATATAAAAGAATAATAAACCCTTGTGTAAAATTTGCAGCGTTTTTGTTCAAAAATGTGTTTTTTCAAAAACTCTGTATTTTTTACTCGAAAATATTTAACATCCTGGGATCCT